>CP137683.1:24898460-25477127 GCA_037976565.1 Mesocentrotus franciscanus | reverse complement strand
ATTTCACATACCTTACCTGAAGTCACAAGCAACAATGCACACTTTACCCTAGCTCTCCTTTATTATGTCACTTACATAAGTTTTTGTTTTAATAACATAGGAACAAATCCAGGAATTCATGCTAATAGAAAAATCAAGTTTTATTTTCATTTCATTAAAAAGCAAAATTATGTTCAATTTCAATATATTTATTTATGTATCATCATTTTTTAAAATACATCAAAAAGTAAAGTCATACAAATATTAATACAAATAAAGACAAATAAAAGGGAAGCTACAAAAAGTGGTGTGCTTTGAAATAAGTAGCTTCCCTAAAAGGAATAGGTGACATACAAATCAGGAGTTGAGGAATAGCTTGATGGCCAAAGTCAACAGACATGGTAACTAGAGAGAGATGGCTTGAGGATATGAATGCCATATACGGCACCTAGAGTGAGAGACTTAACATCCAAGTCCTCAGGTTTTCTTGTCATGATCTGTATACATTTACAGTGCAATAAATGGATTCAGCTGATTTGGTCGAAAAGGTTTACCATAGCAATACAGCGTCTCATTTTAGTGACTGTTTTGCATTATCTTTTGATCCAGAAAACTAGGAATTACACATAATACATGAGGAGGAAGAGCAAAAATAACAGAACATTTTGAGGCTATTTCCAAAACAATATGTTGTGCCATTCTTGAATAAGAGGGATTTAATTTTAAGTAATCAATAAATAAGCTCTGTGGTGTTATGAAATCAACTATTTGCATGTACAAATTGGCAATTTTTCAGTGAAATTTTGCAATTTTCTTTAAAAACATTCTTATGTTTTCAAACTATGCAGAAGTGGAAAATAATATTAATTGTTGCCAATTTGAGGGAAATTTGATTAATTTAGAAAATAAGTAAATTCTGAACTGCTATGGGTTAACAGCACAATTCAGACGAATGTGATTGGCCTGATGTCCTCCTCAAAGAAATTCTTGACCTTTCTCTTGGAGAACAACTTGCCCTGAAGGTCGGTTGTCCCAGCCGGTAGGAGAGACAAGTAGACCGGAGTGTCCGCCCCCTGGTCTGGGGTGAGCCTATGTTTGGCATTCTCGCCGGAATGATGTGCTGTCATGCCTGTTTCAACGTAGCCGGGACAGCACTGTGAGGAAATAAAAAATGAGAACAAGAATGTGAAAGAACACGAAATTAGTAACATACCATGAGAGGGATTCGTCTTTGAATGCTCTGATACATTAAAAATGAGATTTTGAAACACTATAAATATTTTATACCCTGGACACCAGGGCGGCCGGCGACTTCCAAAGTGGGGGCACCAACGAAAGGGCACTTACAAAGAGAAATTTCAAGCGAAAATATACAATTTTGTTAAGACATTGCTATATACCCCTACATTGATTTCTTGTTTGTTTCTCTTTATACATCATAAAGGATATTGCTTAAGCATCATACTTTGCAGTTGGGTGTGATGGTCTGAATATTTATTTGCGGCGGCGGCGGCGATCAAGGAAAAATTTTAAGATTTGTGAGGTCTCAGAGCGAAAAATTACATCTTACAAAGAGGAGAAAACCCAATCCTGATGGGGTTATAAGCACATTCTCAAATGGAAGACTGAAAAGAACTTTTATAAGTAACATACTTAGATCATCTATAAATGCAGCGTAGCGGCTGAAATGGGAAATTGCTCTTAGTCCCTTTAAATTAGGGGCAAGTTTAATGATGAGAGGAAAAGGGGACCCTTATCGAAAGGGATAAGACACTTATTAGAAAAGAAAAAGAGCACATGTTAAAGTACAAAGGGTAATTATCAGAGGTGAAAATGGGGCACTTCTGAAAAGAGGCACTCACCAGGGATGAAAACAAGCACTATGAGAATGGGAAATGGGCATTTGTCGACGGAAAAGGGGAACCCATCAGATTTTGATAGGGCCATTTGTAAGAGGTAAAAAGGGGCATTTATGAAAAGGGGATTGGTCCCTTATTAGAAAGGAAAAGGGGCATGTATCCTTGTTAAAAGGGAAATTATCAGAGGTGAAAAGGGGCACTTATCGCTTCTGAAAAGGGGCACTGACCAGATATGAGAAGGGGCACTTATGAGAATGAAAAAGGGGCACTTATAATAAAGGAAAATGTGCATTTGTTGAAAGAAAAAGGGCACAATCAGATTTTAATAGGGGCATTTATTGAAGGTGAAAGGGGCCTTTTATGAGAAGGGGGAAGGAGCTCTTTTATTTCATGGGGGCACTTATTAGAAAGGAAAAGGGGCACATGTGAAAATAAAAGGTGCGCAAATCCTAGTTAAAAAGAGGTAGTTATTAAAAGAGGAAGGGGCACTTATTACAAAGGAAAAGTTGTCAAAGTAAAGGGCACCTCTCAGATTTGAATAGGGCAATTATCAGAGGTGAAGGGGGCACTTATCAAAAGTGAAAAGGGGCACTTAGTAGAGATTTAAAAGGGCACTTATGAATGGAAAATGGACACTTATTGCAAAGGAAATGGGAACTTGTCGAAGGAAAGGGTGCGTGTCAAGATAAAAGGGCACTTATCAGAGGTGAAAAGGGGAAGGGACACTTTTACAAAGTAATAGGGCACTTTTCCTATGTAAAAGCACTTCTTACAAAGTTAAGGGCACTTTTCCTATGTAAAGGGCACTTGTGGGGTTCTTGAAAAGTGGGGCTGAATACTGTCTTCATTAGACAGTATTTTACAAAGCACAGCTTACCCTTACACAGTATGCAAGGACACTAAGGCTTGTTCAGATGGGGCGCGATTAACTGCCCCCAAAAAAACGTCAGGGTTTTTTCATCTGTAAATGAATGACAACTGCACGCAACACTGTTATAAGATGCAGTAATGTGAAGCATAGCATGCTTTACATCATCATTAAAAAATTGCTGCAGTTTCGCCCCGTTATATCTGAACGAGCCTTAAAGTGACTTGGTAACATTGTTCAGATGAGAAAAATGGTGCTAAGTAGTGACTTCAATGCTAAATGTACAGTTAAAGATAATCTGAAAGTTCGAGTGAAAACAGACCATTATTATTAAACGATTACCTTAATTCTCCCAACTATATTATTACAATTTAATTACATTTTAGGTGAATGTAAATCGTCACAAAGCAATGAATAGGCTTTATATACCATTCCAGACAATTAAGGGTTGAAAAATTTGTAAAAGCCTGTCTTATGTCTTATTTTCATGGAAAAACAGTTGGGAAAATTTACTGTTAGAGTGTGTCGCACAGTGACGCCTTCAAAGAAAACCATAAATATCTTTGTGGCTTGAGAATTTTTTCAGGATTTTTTTAATGTTAGAGGGTTAGTACAGTACAAGGAATATAATAGGTAGCATTTCATACAAAAATTACGCAGTTTTTTTTATCAACCTTCAACAATGTTACCAAGTCACTATAAGAGATATACAGGTACTTACACAATTAATGAGGACATCTTTCTTGCTTGAATCCTTGCTCATGTTTTCTCCCTGTACTTTGGTGAGGGCTGCTACTCCAAGTTTGCTGGTCCCATAAGACCAATCTGCCCAGCCCTTTTTCACATGGTCTCCAACCTTAGTTGCCCTGCAAATACAAGGAAAAAATATGAAGGGAACTCTATAATCAGCAAAGAATAAACTGGATACATTCATAAAGTTATGGCTCTCTGTAAACAAACTAGCATGTTTATAGTGAAGGGATGGATTTTATTTGTTAATTTACTCCTGCAAGAGAAAGGTATGAAATACAAAATGAGATTGTGAAATACAATTTTCCTATTTACGATAGCCATCAGAACAAACCATTTTATTGGAATATGTTGGGGGGGGGGGGAAGGGTATGCTTTAACAGTGTACATGCCTCTAATGATTCTTTAAAAGGCATTTCTTTCAACTAAATTCCTCTCATGTAAAATCATGTGTAAATCACATCATTTTGATAAGAGAAAATGAAATTCAGCCCTTAGGATATCATGGAAGGCAGAGTAGGAAATGAAGTTAATAGTCTATTAAAACATCTTATATAATGGGTTCAAGAATGTAGCCAATGAGAAGCGTCAAAATGGATCACGTGTGGGCGCATTAATTTTTACCATATGCACAGGAGTGCATTTCGGTGATAACCGTCAATTTCTTGACTTTATACTCATATTGTAGACCCATCTTATAAAATAAATAATACATGTTTTTAGCTCATGCATTAGTGATATGCACTGCACTTGGTTAAGTCACAATGAGACGGACAATGAAATCCACAAGTCTCGCTCATCATCCTACTGTGACTTAAACTGCGTGCAGTTCATATTCACTAATGCACTCGCAGACATGTATTATTTGTATAATAATATAGACACCTTCAGTTTGTTGGTCATATGATGAGAAGAGAAAGCACAGAATATTGGATATTGAATGGAAGAGTTTAGGGAAAGAGAAGCAGAGAGGAGACAGTATATCGAATCCGTTCATCTGTTCAATGGACGAACAAGTATCAGTAGTTTGAGACATTACAAATGACCAGAGACAGAAGTACAATGTAGATGGAGAGCATTGATTGTCAATATCTGAAACAAACAAACAAGCTGTAAACCTAGCTGCTATGGAAGGAAACACTGGACTACCACATGGTTTTGAATATATGGTACATATACAGTCATTACCTTGTACATATACATGTGCCAAAAGCTGACTGTGAAAATTCACTGTTTGTTCATTAAAGTCAACCATAGTAGAGAAAGGCTTAAAGACACATACTAGTGGGCTCTCATGAATTCAACACCATTCTGGTGTTCAACCAATAACAGGTGTTGTCAATCACCAGGATTAGCCTTCAGTTTTGTGACCAACAGGCCTTATATAATGCTCTGAATTTTCCACCGATCGCCCCATATGGAAAAGTCATTATATTATATTTCCAACCAAAGACTCTCCGAATGACTGGGGTATTTCTTGATGGGACTAATGGTTTGCTACGTGCGAAACTTGTACACTCATTAACAGGGCTGTCAACTTTTGGGAACTGCTGGGAGGGAGATGCAATTTTTTTCTGGCTCAACAGGGGTGGGGGAGGTGTTGAGTACAACAACAACAAAAATTATTGAAGTGTTCACTACAACCCCTCGTTGAGCAAAAAAAATTGCATACGATACGATACGCTGGTTCATTTTACCGGTACACGTTTGGCGGGAGGTTTTTTCATAAACCGAGAGATTGCGGGAGAGCGGGAGGAAGTGCGTGGTGGCGGAAATCTCCCGCTACGAGCTGGTGGGACGGTGGGAGAATGAGTGTGGTGGCGTGAGACTTCCTCCAAATGCGGGAGGGTTGACAGCCCTGCATTATTGGTATATCCACCGAGTCTGGTGTCAGCGAATTATGGCCTACTAGTTCTGCACATGGAAACTAGCGACCATCTCTCTTTCATTTTCTACTACTCTACTCACTCAATGAATTCATTCATGAGGGCTGTCACACCGTCTACAGTTGAGACTTCCTTGAAGCGCTTCTGGAGTTCTTCACTCATCTTGTAGAATGTCATAGGGGCCACCATGCTTGCTACATGGGTAATCCTGCATGTCAAGGGAACAAAGGGGGTTTATAATTATCGTCCTGGCAGAAGCCTGGAAAATCATAGCCTGGCTTTCAAAATTCCTATAGTAGATGAATATAAGCAGACATTATACATTTTTAATAAAATAAAGTGAATGAAATTTTAAATGGCAAAAACTCCAAAGGACCAAAGAAATTACTTTGTATTTAGGGACTCAAAAACAGTGAAATAAAAATAAATACGAATGGCAAAATTACCTCGTTACAAATAAGAGTTTGTTGTATTAAGAGTCTGTTATATAAGTGTCCTTTTATAATGAGGTTTGACTGTACTAGGTGTAACAATTAACACTGTTTTAAAAAAAGAAGTAATTACTAAAACATTGGATCTTGTTTTTTAAGTTATTGTAAATTGATTGTCGACTGAATCCAAGTAATTTTTGGGGGTAATCTATTCAAAGGCACTTCTGGTAAAACTTCATTGCCTTTCAGTTTGTATCACATACCAGTATGTTGTATCTTACCTGCCGCCATCCCTGATAATAGGTAGGAAAGTGTCGGTCATTAGAAGCACACCATTGTAGTTGGTCTTGATACTCCCTGCGGCCTGTTCAGACATAGGAGTGTCGTTACCCTACAGAAACCAAGAATGTCAACCAAACATTAAAATTTCACTTGGATAAGTGACATGACATACATACATTGTACTCTACACTGCATAACAGAGCGCTAATATATTGCACAGAACGTCAACAAAGACATTTTATTTCATACATGGCTGATGATGACTCTCAATGATATTCTTGTGAGGGCTTCAGCATGAGATTTGAGCCAAAAGCAAAGGTTTTAAGGTTTTTCAGAGGCTGTTGGGCTTGAAACTTTGAGAGGGATTAATGTACGACACATGGATTTCTTTTTTTAATGAGGGCACAGGCCAGTTGTGCCCACCCCCCTCCCCACCCTCCACATTAAATCCACCACTGGGTCAACCAAGTAGCACCTCATGGTCAATCCTTGGACATCTCAATAGACCTACAGCCCACAAGGCATACAATGGCCATCTTGTTGGCCTTCTGACAACTTTTCAGAAAGTCTGCAAAGTCAACATGGTTGGTCTGGTTGGATGTTGATCTACTGGGTTGTCTGCTGAAGGCGGTTAATCACATTGTAGGCAAATCTACAAATTCAGAACTTTATTATCCTTTATCGAGGTTACTTCAAACTTTGACTGATCAATTTTTTCTCTCATTTTAATGTTTTTACTTCAGCCAGCTTGAGGACACAATGAACTGTCCTAGACTTCCCCTCTAAAAGTGATTTGTTGCCAAAACCGGATTCTATCTCACCTTATAGGCAATGCCTGCATTGTTGACCAGGATGTCTACACCGCCATGTTCAGTCTTGATATCATCTCTAAGTTTCTCCATACTGGTTACATCATTGACATCAAGAAGATGAAATCTGGGATTGAGACCCTCTTTCTTCAAGACTTCCACGGCCTGCATTCCTCGTTCCTCATTCCTGGCAGTCAAGTATACCACCCCATTCTCACCAAAGTGCTTGCAGAAGGCTCGGACGATGGCAAGACCAACTCCTGAGTTACTTCCACTTACCTGTAAAATTGAGGAGAAAACAGATACCAGGGGGGATTAGGAAAAAACAGTTCTCTTATAATGCTAATCACACAAAATCACACAGAATAACAGTAGACAGAGGACGGCATAGCATCTTTAAAAGTGGGGGTGCACCAACAACAAAAAAAAGGATACCTACAAAGGTAACCTCAAAGGGAAAAATTACTTTAGACATTATATACTGTACATTTCTCTTTATGTGGTCAAAGATACTGCTTCAAGCACCATACTTTGCTTTTGTGTGTGATGGTCTGAATATTCCTATTAAGATTTTTGAGGTCGCATTGCGACCAATTAGTCTCATTATTAGATAACATAACCAATTGTGGTATTAGCACAATCACATAATGATTTAATACCTTCAATATATTAATTAATGAGATAAAGAATAAATGCGATCGAGCATAACAAGCCATTTTGGGGGGAAATATGAGAAAAATACTCTTGGTCCCTTTAAATTGGGGGCACATATCACAGAGGCTATGAGAAATCCATTGTTTCTGGGGAGTTGAGGGGTGATATTAAAACAACATCTTGTCATAGCACGAATGGTGCTTATCATGTCTTAGTAGTTTGAACATGAATGACATTTGGTAACCAGCTAAAAGCAGATTTCTGGAGTTTGAAAGCTCCTACATTGTCTTAAAGGTAAAGACCAGTTTTGGAAACGCCCCTCTCTCAAAAAAATGAAATGGAAGCTCTCATTACCAATCATCTGAAAGAATATGTTTTGACTAATACGTGATGATACAAATTTTGCCGAGAAACCGCCTACTAATTGATATATTTGGTAAATTATTATATCTATTGGGACCAAATAGATATCGTGCACGTGATCACGTAGTCCCATATACATCTTTCTGTGTACAGTGCTTGTAACTTTACCAAGACTGGGCCAAATTTCTTATCATTTTGATGATTCCAGAACCTTGCAGTACACACCAATACTTATATGCTAGATGATCAACCTTTTCTGATCGATTCCACAATGTTTCTTTCACAATGCAATCGCATGACCAGAACTGGTCTTTATCTTTAACCAATAGCTCAAGCAGTTGCTAGAGCAGTGGTCTCGTAATCCGGTGACCCGGGCGCAAAACCAAGTCGATGCGCTAGTGCCCTTTGGTAAGGCATTAATCCTCACTATCAGGTCCCTTGGAGAGGACCTAAAGCCGTCGTCCGTCTGTTTGCTTACTTACAAGCATTTATGCTTTCTTAGCAGTCAGGTAAAATAACCAACCATCACAACAACAAAAAACCTTTAAATTCTTGAACAAAGGGCATTTGATTTTGTTGGCATTCTATGAAGTTCGGCATGGGGTTTAAAGGATGATAGGTTGGAAGATGCCTCTTTAAATAGCAGTTGAGGAGAATATGTCATGGTAGTTAGTGTAAAAAGAGCATACTTCTGATATATCTAGAGAATGGACATTTGACAGCTTTGAAAACGAGCACGATCATATTTCTAAAGGGGTCAAAGTTTATTCTTACGAAATTTGGCGCATTGTGTAATGTGTTCCTGCCCCTGTTGGCTCGATCCACAGCCTCATTGTGGTGACCAGCAGAAAGAAGATCGTGTTGCTACGGTCTACACAAATCTAATTCGATTCCTTGAAACAGGATAGCTCTTTAGATGACTGCAAAAGGGCAGAATTAGTAAGTGAAAGTTGGAAATATATGTAAATAGATAGGGGCACTTATCAAAGGGTAATTAGATCAGAAGTACAACATTGTGAGCAAGGGGAACTTATCATTTGTAAAACTAAAAGGGTCGCTTATCAATATCAGAGGTAAACAAAAAAAGGGGTCATTTATATGAAGGGGAATGGGCAATTATTAGAAAGGAAAGATGGGCACTTTAATATTAAAAAGGAAAAGGGGCACCTGTCAAGCAGACTCATAAAAGGGGGATAAATCAGAGCTGAAAAGGGGTATTTCTTCATCCCAAAATATAGATACTCATCAGAAGGTAATATCAACTACCATGGCAACATCACTCAACAGCAACGCAAATCAAATCAAGGTTTCCAAGGAAGTTTATTATTATTAAAAAGTGGCAAAGACAAAGTTACCATCAGATTGTCAATGCATGGTAAGTAACTTGTATGCAACGGGCCCAGCTCAGTCATCAGGGCCGTATTCTGAACCCTGTGTTATCTCTAATATTGTTGTATCTTTGAAGATAAGATAAAGTTGGTATTCTGAACATTGTTGTAACTTTTGTTGTATCTTTTGTTGTATTTTTTCTCTCATTTCTTTGGTCGGGCCTGCGCTCAAACTTTTGTGCGCTTGTAATAGTGCGTAGTATTACAAAAATGGCGCTTAATCCTCATTAGCATATGCGCACGGGAGATAATATGACAAGATAATTGTTATTCTGAAAATTGTTGTATCTTTTATCTTATCTTATCTTGCGTGGTATTTACAACAATATTTACAATAGGTAGGGGGTTGTTGTATCTTTCGGTGTGATATAATGGCGGCAATATTCCTTGCCCAGAACCAACTTTGTGCCAATAGACGAGTTAGAAAAAGATTGTGTGTTGACCGCAGACATCACAGATGAGAACTTTCTAAGAAATTACATGCTAGGATATGACGATTTTAGTGCTCTCATCTATAACCACTAATTGAAAGCATGACTTGTCCTCATGATCCACGTACATGTACATGCCACAGCGCATATGACGACGCGCGTAATAAGCGCTCAATTAACTAATTACGCCCAAGATTATATGCGCTAGGCGCATCATTAGATATGGCATAAAGTATTCCTATTGGTTGACCTACTTATCATGCTTAGATCTATACAAAATAGATTTTGATTGGTGGCTATAGTATAGGGTCCATAAAAATGGGCGTGTCAACAGTGGTCAAAGATAAGATAGAGGCGGTCCTTCAAGAGATAACACAGGGATAAAATGATTTTCAGAATACCAACTTACAACAATATTAGCGCTGTGTTATCTCTGGAAGATACAACAAAAGATAACACAAAACTTACAACAATGTTCAGAATACCGCCCCAGGGTTGCAGTGAGGAGCGGAGCGGGGCGATGGCTGCCACGGCCAAGAACCGTTGCGATGGACGTCATCGCGGCCCAGGGGCCACGGATCAAACAACATCACTTCATTCATTTCAAAACTCAAGTAATATATTAATATGTAGACTTTGGAAAAATATCATTTCATATTGTATTCATAGAAAATGAGATAAGATAATGAGAACATGATCTACTTACAACAGCGACTTTCGGAGACATTTTGGAGGAGATGTGTTTGCTCTGCTGACGTACGTGCGTGTAAATATACCAGGTGCCGCGCCGGTGCAGATATATATAGTCGGATCGTGAGTTGGCACTAATTTATAATATAATAGCTCCGAATGTTCGATACGGAGCTAAAAAGTGCCAACTCACGATCCGAAAAAATAATACATGTAGGGCACGCATTTCGCGCAAACACATACTTCTTTCTCTACTGCTTGCGGTGCTCTTTAGAAACACCATACCGAGAAAATCTCCTCGCACTCCTCCTTTTGTGAAACCAATTTTTTCTTTCAGTATATAAATGCATGTATACATGATCAAGTGAAAAAGAAAGAGTCGATCGCTTCCAATTCAGCAATAAATTGTGCATTAGAAAACATTTCAATAAAATGGAACAAATATTTGAAAATATATACAGATGGATCCAAACTTGATGATGGTCTAACAGGTGCAGCTTTTTATATTCCAAAATTTAAGATAATTAAGTAGCTAGAACCACCCCAGTAATGTAAGGCTATAGGATGCAGTTCGCGCCGCGAACTGCATCCTATAGCCTTACAACGGTCAATGGATAGAGGCTATTTTTAGAGCGGACTATCTTCGAGTATCTGTAGTAATTATCAGATTCGATGTCAGCCCTGCTGCAGGCTATTAAAAACATGGACGAATCTAGTATAATTATAGAAATATCGGAGAAATTGACACAATTATAATAAGCGTTTTTGGTATATGCATACAGTTTGAGTGGATACCTGCGCATTACAGGGAAACTAAATAGCCGACAGTAGCTATCATAAACAATTAATTAAGCGACTCAAAATAAATAACATGTAGATACCACGGAATAGATTTGAATTAATTAATCACATGCGTCATTGTTATCAGCAATTATAGCAAAATCAGTGGGAAACAATAGATAAAGGTAGATTCCTATTTCAGATGATATATCGAGACTTATTAAAGATGAAAGATTATTACATCAATTAAAATGCAAATTAAACTTTTACAAATGGCAGTGTATTAATAAACATGGAAATGCATGGCCCGTTAGTGATTTTTGTCATGACACTGAAACAATTGTACATTATTTAATGGATTGTAAGCACTGGCGTACTGGTGGGGGAGGGGGGGCTTGGGGCGCTAGCCCCCTCCCTCCCCCATAAAATTAAATCATGACTTATTTTCAATTCCATATACAAATGATTTATAAATGTTCGTGATATCACATGATTTTCAAGAGCATATATGTTGTTTATACTAGTCGTAGTCACTAAAATTACAGTAACACTGGTAGATAACCGGACATCCAGCTTAGCGAAAAGTCTGGATACGGCCCGGCCGTATGTCCGGCGGGCCTAGTCGAGTCTCGACGGTACATACCTAGGCTAGACCGTCGACTGGTGCATCGTCTGCATTTTTGTCTAATCGAAGCCAAACGTCGCAGATTACACCGAGCAGAATCTGACATGAATCGCTTTCATCTTCAATTTAAACATGGGATTGATGAGCATTTGTCTAAAGAATTTGATAAAATCACGGTAACGTATTTTGTTAAATTAATCATAAAGTTACTAGCTTCCGATATGTCGATTGTAGTTGCATGCTGATGGAACTATCAGTCCCATATGTGTGGAAGTATGTGTGCAAAAAAAACATTGTTTTTCATGTCGAATGTTGAATTGGCACAATTTCCAATAACCTTGGCACTTGCAGCTGTTCATGTATAAGTGAACTTGCATTCATGTAGTGTTTGGGTATAAATTATTATGGGCCTACTCATGAAATAGGCCACTGGACTGGCCATTGAATGATTGATTAAGTGTGTACAGTGACTCAACAGTGTAGCCGTACTCCGTAGGTCTAGACTAGTCTACTCGCAGTCGCACATCGTGTCGCTCCGGACATCTGAGACCAGTTGATTTACCAGTTGAATTACCAGTTGAAAACCAGTAGATGATTACTAGCTGAAATCCAGTAGATGATTACCAGTTGATTTACCAGTTGAAAACCAGTAGAAATACCAGTTGACATCTGAGACCAGTTGATTTGACCAGTTGATTTACGAGTTGAAAACCATTAGATGATTACCAGTAGATTTACCAATTGAAAAGCATTAGATGATTACCAGTTGATTTACCAGTTGAAAACTGTTAGATGATTACCAGTTGATTTACCAGTTGACCAGTAGAATACCAGTTCAAAAACCAGTTCATTGTATCTTGTGCATATATTCATGATTAATTTGCATATTTTCACAGAAAATATAAATTATAATTATCATGATCTGTCAAGCAAATGTGACAATGCACATCAATTTTGTGATTTATATTTTCTTAGTCAATCATTGACAAATATATTATATATGTTTGATCATGTTTTTATCTAATTTAAGACGTAAAAATAGATATATTGATACATGTAATTACTAACCAGGAAACAAAATGTATAATTTTGTATATATCTATGTACAAACTCCTCAGCTGAGGATGCAGGTTCGAAACTGAGTCACATCTTTCGGATGGTGACGTTAAAGGTCGGTCCCCAGACGTAAATAATCATATCTGATTGATACACGTCTGTAAAAACCTAATCACACACACACACAATTTCCAAATTACAATAATATATACTTATCTGTAATCCACCTCAAATGATCTTTGTGATGGGGTAATTGCAAGAGTTTATATATTATGGTTCTGTTGGTGGCCAGATGCCAATATTGATTATTGATTATTGATTATCACAATATCAGTTGATTACTGGTCTCAACTGGTAAATCTACTGGTTTTCAACTGGTAAATCAAATGGAAATATCAACTGGTATATCAACTGGTAAATCTACTGGTTTTCAACAGGTAAATCAACTGGAAATATCAACTGGTATATCAACTGGTAAATCTACTGGTTTTTCAACTGGTTTGTCAACTGGTCCCAGCTAGTGTTGTCTCAATTTCCTTATTAAAAACCAGTTGAATATACTGGTTTGAACTGGTACCAGTTGACCAGTTGCCCAGTTGCCTACTGGTTTCAACTGGTTTTTCGACCTGGCCGTCAATCAGTATATTATTATTAACGTCAATGCATGAGCAAAGACTTTTTGAGTTTTAAAGTCTAACTGAATGGACCTCATAATCATGCATGCACACATCATTAGCGCTAAAAAGTACAAACTTTTTCGCACTTATCCTGCACATGTATAATTTAAACTATAAATAATCCAAATGGGAGAAAAATAAAAGTCACTGTTGAAACACTTACATTGCAGTACTTAAAGTAATATGATGCGCCAAAATCATACTGTTACTAGTTAGAGTTAAATGACCGTAATTTCCAGCCAATTCACAGCTCAAAATCATGTAGAAAAACTGAGGAAACCACCGCTGATTTTCCTCTCTATCATCTTGTTTTGCTAGCGTTTGCGAATCATCTAGTTTCAGCAAATGACCGTCCCCCAATTGTTGATGTATAAATTGGATTTTGGTGTTACTGTGTAAATAAACTCCTCTTTTGACTGCGAAACTGTCCTTCTTAATATTCAATAAGTAAATAGTGGTGGTGCAAGTAAAAAGTTCCCCTGTGTAGGCTTCTGTCTACTTGACCTTAGGCTTAGTGTCATGATTCCTTCTAGACCGAAAATTTCTGTCTCTTTCGTTCGTTAGCCTCTGATTTGGGTATAGGGTCGGCTCCTCTCTTTAGAGACAGAAGCCGACCATAGGGACTGCATTGCAATTGGTGTTGGGATCTCAACACCAAATTCCGGCCAAACTTTTGGACTAAAATGTCACTTTAGCGGATTCATATCCGATGCATTTATTTTTGAAAATTAGGTCTAGGCTAATATACATCGGTTCCACTTACCTGATTGACTGTATGGTGCGTTTAAGGGTCTTTTTTCCCGGTTTTCTTCGTCGAAATTAAACTCCGCTCCGTGTTGAAATTTTTGCAGCGCAAGGGCAGTATTACAATTTTCAAAAATAAATGCATCGGATATGAATCCGCTAAAGTGACATTTTAGTCCAAAAGTTGGCCGGAATTTGGTGTTGAGATCCCAACACCAGTTTGCAATGCAGTCCCTATGGTCGGCTTCTGTCTCTAAAGAGAGGAGCCGACCCTATACCCAAATCAGAGGCTAACGAACGAAAGAGACAGAAAATTTTGGTCTACTAGCTCTCTTTAGAGACAGAAGCCGACCATAGGCGCTCCTGTTCAAACATTTTGACCTTTTATGGCCAAAACTCTCTGCTCAAAATAGCGTACTACATTTTACCCGATGCATATCCGATGCATTTATTATTGTAAATTAGGCCTAGGCTAAACTACATCGGTTCCACTTACCAGATAGACTGTTTGATGCGTTTAAGGGTCTTTTTTCTGGATTTTCATCGCCGAAATTGAGCTACGTGTTGAAATTCTTGCAGCCGTATTTTAAACTGTTACTGCGCATGAAGGAAGATGACGTCATCCATTGCCAGCCAGCCATAGGGTCTCTTGTATTAAAGAAGTTTGATGGCAGAATCGTGCCACCAAACTTTGGACTAAAGTGTCATTTTAGCGGATTCATATCCAATGCATTTATACTTGTAAATTAGGCCTAGGGCTAGGCTAATATTTGATTTGATTTGATTTGATTTATTTATTTCTGTTTGATTTTCTTTTTCTTTTGCAGTTTTACAAATATATAACAAATAAATCATTGAACATTTATACTTGACAAAAGAGTATATGTAAAAACATAGTAAAGTTGGCTGTAATTAACTAATCGAAAACATCAAACAGGAGGGTTGACAAAGTAAGCAAAGTTTGATAGCATGACTACCCTCAATGGATACATAATAATACAAATATGGAGAAAAAAAATATTGGTAAAAGGGAAAAAAGAGAGAGAGAAAAAAAGGAAAAAAAGAAGGAGGGGGTGTACCTCAAGATTCACAGATTTACGTGGTAGATGGATTTCAATTTGATATATGGAGATAAAAAAGAAGATGCACATTTGAATATTGGGTGACCAACTTGGGATATATTATAGAATGAGAAGACTCGCGAGGTTTCTGGACAATAAGAATAAGAATGTGAGATCAGCGAGGTGGTATGTAAAGACTGTAAACCTGGGCCTGCGAGTCGAAGCCTTGAAATGTTTGTATACAAAACAATGTTTTGTCAGTATCCCAAGTAGGCCACTTTTTACTCATACGTTTATTCATACCAGGTCATGGAACATTATAATCAACGTTTCAATGAATGGAAGCAAAAAAGTAAGAGTACTGAAAATTATTGAGTTTTGTAACGACGGGCGTACCAGGAGAAATTATAAAGATTGAAGGAAAGTAAATTTTGATGGTGGATTTAAAGATAATGAGCAATAAGAAACATTTTCACCGCTCTTTTAAAAGATAGCATTGTATTCATCTTTTGTATTTCAGGGGGTAGTGCATTCCAGGTTTCAGGGCCAGGATGTCTAATTGAGTTTTGAGCTAAGGCGGTTTTGGCGTTAAATAGGTGATAGTCATTGGAGTGCCTGGTTGGGTAGGAATGAAAATTAGCATTATGTTGGAATAATATTACTAGTAATGGGGGAAGAATGCCGGATTTAAGCCGAAACATGAACAGAGATTTTTGCATGTAGTGGATATCACTTATTGTCTGTTAGCCTAGGCCTAATTTACAAGTATAAATGCATCGGATACGAAGCCGCTAAAAAAGTAAAATGACATTTTAATCCAAACTTCTTACAGAATACCCTATGGCCGGCTTCTGTCTCTAAAGAGAGGAGCTAGCCGACCCTACCCAAATAAGAGGCTAACGAACGAAAGAGACAGAAATTTTTGGTCTACTCTAGTAGGTGCCGGAAGTATATATACCACAGACTGATGACACTGGGAAAGAAGGGTGGTGAAATACATTAGTTACATAACCAGCTGGCCCTGTGCAGCTTAGGTGCGCATGGACATTACTGCAAAATGTCTATAGAGCTTCTTTGATGTACTATGCTTTGGCAGCACCGTCCCGTTCCTAAAATGCATGATTTTTTAAAAATCATTTTGTATTGCAGTGTAAGCTGGATGAGGATGGAGATGGAGAAACTAAGGGGAATTGGTTCAGTCAACTTCTGAAGACATTGCCCATCCCACCAGTCTATACTATTGTCAGAGTCAATGATCTTTCTTCGGATAGAGATGAAGTTCAGCAGCTTCTCCAGAAGCATATCAACAAGGTAAATCATGAATATTCCTTGTGGTGCTATATTGTAGTTCTGGGGGGTGTTTCACAAAGACTAAAATCGACTTTAAGTTGGACTTAAGTATGGCAGGCCGTTCATGCCACTAGTTCCTCTAACCATCCCTGGCATTGGTTTCTCAAGGGACGTACAAATCGTGGTCGCAAATCTACAGAATTTACCTTTTTTGATAGTTCATTATTGAAGGAAAATTATCATCTAAAGATCATAATTGAGAGATCAATGGTGAAAGCAAACAGTGGCATGAACGGCCTGCCATATTTAAATCCAACTTAAAGTCGATCTTAGTATTTGTGAAGCACCCCCTGATCTCCCTTTATACATTAGGGAAGAAGGTTTAAAATATATATTTTTAAGAATATTTTAGAAAAATGATTATCTGTTGTCTTGTTCAAAGCTTTAAAACTAACTTTAGAATGTTAGATTTGAATGATGTCCAGCTACAATTAAAACAAAAAAACACACACAAAAAAAAAAAAAAAATCAAAATTGTTTTTGTAGGATCACTTAACCAATCATAGAATTTTGCATGGAGAGGAAAGCACAATAGAATACTATTTTATATGTTTCTCCCACCCCAACCCCCTCACAAAAAAAAGAAATATATGTTAACCCATTGCCTACTGGAAACGGTTGGCCCCTGTATTTACCCTATGGGAATGAGATAATTCAGTAATCAGCAAAAAAAAAATTAAAGGTATTTTAAATTCATCTACCATATCTTGCTTTCCGTTTTGAATCCATTTGATCATATCTGTATTTTCCCCCACATCTACCTTATCCTCTTTCCAATCAGCAATATGAGCAAAAACCATTTGCCCCACCAACAGTGGTGCCCCACCCACTCCTGAGAGACGTCCTGGTCATTCCTAGTGGACACCAGCGGGACGACTCAGAGCTCAAGCCAGAGAGTAAGGAGGTCATTGTTGACCTGGCTTGTGGGATGGCAGTGCTGAGAGGAGCTGAGGTTTTCGCCCCAGGTGTAATGGCAGCGCCAGTAGGTAGACACACAGCATTCTCTTCCATATTTTTCTTTTCCTTTTATGTTTGTTATAAACAGGGTGCCGGTGGTCCACAAACAAAAATCAAACATGTAAATTTTCAACTTGGAAGGAGTATGAACTGATGTACACTATTAAAGCCCAAATTCCCTTTTACCTGCGATTTAGGGGCTGCATAAGGTGCTATGGTAGCTCTTGTGTTCTCAGATGGTTTCTGGTGCAATCTGAGCCATATTTAACATATTATATCATTAACATACAGTACTTTAACAAACATGTACCTGTAAGTAGTAAAACTACTACTAATACTATTTTAATATAGTTTTGGTAATAGTAGTGGTACAATGAAAATTAGTAGTAGTAATATCGGTGATTTGCCGTTTGGTCTACAAGCAGTTCGTCTACTACCCAATTGGTCCATTCCCACATGGTCTACACCCAGCCCGTCTACTATCCACTTGGTCTCATAATCATTTTGTCTACTTATCATTTGGTCTAACAATCATTTGATGATTGTTATTTATGATTAAATGATTATGAGACCTTATGAATAGTAGACCAAAGGGGAATTAGACAAACTAGGAATTAAACCAAATGAGTAGTAGACTTATTGGAGGTTAGACTAAATGACTATTAGCCTAAATGGTCATTAGACCAAATGATTATTAGACCATGTGGATAGTAGACAGGCTGGGTGTAGACCAAATGGGAATAGACCAATTGGGTAGTAGACGAACTGGTTGTAGACCAAACAGCTATAAACTGTAATATCAGCAGTAGTAGTTCGTAGTGGTGGTAGTGGCAGTGATAGGAGGAGGATGAGGAGTGGCGACAGGGGCAATCACCAATGGTAGTTGTGGAACTTATAGTTTGTTGTACATAGCAGTTAAGCAAAAAGTCTCCATTTTGACCAGTTGGCCACAACTGATAAGTGCCATAAATATAACTTCATCCAAGCAATATCAGCAGATGACACAAAAAATCTCCTAGAAGTCTCATATTTCACACCTATGCTTTTGTTATTAGTATCACTAGACCAATTACTGAGATATCCTTTTTTTTTTTTTACAAATCATTGCAGCAATGAACAGAGGTGACACAGTTGCAGTCTATTCTGATGTAAAGGGTCTTTGTCGAAGAGGCATGACGACTAGGTTTGAGGGTGAAAGACTATTTCTAGGAAATGGAAGGGCCATCATGAGCAGACATGACATCATGGTAACCACATCTTCTCCCAGGTTTGTTGATGGTTTGATCTACAGAAAAGAAGAGATCTAGTTCTTGTTTTTAGGCCTGATGCATACTGCAAGTCCGGA
The DNA here is from genome assembly GCA_037976565.1 of Mesocentrotus franciscanus. Lineage (NCBI taxonomy): Eukaryota > Metazoa > Echinodermata > Echinoidea > Camarodonta > Strongylocentrotidae > Mesocentrotus > Mesocentrotus franciscanus. Next base: position 25,458,142 of record CP137683.1, on the reverse strand, counting down.
AAGGAATAAAGATATGAAAAAAAAGACAATGAATTTCAGTAATAATATTAATGATAATATTTCGCGTTTATATAGCGCTTTATACATCAACGATGTCTCTAAGCGCTTTACAAATATATTATGACCTCAGTCATCGGATTCAGGCTCACCCGCACAAAATGTATGCACATTCTCCACTACCTGGGGAACATTCCAGCTAGGCGCCATTTTACAGACGCTCACAATACTGAGTAAACTACATTACCGTTCACATCCTACCAGGTACCCACTTGGGTGAAGAGTGGCAAATGTAGATTGTCGTCTGGCCAAAGGACGTTAATGCCGGGCTTGTGATCTGCAGTCTGGCAACTTATCCTCTAGACCACAACACCTCTACCTACAGTAGAAAATGCTATTCAAATTTAAACATTTCATGTTCCATTACCACACACCCCCTCCCCCCCCCCCATACGCACACACATATTCAAATATTCAAAGAACAAATTTGGCTTTGCCCTGACTCGTGTACTAGTAGTACATGTAAATATTCACCTATGCTATGCTTGTGTGGTGCACAAGAAAAAAATTGTGGTGATGGTGAAAAAAAATGCACATGCACTAAATGTATATACATGAAACTCTATTACATAACTATATTTATTTTATTTGTTTGTTATTTACTCTGTAAAAAAAAAGATATAGGGGCAACTGGAGAAAGCTTTTGGTATCTTGTGCATATAATCCCACAATTTGGTGAAGGCTTTTCTACATGTATTTTGTTAATCTGTACCGGTCACAGAAGCGTTTTCTTGAATGATGGCACTTTATAAATCTGCTGTTTATTCTTTTGTTATACCTTCAGTGGAACAGCGGTTGTGATGATAGACCCTGTGTTTGACTGCCCATCTCTCAACGCTGTTCTTCCATCCAAGATGTTCCTACAGAACCTCCCTTCCATCGTAGTGGGTCATGTCTTAAACCCCCAGCCTGGAGAAAATGTTCTAGACATGTGTGCTGCACCAGGTAAAATCATTCCTTCAGAACTTCATTTCTTTCATAGCTTGAGTGTTGAAAATCTTCTGTCTATCATAACTCGTATCAAGATCTAATTTGCAGGTACTGACGCTTTTTCATCGGCATCCTGCAAGAAAGCCATTTCTGCCATTGGCAATACGTCAATGTAGCTCTTTTGGCCTTCTTGCAACCAACGATTTGTCATGTGACAAATTAATAATAATAATAATATTTGGTTCTTGTATAGCACTCATATCTGTCAGACTTGACACTCCTGCCGCTCCTCAATTATTACCCCGGCTTTAGCATGGCTGCCGTTACGGCACTCCAGCATTTCAAGGAATTAATTCCTGCCAGGTACCCATTTACATCACGTAGGTCGAGTGTGGCAAATGTAGATTAATATCTTGCCAAAGGACATTAGTGTCGCGGCGGGACTCGAACCGCAGACCTTGTGATCCACAGTCCGGTGACGTATCCACTCGACCACAACACCTCTACATTAACCCATTGACTGCTGCATTGTTATATTCCTCATAGGTTTAATACAGTAATCACCTGGTTACAGTAGGCAATGGGTCAAGCCTAACCTAACTTTGTCAGTCTCTGGCTTGCAGGAGGGAGGAGCAACTGTACAGGTCTTATAGTCTTCAAGTTCAGACCTTATTTTATGCATTACTACTATTAAAAGGGTTTGTGCCTGTAAACTAGTCATGATCCTTCCTTCTGTTGTAATGGACCATGTGAACTTCCCCTCTATCGTTGTTGTTGTTGTTGGAGGGGGTGGGCCCATTGATCACATATAAACCTACTGCCTAGTGAAGGCAGACATTATCAACTGTACATTATCCATGACTGCTTAAGGTAAATCTTGTCTACTACCTATATGTTCTAATAGTCATTTGATGATTTTTATTATTGAAGATTAAATAAATGTTAGACCATATGATAGTAGACAAAATGGGCATTAGACGAACTGGGAATTAGACCAACTAGAAATTAGACTAAATGAACAATAGACCAAATGGTAAGTATTAAACTTATTGGAGATTAGACCAAATGGCTGTTAGCCTAGATGATTAATAGACCAAATGATAAGTAGACAAAATAGTTAATAGACCATGTGGATAGTAGATGGGTTGGGTGTAGACCATATTGGAACCAATTGGATAGTAAACGAACCGGTTGTAGACCAAACGGCAATAAACCGCGCTTAATATCCTTTACAGTTAGATTTTTCTGTTACAGTGAGATTACTTCCATTTCTTTTTCTTCTTTTTTCACCACCCTAGGAGGCAAAACAACTCACATTGCAACCTTGATGAAGGATCAGGGGAGGGTTATAGCCCTGGACAAGGCATCCAAGAAGATTGCCAGAATAGAAGCCAACGCAGCAGCTCTTCACTTGACCTGCATTCGAGCTGACTGCTTTGATGCTACCAAGGCCTGTGCTAGCGAACCAGAGGCTTTCAAAGGAAAAGGTATGAAAGACAGCATATTTCCATACTGAGTCCCCAACAAACAACATTTTTTTTTTTTAATTGCACTTTGTTAAAAGACATGACATCAATGATTCATGCTTTGGCAGCGATTGCTCCGCAGTCCCAAAACAATATGTACTTACCCTTACTCTAAACCTTAAATCCAATTGAAACCCTAAACCCAACTGCATGTTTTGATGGGAGAAACCTGGAGGAATTGTGGCCATAGTACAAACTGTATGTCGGAGCACCCCTCTTAAGCTTGGCTCTCATTTCTTTCAAATTCTCTTGAATTCATTCTGCAGAAGACTTGCATCCACCATTCCCTGAGAGGATCTTTGACCGGATTTTACTAGATGCCCCCTGCAGCGGTCTGGGTCAACGGCCTATGATCTACAACAAGATGAGTCTCAGTGAGGTCAAGTCTTATCCTCCTCTTCAACGCAAGCTCTTTCCTCGGTAAATAAGTCTCTGTTATACATTGCTTTCAGTTGAGGTTACTATTTTGAGTTCCGTCTGATTGGGTTTCAAAATTCAATTTTTGAGCATTCAGTTTTAGCAAAATTTGGCATCTAACTCAAAAAAGTTTTGAAGAATATTGTTCTTATTTTTATATGTTAATATTATCATTCATTATTCATAAAAAATGATGCTTAGTGTAAATTATATACAGAAATACATGGGGTGGTATTCCGATAGCGCGTACTAAGTTAAGCCTGGCTTAACTAGTTCACACTTTTATGGAGTGCCTGTTGCCAACTCATTTACCCTGTACAGATTATTTTAATCCTGCAATAAAAAGTGTCCAAAATATTAATTTTGCAATGAAATGGGAAGAAAAAGATAATATGATTATGATCTGAATTTCAATAAAGTCCTTGGTAGATTATCTTTGTCATGAATATTGAAGGAGGAAGATAAAACCTAGCATTCCATAGAAGTGTGAACTAAAATTCTTGTTTAGTCTGGACTTAGTCCCGGCTTAACTTATGAGAATACCACCCATGGTTATTTTTAATTGATAAGCAGGTAAAGAAATATCTTTGTATTAACACATGTAGTATTTTGTGTAATAAATTGTTTGGTTGACATAACAAATATTCAAAATCACTTCAAACCTTAAATATGGTTCTTAACCCGTTCCTTCCGACATTATTCAGCCCGGTAGCTGCTTCACAAACGAGAATAAAAATCAAAAACTCGACCAGTTCGCTGCCGTGCGTGCGTTCAGTGGGCCGTACAATGCGTGTGCGTTCAAGCCTGGCCAGCTGCTTCGACGAGCAGGAACATAGCGCATGCGCAGATCTGGGCCACCTATACAGCTAAGTTACGTAAGAGGAACAATGGACGTGGACGAGGGTATAGGTCGTTGTCATGGTTATAAACTCCAACAATAGAAGAGCGGAAATAAGGTAATTGGATGCTGACATACAGCATAGATGATCCATGTATGTATACTACATGTATATCGGGTTAAAATAACCCTTGGGGTGGGGGGAGGTCTTGTTGTTTTAGAGTTGTCGTTTTCAAGCTTCATCTCTCATAGTGATTTCTGTTCCGTGAATTTTAATGAGATCTCGATTCCACGTACTCCTAAATAAAAATAGCTGATCATAATTATAACGTAGTACCGAATTTGACCCTATCTAAAATATTAATTCAAATATATAACAATCAATGAAAGATAAAGGAATAATACAAATGTGATTTAGTAAAATGTCACTGACGAAAAGATGACATAACAAATGATTGTTTCTTTTTCAGATTTTCTCTTTCTTTGTCTCTCTGTCTCTTTCTCTTTTTTTCTCTCTCTCTCTCTTTCTCTTTTTCTCTCCCTGTATTTCTCTCTCTTTCTCTCTTTTTCTCTCTCCTGCTCGCCTTCTCAGCGCCATTTCCCATCTTCATCTCTGGTAATGTTTTCCATTCCGCTATTTGCTTTTATTCGAAAGTATTCCTTTCGATCTTGAAATAAATTATTATACCATAACCTCGACATGGAGAAGAAAAACACGGAACGAGCGCCGATTATAATCGAAATAAGAAGAATATTAATGTACAAATGTACACTGAATCCAATGACCGGGTAATAGTATATCTGTAAAGCGCTTAGAGACATTTGTATTAAGCGCTATATAAAAGCTGAATATTATTATTATTATTACAATAATTATAAAGAGTAAAACTTTCGAATGTAAATCATGATAAAACAATGGAAACTAGAGAGGAAACCAGAGCGGGTGGGGGTTGATCGGAGAGACAAAAGCATATATAGCGGTAATAATAAATAACAATACGCCCAACTTTCTCTCTTTCGTTTTCTCAATGTCGTTTTCCATCTTCATCTCTCATAGACGTGTTTTCTGTTCCGCGATTTTTAATGAGATTGCGTTTCCACTTTCCACGTTCTCCTAAATAAAAATAGCTGATCATAATTGTAACGTAGAACCGAATTTGACCCTATCTGAAATATTCATTCAAATATATAACAATCATGGAGAGATAAAGGAATAATACAAATGTGATTTAGTAAAATGTCACAGACGAAAAGATGACATAACAAATGATTGTTTTCTCTCTCTATCTGTCTCTTTCTTCTCTCTCTCTCTCTTTCTCCCTATCTTTTTCTCTTTCCTCTCTCTCTCTCTCTCTCTCTCTCCTTTTCTCTCTGTGTATTTCTATCTCTTTCTTACTCGCTTCTCAGCGCCATTTTCCATCTTCATCTCTGGTATTGTTTTCCGTTCCGCTTATTGCTTTTATTCCGAAAGTATTCCTTTCGATCTTGAGATAAACTATTATCAGTAACCTCGATATGAAGAAGAAAAACACAGAACGAGCGCCTGATGATATCGAAATGAGAAGAATATTACTGTACAATAATTATAAAAAGTAAAATTGTGAATGTAAATCATGAAAAAAGGAAAGTAAAAAGTAATCCAGAGCGGGTTAGTTGGGGTTGATCGGAGAGACAGATAGCATAATAATAAATAACAATACGTCCAACATTCTCTCTCTCTCTCTCTCTCTCGTTTTCTATCTTCATCTCTCATAGTGTTTTCTGTTCCGCGATTTTTAATGAGATCGCGTTTTGACGTACTCCTAAATAAAAAGAGCTGTTCATAATTATAACCTAAAACCAAATTTGACCCTATCTGAAATATTCATTCAAAATATATAACAGTCATGGAAAGATAAAGGTATGATTAAAAAATGATGTAGTAAAATGTCACAGACGAAAATATGACATGATAAATGATTGTTTCTCTCTGTATGTCTCTTCTCTCTCTCTCTCTCTCTCTCTCTCTTTCTTTCTCAGCGCCATTTTCCATCTTCATCTTTGGTACTGTTTTCCGTTCTGCTATTTGCTTTTATTCTGAAAGTATTTATTTCGATCTTGAGATAAATTATCATACCATAACCTCGATATGGAGAAGAAAAACACAGAACGAGCGCCTGATGATTTCTAAATGAGAAGAATATTACTGTGCAATAATTATAAACAGTAAAAATTTTGAATGTAAATCTCTGTTGCATCAAAATGATATGAAGAAAAAAAGTTTATTATGCTATATTGACGGTACTAATATTTACGTCGGACAGATATAAAGAAACAAAAAAGAAAGTAACTAAAGAAAAAACATCAAGCTGGGGGGGGGGTGATTGGAGAGACAATTATCATAATAATAAATACAGTAAAGACTTCGTCCAACTTTCTATCTCCCCCCTCTCTCTCTCTCTCCCTCTCTCCCACTCTCTGTCTGTCTGTATGTCTGTCTGTATGTCTGTCTTTCTTTCTCTGTCTTTTTGTCAATGTCCTTTTGCATCTTCATCTTTCATGTTGTTTTATATTCCGCCATTTGCTTGTATGCCGGCATCATCTCTTCTTTGAGATAAATTATTATAACATATTCCTAATGATGTACACATTATACCTTATATTTATTATAAGGGACGAAAATAGAGAATGAGTGGCTGATAACGGCTGAGAAGAATGTTACTGTACACAAATTCTAGAAAGTAAAAGTTTTGATTTGGTTTGTAAATCTCTGTTGCATCAAATTAAAATAATACGTTCATTATAATGTTATTGACAGAAATAATATACATCGGACATTATATACTTTAGCACAAAAGGGTTATCTAAAAGAAGGTGGACAACATTATAAGAGAAAGAATAAAACTTTCTCGTTTATTTATAAACAAATAATAGCATAAATTCCCTACACAAGCAGAAGAAATCTTGAAGAGGGAGACAGGAAAAAATATAAAAAGGACACAACAAATAAAAACAAAAAATAGGATTCTAGAGCGGAAGATGATAGGGAAACGTAATAGTTCCTAAGAATTGGCAAATTTTGACCTATATAGAATATGCGAAAAGAGTTATGTCTTAGGCCCACCTACTGTTACGTAAGAGTTACGTAAGAGGAACAATGAACGTGGCCGAGGGTCAAGTTCGTTGTCATGGTTATAAACTCCAACAATAGAAGAGCGGAGGTAAGGTATTTGGGTGCGTGCCGTCATAAGCTTCTACAGGGCGAGCGCGGATTACGCTGCTCCCAATGAAGTACCAGCAGTATCAGTAATTGTGTATGGAAAGGTCTCAGCGAAAGTCGATATCTATGGGACAGACACCGCGGAACTGTATACGCTGCTATACAAATTTCTTGTGAGAGAAAACTTGGCATGTTTATGAAAAAGTACAATTATAGTGAATAATATGAAAGTACCCAAAACAGGAGCAATGGGTAATGATAGTATATACTTTGAAAATACCCTCAAATCAACTAGTTTAGTGAATTAGTGGCAGGGAAAGGCAATTTTAGGCCTGTAGAGACGTCATTTACCTGCCTATAATGGGAACCTGGTATACCAGGTTCCCGTCTGTGAGTGCGCTCCACGGGAACCTGGTATACCAGGTTCACGGAAGGAACGGGTTAAGTGCTGCAACTTTGATATTTTGCACTCTGTGTTAGGTTTCTTGCTTTTCTTGCTACCCATGAGACCTTAAACTTGTGTTGAGTCAGTCCATATTATTTCATAGAAAATATTTTAATGAAAATACTTTGTACTTCTCTTTCAGGCTGTCAGATTGCTTCGAGAAGGAGGCACCCTCGTCTACAGCACCTGCACAATCACTCCGGAGGAGAATGAAGGCCTGGTGGCATGGGCGCTCCAGAAACACCCACAAATGACACTAGAGATGCAGGTAAAAATACTAAATCCAGAAACTCTAGTGTGCATGAAATGTTCGCAAATTTTGGGAGTGTTGTATAATGCTTTCTATTATTATTACCCTTTCTTTAGCACGGCTGCCATTACAGCACTCAAGAATTCAAAGGAATTAATTTTCTTTCATCAATATTCGACTTCAAACACATTTGTTTTGAAAATCCATCCAGAAAAGTGTCTTAAATGACATCCTCTTTCACATTATGATACAATTTCAGTGAAATTTTGCCATCAAATTTTTGGGGCTTTTAACACTTCAGAGGGGCTTTAACATTTCTAAATGTGCCTTGGACACTTCATTTAATTTAGGTACATTTACATGACCTCATGAAATGTTTTTTTCTCCATCTCCTAAGGAACCACATTTGGGTGGTCCAGGTCTTCCAGTACCTGGCCTAAGCAGAGAGGACCAAGAGAAAGTCCAGCGTTTCACACCGGCATCCCACCTGGCAGGCTTCAATCAAGGAGGAGCAGTGAGCTGCAACAAGGACACAATAGGTTTCTTTGTAGCTAAATTTGTCAAATTGACTGATAGATAACAGATCCTTTGTTTTTAAAGGGCCCATACCATCAAAATACAAGTTTATTCCTGTTGGTGTGTAGTCCTGCATACATCTCATATTTTGATATGTTAACTTCTGAATGTGTTTCATAGATTTTTAAATATTTTTTAAAATATTTTTTTCTTCAAACTTGCTAAGCTCCACCCTAAAATTCCTCCAGATCTCATTCCCCTTGTGACATCATCTGTTAGTCATCAATGAGCTAACTTGAGAAAGTGGTATGTAACTTTGCCACATTTTACCACCTGTTACAATACAACAAACAATAGCAACTTTAAAGGAGAATCTATATGTAGGTCAGATGAAACTTTAAGCTCATATGAAAGCTTACTTTGCTCTTTGAAATGGTATAATGTTTATCACCAGCCAATGTCTAGTTACACATATGCATGCGATACAAACAAATGTACGAGGCATGTGTAATGCAACAAAGTGATGTCAAAATAACACTTTTGGAGTTGAAAAATAAGACATACCTGTTTAGTTTTAGCTTGGGCTGATCTTTTTTTCCCTCGGTGATAACGATGCCGATAAAGAAGTGTGTGAAAAGATGGATGTCACAGCCTCCTTCTTTGAGAGAATTTGAGGTTTCATTTCAAGTTTTAGCTCGTATGTCTTCTTCGGAAAGTCAGAATCTACAAAATGATCGCTGAAAATCCTGTCATATTGTAACCAAATGTACGACTTCTTTAGTAATTTTTACCCCTGCTGCCATTTCTTGAAAACTTACCAGACTTAGCTTCAAAAGAAATAGACAGATGGGGGATTCTTTAACGAAACTCACGTTTGTCACAGTAGAGAAAAATGAAGTCTCAGTGGAACAACCAGTGATATAATAGAGTGAAATTTTCAGTTGAGACAAAAAAGACCATATACAATGTACTTACTGGCATTGTCATCGTCCGACATAGGCATAATCTTGATCGAAATGTAACCTTACTACTTAAGACCCAAAATTATAGTCTAACAGAGTTAGACATAACGTAGATCTACATCTAGTCTAGATAGAGAATATATAGCACTAATTTTTTTCTTCATTAGGGTGTCTGAAGGATATTAAATTTTGTTAGCATAAAATGTGCTGGTTCAGGGGGGAAACGTGGCTTAACTTTATGGGGTAAATTTATCTCGTATCTGCAATGTGATCTGCATTTATTTCTATCTTACGGTACATTTGGGATATATGGGAAGAGAAAATTATGGCCGTCTTTTTTATATTAAGGAGAAGTTTTTAGGCTGATTAACGGTAAAACTAGAAGAGAATTTGCAAACCCTTGTATAGGCCATTTCATTCCAGGCAAGCCTTAGATTGCCACTGGTCCTGGATGGCGCCACCCCATGTGCCTTCAGGGCTGCCACTCCTGGATCCCATGCATTATTATTTCTTTGCTTGACCTGAGACTCAAATAAAAAACGTGTTCATGACACAACTGCTTTCATTATCCTGATCAATTTATAGAAACAAAGGTTATAAATGCTTTGTAAAGCTAAAATGCTTCAATAATATTTTTTTTAATGAAACAAAAGTAACAATTTTCATATACATAAACTGATGTGATAGACAAGTTGTACTTTAAGGGGAAGTCACCCGTAATATTGAGTTGCTTTTAATAGAACTAAAAGATGAAGACACGGGTCAGTGAATGTTTGAGCAAAAATCTAGTTAAAAAAAAAACAATGATATTTTGAAGTTGCAATCAATTAAACACGAATTGGCAACTATGAGATGTATCTTGCGAGGTCTTCTCCCATCTGCTCCTTTAACAAAAATTATATTCTATCATTATTTAAATATCTCATCTTAAATGGATATTTAGAACATAAAAGGACCATTTTGAATGTCAATACTGTAAATGATTTTCAGATCATTACAGCAGTGATTATATATTTTTATTTCAAAAATTTATCAATCAATATAAAATATTAAAAACAATACAAAAACAATTATCTTTAAAAAAATTGTATTTGATCACAACCCTATAACCTTTAGACCGGGATGCTGCCCCTTGCCATACAGATCTCTGATGTTCTCGCGGATGAAGGCACAAAGGGCCTGAACTTCCTCCAAGGAGAAGTTTCCCCTGCGTTTAGGCTTTTCCCTGAAACAAAAAAGATATTTCAACTAAATACAAACACAACTGATAAAATTATTATAAATATTGTGAGTGGATCGCTGAGAGAAAAGATCAATGCAGCCAGCATATCCCGCTTGAAATCGTATACTTTTACGATTCCAAGCGGGATATGCTGGCTGCATTGTACGAAAAAAAGCAATGATATTTTGAAGTTGCAATCAATTAAACATGAATTGGCAACTCTGAGATGTATCTTGCGAGGTCTTCTCCCATCTGCTCTTCTCCCATCTGCCTAAACACTGGGCGGAGCTGAGGATTGAAATGAGTGTTGCAAAATTGTTTTTGAGTTTCTGATGGTATATCTCTATTATCAAATAAACATTTACTTTACTTGTACTAAAGAGAACTGTTGCTGAGCTAGCGCCATGAGCGTCCCTGGACGGTCTGTGCGCTCTATAAGTTTACACTATTATTATTATTATATTATTCCAAGCCGGATATGCTGGCTGCATTTATCTTTTCTCTCAGCGATCCTTCAATTCAATTTCTTGGCACGATATACTGTCGAAATGGTAATTGACTGTCCCCAAATTGAGGCATTCTGGAACACACAAAAAGCAGGCGAACATGAAAACCCATAGTGCTCTGCTGGTTTTTACATTAATTACTGTAGCACATACGTACACATCGACAACTGAATTACGTAACGGTATCTGCAAATTAAAAAACATCATAACAATCAGTTTCTTCAACGAAACATCCTTCCCCCGCCCATGAGGCCTTGCCTCAATGCATAAATCAATAATATCAATATCTGTATCATAATGCCAGAAGGTAATATAAATTACATGTATAAACTTTTGTAACAACAATCTGGAAAACCACACACAATAAATGTCATTGTTGCAAAACACCTATAAAGTGTTTTCAAGTCAAATTCAGTCATATCTTGCTCGCGATTTACAAAAAACATCTTGTGATTCTCTACAAACAACAACACTCGTTGAGAAAAAAACGATTGCGAGAAGAACCTGTCGCGAGTAAAAATGGTCGCGAATAAAGTTGATCACGATTAGAACTGATCGTGAGTAAAACTGGTCACGATTAGATCTGATCGCGAGTTGAGCTGGTCACGAGTAGAGTTGATTACGAGTAGAGCTGCTGAAACTGTGTAACATTGCTATGCATACAAATTCTATTTGCTGAAGAAAAAATTGACACTTTAATTCATGCATCTATCATATCAAAATTCACCTTCATTTCAAATGAAATTTCCATCAATTATGCTTTTAACTGTATTACATAATAAACTGTTATCAATTTTTTCGCTATCCTCTGTAATGCAAAAGACATTCACTCATCTTCATATCCTTCAGCAGGGTACATATATGCGATTTTGCTGATTGGGCAACGGTACTCTCCCAAAGCGGTTTTCACTTTAACATTGCGAACCCTCCCATCTGGACCAGAGTACACTTGTATTACCCGACCCAGAATCCACTTTCCGCGGACTGCATTAGCAACTGCTAACATGACGATGTCATCGACGCGAACATTTCGACGATCTGCATTCCACTTTCTCCGCGGCACCAGTAGAGTTAGAACATCTCTCGTCCAGCGTTGCCAAAAGGAGTCGACAATTGGATGTCTTGGATTTCGCGAACTTCTGAATGGACCTTGTGGTACGTGACGCGAAGCTCTCCCTAGTAGTATGTCGTTTGGACACAAGTAGCTTCCGTTATCAGGGTCGTTAGAAATCCTACCAATAGGAAGTTGATTACCAGGTTGGCTACTTCTAACAGGCATGTGTAAAGCTCAAATGGTGAAAGACGGCTTTTTTTAGTGCAAATTTACAGCTTTTCACCAGCGACTCTGCACATCCATTCTGGTTAGGTGCTAAAGGGGTGGTGAATTTCCACTCTGTACCTTTGTCTGCACAGAATTCTTGGAGCTTCTGCGTGTCCCAACCTCGGACCATCTCTCGAGACACTTTTTCAGCTCCAATGAACTGTGTGCCATTGTCACTAGCAGGTATGCGGGTTGACCTCTAACTGCGAAGAACCTTCTCAGCACTTGAAGAAATTCCGTGGTTGAGCAGTCAGTAGCCATCTCTAAGTGTACTGCCCTCGTGCCGAGGCAAGTAAAAATTACCCCATAGTATTTTGCTGTCGTGTTCCGGGTAATCTTCACTCTATATGGACCAAAGTAGTCGCATGAAGTACTGTAGAATGGTGGGGTATGAGGGGCAACTCATTGCTCAGGTAATTCTGCCATTAGCTGTTTCTCTACTTTGTGTTCCATCTCTCTACATTTTGTACATCTGAACTTGCAGGTTTTTGCAAGTCTGTGTCCCTGCAAAATCCAGTAGACCGTAGTCTTCTTTTACAATTCCAAGCGGGATATGCTGGCTGATGAGATTACCATTAACTTTCAGAGGTTTGATTCCAGTAGTGTCTTTTCGTCTAGATCTGACGTAGCGCCAGAAATCTTTCTGTTGCTCCAAGTTGACAATGGATTCAACATACTGGTTGTGAGCAGTGCGCAGTGTCTTGTCAATTTGTTTCCTCACGCTGACAAATGCATCTTCATTACCACTTCTTCTTGCTTTGATGTACAGTTTTTCCTTCTTGCTGCAGAGTCGTTTTAGCTTTAGGGTAAACCAAGGAGTAGTTGAATGTCCTTTGAGGAGCTTGTGGGGTACAAAATCAGCAACAATTTTATTTATTGCATCTCTGAACCATGACCAATTCTATTCCACACTCTTCTTATCAGGTGCTTCAGCAAAGAAGTTGTCTCTCATGCTAGTAGTCTTTTGATTCAGATCCTCGTTTTCAACCTCCCTCCAGAGCGGTACATTACGAGGTAGTTTTGAAGAAAGCCTTACTTTATTGGACATATCGGCTAAGATGATGGAGTGATCACTAATTCCCGCACTAGGTCTTACATTGGACAATAATGACGGGTGCGTAGACAGAAGCAGGTCAAGTGTATTTCCTGTTCCATTTTGGTCTCTTCTGGTTTTGAAAGTCACAGTTTGCGTGAGGTGGTTGTCATTAATAATCTGGAAAAGCGAGGACTGGAGGTTACCGCTTGTTACAATGATCTCTGGGTCTTTCCAATAGAACTTTTCCTTTCTTGGCTGGATAAGCTTTAAAAATATCATTTGTCGTACAGGCCTGGGAGGGAAGCAGGTGATGATTAACGGTATCTCATATCTTAAAGGCATCGTTTAACAATGTTAAATCTGAGATGCACGGCCCTACGTGTTATCAGTGTCTGTGATATGGTGTAATATTGAAGCCCTAAAATAATCGCGCTTCAAAATGATCAAGAAGTGCCTCAAAAAAGTAAAAATCTTTGAGTGACCGGTTTTACCATACTCGTTTTCCCCAATAGACTGTAGTGTTATGAGCACCGTTAGGAAAACGCAAAATTTGGTTTCGATTTCCAATCATAAATATCTTGATAATCAGACAGGCGATTGGCTTGTAAAAGTCATGGGGTTCCTGACAGACCTAAAGGTTTATAATTATCATTGCAGCATGAGCTAAATCCAGGATTTTGTTTCAGAAACTGAGACAGAGTTACCGGATCCCTTTAAGCAGGGTTGGTACTTTTGAAATGAAGTTTCATAAGGCCCATTTTTAAAATAAATTTAATTTCCTTACAATAAATCATTTGTTTTTTTCACTTTTTCATTTTTTTTATCTTGGCATATGATTTCGCAATTACTTTTTTCTCAGCGTTAATTTTCTCCTTTCTTCCTTTTTTAGATTACTTTGTTTTCTTCTTTCCTTTCTATCTGTCCTTATGTTAATTTTTTGTTTTCATCCTTCTATCATCTACTTCATATTATCCTTTTGTTACTTTGTTCTATTTTACAATCTCTTTCTTTCCTTAGTATTTTACTATATTTTTCTCCTTTCATCTCTTCCTTGATCTATCTCTCTGTATTTCTTTGTTTGTTTTTTAGCTTTTCTTTCAATTTTTCTTTGTTGTTCTTGGTTTAAATCCTTTAATCATATTCTCTTTCTTTCTTTCGTAATATTTTCCTCCTGTATTTTGTATTATTACAACTGTAAAAATTTCATACCATCAAAAAGATCATGAAATTTGCTATCTGTCCATATAAAGGATTTTTTGTTTAACATAAAGAGTAGGGTTTTTGTGTACATATGTACAGTCAGGGCGCTTTTCTCGTTCTCCTCCACGTCACGGTCGTCGTACTGTCGTCCATGTGGTCGTAGCTGCTCGCCATTTTCCATCGGGCGGGCATTTTGTCGTTGATCTCGTTGGCTTCATAGATAATCTGGGGGTCTTAATCCCACCATATCTGGCTCGTTGATGTGGACTATTGAAGTATTCTGACACCATGTGATGTTCTGATTTAGAGACTTACAGAAACATGTGCGACTCCAATAGATGTGCTGATTAGGAGTGAGGTTTTATTAGTGAAACATGGCCACAAGGGGGCGCTTCGGTTTATATCAAATCATAGTTTGTTCATACATTACAAAGTCATACCATATAAGGCGGTGTCAGACACAATTTTCCAGATCCATCTTGAATAATTTAATTACCTACATAATGGCTATCTAGATAATTCACTTTAATACGTAGGTGACAGACAGGTGACAGACAGGCTATGAATTATCTAGGTAGCTATAATCTAGATAATTGATAGGCCATTGCGCATGCCCCGTTCAGGTAGATGCGAAAGAAATTCATGCAAATCGTCATAGTACCGGTACATAAAATCCACTCTGTTATTGCCTGACCTACTGTTGTGCAGTCGTGTTTTCTTGTTGACAGAGACTTTACTTTTACTTTACTGTTTTTTAATTGATCGCCTGTCCGTTTAAATCCTGCCTCCGCCATCTTCCTGGCCATCTCCTCATAAACATTCCGCCTACACACAAGGATTTCATCAAGAAACTCGATCCTGCTTCTTCCACAAATTAATGAGGAATTTAACCTCTTTATGGGCCCAATGCCCACCTTTCTTAGACATTACCTCTTCCATGGTCAGACATGACCAAAATCACTAGATTTTCCTCTTATTTGTTGAAGACGTCCGTGAATATAACCAAAAATATTCTGAGCCACCATAGATATTTCATCAATTATAACAATATGATCTTGAGATAAGGTGTTCCGAGATGAACTAAGTTTCTCTTCAGTCAGTGGCACATAAGGTATTTAAACGCATTCTAAGGGGGAGTGAGAAAGCACTATGGATTGGAAGACCTTGAACGTCAAAGGCTGCAACCCCGGTTGGTGCAACTTTCAAAACTACAATAGAATCAGGGTTTTCAGAAGTTTTTCCTAATATTCGTGTTGCTTCTGTATAAATACATCGTACAAGATGTGATTTTCCGACACCAGCTCCTTCAGTAAGGAACACAAAAAAAGGACCAATATTAGTGTTTAATGTCTTGTTAATACACCATTCTCTCACTTTGTAAAAGACTTCACATTGTTTAGTGTTCATGGATCTACATAATGACATTTTATCTTGCTCTGACAATTAGGTTCACGTAATTCAATCCTATGGTGTGAATCACTACTATCCTTTGTACGTAAGTCAGGTACCACAAACTCGCTATCACTCTCGTATGTAATCAAGTCTTTGTCATCCTCTTCCTCAAGCCTACTTTTCTCTGATTCTGGACACAGGGTTGACCAAGCATCAATAACTTCTGGCATATTCTCAAGAAATTCCTTTGCTCTATCTAATGATTCTGCATCTTTTTCATAGAAAGCTTCATTTCTGTCAACTAGTATTGTCCGGACCTTTTTAACATCCAAATTAAGTTGCACACTCTTAAGAAAAAATTACTGCTGATAAGACTTAAACTCTGATGGCTTTAGTTCATCATTTGTTCTATAAGGTAAAAGAAGTTGGAGCCTACTTTGATAAAACCTTTCAGTATTTGTCTCAATATTACATCTTGGGTATCTAATGATAGCATTTTTCCTTGTTCTTTTCTGCACAAAACCATGGCCATTCAACAATTTAAGAATATTCTCCTGTTGATTTTTTTTGCTTTCCATACACAACCCTATATTCAGAACAGAAAGTTGCTAAACACATAGATTCAAACACTTCGTCATAAGGACGATTCTTGTACCTGTCTACCTTGTTCTTGGCCCAAATATTATCATCATCATTTGATTTTGACTTAATGACTGATAGTGGTAAACTTAACCTTGTTGGATTTTCTCCCACCAGTATGAATTCTACTTGTCATGAAAATTCCTTTAAACTGAGACCACACACTCTATACACAGCTTCTTAAGGAGAAACTTCTCTATTTTTTAATAAAAGCATGGCCAAGTTCCTTCATACATTTCTTACTATCCTTATCACCAGTTGATATTTCATCATGAACAGCTTGCAAAACCTGGCCCAATTCAGGTTCCGATTTAGAAATGTAGGCCACTATATACTGAACACAAGCATATACATCACATACAAACTGTATATCACAATTAGCATTCCAAGAACGCAATACATGTTCATTATATTGATTTACCCATACAGATTTTATATTTTGACTATGTACAATAGATACCCTTTCTGCAACCATACAATATGCCTTTTCAAATTCCTCCTGTGATGTATTAAGCTCTTCAAACAATTCTTCTATACCGTTGTATTCACTTGTAGCATTACTCAATTTGTCTTTCACTGATGATACTAGATCCCTAGCTTTAGCCGTAGCAAGTGAGTCAGGTTTGGGTCTAACCACAAATGTTCTTGGTGATGAAGGTCTAGGGAAATCAAAGCAACATTCTTTGCGCCCCTTTCTACAAGATTTAGAATGTATTTTGCTATGCATCTGCACATTTTCTATTATATCCTTCAATTCTTCATCCTCTTCTGTTGTTGGCAAATGGCATGTACCGGTAACGTATTTATCAACTAATTCTTCAACTATTTCATTACTATCTGTGTCTAGTTTAGGAGCATTCTCAATCCACACAAGCCCATAAATATGAGGACTTCCACGTAATTGAAAGTCCACTCTAAAAAATGAGTCTACTACTTTACCTATTGGTTTGCCTTAGATTTAATAACATTTGAAACAAACAGATGAAATCTTTTGTCAAACATCCGAGCGGCTGTGACAGGATTAATTCTTAATACAGCACATTTCTCATTCCAATCCATCGTTTCAGCAGTACTTGCAGTATCACCTTGTTGTTTTAGAATTGTATTTACTACTTCTGGCCATCTTAAATCAGTGCTTGAAAAGCTGACAAAAAAAGTTGGTATTCCCAGCTGACGAATCATTGCTAGTAAGTCTTTTTGAACTCTGTGCCAATATGGAGGTGTTCCTCTTACAGATGATAGGAATCTATAACGTCTATCAGACTTCAAAATTGTACTTACTTCTTCATTCTTTTCAAGCAATGAAGCTGTCACTTCATTATCCTCACTGGTCTTTTGACCACTTGTTCATAAAGCTATAGATATACTAGACATTACATTTTCAATTTCACTAATGTATTGTGCATAAAATATATAGTCTGTATTTTGTGCAAATCTGTTATCTACATTCATTAATCGATTATGGAAATACTTTTTTAATGAAATTTTCTGTTCACGTTTTTCATGATATGTATTAAGTCCTTGTGGAAAAAGGGTGGGAAATGTCTGTGCTTCAGTCCATAGATTGAACAAAATGCATAAAGGAGTTGATCCTTCACATGGAGCAATACATAAAATATCAGCAAATTCTTCATCCAATAATTGTTGCCCAATATTCACAAGTTGGAAACAAGAGTCAAGTGGTATTCCTGGTAACTTATCATCATCATCATCATCATCATCATCATCATCATCATCATCATTTTCCTTGTTCCATTGATATAGATAGTCATTAAACTTTCCACACATGTTTGTACAGCTATATAGCCCATATAATACTGACCTTCTTCACACCTTGTGTACACTCATTTCTGCACTTCTTTTGGTCAATTCCATTTCCAGATAATTTATATTTAATTTTTCACTCATTGAATTCAGGCATCCATAATGTAAAATGGGGTGGGGGAATTCAGTATGCCTATACACTTATGTCAAGTTCCAGCTGTTCTTCTGCCAACTTGAGTTGTGCTGTTTTCAGGGCAGACTTGAGAACATTTTTGTACGATTCTTGCAGCTTCTGTGAACGCCAACCTCTTTCTTACACACACTTTCTGCCACTCTTCCACCACTCTTCCACCACTCTTCCACCACAGCCTTCATCTCATTCCTGAGGTTGTTGGAGAGGTATGGGACTCTTCCATCAGCCAATTCGTGTGTGCTTTTTAGTTTGGGAGATGAGCCCTTGTGTCTTGTAGTAGTCTAGACAGTAGACTATGTCACCGACTTCATAGTTATGTGAAGAGGGCCAAGAAGCGGATAGCAAATCCTGGAGAATGGTTGATGCTCTTAACAGCCATTCTTGTCTTCCCTTCCCTGAATGAGCCCGGACAAGTGGTTAATGCGTTTTTGCCTTTACAATGTCCATTTGTAAATGTTTAGTAAAAACTTGAGCATCGCCGCTATTTTACAAATCCTTGAGAATGGTGGATGCCCTTTGCAGCCATTCTTGTCTTCCCAGAATGAGCCCGGACAAGTGGTTAACGCCCTTTACAATGTCCATTTGTATATGTTCCATTAAAACTCAAGCCTCGCCGCTATTTTGTTCAACCTGGTCCCGAAGTTGCTCTACCAAATGCTGTATAGCCCTTATCTTGTCCTGCAGCGAGCTCACCTCAGTAGAAAATCGCTGCTTCATGGAGACTATGGCATTAAGGACCCTGTCAACATCACTGCTAGAGTTGGTTGGGTTCTCCTTCACAGGATGTGTTCTCCCTACAGAGCCTGGGGGTGTTTCACAAAGACTAAGATCGACTTTAAATTCGACTTAACTATGGCAGGCCGTTCATGCCACTGTTTGCTCTCACCATTTAAGTGGCATTGGTCTCTCAAGGGACTTACAAATCATGGTCACAAATCTACAGAATTTACATTTTTTGATAATTCATTATAGAAGGAAAAAATATTATCTAAAGATCATAATGGTGACAGCAAACAGTGGCATGAACGACCTGCCATATTAAAGTCCAACTTAAAGTCGATCTTAGTCTTTGTGAAACACCCCTCTGGAGGACTTTCTTTTGGTAGTGGTGTATGGGTGAGGATGAAACCTGGAAGTTGATTTGCATTTTTCACTCCAACGTTGCCATGCATTGAGGTAACCCCTTTTACATCAGGGTGATAACATCTTCTGTAATGAAGACTCCTTTGTAGGCATCTTTCCTCTTGAGTTAAAACCTGCTATCAAAGAGCTGGTCCTGCTCCCTTCTTCAAAAAACCTGACAATGGTCTGTCTTAGTTTTGGTTTTCCTGGCTCATTTTGTAGTCCATCCTTTGATTGGGTCTGAAGTGCCTTTTGGGGCGCACCAAGACGATAACATACATGTATATCAATTTCTTTAGCTGAAAGCTCCACACCTGTGTCCTTTGCTAAAGACATTATGGAGTTTTCGCTCAAGGACGGACAGACCATCTAGGACGCGGGAACACTCAGGGTTATGTCTGCGCACACAGACCGCCCTGGTTACAATAAACGGTTTCGCTTTTTCGTGAACGCGGACGTATAATTACAGAGTGGCTGACGTCACCGCTTGGGAATATCCCTCTCCTTCAAACATGGCGAATTTACATCGAGTGCAAGATGCACTTCTGGCAGCCTATGCTTTCGACATTATAGATGATGTAGAGTTCATGCTTCTTAGTGATATCAACACACCTGGCAACCTTGATTTCCAACATGATGGTGGTCACTTTGAGTTAGACAATTTCAACGATATTATCAGGGTGGGAAAAAGAAAAGAAAAGAAAAAAGGTATGGGACCGGCAATCACTTTGTAACCAGAACCTTATCAGACCTCGTTCAAATGAGGTTTTGCTGGAGTCAGTTGGATGAACAACTCAAAAAAATATTTTTCTAATACCAGTAGAATACATTGAAGTGCATTTTATGACACAGATGGACATGTTCTTGAGGTAGTAGGGAAATGTAGTTTTTTTTTTTGTATTTGTGTATTGTATGTGTGTGCATTTATCACTTTGTGCCAGTTTTTTTCATATAAACCAGTCTAAATTTAAGCTATAATTTCTTGTATCGCCAGATGGTATCACCAAAATTTTGCAAAATTGTATGTCATTAAATTAGGTTCTTGCCTCTATGAAAATAAACCAACTATCAGTGTTGATATTGTAAAATAAATTTATTTTAACTGAAATTAATGGCTACAAACACACATTTTCTTTTACAAATGTTTGCACATATCATTTGCAAATCCAAAGGGCTGGACAGAGACTAGTCATCCCTTCTCACTCCCCCAACACACACATAATTAGATACACACACAAACCACAGTACCACATTACTCATACTCTTGAAATTATTAAGCATAAATGCCATGATCAAGGTAAAAACGTGAACATTTTGAAAGAAAATAAGCCCCTTTGGTGGGATGACCACACCCCACCCTCCTCGCCTTCAAGATTGTCCAGCTTCATTAGCTTGGACTGCTGGAACTAACATTGTATTTTGATCATTTTTAAAAAAAATTTACATCGTGCGTTCAAACTAGTTAAGATTTTATGAAAACATAGAAACACCTGTGATAAGAAAAAACATTAAAATCAAGTACTTTTAATTTTTTATTTCTCAATAAAATGAATACATATATATATATATTAAAGTATAGATCTATATACATAATAAATAAAATACCACAACTACATAAAATGCCACTTTCTTTGCACTATTGGCTTGATATGATTTACCTGTATCACTTATTTTGCTGAATACTCGAACACTGCATTAAAAAGGTCACATTATAAAGAAAGGGTAAACATCAATGACTAAACGCAAAATAAATGTGTAATACTAATTGTACTAATAGTATCTATCCTACAATCTATTCCACCCAGTGTCACCTATTTCAATAGAACTTATGTAAAAGATTTGTTATCAAAATACACTGTCTTGGTACTATTAGCTTTATTAACCTGTGTTACGGTTGGTAGTGAGTACATCAATGAGTAGAAAATATGAAGTAATAATAAAACTACAGTACAGTGCAATACATGAATCCACTCTAGCCTATATCACTTATTTCATTTCAATGAAATTACCCATAAAGTTAGATACCGGTACATGAAATAAGCTGAAAACCTGAACTTTCAATCACTTACAACTTACCAGTTACATTATGAAAACACATGTACAATAAACCAAAGATCTATTGAAGCATTTGAAGTACCTGCGCAAAGAATATTATTTAGTATCGATCCTGAGATGATTTCTGTAATTGCTGGTTTACTTGGATCTCTGATGTCTATGGGACTTATAACTTATATAATAATAATATATAATCCGCTAGCTGTCTAGTGATGCATAATTTCAAAAATGTGATTTTCTTCGCGTAGCTACTTAAACAAAACTATGTTAACAAGTTACTCTGAAGGCTAAACATGTAAAAGTAATAAGTTGAACAACATACTTGCCTCAACACCTTCATAATATTAACACAAGTTGGCATTGTGAAAACGTAACATGTGTACAACACAAGTAAACACGGTCAAAGTTACCTACTAAAGACTAAGGTGCAATATCTTGCTTTCATATATTATGGTATCCAGATTTGCAGTTGAATGTAATGTGGGCAATGGTAATGGCACATAGAAAAAATGTGGCAGCACCAACTACAAATGAAACTAAGCTGCTGTTATTTGTTTTATTCTAACCAAACAGGGCCTCATGGAAGACCACCAAATTGGTGATATATGCCACCCTGTATAAATATTAGGAAAAAACAATAAATAAATAAATAAATAAAAAGGAGGAAAAAGGAAGTCAAACACATAAAAAAAAAGCAAGATGTTGTTTAATTGCATATATATATATATATACAAGTTAACACAATGTATCTTTGGCGTATAAATATCTTAATGGCAGATGGGTAACTCTTAGGAAGACCATACAACTTAATACACACAGACTTAGCAAAACTGTCAAAGTCAATACTTTAACAAGAATGTTATATTGTTAAAAAGTCCTGCAGGCGTAAAAATAGTATAGTTATAGCGACTGCTACGAGAGGACTAGCTGTTTCTATACTGGCTCGCGGGATAGTTGAATCCCCTGCTATCACCTCGAGGCACGCCGCCCACCCAGGCGCGCCTCGAGGTGATAGCAGGGGATTCAACTATCCCGCGAGCCAGTATAGAAACAGCTAGTCCTCGAGTATTAAAGCAGTTGATATGACTTTTATATGCCGAATTAAAACAAAAATCTACCAAGAATTCTTACCTTAGCCTTTTAGTGAGTAAAAATTTGTTAAAACATCACAGAAAATCTGAAACACTGTCTGTTAATCTTCGCTTAATCTTCGAGTGAAAGTTTCAATCATTTGGGAATCGCAGACAAAGAGCACTGTATATGGCGTCCGTGCTCGCACGTAGACAATATTAACATGCAAACCAATGGGGATCGCAGTAAACCAATGGGAATCGCAGGATAATGAGGCAGAGGTTAGAAACTTTTAACTAGGCCCTGTGGGCTATTGCTATGCCCTGTGAGTGGGGCATGGCTTGAAATCACGACTCCAATTTCGACCAATCAGATGGCTAGATTTCTAAAGTGAGGTATATAATACTATATAGCAGACAAGACAGATTGGTTATAAATTATGACAAAGTAAAATGTTCACTGTTGGTCACTCAAACTTATTTCAGTAGACATGAATGATGAAAAAAAGATATTGTTCTTTACTTCTTTTTCTAAAGATCTAATGAGGTCCATCATCATGGATTACATCTGTTGATTGTGTTGCTGCATTTGTTGTTGTCGTTGAAGGGCTTGTTGATGTTGCCGCAGCATCTGTTGTTGCAGAAGCTCAAACCGACGCTCTCGGATTGCTTATTCAGCTCCCGTCTCTCCTCTTCCTCTCTCCTCCTCTCCATATCTTCCCTCTTCATTTCCTGCTCCAACTCCATCTTCCTGTCCAGAAAAGCAAGAGTATCTCGCCCTCTGTTTCTTGGCCTTTTTGGAGTGGTGGTGGTGCAGCATTCACCTTGGTGTCTAAAATGCAATATAAAACAGAAAAAAAAAGGAGTTTTAAAGTCAATCTCATGTTGTACATGAAGAACACTACTGAATGTTGGTTTACATAATACTGAAAATATATCAAAGGGATAGTTGAGTTTTGGTATAGAGGGTGATACACAATATAATTTTTTGGTCAGATAATGAAAAACTGAGTGTCAAATTCGAAAGAGCATACAATTTTAATGACAGAATAAGCTTTATTGTGGGGCTCCACAATTATTCAATAATTTTGAACCAGCCATGCAGTTTCTAAATAGTTGTTGATAATCTCTCTATCTTATCACTATTTCAACAAAACATCACATGCACAATATTTTATTTGAAACCGATAAGTGTTTAGAAAGTTGGAAGGAATCAAGTAGTAAACTACCCTCAAAATGATTTAACCATGTTAACCAAGTATACCTACTAGTAGTAAATTCGATTTAGAGGAACGTTGTGCAAATTATTGGACAGCAACTGGATTGACCTTTCATTTCATCAGTTTTCAGCAAAATGGCAAGGGCTTAAAAAATCAAGACCCCGCCACTGGTGACATGCAATTCATAAAACATCTGAGCACTTTTTTGTTTTGTTTTGTTTTTACTCTCAACTGCAGTTGCAGGTCATTCTATTCAGTTATAGACTAGATCTAGGGTCTAGTCTAGATCTAGGCTACATGCTAGATCGAGTCTGTATTTGCAGACTCTGTTAACTAGCTATCACTACAGCCACAAAACGGCTTTTTAAATTCATATTTTAAGAATTCATCATCCAATTTTAAAACAATTCATGTTATATCCATAGTACTAGCAGCTAGGTCTCTAGATCTAGGCCTAGACCCTATAGACTAGTAAAGTCTAGGTCTAGGCCTAGATCTAGTTAAGAAACAATAAATAATCGATAAAAGAAACTCACCGAACGAAGAGCCATTCGCGTTGAAATTCGTCATCTCCAGCCTCGAATTGTCTGAATATGTGATATTCTAAGTTCTTCTTCTATTTATTTGATTCCTCCACTGCACTATTATTATTATTAGGCCTATTACTATTATTCCTGGAGTAAACGTGTCAATCCAACTGGTTAAAACGACAGGCTAGTTATTTTGTTCGTCGCGATCGCCTGCCTGACTAAAATTGATGAAGTTCTCGGGCCAGCGCCCATCTTTACAAGCTCGCTGATTGGCTGTTGATTCACTTAGGGTGTCCTTGAGAACGCCCGTAGATTTGGCTAAACACCGTTCTAGATTTCAGTACCTCAGCGGTCACCCCACTGTTGCTATAGTAGCTTCTCGATTTTGCACACGAACCGCAGATTCTCCGTCCGCGTTGAGCTTGCGAAAACTCCCTATTACCTCTTTCATCAGTGCCTCCTCATTCTCCTCTTGGGATTCAGGAAGGCCTGAAATCCTGAAGTTTTCCTCATACCTTGGTCTTGTTCATCATGTTTAGATTGTGTTTGGAGAAGATGGTGGTTGACATCCTCTTTCATGAGACTGTGATAATATATTACACCTTTCCATTTCAATTGAGTTCTTCCTTTAGCTTTTATAATCAAGAGTGCTCTTGAAAGTAGTAAAGAAATTAATTGTAACCATATCTTGATGAAAATATGTATTTGTGTGAATAAGAAAGTATTATTGATAAAAATAACTGTATATGGCAAAAATTTGCAGAATTTGTAGAATTTGTTTTAATCAGTCAGTCAGTAAATGATTTAGAATGTTACCTATAGCTGAATGTGTATCTTTTTAAATGAGAATGTACAGTCCATGTTATTGTTACAAAGCAGCTCAGTAAATTTAATCATAATACAATTTTTCATAAAGTCACTGAAAGTCCTGGTCAGTAATTTATGAGTTCAGTAGAGAGGGTAAGGTAATAAAGGTATACTGTACACAATGTAGAGAGAATGAGAGGGAGTCTGAGAAAATGACATGAATGCTACTTGTATGCCCTCTATTCATGACATACATAGGCATGAGCCTGTTATTGACCTTTTCATGAGGAAGTTGAGGGGGGAAATGAAATCTTATGAAATCCAGTAAAAAAAAAAGATAAATCATTCAGTCATTCATTTTTGATTATTGAATGGAAATTCCTCGCAAAAAAAAATCCAAAGACTGATACATACAAAGATTACATAGTTGCATTGTTCAAAATAATATAAAAGAATACAACATATTCACCAAATTTGACAAGGAACAAACACAGATTTTAGAAATAAAGAATAATTGTTCAACATATTGCATATAAATTGATTAATAATAAACATAAACAAATATTTCCAACGATTAATGAAAAGGGATAAGCTGGGTAAGACAACTGGGGGGTGTTTCACAAAGACTAAGATCGACTTTAAGTTGGACTTAAGTATAACAGGCCGTTCGTGCCATTGTTTGCTCTCACCATTATGATCCTTATCTTATCCTTCAATAATGAATTATCAAAAAATGTAAGTTTTGTAGATTTTTTACCATGATTTGTACGTCCCTTGAGAGACCAATGCCAGTAAATGATGAGAGAAAACAATGGCACGAACGGCCCGCCATACTTAAGTCCAACTTAAAGTCGATCTTAGTCTTTGTGAAACACCCCCCAGGAGAGAAGAGAGAGGAAGAGGAGGGAACTGTTGAGACCAGGACAAATATAAGAGTGCCATAAAATGTGCATAAAATTGAAAGAAACAAAATCACCCCTCCATGGTAGCATTTATGCACTTATTTTCTTTATTTAAGTAAAATAATTGTCTGTTTAACTTCCTTGTCAGATTTTTTGTTTTAATGTACATACCTACCCCCCTCCTCCCCAGCTAGAAATCCACTACATTGTACATTGTCTTTCAGTACATTGTGTATTTAAATTCTGGTCTGAAGATCTATAAAAGCATGGGCAAATAGGAAAGACAAAATCAAATGATAATTTAATAATAATACACAGTGGGGATGATGTAGGAAGGTAGTGTGAAGTTTGAGAAAGCAACTATGAGCAAGATGGGAGAGAGAGAGAGAGAGAGAAAGGAGGGGGGAAAGGAGAAAGAAGAGAGAGGGGGTGTAACAGGAAGAGGATGAGAGGACTATGGAGAAGCAACAGTGCTTAGAGAGGGATGGGGAAAAAAGAGAGGCGGAGTTGGAGAAAAAGAAGAGACAGATTTGGAAGGAAAACAAATGAAAATGAGATCGATTTGAAAGAGAGATATATATGTACAGAAAAGAGAGACTCAGAGACAAATTGAACATCATATACATGTAGGAAGAGAAACAGGAAGAGATAAGAGGAAAAAATGAAGGATGAATGTGAGAATCAGAAGGAATATGGATATTTTAAAGTGTCTTACATGAAAACATACATAATTTTACAAACAAGGTACATGTATATCTGGAACATTTTATTCACATTTATTTTTTAATACTGAAATTTCCTCATGCTTTGATATAAGAAGTCTCATTACTACATGACATATGTAATCCTCATGTCCAATAAAAGCTTGATGAATTGACATGCATCAAAATTTAATCTGGAGCTTTCTATGTACACTCTATAAAATTGTGTAATTTGCTCAGGCAGTGATATATCGGAAGTTTCACAGCTACTTTTATTTTTTGAATCCTGAAGTTGCTGACATATCCAAGTTTACTCTATTCCATCTGTCACAATGTAGCCCCAAACACTGTACTGAGCTTACAGTTGAATTAAAATAAGCATTTGGTTAATTAGTAA
This sequence comes from Mesocentrotus franciscanus, assembly GCA_037976565.1. Taxonomy (NCBI): domain Eukaryota; kingdom Metazoa; phylum Echinodermata; class Echinoidea; order Camarodonta; family Strongylocentrotidae; genus Mesocentrotus; species Mesocentrotus franciscanus. Next base: position 25,430,925 of record CP137683.1, on the reverse strand, counting down.
AACTGATGTTATAGGTTGTTTGCATTGTCTACAGCTGTTACAGTGTCCAAAATTAAATTCCCTCTGATATTCTTATTATTTTAAAGACAAATTGTATTGCTTATTACTGAACATCCGGTGCCAGATTAGGTAAAGGCAAAGAGAAAAAACATGCCCAGTTCCTTGGTTATTCAACTTTAAAATGAGATATAAAGGAGGTATGAAGTAGTTCATTTTCATATTAATGACAGAAAACTGTCTGAATCATAAGATAAAACAGCTGAATTCTTCCCTGAAAGTGTTTACTAAAGACAAGAGAACTGCATGGTATTGGAAGTCATTGAATTGGTCATTTTAAGCAGACGTGGTGCAGAGTATGATGGGGTTGTGGCAACGTTGCCTGCCAGTGCTTCTTGTTGCATTGGCATCGCTTGCAACATGGCAACATTCAGCTCATGCAGAGTAAGTGAAAACATTATTTCTTGCTTTTTTTTTTTTTAAAGAGAGGTTAAAGATGGTAATATTTTCAGTTCAAATTTATATTTTAAAAGATATGTTGCCTTTTCAACGTATATATTCTTTACTGAGCATTTAATAGTCAATTTGAGTTCTAAGCACTTGATATCTACATGTATGTTCTATAAAAATGAAACCGTCCGCCTCACAACCGGGAGGTCGTGGTTTCGAACCCCGGCTGCGTCATACCAAAAGACATTAAGAGATGGGAGTCGCTGCTACCTTGTTTGGCGTTCAACAATAAGGGGATAGAGCAATGTCGATCTGGCGCTGCTCAGTGGCTGCCGGGCTCACGATCAATTGGGCACAAAGAATTTCCATTTTCGGTTTAATAAAATTTGGAGTGGACTTTAAAAGATTATTACTATTATTATTATTATTATTATTATTTAACATTATCTACTTGTTAAAAACGTTCTACACGTATGTAACTTTTGAAGACGTATGTTATCAAAAGACCCAGAGGATTGTTGGAAGATGACAATTTTTTTCGAATTTCTTTGAAATAACTACGCTACTTGTGGTTTCACAATGTAATTTCACTTTCTATGTTTGAGATATTCATACCATGGTGCAACTAGGATTATAGAAATTAAACATTAATTCTTCTCTTTTTAAATACTAAAAACTTTTTGCTAAGTTCATACTTCAAGCATTACCAATACATTATATTTATGGATAGATAAAGATATACTAACTGCATTATTAGTGTGAATTCTAAATGAATTTCATACTTCATACTGATCATGGCAGTTGAGTTATCTTTCATTTGATTAAATCAACAATTTTTTTTTTACTCTGGATGAAAATGACTACTTTAAGTTTTCTTTTACAGATCCCGTTTCTGTGAAGGATCAAAGAAGGTTCAGCAGGAAGTGACTGAACGCAGTCTGCTGCCTTGTGTTGATCTCCGTGACCCCAAGGTCAAAGGTGAGGGATGGATTCTGGACAAGGATACACAGCCCTATGAAGTGGATGGAGTAACTCTTTGCCCTGTTCTGAGGTAAGTTTTTTTTCTTCTTTTTTTTCAACCAAAAGCTGTACAGTAAAACAAACGAATATGAGACCCACAAATACTGAAAAAGTGATAGATACAATTTATCTCAATACTTATTGAGATACTTTAATTTGCTGATATTTAGTAATAATTTTATTCATCATGAATGAAAAGTAAGGAAAAGTTGGGCATTATTCTTTTGGCATAACAAATTGTGTCAAATCATTCTATCAAATTTTGTACCTACTCCATCACTCTAGTCTGTTCCTGTTCATCCTATTTTATATTTCAGCAGTGAATTCTGAAATTGCAAAAGTCACAAATGCTCTGAAGAATACAACTCTAGGACAATATCAATACCTTATGTATTCTCTAAAGAATATGGGCTATTTTTATGTACATTTATGGTGATGCAGTAGACATTGGACAGCCACGTTTGCATACAAGACATTTTGAGAACATTTTTATAGTGGAACAGAATAAATCAGAAGTAAAAATTTGCTTTATGGTAACAATTGGATAATGATGGGCCCTATGACAAAATGTTATTTCTTTGGTGAGATATATTGAACTTTTTGTATGATGTATCAGATAGAAAGAAGAAAACTGAGATAGTTTTTATTCAAAGTTTATGCACAGAGCTCAGTGAGTTACATAGAAATATAATATTACTGAAATTCTAATAAATGTACAGCCAATAATTAGGTTAAGAACATGTTAATGAATACATGAACCTAAGATGAGCATCTTTGTAATATAAGCTGTTGCCCATGAAGTTGGATTACATTTTTGTTACCTCTCTTTATGAAATGTTTGTGGCAATATAATTAACTCTCGATAGATAAAGGTTTAAGTTTTCTCCTAACTCTATTGATCAATCTAGAGAGTCGTAGAGATTGACTAATAAAGTTCTGAGAAGATATATACTTAATATATCAAGAGTAAATCATATAAGTTAAATTATTTCAACTTTATGGGCAACATGCAGTATAGTACTGTCACAGTACAAGTTAATAACTTTGAGAATTCTTTTCTTGTCTTAGGTCTGGTTTGAAAGAGAGCATTGTTCCAACAGTAGAGTGTTGCTCTGGCTACCAAGGCCCTCTATGTGATGAAGGTGTGTACATTTATGATATTCATATATTCATGGGGCTCTCTCTGGTGTGAGGGGAGGGAGGAAGTTGTTTGTTTGAAACTTTAAAAAGTTGACATTATGGCATGAAATAAACATTGATAAAGAATAGTGCCAAAACTTGTCTTATACAATCTCTTACTTGTCTATGTAGGTAATAATCTTGTGGCATAATTGTTTTGATGAAAATAGGCACCATTTCTTTGAAATCTAATTTTGTCTTTTTCTCTAACACTCAACCGTATGTACCTTAGATGGTATTAATAAACGATTATTGTTTTCCTGTATCATAGGTTTGCCAATACAAGTACTGTTTTTATGTATGTGAATAATACCATTTCAAATAAAATGTTTAATCTTTGAAATTAAATTAAGAATGACTTTTTCTCTGACATTCAGCTGTATGCACAGTTTGTTGTAGAAATAGAAATATCTCTTTTATGAAAGTGAGCTTTCTTCATCATTCTTCTTATAACTTACTGATCTTGCAAATTAATATACATGTGCTTTATTTTAGTTGAAGTTTAAGTGTATATAACATCCAAAATAACACTTTGAATCTTGGATTTTTTTTTCTGATATTCAGCAATATGTACCCTTGGTTGTGCTAATGGTGGGACATGTGTAGCACCTGAACAGTGTGCCTGCCCAGCTGGCTTTCAGGGGTCAAGGTGCCAGTACTTCATAGGTAAGATTTAAAAACAGAATTGTATTCATTTCTGTGAAAGATATTATTCAACCTTTTTTTTTGGGGGGGGGGGTAAAAATGAGAGGGAAAATCATCATATGCTGCTTTACAAGGCATACTGAAAAGCAGCTTGAGACAAATTCATAATTCCGTCAAAGGGAATGGGAAGCACATCTCAGAGGTCTCTATTGTACTAATTCAGTAAAACCTGATCCTGGGTCTGAAATCATGTTCAACAAAGGGAAACTTACATCTCAGACTACCTTCCTTTGTTGAACCTGATTGTGAACAAAGGCCTAAACTCAGCTTCAGTTTTTAATTTTGTTAGAATACAGGCCAGGTTATTTTCTGACAAACAAGGAAACGCACAAGCAAAGAGCATGTTTTCGATGAACTGCCTTAATTCTCTGACAGAAAGGAAGAAAAAGAATGTCATCAGAGTTTTGGGATGCCTGCTACTCCAAAGTTCTCTTCCCCCAAACAAAAAAAAGGTATAACATTTTTCAGGCGTTTGGGGGATTAAAGAATTCAAAGGTTAAGGGTAAATTACATGGGTTATGTAGAGCACAGACCAGTTATGCCGCCCTCCCAAATCTGCCAGTGGTGGATGGTCTTAGTACCGTGTTATCAAAATATTTTACACATGAAAGGGTGAGATACAGGCAAAATTTTTAAATGTTATGAGAAAAAGACATTTTGCTGAATACAAGTAATGGATGTGTAGCATAAAAGTATACTTCTGGCAGTCATAGAATTAAAGTGAGTTCTGAAGAAAAAAACATAGCATAGCAAAACATAGAAAAAAACATGGCTGGAATGCTCCCCAGGGAGTGGAGAATGTGCATACATTGTGTGCGAGTAAGCATGAATCCGATGACCGGCGTAATAATATATATCTGTAAAGCGCATTGAGAGGGCCTGCAGTCCTGAAATGCGCTATATAAGGACGAACTATTATTATTATTATTATTAACAGCATTATTTTTGTACAACAAAGTAATCACTTTGAAATATATTTTTTGGGGGGTAGTATATTGCAGTGTAGCTAGTGGACATGCATTGAAATGTGAGGATATTAATGCAGATTGAATATATTTGCCGAGATCTGTTTTGTTCATGATGTACATGTTAAAAAGAATGATTAAAGAGGTTTTTTCTAAATTTATTTATTTTGTTGTAAATTGTTTTTAACTGAAGTTTTTCTCTCTTTTCCCCTTTTTACCTACATGTACTTGTAGATATTCTATCAGGAGCTATGAAAGAGCAGCTTTTTAGCATAAACAAGAGAAGTGGAGATGATGTTAACAATGATGAAATTGAGGATGATGATAATGATGGTGAGTGTCCATAGCATCAGTACGAACTGGATCCTCAACTGCATAAACATTTTTTTGTCTTCATATGAAGATTGTAGTACAGCTTTGAAACCACCTTCAATTTCCTTTTTTTATCTCAATATTTTAGTATCTCAAGAAACTGATTTTAGATTAAATTTCTTCATTGTTATTCATTGGTTATTTTTTTCCAATGAAGTAAAATACATGTCAGTTATTTAGCTATGGTTATACAATTTTGAATATCTTAACTTATAATGTATATTAAACTATATTTATTACTATTGAAATTATTGAATTTCTTCGCAATTTACGTGTTCATAACTTCAACTTTCAATTTTTAATAAGAATTCCTTTAAAAAAAATTACAACAGACTAGGTTTGTAGCATAATATTATTCATGGGAAATAACCAAGTGGACAGAGGAAGAAACCTACAGGAACACAATTTCATTATAAGACTAAGGTTTGAATTATGAAGTATTATGATACTTTGTTGCAATATAATGCAGTATATACATGTACCTGTTGTTGTTGTTGTTGTTTTTATTTCTGTATAATAAAATCAGATAAAATACATACAAAGTAATCATACAGAGAAGAAGAACAAAATACGGCTGGTAGCTGGTAGCCCATTTTCAGCTGCAACTATATTTTTGCTGCTGGTCTTCCATGGGGCCAGTTACCTAATGAATAACTGCTTTTAAGCCAAATCCATAGTGACCTACTTTTTGTCTCGCCGCTTTTCCGATGGCGACGGCGGCGGCGGCGTCAACATCAAAAACTTAACCAAGGTTAAGTTTTTGAATTTTTAATATAATTTTGAAAGAATAAGTTCTTATTCAATGAAACTTGGACTAAAGGGTTATCAAGTATCCCCAATCATGTGAGGAGAATTTCAGGTCACAAAGTCAAGGTCAAAGGTCATTTAAGGTCAACAAACTTAGACCATGTTGTGGCATCATCATCAAAAACTTAACCTGAGGTTAAGTTTTTGAATTTTAATATAATTTTGAAAGTATAAGTTATTATTCAATGAAACTTAGACTAAAGGCATATCAAGTATCCCCAATCATGTGAGTTGAATTTCAGGTCACTAAGTCAAGGTCAAAGGTCATTTCGGGTCATCAAACTTAGACTATGTTGTGGCATCACGTTAAGATCTTGAATTTTATCGTAATTTTGAAAGTATATATTCCTATTCCATGAAACTTGAACATAAGGGTTATCAAGTATCACCAATCATGTGATTAGTCTTTTAGGTGACAAAGTCAAGGTCAAATGTCCTATTCCATGAAACTTGAACATAAGGGTTATCAAGTATCACCAATCATGTGATTAGTCTTTTAGGTGACAAAGTCAAGGTCAAATGTCATTTCAGGTCTGCATATTCTTAGTCAATATTCACTTCAAAATGCACTTCAAAATGCTGATTAGATTCAGAGGATTTCATTTTGGGGGGCCTGCTAATGGGCAAACCTGCCTATCAATAATGTCCCTACCTCAATTTTTCATCATATCCAATCGCGTAATGTAGGCGAGACCGCCGAGAGCGTTTCACTTGTTTCTAATTACTTGCCCATCATAAAATGGAAGGTGTTAAGCTAATATTTGAAGGGTTCCATGGTTTTATTCAAAGTATTGCATCGAGTTAAACAGCATTTTTAGTGCATTTTATATAGTCTCTATAAGACCTGAATAATATTTATGTTATTGTATATTTTTTAGATTCAAGGGTACTCCATGGAAACAAACTTTTCATATTTTCCAGAATTCTTTGAAATATTCTTAAGTGACACAGCCATGATATTTTTTCATCTCGTATCTCCTTTTTCCATCTCACGGTCTGTAATAACAAGATTCAGACACAAAAATGTGGTACATTTGTGTGGTATTGTACATTTCACCCTCCTAGATCTATGACAAAAAGGAATAACGAACAAATCTGTTTTGGGCTCTTGAGGGCTTACCAAATATTATCATGTGCAAGAAAGAGTATAGACACACTAATAGAAATGTTTACACCATAGGGTGTGTTCGAAATGAGCGTCTGTTACCTTAAAAAACCTTAAGGCATTCTTAGAGTTATTGAAAGTTTGATTTTCCTCAGGAGTATGACAAAAATGGAAACATATTAAGCAAATACAGTACATACCTTTTGACCTGTTTGCATTGTACCAAGTACATACATGTACATGTTGTTAATTATGACAGATTTTTTTTCTTGGTATCATATTCTATCATGTCAGACAAGAGTAGATGAAATTTGTTGCGTATCTATTATGCTGTAAATCATGAAGATGTTACAAAAGGACTTTAGAAGTTAGCATTAAATCATTATGTAAACACATTCAGCCTGTCTCCTGGTCTTCATTTGATGTTAATAAGTCTTATCATGAAAAGAAAACTGATTAGATTCCTTGAAGACCAGGAGAGGTGGCCTTGAAAGTGTTTGTCTTTTAATGACGTTTCTGGCATGATATGCAAATATCTTTAAGTTTGCCTGTTAGAAGTAAGAGTTAAAACAAAACAAAAACAAACATCTGCCATAACTACATGTAACATGATCCAGAGATACTTGCTCCATAGTCATTTTATAACTGACACTAATTGAATACCTGACTTCTTAATTAATTAACTTGTTGCCCCAAATTATTTTGATGTTTGATCAAGCTTTGCATTTGTGTTGACTGAGCAGTAACAGCTTGATTGCCAAAAAAGTAATTAACTTTGACTCAATTTCACAGTCTGTTTACCAAGTAAACAAGGCAACTGGTTGATAAACTTTTCAATGTACATGTACAAATTGTTCAAAGAGGAGACAGCATTTTGAAATTGCTTATTGAAACATTACATTCCTATTCCCCCCCCCCCTCCCCCTTCCCCAAAAGAGCAAAAATTGTGGGAGTGGGTGAATACTTTTTTCACATTCATTAATATTAAATTGATATAGGGCCTTACCAATTACAAGTAAACAATCAAATTGCTTACAGTATTTACCAAGTCACTGGATTCAACTATGATTCTGCACTGTACAGTGCACACTCTCCACTCCCCATGGAGTATTCCATATGTTTCGAGATGCAAATCAGTCTTCTTTTCAGGGTATACAGATGTACTAATAATACTAAACATAAGGGACCTCTAAAATATAATTATCAAGATATCTCTGACATAGGTATTTAAAGCCTGTCTGCACTAGTTTGGCCAGGAGGGATTAGACCTCCCAGCGTGGTCACTAACAGGTGGTTATCTCATCAAATCAGCCTTCAATTAACATAAGAAAAAAGGGGATCGTGGGGGACCAACCGGTACCACTTAGGCATTGTTTGCTATATAGAGGGTGCAAGTAGCTGCAAGTAGTGCAGTCCCGCTTTAACATACACAAAAACCTCCTCATCCCATGCCCCTTTGGGTTACCTCAGTACCAGTTTATTCAATTAGCCAAAAGACAATCTCCCAATTCATTTACCTCTTGAGGAATTATATTATTATATATTGTTAATGCTATTTTCAATGTTTTTTTTTTCCGTTTGATATCTCTATCACAATCACAAAGACTTCACGCAAATCATTAAGGGCATTTTCAACCCCCTGTTGTATCACCTATTAATCATATTCAGATGATATAATATGCCATTGTAATATTCAAAAGTGATGTGCAAGTCTATTAAAAGTGACCTTCCATACACACATATATATACATTAATTTCAGTCTGCCATTTTCTTTTACATTCTATCTAAAAGACATTGTATACTTTATCATACTCTGACAGATGATGAGTCTTCAACTGAACTGATGATGATAGAGAAAAGAGGAAAACACTCTAAAGAATCTAAGGAGAGCAAGAGTGGTTCCAAAGAATCTTCAAGGCACCATTCTAAGGAATCAAAAGAAAACAAGAGTGGCTCCAAAGAGTCATCAAGGCATCACTCTAAAGAATCCAAGGAGAGCAAGAGTGGTTCCAAAGAGTCATCAAGGCACCATTCCAAAGAATCAAAGGAAAACGAGAATGGTTCCAAAGAGTCATCAAGGCATCACTCCCATGAATCAAAGGAAAGCAAGAGTGGTTCCAAAGAGTCATCAAGGCACCATTCCAAAGAATCCAAGGAGAACAAGAGTGGTTCCAAAGAGTCATCAAGGCACCATTCTAAGGAATTAAAGGAGAACAAGAGTGGTTCCAAAGAGTCATCAAAGCACCACTCCCATGAATCAAAGGAGAGCAAGAGTGGTTCCAAAGAGTCATCAAGGCACCATTCTAAAGAATCCAAGGAGAACAAGAGTGGTTCCAAAGAGTCATCAAGGCACCATTCTAAGGAATCAAAGGAGAACAAGAGTGGTTCCAAAGAGTCATCAAGGCAACACTCTAAAGAGTCAAAGGAGAACAAGAGTGGTTTCAAGAGCGGTTCCAAAGAGTCATCAAGTATGGAGAGTGGCTTCATTTGGGACAGCTGGGTTGGTAGTTCTTCAGAAGAATTCACAACATCAGCCCCAAGCAGGACCTTGATCCACCTAAAAAGCACAACTGACCTTCAAACCAAGCCTCCACCTACCATACCCCCTGCTCCTGCTTTTCGAGCGTTCCACTTTCCTGAGACTGATGAAGACGGTGAGGTCACAACTCAGCCACCACCAACAACCTTAGCTTTCGAATACCCTTGGAAACGTGAGGATGACCATCTTGTTACTGAGGCACCACTGGCCAACAACTCTCTCTCCTTGCGGACTTCAGCAACTTGCACGTCCTGGAGTAGTGACCACTTTGTCACCTTTGATGGTGTCCAGTACAGTTTCTCTGGGACTTGTTCATACACCCTTGCCGCAGCCTTAGATGGGACGTGGCAGGTGACCATTAGGAACCAGGACTGTGAACTTCTATCAACATGTTACAAGGTTAGTGGCAAGGGACGTCCCACTCCTGACACCATTTTATATGTGATTATAACGAAAAAAAATTCAAGTCATTTTCATCAGCTTAGTTACTGTTTCAATGCTGATTGAAAACAAACCTCGGTACCATATTTATATTATATAAAAATATGTGTAACCGAAATGATAATACTTTACAGATTTCCACATTATGACATTGAATTCTGATGCCAAATTTACCATTTTCTTAAATCAATCTTGTAAACCCCTTGTATTTTTAAACATAATCTTGACAATTTAAAGACAATGGAGTTTGATTCTTTCCCTTCTTTTTTCTAAATACACGTTATTTCCTTTATTTGTTTTTTAAATCACCAGAAATTGGAGTTCATTCTTGGCCTGGATGTCATCAATGTTGAACTAGATACAGTCTACATTAATGATAGTCCCATGTTCTCTTTCCCGTACATGGAGAATGGTAACGGTTCCTTTATTGTTCAATTTTGTTAACCCTCCTGCAGAAGTACATAAAAGTATATAATTATGTACATGTACATTAACATGTAAATGAATCATAAATTAATATCACTTATCCATATATTACTCTTTCAAAATGACATATCATACATGTATATAGGAATGAAAAATACTTAAGATAAGACTCTGAATGTGGTTGCAGCCATGCAGACCCAGTATATATATAATAGATTTGTAGTAGAGGTGTCGTGGTCGAGTGGATACGTCGCCGGACTGTTGATCACAAGGTCGGCGGTTCGAGTCCTGATGCGGCACTAAGTCCTTTGGCAAGACATTGATCTACATTTGCCACACTCAACCCACGTGATGTAAATGGGTACCTGGCAGGAATTAATCCTTGAAATGCTAGAGCGTCGTAATGGCAGCCGTGCTAAAGCCAGGGTAATAATCTCCCTCTGCGCCTCAGAATAGTTTACTAGATCGATGGCGCATAACAAATGCTGTAGTATTATTATTACATCCACCAATTTTGGAGAACTGCAGTCCAACTCTTGGCTTGAATATCTCTTCTAAATATTGCTACTTTGATTTATTTACTTTTTATAGTGAGTGTTTTAATTTTCTATTGAAATTATTTCATTTGCATGTACATTCTATTTTCTTTGTAATCTAGCATGCAATTACGATTTTCAAAAGAAGCAGGAATTAAATCATCATTCTGTATTCTAGTATAATTCTAGCATAATTAGGTTAAAGGTTGTAATATCGTACAAACGTTTTTATTTTGCAGGTATTTCATTGAAGAAAGTTGGAGACTTCACCTACCTGGAGAGTAGCCTAGGGGTCCTGGCTCAGTGGGACAAGAACATGACTGTCTATATAACAGTGTTAGCTGAACTCAAGGAATCTACTATCGGTCTATGTGGCATGTATGATGATAACCCAGAGAGTAAGTTTACTCCTTTAGAGCTTTGCTGCTTTTTACCTACTGATCGATTTACAAAACTTGTGTTAACTCTTTATATGCCACACAACTATTATCTTCCTATGCCTCATTGTATTTATCATGGCATAGATACATGTATACCCAATGCCACAGTTAAATTTTGTAATTTGTATGATATGTGAATTGAACTGAATTGAAATTTAGTTTCATCATCACATTATATACAAAGATAAAAAATGGACTATCATATCTGATTAAAAATACATGTAAATTGATATAATTTACAATCAAAATTTAAAAAATATATATATAAGGAAAGTATAAGCCATAGAAGTGATGGAAAATAGTGCGTCCTTAAAAGCCAATAATGCTTGAACATTGAATGCACCAGTTGCATTCGAAATAATTTAAGGTGTAAGTAAAATGTATGATGTATGTAAAATATATTCGACATGTGACAGTCTAGGATTTCAATTTGTAGGAGACAAAGAATTAAAAGGGAATAAACTTTAATTGTTGCAGCTGACTGGTTGATGAGGAATGGTGATCAAGCCACTTATGCAGCTCAAATGGCTATATCATGGGAGGTGCCTTATCCAGGAGAGGTAAAAAACAATCCTTTTATTTATTTATGTATTTATTTGTTTTATTTAAACAGGGTAACTCTATCAGAATTAAAACTGTTATCCTGAGAGGCCCTGTACAAATTATAGGTTACAAATACAGAGGAAATTAAACAAAGTTTAAATACGTACATACTATATCATGAATTATTATTATTCATTTATTTGTTTATACACCATGATATAAATTAACACACAAAAAGTAGATGTTTTTATGTTTACAATATATGTGTCTCATTTCTCTATAAATGTTATTTCATTTATCTCTTCTTTTTTTTCTTCTTCTTCCATTCCTGATATCTCTCTCCATAGTAATTGTTTTTGTTAAATACATGCATCTTAATATGGTTGTGTAAATTACATGTAGTTATGTACATGTATACTCTTGTTTGCTCTCTTTTTCCAATTTGAATATTTCTCTTTTATCCCTCCACCCACCCTTTCTCCCTTGCTCTTTACATCTGTTTTTTTTTTCTTCTTCATATTATGCATATATTTTCTCATCTTCTACACAATTTCAATTTTCTCTGTCTAGCTAGAATCAAAACATTGATCTAGCTTATTGCCAGTATATCCTCAAAAGTCAAATGTGATTTTGTATTTTTACGGACTTGCCAATCAATTACTGATACCAATCCCTGTGATAAACACTTGGCGTTCTTCAAGAAATGATTTGTATTATGAGTCTTTCTGTTCATTCACAATGTCTATGTAGATTAAGATATATCAATTGTTATGATTAGTACACCTGTAGGTATATCTGTAACATGTAGATCACTTTTTTGTTTACATTTCCAGAGCTGCCAGTCAATCGTTGACACCAATCCTTGTGATGTACACTCAACACGCTTTGAGATTGCAGAGAATCTGTGCCAGGTTCTCGCAGAAGCTGAGGAATTTCAACTTTGCCATCAAGATGTAAGATTGGATGAAGCATTCACTAGATGACATGAAAGCTACTCTTCTAATTTGACATAGAACCTTTTTAAAGAATAAGTAGAGAAGTTTTACGTTCAGAGGGGACATTGCAATATCTACTCTTTGTCACGTGCATGTACATATTGACTAAAACATGTCATGTACATGTAAGATAGGAAAAATTTATTTTGTAGACAGTCATGTTTTAATTTCATGTAGGATATATTATTTTGAATGTAGATCCATTGCAGCTTCATGATTTTGAGATTGTTAAGATTAATAGCCAATTACATACATGCTCTTGTGCTACCACCTGTTATGTAAATAAATGTTTTGTCATACCACCAAAAAAAGGACAGCTTTGAATATACATTTATATAAACCATTTAATGTATCATAGAACAGACAGCTAAAAAAAGCTGTCAGTTCAAAAACATCTCTGTAAATTGCGTAGAATTTGAAGGGAATAGATGTATCAAATCACTGTCTTAATTTAAATCAGAGTCAAACCATGTGTTTCTTCGATCTTGAAGGTTGACCCCAGCCTGTTTGTTGAGAGCTGCGTGTATGACTTGTGTATGTTTGGTGAGTCGGATGACCTCATGATGGATGCCCTCTGTGTCTCTCTGGACGAGTATTCCCGGCAGTGCGCCCAATTCAGTGTGGTCCTGGAATGGCGAACAGAGGAATTTTGTCGTAAGTACATGCTGTCGAACCTGTTAAACTAAGTCACAATCCACTGACCAAACTGTCAATTTGAGATTTGCATAGATTTAGTGATCTCATTTTCATAATTATTTCAAACATTTATTGGTCCGATTTATTTCATACTTGCGCCATCTTATTTTCTGCTTTCATACAAATGAACTTGGTACAAGGGTTGGATCCCCTTTAAGTACGTATGTTTTTTTCCTTCACAAATCAATGTATCTTCAGTGTTTATACATGTATTTAGTATGAATAACCATTCTTTGCAGTTTGTACAGAGCCCATTGGTAGAGCAATGATGTCATACATGAATATAAATGTGCATTGTATGTACATTGTAAAGTGCAATTCTCTTGAAGTGGTTTGACAAGTAAGCAGATGAATAGCAAATTAGGTGGAAGCTGCTGGATGAATGCCTATACTCAGCCAATTTATATTTATCATGTCTTTAAAATCACAGCCAAGCAGTGCCCAGACATCATGGAGTACAGTGACTGCAGTACCCTCTGCCCAGTCACCTGCGAGGCCCAGGACCCTGTGGAAACGGCCAAGCACTGCCCGGCAGACTGCGTCTCTGGGTGCCAGTGTCCTGAGGGCACAGTCCTGGAGGGGGGACGCTGCATCACGACTGACCAGTGTCCTTGTGTCCATAATAGGGAGAAGTACCCACCTGGAGGGACAGTACGGTCAAAATGCAATCTATGGTCAGTGTCTTACACCTTTTTCATCAGTCATAATTACATGTTTCCCAAAGCTTGTAAAATTTGAAAAATGATATCACAACCAAATATATATAAAAGTGCCTCAGCAACATGTGGCATGTGGCACAAAGCTCAAAATATCATTAAGAGGCCCCACTTTAAATATCTTCATCTGTCTCAGAGTGGAGAAATTACAGTTTGTAAAATTACAGTACAACTTTCAGAAAGCATGATAATCCCACTCCTGACACCAAAGTTTTCAAATATGCCTGATACTACCCGTGAGAAATGTCTCATGGATCGTTAAGAGAGTGCTTTCCAATCCATTTGCCAATTGATTGGTGATCTTCATTGTCTGACAAGTGACAAAGAGTAAAATAAAACCTGCCATTTTCATCTTTAGAAATCCCACTCCTGACACCAAAAATCTTTTCTTTTTTTTTTCCTTCATGTTTATTTGTTTGTTTTTGTTTCATACATCAATGAGGAAGATGCTTTGGGTTGTGGACAGTATCCATGCAAAGCTACCACCAAGCAGTTAGTTGGTGACCCTCATCTGACCTTTTACATGAGCGTGTAACTTCCAGAAAATTTGCCTTTCTTTCAAATCCCACTCCTGACATTAGATTTTATATTTGTTTTCTCCTATAGCACATGTGAGGGAGGGCTTTGGGATTGTGAGCAGTCTCCATGCCAAGCTACCTGCCAGTCAGTTGGTGACCCTCATTATCTCACCTTTGACAAGAGACAGTACAACTTCCAAGGAGGGTGTCGCTACATTTTAGTGGAAGTATGTATCATTTCTGGAATTATTGCTGAAAATAATGTTTTTAGTAGGTGTTCAGGAAGGAATGACTTTGTAAACAACAGTGCTCAGATTCCTGTGACGTTTCAAAGATGAAATAGATTACAGATCCTTCATGCAGCTCATGTAGGAAAAAGATATGTTCATTTATTTTAATCTATTTTTCTAGCAATGGAAAGGCTTTTTATAAAGAAAACAAGTCACTTTTGTTGTCTATGGCTCAAGAGCGCTTGGGGATAAGATGTGATTATAAATGTGGTAGGATCTGTATGGATAGAATTCGCCCTCATCTATAACCTAGTTGTTTCTATTTAAAGAGCATGAAATATGACAAATTGACAAATTCTTTTGTTGAACATTGCAGGATTTTGTTGAGCAATACCTAACAGTCCTGGCAGAGAACGTGGAGTGTAACATGCGCTCCTCCAGAAAGGTCACCTGCACCAAATCCGCAACTGTCATTGTCAACGGAACTAGCCCAATAGACCTCAAGCAGAACCAAATTGTGTTTGTTGATGGTGTGGAAACCATCCTGCCTTACACCAATGGAGAGGTGGTGGTGCGAAGAGCATCCTCTAAGTTCATTTTCGTGGAGGGGAATGGATTCTTGGTGAAGTGGGATGGTATCAACAGGCTCTATGTGACACTGCATCCAGAGTACATTAACAGGGTAAGTCACCTTCGACCTTGAATTGATCAAATCAAAATGTTAAATGTTACCTCCCGACAGATATAATTTGGTCAAGAAAAAAGTGCATGCATTTGTATTTGTTTCATGAAACCAATGTCAATGCGTCTCAACATAAACATACATCTATTTTGATGATGGTGGGGTTTTCTTTTACCTAACTTCTAAGAAAGCAAGTATATTGCTTGTATGTAAGCAACCAGGGGGACCTACAATGTACCAGATTATCTAGAGCATCTCGGTAATTAAGGATGAACGACTTTGCAAAAGTCATCAGCGTTTCACCTTGGTCCTCCTAGACAAACTGATTATGGGACCACTGCTTTCTCACCAAGCTATAGTTGATAGTAAGAAATTTCTGTCTTTTCTTAGGTTCGTGGTCTATGTGGTACCTATGACCACAACCAGAACAACGATTTCATGACGCCAGCAGGTGACATCGAAACCAGCATTGTTGCATTCGCCAACAAATTTGCTGTCGACCCTGATTGCCAGGAGACAGAATCCCCGCTCCAGCTCTCCCCATGCAGTCTCAACTCCCATATGGAGAGCTTTGCGGCCGAGAAGTGCGGGGTAATGAACAGCGATGCCTTTAGGCCCTGCCACGGAAGCGTAAGCCCAGACATGTACTACGACATGTGCCTGTATGATGTCTGTGGCTGTGATGCGGCTAGTACACTGGAGTGCCTTTGTGAGGTCATTGCAGGGTACGCAACGGATTGCGCCAATGAGGGGGTGTATGTGGACTGGAGAGACCACCCCTCCATATCTGAGTACTGCAGTAAGTGTTTCAAACATTGATTATGGATGTTTTTGTTATGAATGGAACCTCATAGTGCTGTTGTGTATATATACATGAACATGTATGCTTAGTTAGAGAGAAGTTTACTGAATTTAGAATACAACAATGTGAATGCACATTTTTTATTGTTCTGGATAACTTTGATACCCATGTTCATTAATCTAAAGCATACCCATTCATTGAGATGTATGCTTTCACAATTGACACATGCATGATTTGTAGTGAAAACTTGCACTTACATGTACGTGTAGGTGGCTCAAATCCCGTATTCTTCCTCTACAGGGAGAGGAATATCACTATCCAACAAAACATTCTTCTATTTTGTATGTTATTGTATTTCATTAAATCCAGTTTAAAATGTATTTCAATGGATGTTCTTAGACTTCAAGAAATTCAGTTTGTCATAGCAGTGTGGCTGCTACTTTGAAAACACCTGTATGTTGTTTAGTTGTTCTTTTTTTTAAACATTAAGCCGTATCAAGTCAAATGAAATGAAAACGAGTACACCTTAACACCCCTTGAGAAGAAATGTGATTTGAGGAGTACAACAGAGACCTCAATTTTTACTGCATGTTTGTGCATTCCATATGTTTCTGACAATTTTCCACCAAGGTGTCCAGTGTGACGGTGGTCAGGTCTACCAGCAGTGTGGGCCAACCTGCGGTCAGACATGTCGTGACCTCTCCGTGACCTGCATAGAGACGGAGGATTGTGTGGAAGGATGCAACTGTCCTGACAACACTGTCCTTGACGACGAGGGCAACTGCATCTCGCCGGTCAACTGTCCCTGCTACTATCAGGATCAGTCCTACCCTGCTGGATCTCTCATTGAACAGATGTGTCAAGATTGGTAAGGGCTTCATCCTCCCATGAGCGTAGAATGTTAATTTGATGAGATGGTTAATTTTTTTTGATAATCCAAACTAGGGGTCTTGTTATGACTGTATTTAATAATCGTGGAACCTTTTGTTCATTGTGAATCTGATAACTCTTGAATACCCTGCTCAAAGTTTATAGCCCTTCTGATGCACCCTAGGTGGGACTAGCTGGCCCAAGTCATTTCATATTGTGCCAAATTTTAAACAGCTTCTGAAATGACTTTACTTATTAGACTGGCCTATATTTTTATGCCTCCGCCACCGAAGGTGGTGCCGGAGGCATCATGTTTTTGGGTTGTCCGTCCGTACGTCCGTACGTCCGTACGTCTGTACGTCCGTCCGTACGTCCGTCCCGTTTGACCGTTATCACAATATCTCAAGAACCATTTAAGATTTAAACTTAAGACTCGGGAATAGTATTTATCACCATAGGAAGACGATCTGATTAGATTTTGGAGTACGTAGGTCAAAGGTCACAGGTCACAGAGGTCAACTTATGAAATTCCTTGTATTGAGTTTGTTAGCGATATCTCAAGAACCATTTGAGATTTAAACTTCAAACTTAAGGATAGTATGTATCACCATAGGAAGACGATCTGATTAGATTTTGGAGCACGTATGTCAAAGGTCAAGGGTCACAGAGGTCAACTTATGAAATTCCATACATTGAGATTGTTATCATGATATCTCAAGAACCACTGGAGATTTAAACTTCAAACTTAGTGATAGTGTGTATCACTATAGGAAAACAATCTGATTATATTTTGGAGCACGTAGGTCAAAGGTCAAGGGTCATAGAGGTCAACTTATGAAATTCCATACATTGAGATTGTTATGATATCTCAAGAACCACTGGAGATGTAAAACTTCAAACTTAAGGATAGTATGTATCACCATAGGAAGACGATCTGATTAGATTTTGGAGCACGTAGGCCAAAGGTCAAGGGTCACAGAGGTCAACTTATGAAATTCCATACATTGAGATTGTTATCATAATATCTCAAGAACCACTGGAGATTTAAACTTCAAACTTAATGATAGTGTGTATCACCATAGGAAGACAATCTGATTAGATTTTGGAGCACGTAGGTCAAAGGTCAAGGGTCACAGAGGTCAACTTATGAAATTCCATACATTGAGATCGTTATCGCGATATCTCAAGAACCACTGGAGAATTTTCACTTCAAACTTAATGATAGTATGTATCACCATAGGAAGACGATCTGTTTAGATTTTGGAGCATGTAGGTCAAGGGTCACAGAGGTCAACTTGTGAAATTCCATGTCTTCAGCTCGTTTAATATGACTTTACATTTGATATTCGATATGATGTAATTTTAATGGAATTTCTGAAAGGATTATGCTTTTATTGCAAGACTTTTCGCCTGTAGAGTATGGCGTCACTCGGTGTTGAGGCTGGTGTTGAGCTATCGATAACGCGATCGGTATCGTCCTTCTAAACTGACCGTCGGTGTTGGAGCTCGGTTTAGCAGCCTTTCCATGCTCTCAACACCAACACCAACACCGAACACCGTACTTGAAATCACTCAATGTCTTATGGGTACACAGTTCATGAGAAAAAGCAAAAGGCACTGACAATTGAATTTCATATGCAGCGCATGTCATTCTTTAAAAAAAAATCAAATGAAAACGAGCTTTAATTCTTTATAATGGCAATACATGGTTACTTTTTATGCCTCCGCTACAAAGTAGCCGGGAATTATGTTTTCTGGTTGTCAGTCCGTGCGTACATATGCATACGTACACGTACGTCTGTGCGTACGTCCCGTTCTCGTGATCGCGTTATCTCAAGAACCAATTGATGGATTACCGCCAAACTCAGGTCATGTATGTATCTTGCAGAGCTAATGAACTGATTAGATTTTGGGGTCACGAGGTCAAAGGTCACAGGGTCCATTATGTATGCAAAAATAGCTCGTGATCGCGTTATCTCAACCGATTGATGGATTACCGCCAAACTTGGGTCATGTATGTATCTTGCAGAGCCAATGAACTGATTAGATTTTGGGGTCACGAGGTCAAAGGTCACAGGGCTCATTATGTATGCAAAAATAGCTTGTGATCACGTTATCTCAAGAACCGATTGATGGATTACCGCCAAACTTGGGTCATGTATGTATCTTGCAGAGTCAATGAACTGATTAGATTTGGGGTTACGAGGTCAAAGGTCACGGGGCTCATTTTGTATCCTAAAATAGCTCGTGATCGTGTTATCATTAGAACCAACAGATGGATTACAATCAAACTTGAATTTTAAAAATTGCTTCCATTTTGGTTTGTAAAATTGCTCTATGGCGGAGGCATTTTTCGACTGCGCGCAGTTGAAGTTCCATCTAGTTTATACTGCTCTTTCGAACACCAAAAGTGCATGCGAGACAAATACTGTTACCATTTATGTACTGTACGTACATGTAGCTGGTAGCTGGTATCTTGTGAGATCCCCTCCCATTTGCCCTGTACTAAAAAAATTCACAAATCTATATTTTCCCTTAAGAAAATTTTCAGTCATTCATTCACCCTAAATATAATAATTGTACATACATTTTTATACAGCCCATGTATGAAACAAATCTATTCCGTCATCAATAACTAAGAAAATTAAGTTTATGTAATTTTCTGTGAAGAGCAAATTGGAGAGGAGCTCGCAAGGTACATTTGTGTTTCACTGATGACAACTTTAAAAATTCTTAACTTTCCTAAATATAATCAGATATTGCTACTGCCAAGCTACTGCCTCAATGGTTTGTTTCACTGTGTTGGTGAGAAGTGCAACGTGACTGACATATGTCCATAGAATCAGTTCCACCATTAAGCCAATTCTTTGATGTATTTCTTTCATACTCTGTTTTCATTGCACCATCAAGCTACTGCACCAATGGGTCCTTCCACTGCGAGGGTGAGAAGTGCAACGTGACCGACATGTGTCCAGAGAACCAGCTCTACGACAAGCTGGCCCCAGGATGCCCTGTGACCTGTGAGAGTGTTGCCCATGGCTTTAGCTGTGGAGTAGAGGCGGGGCCCGGATGCATGTGCCCGGACGGTTACCTGCTAGATGTAAGTGTGTGAGTGGAGAGGGTGTACATAGGTCTACACATTTAACCTTTCATGCAAGGAGGTCATTTAAGAGAATAAAATGCATATTATCTATTAATGTTATTCAGATTTTTTCTGCTAGTTTCAACTTTGTTTAGGTTTTAAAATTCATCAATAAACCCACGTACCGGTACATGCACATTTATCAATGAAGTATGTCTAGTGTATATCAGATTTTAGTTCAGCTTGATATGCCGTGTATTTACACTGTAGTTTGATGACAAAATTGTAACACAACAGTGTAACAGTGTTACTTGTACGTGTCACTGTAATTTACTGTTTGGACATAAGGTTGATGTGCTGGGCAAATAATGAAGATTCCCTGAAAAGATTACCTTTTTGAAAAAAATGGGGGTCATCATTGTAAATGTCATTTTCCATATTTCCTCTTGTTGGCATTGTCTTGTAGGGAGATCTCTGTGTGCTGCCATCTGAATGCCCATGTTACCATGGAGACAGACGATATGAACATGGAGAAGTAGTCCACACTGACACCTGCAATGAATGGTGAGTATAGCAGGGGCATAGTGTAGTGGTTCAGCTATTGAGAGGGCACTGGTTACACATATGAGATAACAAGCCAGGCTATCGGGTGTGGGGAGGAAACTGTAAAGCATTTTATCAGTCTTTTCATGTTTCCTCCCCTCTTCTTTTCTTAAAGCCTCTACTTTTTTATCAGTTGATGGGAGGGGCACATGCCCCTTGTGCTCTCATGTAGCTACTAATGTAATGAGAAGTGACTTTGTTGAAATGAAATGCAGTTGAGAGCAACTCTCGTTCAATGGCCAATCAAGATTGTAAATTCATTGCCCATGCTAATGGCAAGCTACTTTCCCACATAACATTCAGAAACTTCCCGCTGTATAAAACTTCTTTTTATTGTGCTCTTTACAGTTACTGCAATGGTTCTCATTGGCAATGCACAGATCATGACTGCCCAGGTATGTACATATACATGTAATATAAGGTACAGTGAACTTGTTTTATATTGCAGATTTTAAAAGTTATTTTCTGAATAATTTTCTGCTTGTGCGCCATCGTTATAATAGAATTAGGTAGTTGGTCTACAGTTTCATTTATCAAAGATTACAGGTACATCGTCTAGATTCTAGAACATTAGCAGATGATAATACAGTAATAAAACTGGAATGAAAAATATGTCAGAATCAGCAAAAGACATACCAGGGGGGTGTTTCACAAAGACTAAGATCGACTTTAAGTTGGACTTAAGTATGACAGGCCGTTCATGCCATTGTTTGCTATCATTATTTACTGGCATTGGTCTCTCAAGGGATGTACAAATCATGGTAAAAAATCTACAAAACGTACATTTTTGATAATTCATTATTGAAGGAAAAAATATTATCTAAAGATTATAATTTAGAGACCAATTGGGATAGCAACCAATGGCATGAACGGCCTGTTATACTTAAGTCCAACTTAAAGTCGATCTTTGTCTTTGTGAAACACCCCCCAGGAGACAGAGAAGAATTTAACCCCTTAAAGCCTCATTAATCTTTGGGAAAAAAACAAATAAAAGATTTTGACAAATAATTTGAAATCAAATAGCATATAACTTTAAGCTTTAGATTAAGTTACGACCCGTAATAACTTGAGAATTGCCAAGATACTTCCTATTACGTGTTCCAGGTTTCAGAGTTTTCCAAGTTTCCAAATGTGCTAATTCCATCTGTTACGGTCAGACCAATTACATTTCCTTGTTTATTGTTGTACCAAGGCCTCTGCTCTGCTGTGGGTGAAGGGCACTACACCACGTTCGACGGCAAGAAGTATACCTTTACGGGAGACTGCCGCTACACCCTTGCCCAAGACATTAACGGGTCATTCTCCATCGAGGTGGAGAACATCCAGTGCGGATCCAGCGGCGTCACCTGCACCAGGGCCATCGAGATTATCTTTGATGACGACTCCACAATATTTCTGGTGAGGGGAGGTGAGGTGACGGTGAATGGAGTGCCGGTCTCACTGCCCAAGTACTACTCAGCGTGGAGTATAGAGCGATCAGGGTTCTTCTACGTCATCTTCGCGAACTTTGGACTGGAAGTCCTTTGGGACGGAGGTAAGGATTGGTTTGTTGTAACATTCTGGGATGTGGTTTAATATGTTGCACATACACATTAGGAAGAAATATAGGTTGTATAACCTTTCTCAAAATGCCATCTGTTACCAGTGGCTATTTTTTACATTTCCTTCATAGACAAATTTAACTATATATCTTTAGATAGTGTTTCATACAAAATAATACAAATAGACCTCAGATCCCATCAGATCCAAACAACGTTTTTCCTCTTCCAAGTGTTCAGTCAATAATGATATATTATATTATTTTGTATATCAACCGTAGGTACTAGAATCTACGTCTCAGTCACGCCAGACTTTGAGGGTCGTCTCTCCGGTCTGTGCGGCAACTTTGACGGTGACCAGGAGAACGATTTCACGGCTCGCAACGGTGCGGTGGAGCACAGCAGTGATAACTTTGCCAACAGCTGGAAAGTCAGCAGTGGATGTCCAGAACTTTACAAAGAGGACCTGGTCCATCCTTGCAGGGTAGGTTTATGGCTCAGAATGATCAAGAGTTTTCTTTGATCATAGTTCCTAAGGCTTGAGTACAACTGCCTCCATCATTACTGAAGATTACTGTAGTCTTTTTTGTATGGTACATGTACCACTACAGGGAGTTGCAGGTTTGCTGATTGTGCTACTTTCTTAAGGTGTGACTCTCCTGTATGCATGCATGGAACCTCTGTAAACCAGAGAAACATGCTCTTTAGATTTAAAAGAAAAAATTGACAATTACATGTAATAAGCAAGTTGTAAATATTTTGAAAAAATTTTGAAAAAAACAAAACAGGGTATAATCATTACTGATCAATTTTCCTTCAGAATCAGTTGTCAAACCAATAGATCTTTTAGTGAATGTCTGGAATAATGTTGATAGAAAAGTTTTACGTTTTCTCTTTCATACGGTTAGGAAACAACATTAGACTTAAATTCAAAATATTATAATCTTATTATCTGAGAAAAAGGTTAGACAAAAAAAAGCAAAAAAAAAATAATAATAATTGATGAATTTTGTTACTTGTAGGTGAACAGCCATCGTGAAGCTTGGTCACAGCGTCGATGTAGCATCATTAACTCCAGAACATTTGAGCCATGCCACTCTGTGGTAGATCCAGAGGCATACCTTGCTAATTGTATCTATGATTCCTGCGGGTGAGTTCATACAAAATTACAATTCCAACCAAGGGTGACAATTCCTTCCCCAAGAATTCTACACATATTCACTCCTTCAGTACCACTAACAAAAACTTTCAATCATTTACATTTATTACCTCCATTGTCAAGTTGGTCATGAAGTATGTTTCAAGGTGAAAAACACTATTCATAATTCAAACATATCATGTACATGTACATTACAACAGTTGTAATGTTCTGGAGGAAATCATTCTTGTGTTACCTACTCAAAACGAAACCAATTGGGTAAGAAAATAACAGTAAGCTTTGCCTCTATTTCATCAATTCTTTTGGAGAAAAGGTTATAAATACTAAAAAAATGTTAACCATAACCAATAAGCCTTGTTTTATTATCATCAATATTATAATTGTTATCATGTTATAATGTCTTTTGGCAAGATATTAATCTACCATTTGCCACAGTCCACCCAGGTGGGGTAGATGTGTACCTGGTAGGAAGAAATTCCTTGAATGCTTGAGCTCCTTCTCATGTTACCTCAGCTGAAGCCAGGGTAATAATATAATTGCAGGGGCCTCAGGGGAAATAGTATTAATACTGATGTGGCTACCCTGGGTAAACAAGACATGTTTTTATTATCATTATTACTGTTATTACTAGTCCAGACTAAACAAGAATTTTAGTTCACACTTCTATGGAATGCTAGGTTTCATCTTCCTCCTTCAATATTCATGACAAAGATAATCTACCAAAGACTTTATTGAAAATCAGTTCATACTCATATTATCTTTTTCTTCCCATTTCATTGCAAAATGAATATTTTGGACACTTTTCATTGCAGGATTAAAATAATCTGTATAGGGTAAATGAGTTGGCAACAGGCACTCCATAAAAGTGTGAACTAGTTAAGCCAGACTTAACTTAGTGCGCACTATCGGAATACCACCGATTATTATTATATTTTTTATCATATTTCTAAATATTGTAATAATAATTTGTAATATCTGTGTCTGTTATAATCAGATGTGACTTGGGTGGTGACTGTGAATGTCTGTGTACAGCTATTGCTGTGTACGCCATGGAATGCTCAAGACACGGATTTGATATCAGATGGAGATCTCAGGAGTTATGTCGTAAGTATCCATAATACTATTTGAGTGGTGTCATGATTAATTTGGTTGAGACCTGCCAGCCCAACTAATAAGTGCCGTGCCGTAGATGGAACCCAGAATCTTCATATCTAGCCCTTAACCTACCAAAACCTTGTTCACTCGTAAATGCGCAAACCCTATAAAGTTGCCTTGGTAGTATGATTTGGGGGGGGGGTTGGGTGTCCAGACACTTAACAGAAATAAAGACTTGATTCTCTTTTGCCCTCTGGTTTAACAGAAAATATTCATTAACTAGCACTAACCATCATGAATATTTGTCATTAATAATATTGTCCAACATAAAGAAGATTTGTGAAATATTGCTGTATTAAATCAACTGTCCAGATAGACCACCTGTCCGGACACATAACATCTGGGTATACTGCTATGGATTCACTTATTGGCAATATTGTACTTTGCAGAGTATGATGATTCCATTGTTCCCTAGTCCATTTGTCAATCTCTTGTTTTGGCACTTCATTACCTGAGTATCAATCTGGGAGAGCATTTACATTTATCGTTCTTTCTAGTTTGGTATACAAATAACCATTGGGGATCTATTGCTGGCACTGGGCTTGGTACTCAATGGGCACATTAAGAGCTAGTAAAGGAATTAAGCAATTAAACTGTGACAACTTTTATGATGCAGTGTGTTCATATCTAACAAAGAAAGCATTGATGGTAATTTCCAGTCATGTATCTCTGGTCAATTGTTTAAACCATTTGACCAAGACACTTTCTATGATACAGCATGTTCATATCATTTTAGGTCAGGATAAAAAGATTGTTTGACCATATCAGTATGATATAGACTAACTTTTAAGGTTAGATTTGACATGTGATTTTAAAACCTGATTTTCCAATAAATGTAATAATATTTCACATTTCATCTGTACAACACATGAGTACAACACATATGTGACAAAAACCATTAGGGATCTATTGCTGGCACTGGGCTTGGTACTCAATGGGCACATTAAGGGCTAGTAAAGGAATTAAACCAATAAACTATGACAACTTTTATGATGCAGTATGTTCATATCTAATAAAGAAAGCATTGACTGTAATTTCTAGTCGTGTATCTCTGGTCAAGTGTTTAAACCATTTGACTGTGACACTTTTTTATGATACAGCATTTTCATATCATTATACATGTAGCTCTCAGTGTGTTAGTGAATGTGATTTCCGAGAAGTTTTTAAGCCACTTTTTCAAAAAACGCATCATCTCCCCATTTCTCCTTTGAAGAATGAGAAGATGATTCAACTGTACACTTTTATTTGATCAAGATAAAAAGATAGTTCGATCATATCATTATGATATAGACTAATTTTTAAATATTAGATTTGACAACATTTTAAAATTCATCTGTCCAACACATATGTGATAACAGCTGTGAAAACCTACACCTTGTTTGATAAAGATCAAACAAACAGCTTTAACAATGATTTATAGCAATTAATGTTTGTTTAAGTGTTAATATCATTTTCCAATAAATGGAGTTGTTATTTTTCAAATTTCAGCTGTCCAGTGTAATGCTGGTTTTGAGTACAACACTTGTGGGACAACAGCAGTTGATACCTGTGCCTCTTTTGACCGAGATCAGATTGGCTTTGGCAACTGCGCTGAAGGATGTCACTGTCCCAATGGAACCCTGTCTGAAGGTAAATGAAAACTTGCAATTTAACCCTTATCATGCCACCAAGTTTACAGAAATATATCACATCTAAGAGTTGATGAGTTTCAGTGTTTTCTTAATTTAGATAGTGTTCCAAGATATCTAACTTCACAATCCATGCGGCCTTTTTTTTCCAAAAAACAAAATGGCTCTTTTAAGTATTAGATACGATTTCATAGGGCGTTACTCCAACACTTTTACATGTACTGTACACTGTAGGTAACCCCTCTCTGGAGCCATAGAAACGATATCATCTTCTTCTTTCATATGAGGCAGCAGATTAGACAAAAAGTCACCCTTACGAATATAGAGATAATTACTATACATGTATACCTGTTGTGATCATGGTGTCCTCCCCCAAAAAAAAAAAAAAATCATAATTGAAAAAAAAAAAGAAAATCATAATTTTAACAGTCAAATATGCAGCTATGTAATATACTACACCCTAAAGCTTGGAGGGGGGCAATGTGTAGTAGGACCAGAGAGCATCCTTCATTGCAATGTTTCATATACATGCCTATCTTTGTTGTCTACAGTATATCTATGTACATGTAGTATTGCAATTATATTAAAGTCCAAGTCCACTCCATTTCAATAGAAGCAGAAATATCAGACAAACCAATCAAACCAAGTTGTGAGGACATGACGGCACAAACTGATAACCATCTTGGTAATTTGTGTTGTGATTCTCATTGTTCCATAGTTTTACATACTTTTCAAAAAATCATAACTTTCTAATTTAATAGTAATCTGATTTTGCTCAAACTTTTTTTGATTGGTTTGTCTGATTTTTCTGCTTCTATTGAAAGTAAGTTATTTTTGGAGTGGACTTGGCCTTTAACAGCTTATAGATCATGAAAAGCGATAGGGATGTGGTTAAAATGTACTATAAGTTAGTCCAGAGTCAGGATGCGACCATATTTGTTTGACTTGCTGAGAGTAATGTGGGATATATCAAAGCCTGTGGTTCAACATTTGTTCCAGGCTATATTCATCATAGATACACATGTAGAGATAGGGTTAGTGTTTCAATAGGCCAGTTTTGTAATTGTACGTAACCAAATTTATGCATATATGCCTTTGTAAAGAGCCTCGATACAAACTATTTCATTCACCTGTTACGAGTAAATGTATATCAATAGTCAGAATTTAAATTGCATAAATTAGTTGTTGCTAGGTAGGACAAACATTATGACTTGCCCTACCTAACAACACATAATACATGCAATTTGCATGCTGACTATTAAATTACAGAAATGGCATATTGGGGGTTTAGTTTAGGTTAGGGTTGGGGTTAAATGTAATGTTAAATCCTGGGTTGAAGTCAGGAATTTGACCAGTGTAGGCAATTGATGGTGTATTGCAAAATCAGCAAAGCTAGTTTGAAGTGTACAGAATCCATGAGAATTTTTTTAACCTTATCATTTCCATTTCACAATGTGTCATTATAGATGGTGAATGCATTGCAAAGGTGGAATGTCCATGTCACCAAAATGGAATCGAATATGCAGCGGGCACTGTCACTTCTATCAATTGTCAAAACTGGTGAGTTGAAGCTGTATTTGCATTCAGAAGTTCTATCGTTGTTAGAAGAAGTCATTTTATTATCAACTAACTTAATTGTCTTTCCTTGAATGCCTTCCTGTAGCAGTCACTTTGCAATATATAAATGTCAGAATCATTTGATTTCTTTGATTTCTGCATTTTTCCAAATACAATAACTGAATAACAGAGAACATGTAAACATTAGATATAATACAAATAAACAAACAGTAATAACTTCATGTCAAAATGTGATTCACATATATACATATACTAAAGAACTTAATATTTCTGTAATATGGTATTATGAATTTGAAGTATCATCCTAACTATATGTGGAAAACTATTTTTCACAGTTCTCCATTAGTATCCATGAATATGTATGTATGATAAACATCATTATTAACAATTAACAAGCCTTGGAGGTCAATGAAGAATGTTACAGTAGGGTGATCCACTATTTTCTCCTGGGTTAATTTTCTCAAAGATGTCAAGTATTACTAGGCTTCAGCTGCAAGTTGGTTTTAGCTTAGGATCAGGGGTAGGTACATGTACAGTCACACCTGATTTAGTGACCACCTGTATAGAAAGACCACCTCTCTATAGAGACCACATTTTCGGTTTCCCTTGAAAATTGTGAGTCATTAACACATTTCCTAAAGGAAGCTTTACATAACGACCACCTGCCTTTAAAGGCCACTTTTCTTGTCTCCCATGAACAGTCTTCATAAACAGGTTTTATTTACATGTTTATTGTTGGATCCAGGGTTGGAGGTACTAATGCAGTTAGCATGTTAGAAATTGTTGCTGGAGACCTGAAGTATGTGTTGTGCAATGCACATTTAATAGTGAAAATCATAAATTGTATTCATTATTCATTATATTTTTAGATTAGTAATTATTTGAAGAAATAAAAGTCCTATTATCTTTTCAGTACTTGCCATGCTGGAACTATGGAGTGTGTTGGAGAGCCTTGTGAGGGTATGTTTATTAAATGAATTGACTTGAATTTTATTTACTTATACAATACAATGTCATTTTTGTTTTTAAGTTATAATGCCCATAGAGAACACAATATCAGTGATTTATTTCCAGGGTATGCAAATGTAAAATAATCTATAAATATGAGTAGCTGATAAAGTTACATGTAATTCAAAGATTGATTTGAAATTTGCTGTTAATAACTTAATATATTCATTGATTATACATGTAGTTATACCAAATGAATTTTAAAGAAATATAGTTCAGAATAAAAACAATTGTCAATAAGTTTTAAAATAAATGCAACATCTCTCTTACGTGTTTTTGTTCCATAGAAACATGTGGTCTTCTTGAATACATGTGTGACAATGGAGCCTGTATTCCTATGGGTTGGTTATGTGATGGACTGGATGATTGTGGGGATGGCACAGATGAAACAGACTGCAGTAAGTAATATATGTATAATAGATACATTTATAGTACACTACAGCTCCCGACCATTCCTACTTTGGACGGATGATTCTTTAGTTTTCAAACTGATATAAATTCATGCGTGCGATATATTGTGTATTATACAACTCACTGCCAGATCCTAATCAAATGATTGGTCATGCGCCGTCACGTGTGATTCATTTAATGAGCCTATTGCATGCTTTTTCATGAAAGAAGAGCGTGCAATATTTTCGAGTCCTATTGCACACTTTTTTAGATCATGTACATGATGCGCAGTAGTGCGTGTAGAGGTTAGCGCTTAATACTGTGTGTGCATGGGCCAAGGGGCATGGGCCTATTCTTGCGCAGCACTATGCGTAAATAGGTATAGAGGTAAGTGCGCTTGCTATATCTATGTATGCGCTAAATTAAGCCTTAAACTTGAGATTTATTTGTCAGCCATACTGTCGCGAAACAATCTTGAATGAATTTTGTTTACATCAAATAACAAGGATCTAGGAGTTTCGTTGTATAAAACAAATGATGCATGTTTTCATTCGTTCATTGTACGATCTATCCGCCCTCGTTGATGCTGTGCGCATGCATCATTTGTGTAGTAGTGTACTCTCTCAGTCAAAACTGCAATAGTATCCTATCATGAAAAGATTTTCTTATTTTCTACCTGCTTTGTTCAAGTTAACCAATAAGGCCATAATTCTGCTTACATGTAGCTGTCCAGATGACAATAGGCTTGACTACTTACATGTACACCTAAATTGCTCCAATTGACAATTTGGTCTATAGATTATGACGTAGACACAGACAACTCTCTCATTTGTCCTGTACAAACATATCATTAATTTCTGTTTTTTTCCTAAGTATCTTCTCCCTTTGGGCGCTACTCAAAATATATTATGGATAGCATATTAGGTCCTCTAAAGAGAAAAGACCCTCCTGAGTCAAATATTTTTGTCATTTTTAGTCATTTTGTGTGTTGGAACAAATTGGAGAGTTGTCCACCACTACATTGCAGAGACAATATCAATCCAGCCATTTTGAAGAGCCCAAACCTATAGTGATTACAACTTTCGAAAATTCATAGCTTTCTCATTTTTATGCCTCCGCTACAACGTAGCCGGAGGCATTATGTTTTCTGGTTGTCCGTCCGTCCGTACGTACGTCCCGTTCTCGTGATCGCGTTATCTCAAGAACCGATTGATGGATTACCGCCAAACTTGGGTCATGTATGTATCTTGCAGAGCTAATGAGTGATTAGATTTTGGGGTCACGAGGTCAAAGGTCAAAGGTCACAGGGCTCATTATGTATGCAAAAATAGCTCGTGATCGCGTTATCTCAAGAACCGATTGATGGATTACCGCCAAACTTGGGTCATGTATGTATCTTGCAGAGCTAATGAACTGATTAGATTTTGGGGTCACGAGGTCCAAGGTCAAAGGTCACAGGGCCCATTATGTATGCAAAAATAGCTCGTGATCGCGTTATCTCAAGAACCGATTGATGGATTACCGCCAAACTTGGGTCATGTATGTATCTTGCAGAGCTAATGAACTGATTAGATTTTGGGGTCACGAGGTCAAAGGTCAAAGGTCACAGGGCTCATTATGTATGCAAAAATAGCTCGTGATCACGTTATCTCAAGAACCGATTGATGGATTACCGCCAAACTTGGGTCATGTATGTATCTTGCAGAGCTAATGAACTGATTAGATTTTGGGGTCACGAGGTCAAAGGTCACAGGGCTCATTATGTATGCAAAATAGCTTGTGATCACTTTATCTCAAGAACCGATTGATGGATTACCGCCAAACTTGGGTCATGTATGTATCTTGCAGAGTCAACTGATTAGATTTGGGGGTCACGAGGTCAAAGGTCACAGGGCTCATTATGTATCTCAAAATAGCTTGTGATCGCGTTATCATTAGAACCAACAGATGGATTACAATCAAACTTGAATTTTAAAAATTGCTTCCATTTTGGTTTGTAAAATTGCTCTATGGCGGAGGCATCATTTTCGACTGCGCGCAGTTGAAGTTCCATCTAGTTTTGTCCGATTTCATTCAAACCTTCACCAGTCTACTTCTCTTCTTTTTTCCCTTTTTTTTTGTTGCTTTCACTTAGAGTTGTTTGCCATTAAGGTTGGATTTCCCTTTAACGGTAAAGACCAGTTTTGGAAACGCCCCTCTCTCAAAAAAATGAAATGGAAGCTGTCATTGCCAATCATGTGAAAGGATATGCTTTGACTAATACGTGATGATACAAATTTTGCCGGGAAAGTCGGGAAACCGCCTGCTAATTGATATATTTGGTAAATTATTATATCTATTGGGACCAAATAGATATCGCGACGTGGTCGCGTAGTCCCATATACATCTTTCTGTGTACAGTGCTTGTAACTTTACCAAGACTGGGCCAAATTTCTTATCATTTTAATGATTCCAGAACCTTGCAGTACACACCAATACTTATATGCTAGATGATCAACCTTTTCTGATTGATTCCACAACGTTTCTTTCACAATGCAATCGCGTGACCAGAACTGGTCTTTATCTTTAAAGACCATTTTTATGATATCCTTGGTCTTTATATACAGGTTTCACTTTATTTACAAACCCACTTTTCTTTCCTTTAGGCTATGAGTGTGACCCTGATGAGTTCCAGTGTGTAAGCAGTGGCCTGTGCATTGATGGTGATTTCTACTGTGATGGCACTCAAGATTGCACCGATTCTTCAGATGAAATTGGATGTAGTGAGTTATGACCCATCTGCTGCAGTGACTTATTAAGAAAAATGTTGATTATAACAGTCTGTAATTTCATTGTTATGGTGGTGGTTAATTTACCTGACTGCTAAGAAAGCATAAATGCTTGTTAGTAAGCAACCAGAGGACTGACGGCTTTAGGTCCTCTCCGATGGACCTGGTAATGAGGAATAAATAATGCCTTACCAAAGGGCACTAGCGCATCGACTTGGTTTCGAACCCGGGTCGCCGGAGTACGAGACCACTGCTCTACAAACTGAGCTATTGCGCCTCATTTTGTCAAGACATTATTTGATAGACCTTTCAATTGCCTTCCATTGATTTGTAGAACATACTGAAACAACAAAGTAAACAACACAGTAAAATAATGGATTGAGTGGTATAATGTTGTTAAGATTTAACAAATTATAAAATCTTGCTGAAAATCACAAATATGGAAATACTCTGGACACAGATATGGGTACATGGGACTACACAAATATTTGCCTTGAGAATCACGACTTCTTATCGTATCTGAATTATTAGAGCACTTTAAGACTATAAGAGCAATCCTTTAATTTGGACATTGATACTATGCTTTTCTTCCACATAGGAATTTAAAAAAAGAAATTGTGCACAAATTATTTTATCCTTTACCAGAATGCAATCTTCTTTAATCCACTGCCCACATGTAGCTATAGGAACAAAGTTGTCCCTGTATTGAGCCCATATGATTAAAGAATTCAGTAGATATCATATTAATACATGTAACTTCATTTTATATCTCTTCAGTTCTGACTTGTGGCCCAGATGAATTCAGGTGTGGAGATGGCCTGTGTATCCCCCAATCTTTTGTGTGTGATGGCGACTTTGACTGCAGCGATGGTGATACTTCTGATGAGGATGACTGTGGTTAGTAGAAGTACTATTTTATCTTACAGACTGTGGGTTTGACCCAATAAAGTCTAAACACTTTACAAGTTAACCCTTGCAATAAGCATCCAAATTAACACTCTTTTGACTTGAAACTTAAAAATGGGAAAATGAATTCTGAATGAGGTATGGAATGTTGATTTTATCAAGATTAGCAGTGGAAGAAAATGATAAGCAAATATGTTTTGTCTATATTAAAATACAGACTAGAAGTTGAGGAAAATAAAACTAAGACAACAGATGTGAATACTACTAAGTGGATGAAGATAATTAACGATTTACAGGAAGTGCATCTACAATCTGCTTTCAAGTAATACAGATATATAATTTGATCTCATTTAAACATGTGATTAAGTGTTTGTATAAATATTTATGTATGATGTTATCCATGATTTTGTATCTGTATAAAGATTTATTTCAACAACAACAAAAAAGCAGTGGAATAAATGCACTAAGATTGAGCTTGTCTAACTTTTTTCTCATGTTATGATAGGCAAGAATTGCCAGTGCACCATAATGTAATTTGACTGTGAAAACAACTTTCTTTCTAAATAGGTCCCTCTCTTTTTAGGGTTTTACTTACTTTGCAAAAAAAGCTTTGCACATTTAAACACATACTATTTCTTAATCGTGTATGTACGAGAAATTTCATAAGGATATACTCTACAGTGATTGTCGAACACAGGATCAATGGGGTAAACAAGATTTACCCTGAACAAGCAGTACAGAAGGAAATATTTCTTGCTGACAATGAGAGTACCGGTAGGCAAATTGGCGCTTGTTCAGAATCATATCCCTACTTTGACCCCGTAACTCCGGCGTAGAGATACCGTACTAAAACAGACCTAAAAATCAAGTAAATATTCATCTTTTCTTCAAATAATGGCCATGATTTAAAAGAGGTTATGTTTCTTACCTGTTTCGTGTCAATTTTCTTATCTTTTGGGGAGTATTTTTCCTAAAAATGAAGACTTTATAATATACACTTTCTCACGGGATTTACGACAAACTGCTGCACAATACAATTGCATACCGTACCAACCGTGGAGTTGATTTTTAGGTCTGTTTTAGTAGGGTATCTCTACGCCAGAGTTACGGGGTCAAAGTAGGGAAATGATTCTGAACAAGCGCCGGCAAATTATGCGTAATTCATTGCTTTGTAATGCCCACAGGCCTGATATGAATAAATGCTATTAATCTCAATATCTCTCTTCATTATCCAGTCACTCCAAGCCCGACCCCATCTAAGAATGTTACATGTGCATCTGACCAGTTCACCTGTGACAATGGTCTATGTGTGGCTGGTGGTAGTGACAGTGTAGTCTGTGATGGAATCAATGACTGTGGAGACATGTCTGATGAGAGCTATTGTGGTAAGTCACTTCAAGTTCTTCTTACTTTCTCATTTATAGTGCATTCCTTGAGGATTTCAAAATACTGTTGGAGAAAGTACTAAGAACGGCACACACATAATAATTAGTTGCAGTGGGATCTGTTTGTTATTATAAATCAAATGCTGGACAAGATAGACAGAAATACAACAAATATATTGGCTGGAATATTAATTAATACCAGCAGTGTTAAAGGATATTGGTAATGAAAGACAAAAATCCAAATGGATTTCACTTTAAAGAGATTAACATACTGGTAAAGAAATGAACATAGCAAAAAGACAATGAAATAAAAAACACTTTAATTTCAATAGTGGAATTGTTTGAAACTATCAAAAGTGTCTGCATCTTTTCTTCTGTGCATACAGGCACAACACCGCACCCACATCCCCAAACCACAAAACCAAGTTGCTCAGAGAATCAGTGGCGATGCCAAGAAGCTGCTGATTGCATCCTTCCCACACAAAGATGTGATGGAGTGTCGGACTGCCCAAATGGATCTGATGAGTTTGGATGTGTTCAACAGACAACGATGGCCACCAAGACCACGACGAAGGCTACTTCATCAACAGCCATTGTAACCACCCAAAGACAAACCACGCCTTTTTTTACCACCAAAGGACCAACAACACCTCTTATCACCACAGAAGCACCAACCACACCTGCTGTTACCACACCAGCACCAACCACCCCTGTTGTTACCACAAAAGCACCAACCACACCTGTTGTAACAACAAAACCGTAACAACACCTGCAATTACTTCACCAGCTGCCACTACAACTGGAGTAACAACAGTGGAACTAACCACACAAGCTGTAACCACTCCAGCCCTTACTACACATGCAGTAACAACTCCTTCACCTACGACACCTGTAGTAACTACGCCAGCAATGACAACACCAGCAGTAACTACACCAGCTGTAACCACTCCTTCCTTGACAACAATGGCAAGTAGTACACCAGCTTTGACAACTCCAGAAGCAACAACACTAGCAGTGACTACTCAAACAGTAACCACACCAGCAATGACAACACCGGCTTTGACAACACCAGTGGTGACTACACCAGCTGTGACTACACCAGCGTTGACTACACTTGCAGTAACCACTCCTTCAGTGACAACACCAGCTGTGACAACTCCAGCAGTAACTACACCAGCAGTGACCACACCAGCAATGACAACACCGGCTTTGACAACACCAGTGGTGACTACACCAGCTGTGACTACACCATCGTTGACTTCACTTGCAGTAACCACTCCTTCAGTGACAACAACAGCTGTGACAACTCCAGCAGTAACTACACCAGCAGTCACAACACCAGCAGTCACAACACCAGTGGTAACCACACCAGCAGTGACAACTCTAGCTTTGACAACTTCAGAAGCAACAACACCAGCAGTGACTACTCCAACAGTAACCACTCCTTCAGTAACAACACCAGCTGTGACAACACTGGCTTTGACAACTCCAGCAGTTACCACACCAGCAGTGACAACACCAGCAGTAACAACTGCAGTAGTGACAACACTTGCAAGTACAACACCAGCAGTAACCACTCCTTCAGTGACAACACCAGCAATAACTACAGCAGCTGTGACTACACCAGCGTTGACAACCCCTGCTGTGACGACACCAGCAATGACTACACCAGCATTGACTACACCAGCAGTAACTACACTAGCAATCACAACACCAGCAGTAACCACACCAGCATTGACTACTCCCGCAGTGGTCACTGAAATACTGGAAAAGGGTCACACAACAACTCTTCCAGTATATACTATGCCTGAAATATCTTCTCCTGAAATGACAACTCCAGCAGTGACAACACCTGCAGTAACTAAACTAGCAGTGACTTCACCAGCAGTAACAACTACAGCAGTGACAACACCAACAGTAACAACTCCAGCAGTGACTACCCAAGCGGTGACAACGCCACCAGTAACTACTCCAGCGGTAACCACTCCTTCAGTGACAACGCCATCAGTAACTACTCCAGCAGTGACAACACCAGCGGTAACTACACCAGCAGTGACAACTCCAGCAAGTACTACACCACCTGTGACTACACCAGCTTCGACAACCCCAGCTGTGACCACACCGGCAGTAACTACACCAGCAGTCACAACACCAGCAGTAGTTACCACACCAGCAGTCACCACTCCTGAAAGGACTACACCTGTAGTGACAACACATGTAAAGACTACATCAGCAGTCACTACCAATGCAATAACGACACCCATCGTAACTTCTGTTGTTTCTACATCAGAAGTAACATCTCAGGCTGTCACAACACCAGAAGCATATTCAAGTACAGCCTATGAAACTACAAAAGAAGTGACAAGTTATACAACCTCACAAACACCATCCCCCATGATTTTAACTGAAAAGAAAGTACCTCCCTTGCAACTCCAACAAGTTACACTGTTACTACACCCTTTGTAGTTACTGAAACTACGTTGCAACCACCTACTGTAAGCACAAGTCCAATGGCTACTTCTGCTTCTCCTTCGACTACAGCAGTGACAACAGTGTATACCACAGAAATGCAAACCACTGGATACATTACACCTTCATCATCACCTCAATTTTATTCAACACCAGTAGAAACGACATCAGCAGTGACATCCTCTGCAGTAACAACTCCTTCACCTACAACCTCAGTATTAACGACACCAGCAGTAACTACTCCAGCAGTAACAACTTCAGCTCCAACAACTGCAGCAGAAACTACACCAGCAGTAACAACCGCAGCAGTGACAACACCAGCAATAACTACAACTGCTGTGACTACACCAGCTTTGACAACCACTGCTGTGACGACACCAGCAGTGACTACACCAGCGCTGACTACACCAGCAGTAACTACACTAGCAGTGACAACACCAGCAGTAACTACACTAGCAGTGACTACACCAGCAGTAACAACTGCAGCAGTGACAACACCAGCAGTAACAACTCCAGCAGTGACTACACCAGTGGTGACAACGCCACCAGTAACTACTCCAGCGGAAACCACTCCTTCAGTGACAACGCCATCAGTAACTACTCCAGCAGTGACCACTGCAGTAGTGACAACACTTGCAAGTACAACACCAGCAGTAACCACTCCTTCAGTGACAACACCATCAGTAACTACTCCAGCAGTAACTACACTAGCAGTAACAACTTCAGCTCCAACAACTGCAGCAGAAACTACACCAGCAGTAACAACCGCAGCAGTGACAACACCAGCAATAACTACAACTGCTGTGACTACACCAGCTTTGACAACCACTGCTGTGACGACACCAGCAGTGACTACACCAGCGCTGACTACACCAGCAGTAACTACACTAGCAGTGACAACCCCTGCTGTGACGACACCAGCAATGACTACACCAGCAATGACTACACCAGCAGTAACTACACTAGCAGTCACAACACCAGCGGTAACCACACCAGCATTGACAACTCCCCCAGTGGTCACTGAAATACTGGAAAAGGGTCACACAACAACTCTTCCAGTATATACTATGCCTGAAGTATCTTCTCCTGAAATGACAACTCCAGCAGTGACAACACCTGCAGTAACTACACTAGCAGTGACTACACCAGCAGTAACAACTGCAGCAGTGACAACACCAACAGTAACAACTCCAGCAGTGACTACCCCAGCGGTGACAACGCCACCAGTAACTACTCCAGCGGTAACCACTCCTTCAGTGACAACGCCATCAGTAACTACTCCAGCAGTAACCACTGCAGCAGTGACAACACCAGCGGTAACTACACCAGCAGTGACAACTCCAGCAAGTACTACACCAACTGTGACTACACCAGCTTCGACAACTTCAGCTGTGACCACACCAGCAGTAACTACACCAGCAGTCACAACACCAGCAGTTACCACACCTGCAGTCACCACTCCTGAAACGACTACACCTGTAGTGACAACACATGCAAAGACTACATCAGCAGTCACTACAAATGCAATAACGACACCCATCGTAACTTCTGTTGTTTCTACATCAGAAGTAACATCTCAGGCTGTCACAACACCAGAAGCATATTCAAGTACAGCCTATGAAACTACAAAAGAAGTGACAAGTTATACAACCTCACAAACACCATCCCCCATGATTTTAACTGAAAAGAAAGTACCTCCCTTGCAACTCCAACAAGTTACACTGTTACTACACCCTTTGTAGTTACTGAAACTACGTTGCAACCACCTACTGTAAGCACAAGTCCAATGGCTACTTCTGCTTCTCCTTGGACTACAGCAGTGACAACAGTGTATACCACAGAAATGCAAACCACTGGATACATTACACCTTCATCATCACCTCAATTTTATTCAACACCAGTAGAAACGACATCCTCTGCAGTAACAACTCCTTCATCTACAACCTCAGTATTAACGACACCAGCAGTAACTACTCTAGCAGTAACAACTTCAGCTCCAACAACTGCAGCAGAAACTACACCAGCAGTAACAACCGCAGCAGTGACTACACAAGCAATAACTACAACTGCTGTGACTACACCAGCTTTGACAACCACTGCTGTGACGACACCAGCAGTGACTACACCAGCGCTGACTACACCAGCAGTAACTACACTAGCAGTGACAACACCTGCAGTAACTACACTAGCAGTGACTACACCAGCAGTAACAACTGCAGCAGTGACAACACCAGCAGTAACAACTCCAGCAGTGACTACACCAGCGGTGACAACGCCACCAGTAACTACTCCAGCTGTAACCACTCCTTCAGTGACAACGCCATCAGTAACTACTCCAGCAGTGACCACTGCGGCAGTGACAACACCAGCTGTAACTACACCAGCAGTGACAACTCCAGCAGTAACTACACCAGCAGTAACAACCGCAGCAGTGACAACACCTGCAGTAACTACACTAGTAGTGACTATACCAGCAGTAACAACTGCAGTAGTGACAACACTTGCAAGTACAACACCAGCAGTAACCACTCCTTCAGTGACAACACCAGCAATAACTACAACTGCTGTGACTACACCAGCTTTGACAACCCCTGCTGTGATGACACCGGCAGTGACTACACCAGCAGTAACTACACCAGCAGTGACAACACCTGCAGTAACTACACTAGCAGTGACTACACCAGCAGTAACAACTGCAGCAGTGACAACACCAGCAGTAACAACTCCAGCAGTGACTACACCAGTGGTGACAACGCCACCGGTAACTACTCCAGCAGTGACCACTGCAGCAGTAACTACACCAGCAGTGACAACTCTAGCAGTAACTACACCAGCAGTAACAACTGCAGAAGTCACAACACTAGCAGTAACAACCCAAGAAGTAACAACATCAGCAGTGACTACACCAGCAGTGACTACACCAGCAGTGACTACACCAGCAGTAACAACGCTTGCAGTAACAACACCATCAGTAACCACACCAGCAGTGACTACACCATTTTTGACAACACCGGCTTTGACAACACCAGCAGTAACGACTGCAGCAGTGACAACACCAGCTGTAACGACCCAAGAGGTAACAACACAAGCAGTAACCACTCCTTCAGTGACAACGCCATCATTAACTACTCCAGCAGTAA
Source organism: Mesocentrotus franciscanus (assembly GCA_037976565.1). Taxonomy (NCBI): domain Eukaryota; kingdom Metazoa; phylum Echinodermata; class Echinoidea; order Camarodonta; family Strongylocentrotidae; genus Mesocentrotus; species Mesocentrotus franciscanus. The sequence continues at coordinate 25,391,081 of CP137683.1, read as the reverse complement.
CTACTGCAGCAGTTACAACACTAGCGGTAACCACACCAGCAGTGACAACACCAGCAGTAACCACACAAGCAGGGACAACTCCATCAGTGACAACGCCAGCAGTCACAACGCTTGCAGTAACAACACCAGCAATAACTACAGCTGCTGTGACTACACCAGCTTTGACAACCCCTGCTGTGACGACAACAGCAATGACTACACAAGCGTTGACTACACCATCAGTAACTACACTAGCAGTCACAACACCAGCAATAACCACACCAGCATTGACAACTCCCGTAGTGGTCACTGAAATACTGGAAAAGGGTCACACAACAACTCTTCCAGTTTATAGTATGCCTGAAGTATCTTCTCCTGAAGTGACAACTCCAGCAGCAACAACACCTGCAGTAACTACACTAGCAGTGACTACACCAGCAGTAACAACTGCAGCAGTGACTACACCAGCAGTAACAACTGCAGCAGTGACAACACCAGCAGTAACAACTCCAGCAGTGACTACCCCAGCGATGACAACGCCACCAGGAACTACTCCCGCGGTAACCACTCCTTCAGTGACAACGCCATCAGTAACTACTCCAGCAGTAACCACTGCAGCAGTGACAACACCAGCTGTAACCACACCAGCAGTGACAACTCCAGCAGTAACTACACCAGCAGTAACAACTGCAGCAGTGACAACACCAGCAGTAACCACACCAGCAGTCACAACCCAAGAAGTAACAACATCAGCAGTGTCTACACCAGAAGTGACTACACCAGCAGTCACAACGCTAGCAGTAACAACACCAGCAGTAACCACACCAGCAGTGACTACACCAGCTTTGACAACACCATCAGTAACTACAGCTGCTGTGACTACACCAGCTTTGACAACCCCTGCTGTGACGACACCAGCAATGACTACACCAGCAGTAACTACACTAGCAGTGACAACACCTGCAGTAACTACACCAGCAGTGACTACACCAGCAGTAACAACTCCATCAGTGACAACGCCGTCAGTAACTACTCCAGCAGTAACCACTGCAGCAGTGACAACACCAGCGGTAACTACACCAGCAGTGACAACTCCAGCAAAAACTACACCAGCAGTAACAACTGCAGCAGTCACAACACTAGCAGTAACGACCCAAGAAGTAACAAGATCAGCAGTGACTACACCAGCAGTGACTACACCAGCAGTAACAACGCTTGCAAAAACAACACCAGCAGTAACCACACCAGCAGTGACTACACCAGCTTTGACAACACCGGCTTTGACAACACCAGCAGTAACGACTGCAGCAGTGACAACACCAGCTGTAACAACCCAAGAGGTAACAACACCAGCAGTAACCACACCAGCAGTGACTACACCAGCTTTGACAACACCGGCTTTGACAACACCGGCAGTAACCACTCCTTCAGTGACAACGCCATCAGTAACTACTCCAGCAGTAACCACTGCAGCAGTAACAACACCAGCGGTAACCACACCAGCAGTGACAACACAGGCAGTAACCACACGAGCAATGACAACTCCATCAGTGACCACGCCAGCATTGACAACTCTAGCAGTAACAACACCAGCAGTCACAACGCTTGCAGTAACAACACCACTAATAACTACAGCTGCTGTGACTACACCAGCTTTGACCACCCCTGCTGTGACGACACCAGCAATGACTACACAAGCGTTGACTACACCAGCAGTAACTACACTAGCAGTCACAACACCAGCAATAACCACACCAGGATTGACAACTTCCGTACTGGTCACTGAAATACTGGAAAAGGGTCACACAACAACTCTTCCAGTATATACTATGCCTGAAGTATCTTCTCCTGAAGTGACAACTCCAGCAGCAACAACACCTGCAGTAACTACACTAGCAGTGACTACACCAGCAGTAACAACTGCAGCAGTGACAACACCAGCAGTAACAACTCCAGCAGTGACTACACCAGCAGTGACTACACCAGCAGTCACAACGCTTGCAGTTACAACACCAGCAGTAACCACACCAGCAGTGACTACACCAGCTTTGACAACACCAGCAGTAACAACTGCAGCAGTGACAACGCCAGCAGTAACGACCCAAGAGGTAACAACACCAGCAGTAACCACTCCTTCAGTGACAACACCAGCAATAACTACACCAGCTTTGACAACCCCTGCTGTGACGACACCAGCAATGACTACACCAGCGTTGACTACACCCGCAGTAACTACACCTATGGTGACAACACCAGCAGTAACCACAAGAGCAGTGACAACTCCATCAGTGACAACGCCAGCAGTGAAAACTCTAGCAGTAACAACACCAGCAGTGACAACACCAGTAGTTACATCTGTAGTAGTGACAACATCACCTGTGACAACACAAGCAGTAACTACACTTGCAGTAACCACTCCTTCAGTGACAACAACAGCAATTACTACACCACCTGTGACTACACCAGCTTCGACAACCCCAGCTGTGACCACACCGGCAATGACTACACCGGCGTTGACGACACCAGCAGTAACTACACCAGCAGTCACAACACCAGCAGTTACCACACCAGCAGTCACCACTCCTGAAAGGACTACACCTGTAGTGACAACACATGTAAAGACTACATCAGCAGTCACTACCAATGCAATAACGACACCCATCGTAACTTCTGTTGTTTCTACATCAGAAGTAACATCTCAGGCTGTCACAACACCAGAAGCATATTCAAGTACAGCCTATGAAACTACAAAAGAAGTGACAAGTTATACAACCTCACAAACACCATCCCCCATGATTTTAACTGAAAAAGAAAGTACCTCCCTTGCAACTCCAACAAGTTACACTGTTACTACACCCTTTGTAGTTACTGAAACTACGTTGCAACCACCTACTGTAAGCACAAGTCCAATGGCTACTTCTGCTTCTCCTTCGACTACAGCAGTGACAACAGTGTATACCACAGAAATGCAAACCACTGGATACATTACGCCTTCATCATCACCTCAATTTTATTCAACACCAGCAGTAACAACTCCTTCAGTGACAACGCCATCAGTAACTACTCCAGCAGTAACCACTGCAGCAGTGACAACACCAGTAGTAACCACACAAGCAGTGACAACTCCATTAGTGACAATGCCAGCATTGACAACTCTAGCAGTAACAACACCAGCAGTCACAACGCTTGCAGTAACAACACCAGCAATAACTACAGCTGCTGTGACTACACCAGCTTTGACAACCCCTGCTGTGACGACACCTGCAATGACAACGCAAGCGCTGACTACACCAGCAGTAACTACACTAGCAGTCACAACACCAGCAATAACCACACCAGCATTGACAACTCCCGCAGTGGTCACTGAAATACTGGAAAAGGGTCACACAACAACTCTTCCAGTATATACTATGCCTGAAGTATCTTCTCCTGAAGTGACAACTCCAGCAGCAACAACACCTGCAGTAACTACACTAGCAGTGACTACACCAGCAGTAAAAACTGCAGCAGTGACAACGCCACCAGTAACTACTCCCGCGGTAACCACTCCTTCAGTGACAACGCTATCAGTAACTACACCAGCAGTGACAACTCCAGCAGTAACTACACCAGCAGTAACACCTGCAGCAGTCACAACACTAGCAGTAACAACCCAAGAGGTAACAACACCAGCAGTTACCACACCAGCAGTGACAACACCAGCAGTAACCACTCCTTCAGTGACAACACTAGCAGTGACTACACCAGCAGGAACAACTGCAGCAGTGACAACACCAACAGTAACAACTCCAGCAGTTACCACTGCAGCAGTGACAACACCAGCGGTAACCACACCTGCAGTAACAACTCCAGCAGTGACTACACCAGCGGTGACAACGCCACCAGTAACTACTCCCGCAGTAACCACTCCTTCAGTGACAACGCCGTCAGTAACCACACCAGCAGTGACAACTCCAGCAGTAACTAAACCAGCAGTAACAACCCAAGAAGCAACAACATCAGCAGTGACTATACCAGCAGTGACTACACCAACGCTTGCAGTAACAACACCAGCAGTAACCACACCAGCAGTGACTACACCAGCTTTGACAACGCTGGCTTTGACAACACCGGCACTAACAACTGCAGCAGTGACAACGCCACCAGTAACTACTCCAGCAGTAACCACTCCTTCAGTGACATCACTAGCAGTGACTACACCAGCAGTAACAACTGCAGCAGTGACAACTCCAGCAGTAACAACTTCAGCAGTGACTACACCAGCGGTGACAACGCCACCAGTAACTACTCCCGCGGTAACCACTCCTTCAGTGACAACGCCATCAGTAACTACTCAAGCAGTTACCACTGCAGCAGTGACAACACCAGGGTAACCACACCAGCAGTGACAACTCCAGCAGTAACTACACCAGCAGTAACAACTGCAGCAGTCACAACACTAGCAGTAACAACCCAAGAAGTAACAACATCAGCAGAAACTACACCAGCAGTCACAACGCTTGCAGTAACAACACCACCAGTAACCACACCAACAGTGACTACACCAGCTTTGACAACGCCGGCTTTGACAACACCGGCAGTAACAACTGCAGCAGTGACAACACTAGCAGTAACAACCCAAGAGGTAACAACACCAGCAGTTACCACACCAGCAGTGACAACACCAGCAGTAACCACTCCTTCAGTGACAACACTAGCAGTGACTACACCAGCAGTAACAACTGCAGCAGTGACAACACCAGCAGTAACAACTCCAGCAGTTACCACTGCAGCAGTGACTACACCAGCGGTAACCACACCTGCAGTTACAACTCCAGCAGTGACTACACCAGCGGTGACAACGCCACCAGTAACTACTCCCGCAGTAACCACTCCTACAGTGACAACGCCATCAGTAACCACACCAGCAGTGACAACTCAAGCAGTAACTACACCAGCAGTAACAACCCAAGAAGTAACAACACCAGCAGTAACCACACCAGCAGTGACTACACCAGCTTTGACAACGCTGGCTTTGACAACGCCACCAGTAACTACTCCAGCAGTAACCACTCCTTCAGTGACAACACTAGCAGTGACTACGCCAGCAGTAACAACTGCAGCAGTGACAACACCAGCAGTAACAACTCCAGCAGTGACTACACCAGCGGTGACAACGCCACCAGTAACTACTCCCGCGGTAACCACTCCTTCAGTGACAACGCCATCAGTAACTACTCAAGCAGTTACCACTGCAGCAGTGACAACACCAGGGGGAACCACACCAGCAGTGACAACTCCAGCAGTAACAACTGCAGCAGTCACAACACTAGCAGTAACAACCCAAGAAGTAACAACCCAAGAAGTAACAACATCAGCAGAAACTACACCAGCAGTCACAACGCTTGCAGTAACAAAACCAGCAGTAACCACACCAACAGTGACAACACCAGCTTTGACAACGCCGGCTTTGACAACACCGGCAGTAACAACTGCAGCAGTGACAACGCCAGCAGTAACGACCCAAGAGGTAACAACACCAGCAGTTACTACACCAGCAGTGACAACACCAGCAGTAACCACTCGTTCAGTGACAACACCAGCAATAACTACAGCTGCTGTGACTACACCAGCTTTGACAACCCCAGCTGTGACCACACCGGCAGTGACTACACCGGCGTTGACGACACCAGCAGTAACTACACCAGCAGTCACAACACCAGCAGTTACCACACCAGCAGTCACCACTCCTGAAAGGACTACACCTGTAGTGACAACACATGTAAAGACTACATCAGCAGTCACTACCAATGCAATAACGACACCCATCGTAACTTCTGTTGTTTCTACATCAGAAGTAACATCTCAGGCTGTCACAACACCAGAAGCATATTCAAGTACAGCCTATGAAACTACAAAAGAAGTGACAAGTTATACAACCTCACAAACACCATCCCCCATGATTTTAACTGAAAAGAAAGTACCTCCCTTGCAACTCCAACAAGTTACACTGTTACTACACCCTTTGTAGTTACTGAAACTACGTTGCAACCACCTACTGTAAGCACAAGTCCAATGGCTACTTCTACTTCTCAATCGACTACAGAAGTGACAACAGTGTATACCACAGAAATGCAAACCACTGGATACATTACGCCTTCATCATCACCTCAATTTTATTCAACACCAGCAGTAACCACACGAGCAGTGACAACTCCATCAGTGACAACGCCAGCATTGACAACTCTAGCAGTAACAACACCAGCAGTCACAACGCTTCCAGTAACAACACCAGCAATAACTACAGCTGCTGTGACTACACCAGCTTTGACAACCCCTGCTGTGACGACACCAGCAATGACTACACAAACATTGACTACACCAGCAGTAACTACACTAGCAGTCACAACACCAGCAATAACCACACCAGCATTGACAACTCCTGCAGTTGTCACTGAAATACTGGAAAAGGGTCACACAACAACTCTTCCAGTATATACTATGCCTGAAGTATCTTCTCCTGAAGTGACAACTCCAGTAGCAACAACACCTGCAGTAACTACAATAGCAGTGACTACACCAGCAGTAACAACTGCAGCGGTGACAACGCCACCAGTAACTACTCCCGCGGTAACCACTCCTTCAGTGACAACGCCATCAGTAACTACTCCAGCAGTTACCACTGCAGCAGTGACAACACCAGCAGTAACAACTGCAGCAGTCACAACACTAGCAGTAACAAACCAAGAATTAACAACATCAGCAGTGACAACACCAGCAGTAACGACCCAAGAGGTAACAACACCAGCAGTTACCACACCAGCAGTGACAACACCAGCAGTAACCACTCCTTCAGTGACAACACCAGCAATAACTACAGCTGCTGTGACTACACCAGCTTTGACAACCCCTGCTGGGACAACACCAGCAATGACTACACCAGCGTTGACTACACCAGCAGTAACTACACCTATGGTGACAACACCAGCAGTAACCACAAAAGCAGTGACAACTCCATCAGTGACAACGCCAGCAGTGACAACTCTAGCAGTAACAACACCAGCAGTGACAACACCAGTAGTTACATCTGTAGCAGTGACAACATCACCTGTGACAACACAAGCAGTAACTACACTTGCAGTAACCACTCCTTCAGTGACAACAACAGCAATTACTACACCACCTGTGACTACACCAGCTTCGACAACCCCAGCTGTGACCACACCGGCAATGACTACACCGGCGTTGACGACACCAGCAGTAACTACACCAGCAGTCACAACACCAGCAGTTACCACTCCTGAAAGGACTACACCTGTAGTGACAACACATGTAAAGACTACATCAGCAGTCACTACCAATGCAATAACGACACCCATCGTAACTTCTGTTGTTTCTACATCAGAAGTAACATCTCAGGCTGTCACAACACCAGAAGCATATTCAAGTACAGCCTATGAAACTACAAAAGAAGTGACAAGTTATACAACCTCACAAACACCATCCCCCATGATTTTAACTGAAAAGAAAGTACCCCTTGCAACTCCAACAAGTTACACTGTTACTACACCCTTTGTAGTTACTGAAACTACGTTGCAACCACCTACTGTAAGCACAAGTCCAATGGCTACTTCTGCTTCTCCTTCGACTACAGCAGTGACAACAGTGTATACCACAGAAATGCAAACCACTGGATACATTACGCCTTCATCATCACCTCAATTTTATTCAACACCAGTAGAAACGACATCAGCAGTGACATCCTCTGCAGTAACAACTCCTTCACCTACATCCTCAGTATTAACGACACCAGCAGTAACTACTCCAGCAGTAACAACTTCAGCTCCAACAACTGCAGCAGAAACTACACCAGCAGTAACAACCACAGCAGTAACAACCCAAGAAGTAACAACAACGCTGGCAGTAACAACACCAGCAGTAACCACACCAGCAGTGACTACACCAGCAGTGACTACACCAGCTTTGACAACACTGGCTTTGACAACACCAGCAATTACTACACCAGCTGTGACAACAATGGCAGTAACTACGCCAGCAGTAACAACTCCAGCAGTTACTTCACCAGCAGTGACTACTCCAGCAAGTACCACTCCTTCAGTGACAACACCAGCAGTAACATCTGTAGCAGTGACAACACCAGCAGTAACTTCACTAGCAGTGAGTACACCAGCAGTAACTACTAGAGCAGTGACAACACCAATAGTAACTACCCCAGCTGTGACTACACTAGCAGTAACCACTCCTTCAGTGACAACACCAGCGATTACTACACCAGCTCTGACAACCCCAGCTTTAACCACACCAGCAGTGACAACACCAGCAGTATCAACATCAGCAGTGACTACACCAGCAGTCACAACGCTTGCAGTAACAACACAAGCAGTAACCACACCAGCAGTGACTACACCATCTGTGACCACTCCTTCAGTGACAACACTAGCAATTACTACACCAGCTGTAACAACACCAGTAGTGACTACACCAGCGGTGACTACACCAGCAATAACAACTCCAGCAGTGACAACACCAGTATTGACAACACCAGCAGTCATCACAGAAATACTTGAAAATGGTCACACAACAACACTTCCAGTTTATACTATGCCTGAAGTATCCACTCCCGAAGAGACTACTCCAGCAGCAACAACACCAGCACTAACAACCCCATCAGTGACAACACCAGCTGTGACAACAATGGCAGTAACTACGTCAGCAGTAACAACTCCAGCAGTTACTTCACCAGCAGTGACTACTCCAGCAAGTACCACTCCTTCAGTGACAACTCCAGCAGTGACTACACAAGCTGCGACAACACGAACAGTGACAACTGCAGCAGTAACAACACCAGCAGTTACTACACCAGCGATAACCACTCCTGCAGTGACAACGCCAGCTCTAACCACACCAGTGGTAACTACACCAGCAAAATTAGTAACCACAACTGAAATTGTAACATCAACAGGAACAATTCCTACATCCTGTCAAGTTGGCCAATTTCAATGTGATAATGGCAACTGTGTCCTTAGCGGTCCTGATAGTCAACTCTGTGATGGCTTCAATAACTGTGGAGATTATTCTGATGAAAGGGGATGTGGTGAGTTAATGCCAGTCACCTTAGTTTGTACACAACCTACGTTTAACTGCAAGTTCATGTATTTTGTACTAGTGGAGAAACTACTGTATATGTCTAAAACAGTGGGGGATCCAGGGGGGGCTCAGGGGGCATGTGCCCCGGTAAATAAAAGGGGGAAGGGGGAAAAAGAAAAGGGAGAAAAGGAGAAAAAGGAGGGGGAAAGGAAGAAAGGGGAAGAGAGAGGAGAGAAAAGGAAGAAAGGGGGAAAGCAGAGGAGAGAAAAAGGGGTAAAGGAGAATAATGAGAAGGGAAAAGAAAGATATCCCTACTCTTGGCAGCTGGTGGCGGATCTACGGAGGGGGTTAGGGGTTTACCCCTTGGGCTGCCAAGTGAAAATAATAATAATAATAATAATAAATTGTTTCTTTTATAGCGCTATATCCAATTTAGAACTGATCAAAACGCTTTACACAACAAATAAATCAATCATCAATGAATTAAAACTCAACAATACATATTATAGAAAATATAATGCAGTTAATTACAATGTAAATAGGTATGTTTTAAGATGCTTCTTAAATGATTCAACTGACAAACTACAGCGTAATTCACAAGGTAATCTATTCCATGTAACCGACCACTGTAATGAAAACTTCGCTCACCTATCTTCGATTTTATTCTAGGCACATGGAGAGCCGTTGTGTCTGTAGTTGAGCGAAGATTATATGTGGAGTGACGGGAAGATTGTAACAAGGAGGACAAATATTCAGGGGCAACATTATGTGTACATTTATAGACAAACAGTGCAGTTTTGTAAATTATTCTTTTTTCGACCGGTAGCCAATGAAGTTGTCTAAGTAGGGGTGATGCGTGATCCTGTCTCGTAGCTCGAAGAACAACACGAGCAGCACGGTTTTGAATGCGCTGTAGTCTTTGAAGTCTTTGAAAATGTGATGTGCATAGAAAAACACCATCATGTGTTCAGACCCACACAGTATCCGCATCGTCATTGGGTCGAATCCCCCCCCCCTCGAACTGTGTATAAAACTGCTACTTGATTTTAAAAGACGTTATATTGCACTGCTTTTTATGGTCTCCATTGTGTTAGTAGATGCCATGAAAACATCACCTACGGGGGGTTCAAAATCGCCAAAAAAAAAATTGCCTCGCCACTTCGCGGTTCGTGGACGATGCATCGTCATTGGGTCAAACTCCCCTTAGCAAAGAGCTAGATCCGCCCCTGCTTGGAAGGGGTAGGAGAAAGCAATTTTACGTCATATTACACCAGGAAGTGCCTGAAAATGCGCCTAATGTGGTTCTAAAATTGCAAATGCTTCCTACTCGAGGCGGGGGTTCTGACCCCCTCCCAGACCCATCCCCGCTTGGTCGCTCCGCTCCCTCGCCACTGACGCCTCGTTCTCGTTCTGCTTCGCTCCATTGATTTTCATATATTTTACCCCATACGATTTTGTGCCCCCCCCGGTAAGAAAATCCTGGATCCGCCACTGAAAAAGGCCCCAATTTTTAAGGAATGTATAATCAGATATTCACTGTATTTCTTATAATAATATGCATTATTTTGTTACAAAGGATTCGAAACAAGCAACCCAATAAGCGACCCAACAATTAAGCAAAGCCTAAAGTTCAGCTTTAAAAAATCACACAATAACATTATCATGCTAATACCAATACTAATACTTTCACACAGTGTGAGGCCTTGAGGCCTTGTCCGTTTTCTACTACTTTACACAGTCTGATGACATATTTAAATGTCAATGCTTTATTTGTTCTTTAATTGAAATACAATTGTAAAAGTTTTAATCCAATTCATCATATCCATGAACACTCTTTCAGAAAATAATGTCACTTACTAATATATTGACTGTATAGAGCCAGAATGGTGTTAACTCTGTGTAAAATAAATGGAAGGTAATGCCCTTCTTGCCTCAAACAGTAAGTGTATGTGACCTACAAAGTTATCCATTTAAGTCTAACATAGATTCTCAAGTCATGCAACATCAATTAGCATGTGGATGACTGAGGCAAACATGGAATTACATGGGCAGAGGATATTAATTCACAAAATTTTGCACAACTTTTCTTCCGCCTTTCTTTCTCCAGCCGTGACAACTACACCTTCAATTGTTTCAACCTCAACCACAAGGTCCACAACAACAACACAAGGAGTGTATTCTACTTTGCCGACAACAACGCCATTAATCCCTACAACTGAGGTCACCACCACAACGTATTCTACAACATTCAGCCAGAATGCTACAACTCCAGTTGTCTTGTATACCACAAGTACTACCACGAGACCAACCACAGAGTTGATGATGACCAGCAGTGAGGCAATTACCACAGGTAATGCATAAGTGGTTGTTGTTTTTTTTTTCTAATCTTGGCCATACATAACAAAGCAAAATGAAAGAATGTTGGGTGTGAAGGGAAATGTGCCAATCATGAAGCTCAGTGAATTGGGGCACCTAAAGATGCACATGGAATACAAAAGGCATGATAGTTGTTGGTGATATTAGTGCATTGCAATTAAGTACATGTATAATCCAAGTATTATAATACTTTTGCTATTATTTAGGCTATTGAAGGAGTAGGGGTTTGTACTAGCTCTATATCCCAATACAGTGGTTTCTTCACTATATGCATTAAAAATATAGTTTTGCATTCATGGTTCCAGGAAATGGTTATAAAGTTTAAATTTACCATTCAACCAAAATCATGACAATAAAGTTGCCATGTTTTATTGGCCAAACATGAAAATGCTCTAACACATGGAAAAGTTTGGACCATTTGTTAACAGATTTTTATTTTTCTTTACTTTTCCTTTGTAAGATAGAGTAAAATGTGAAATCACATGAAAAAGAAGTAGAACTGAGTACAATTATACTGACCAGATCACAAAATTAGAGTCATGAGAAATCCTTTCTTCTAGGCAAAAAAATTGATCAATTGGAAAGTTTGATAGTTACAACTAATGCATAATGTATACTTCAACCCACATGGAACCTTTGAAAAAAATGACTCTAACATTGCATCAATTTTAACCTTAAATGTTGTGAATTTTCCTGACGATATCTTGGAGGAATAATTTTTCCATCTTATTGTTTAACATTGGTAGTTGCTTCCAACTGCCATGAGTCACTGGGACTCGAGAGCGGAACCATAGAGCCGGAAAACATCAACGCCACATCTGTGCAGGAAAGCAGCTCTTTGGACAGCATCCGTCTGAACAGTGGACCAAACACAAATGGCTATGTGGGTTGGTCACCAGATCCTGCTGACACCATGCCATATGTGACCTTTGATCTCGAGGAGATGAAGCAGGTGTCAGGAGTCATTCTTCAGGGTGGTGGACATGAGGGAGATGAATTTGTGACAACCTTTGCAGTGGCTTTCAGCCTAGATGAGAATAACTTTCTGAATGTCACAGAACCAAGTGGAAAAATTATGGTAAGGATCGTTTTTATATTGAACTATCTTTTATTTTTGTAAAGGGTTATCTGTAACTTTGATCTCAAAATGATTGTAGAAAAGTCTAAGTTATATTTTTGTTTTGGGCACTACTGAACATCCCTTTTCATTTTCTGTGTCATACCAGAAACTCTATTCACATTGGGTATCACACATCCTGCTGTGAAGTCTTTATTTTCTCATCTGTGTATGGAGTGGCAATTGACTCTCCCACAAAAAAAGGATGTAAGGCTATGGTGAGGACTGTAGTCTGATTCATGTGTACTAGCTGACACCCCCATCACCCCTACATAATGTATATTGCAATTCTGTTTGTTCTTTTTGCTGTTCAGATATTCCATGGTAGTTCTGATGCTGAAACCGAGAATGAGATACTGTTCCCAGTGAGTCTTCTGGGACGTTACATCCGCATCTATCCTGTGGAGTATAACAATCGTCCCACCATGAGGCTGGAGCTCATTGGATGTGATCTAGAAGGTTAGTTTAATTGTAATAGTACCATTGCTGTGAATTACTTGCAGAATGTGAAAAGATGTTAGGAATGGGAATATGAGGAGTGGGATGGTGTCAGGAGTGGGATTGTTTCAGGAGTGGAATGGTGCCAGGATTAGGATGGTGTCAGGAGTGGGATGGTATCAGGAGTAGGATGGTGTCAGGAGTCGGATGGTGTCAGAAGTGGGATGGTGTCAGGAGTGGGATTGTTTCAGGAGTGGGATGATGTCAGGATTAGGATGATGTTAGGAGTGGGATGGTGTCAGGAGTGGGATTGTGTGGGATTGTTGCAGGAGTGAGGAAATGTCAGGAGTGGGATTGTGTTAGGAGTGGGATGGTGTCAGGAGTGGGATGTGTTAAAAGTGGGATGGTTTAGAATTCTTTCAGGAGTGAGATGGTGTCGGGAGTCGGGTGGTGTCTGGTGTGGGATGATAAAACTATTTTTTCTCTCTCCCCCTCTCTTCTTTTACAGGCCCCACCCCAACAGTTCCCATTGTCACCACACGCCAGTGCTTCAACGATGAGTTTACTTGTAATGATGGAGCCTGTGTGCCGGGAGATAAGGTCTGCCAAGGAACCTGTGACTGTGCGGATTGTTCAGATGAGGCAATGTGTGGTATGTTTGTACATTGCCACGTTTTTCTGTATGTCTGTTTGACTCACTTCATTTGAGGTGGCAGCGATGTTCCAGTATCGATGTGAAGATCTACAGTTCATTTCACAGTGTCATTTCTCAATCCATTTGTCGATATGACTCACTGCATTCAATATTGCAGTAGTACGTACTCCAGTCTTGACTTGGAAGTTTTATAATGATTATAAAGAGTTTAATTCTTAGATATGTTTAGTTGCCAAAACTCATCAGGACCTTTAGATCTAATGCAAATTCTAGTAAAGTTTCCATATTATACTGCTTATCACTGACTGTATTTTGTATTGCAGTATTGCAGTATAGGTTTATCCTTGTGTTTTACAGCATAAATCTAAATGGAATATTTAGATTTGCAGTCCACAATGTCATTTTCTTTCTATCAATAATTACACCACAATTTTATATGTTCACCAGACCTTTTTCTTGTGTGTTATTTATTACCCAAATTGGTATACCTGGTACATATTTCATATTCTCTTTCCAGAATTTTATAATACATTTTTCTTTATTTATTGTACGAAATGTAGGTAGTACCACAACATTGTCGTACACTACTGTAGAGCTAACATCCGCGTATACGTCAGAAGAAACTACAACAGGTAGGATACAGTGTGTACATTATTAGTTGACTTTTATAACAACTATTATAAATGTACTGTAAAGTTCATTCTATAAATCACTATATTGTTTACAAGGCACATCCCAAACTTTAGGAGGATTTTTCTGGGGGTGGGAGTGGATGTAAAATTCACCATTCCTAGCTTTTGTTTTGCATACATATAAGATGGACTTATCCAGTAATGTCATAGTCAAATCAATCTTCATCCACAGTAAACATGATCTAAAATTCATCACAGATCACATCGTCATTGTTCAACCTGATGCTTTTTCATTGGACTAGAACCAAGCTGTTCCTTGTTCAAACCCCTAGAGTGACTTGTTTACATGTCGTGTTGGGATCAATTAAAGGAATTAAACCTCTGCTAATGGCTACTGCTCTTCAATAGAATCTCAATTTCAATCGAAATATCATTATTTTCTCTGATGCTTTGTCATTTGATTAGGACCAAGCTGTTCCTGGAACCCATGGAGTGACTGGTCTACATGTACAGTGACATGTGGTGTTGGAACCAAGTACAGGGACAGGACCTCTACAAACAGCTACTGTGGAAATGAGGTTTCAGACTCTCATCAAGAAGAGTACTGCAATACGGACGCTTGTCCAAGTAGGTTCTAATTAAAGAATATGGTCATTTCATAAATAGTTATGTGGAAATAAAACTTCCCTTTGCAGAAGACATTTACAAATGATTCATGTTTGCAAGTATATATACATGTATGTTAGTGAAAATGAAGTACATGAGGGTTAATTAAGACTCAATCAAAAAATTAACAAGGCTTTCTGAATTTGTTTACATGTATTGTGACTTAAAGAGCAGGTTGAGTTCTGGGGAGAGGTGAAAAATAATTTTGTGAGCGTTATCATTGTTATTATGCAAGTGTGGATGGACATCAGAGAAAAAATGTTCCCTGAAAAGCATGGCTCTTCAAATGCCTTCATATTATACATATGACAAGTAACAGCTTAAATATGAGGCCCGATTTTTATGCCACATGTTTGTGTAATCCCATATTCATCTTTCTGTGTACAGTGCTTGTAACTTTACCAAGACTGGGCCAAATTTCTTATCATTTTGATGATTCCAGAACCTTGCAGTACTCACCAATACTTATATGCTAGATGATCAACTTTTTCTGAAGTCCTTTTCCTCACTGCTTCTTTCACAATGCAATCGCATGACCAGAACTCAGCTTTATCTTTAATAATAATAAATAATAATAATATTCAGTTTTTATATAGCGCTTAATACAAATGTCTCTAAGCGCTTTACAGATATACTATTACCCCGGTCATTGGATTCAGTGCTTGCCCGCACACACTGTGTGCACAATCTCCACTCCCGGGGGAGCATTCCAGCCAGGTGTTACTTGACGCTCTAAAACTGTTTGACCAACAATGACAGTCGCATCCTACCGGGTACCCATTTAACACCTGGGTGGAGAGTAGCAAGTGCAGGTTAATATCTTGCCAAAGGATATTAGTGCCGTGTCGGGATTCGAACGCTCGACCTGCGCATCTCCAGTCAAGCGCCTTAAACCACTCGACCACGACACTCCCATCTTTAACAGGGATCACTGCCTTTCACTAAATCATGGGCCATATAAAACATACATACATATAGATAGGCCATATGTTATAAAATGGGTCTTCATAGGAAAGATTAATGCTTGTTTAGATGTTCATGGTATTATTTGATCATTGATATTGCCTACATTCTTGTTCATGTTTTTTTTTTAAATTAAATAATGGTGCTTTTGTCCTCCTTTAATATTAGCGACTGGAAACTGGTCACCTTGGACTGAATGGACAACATGTGATAAGACTTGTAACGGAGGCACCTCATTCCGCTATCGAAATTGTTCTAATCCTGCCCCCAAGAACGGTGGGGCACCATGTGTGGGGGAGGTCATCCAGACGACTGTCTGCAACCCGCAGGAATGTGGTGAGCTTTTGTTCTAGAGGCTACAGTTAACAACTGAATTATTCATACCATTTGTAAATTTGTTGTTTTTTCTGTTTTTCGTAACTCAAAAATGAAAGGTGTACTGGTTGAGTTAGGGCCTTTGTTGAATACTTTTAGATGTAAGCTTTAATATGTCACATTCTTAAGAAACATAAATCGGGACAATTCAATATTTTACATACTTAACCAATTACAAAACATGATAAGGGTATGAATAATTTACTCCTTAACTGTATTTCAGACATTTTTAATAAAAAAGCCCCACAGCAAAATTCAATAATATTAAAGCCCCACCGCACTACTTGTAGCTACTTGCTCCCTCTATATAGAAAACAATGCCTAAGCGGTGCCCGTTGGTCCCCCATGATCCTCTTTTTCTTATGTTAATTGAGAGCTGAGTTGATGAGATAACTACCTGTCAGTGACCACGCTGGGAGGTCTAATCCCTCCTGGCCAAATTAGTGCAGACAGGTTCTAAAGCATCCTACGCTTCACATTTCTGTATCTTGCATTATATATCCCCAAATCATCTGTGTTTTTACCTCCCCTCCCTGTCTTGTTTGAATACATTCATATGCATTAATGAATTGACTCAGAATTCTATTCTTATTTTCTGTTGATGCTTTTCTTAATCTGGACACACATGACCATGTATTGCTTATTTATATGTCATGTAACACCAGTGGGAAGCAGGTTTCTATATCATGGGCAGTAAAACTTAAATCTTCAATCTTCAAATGTGAATCTCTTTTGTCATCCCATAATCTGAAGCAGTATGTGAAGGAGGCCATATCTACACCACGTATGCTACAATGTTTTCCTAATCAACTTCCACTTTCTTAAAATCTAATCTGTAATTTTCTACAGATGTAGCTTTTTATATAATTACTAAGCTACTATTTTAGGCAGCATTGCATAATTTCTTTCTCTTTTATCCCTACTCTGACTGTTTTTATTCACTTTTGTTATCCCCTCATTAGAAACGGAATGCGAAGGAGGGCGTGTCTACACCACCTGTGCCACCAAATGTCCTTCCAGCTGTGCAGACCTCCAGGTTGGACTCGCCTGCGTTGAGGAGGAGGGATGCGTTGCCGGGTGTCGCTGCCCTAATGGAACGCTGGAGCAGGGAGGAGATTGTGTACCTCAAGAGCAGTGTGATTGCCTAGATGAGTACGGCGACTCCTATCCTCCTGGTTCAAGCTTCACTGAAGACTGCAGGAATTGGTAGGTCCAAGTGTCTGATACATGTATTACTACTTTAAATCCCAGGACACGCGTGTGCATGAAATGTTGTTAATGGTTTAGATTCTTGGAAGTTTAATGCAGTGGAATCACGATTGAATCGCAATTGAATTTCAATTGACACAGCACTATTCAAATTATTACAATTTGCAAAAGTTGAATAATAATAATTTAGGCCTAGCTCAAACCCCTAATGAAGTGAGTGCATCCCTCCATTGATTTCTGGAACACAAGCATCAACCTCTTCATCCTATAAATATACCATAAGTAAATAGAAAAGTATAATTCTTGTCATGGAGCAACTTTTCTCTTTCTTTCTTGGCTTGATTAACTTTATTCATTCATTTTAATACAGAAAAAGTATCATTTACATTTCTTCTTCTAATCTACTAAGTGTCCATTAGTTGAATACCATTTTTGAAATATACCTGTAATGTTTCAACTGAATTCATTCCTTTTTTCAATACTAAGAACAGTGTTTGTTTACTTTGCCCAACTACAGCTCATGTGTAAATGGAGTAGTGACTTGCAGTGAGGAGGCTTGCCCTGTGAACTGCAGCTGGAGTAGCTGGTCTAGCTGGACTGGATGCTCTGCTACATGTGGTGATGGGACCAAGACCAGATTTAGGTAACCATGGGAACAAGATGACAGCGAGATAGATTGCAGCTGTGACATCAGTGAAGATGATGATGGTGATGAGCATTGAAGGCAACTATGATGATAATGATGGTGACAGTGATGATGATGATGATGAGAATGATGAATGAAGATGAAGAGGATGATGATGGTCGATGATGATGATGATGATGATGATTTCAAAGAGGAGGAGGGTTTTGGTTTGGGGCAGACCATTGAGGATGATGATGATGCTGATGATGATGATGAAATTCACAGTGGTGATGGTGATGTTGAAAATATGACAATGCTAATGATGTTGATCATGGAAAAGTGGAGCTAGGAATTAAGAGGGTCATTTCAGAATAGATATGTCAAATAATGTGCAGATATCGTATTGGCATCCAGAAACTTGCAGATCATTCATATACAAGTATATTCCATCCATCGCTTTGTAATCCCAGGTCTCCTAACAACCCTCCAGCTCAGCATGGAGGTGCAGAATGTGAAGGGGTTGCCTCAGAGGAAGTGACCTGTGATCTTGACTCCTGCCCTACCAACTGCACTGTGGGTGGGACCACCTATGACAATGGCGCTCTAGTATCACAAGACCTCTGTAATAACTGGTAAGTATTGTGCGTGTCTTTGAAATAGATATGAATGAGTATATAAATTGTATGTTTGGTATGTGTGCTTTTATGACTCTTATTTGATAGACGTCAAGCAATTCTACAATTTAGAATACTTCCAGTATCTTCATGAATTTTAATGCACTGACATGTACATGTATGTTAGATGCCAAGTTTGGCATTGCATGGCCTCAGTTTGTAGTTTCAGGCATTTACATTTGACGTCCAAAATACAAATCATGGATGGAACATTAAAATATCTTATCTGTGCAGGTATGTCTTTTAATTGTAAAGTATAGATTAAAACTATATGAGAGCTTGTAACAAGTTTCATTCCAATTTTCTTTTTATGACCAGACCAAAACATTATCTTATACATATTATATATGAGCTAGGTGTACAAGGCAACTCTTTCTGTGCAACAGTGTTGAATGCTTTGATATAGATTGTAGAATACTGTCCATTTCAGCACCTGTAAGGATGGAACAGTCGTATGCACCAACAACACCTGCGATGGGAACTGGTCTCAGTGGTCACCGTGGTCCACATGCAATGCGACGTGTGGCAATGGCATCACGGTGAGGACGCGGTCCTGCTCCATGCCTGCCCCTAGCAACGGAGGACAAGGATGCGAGGGTGATGCCTTGGAGATGGAGGATTGTAATACAGACCCATGTCCAAGTGAGTCCAGCTTTTGTTATCATACATGTAGCTAGTGTTTTACCTATCTGTATGTACTTTGGAGAGGTCAGTATAGATCAAGTAGAGATTTTTGTGTAGGAAAACTTGATAGAAAAGTACTTTATGCATTTACCTCCCTCAGTGACCTCTCTTTTTTGTTAATATGGGAACAGTTTTACTCATATTAAATGATGCATTATTTAAGTGAAAGGTGCTCCTGACAAACAAAATCTTCTTCAAGACTTACCACAATAATGTGTACAAAACAGATATCCTCAAAATGCCATTACCGGTAGATATATATAACTTTGATGAGTTTTACCGGGGTGTTGGCCATAAGAAGAAGGGTAGCTCCCCCAACCTTCCCTTTTTGCCCCTCCATCTGAATCTGCTTCTGATCAGGGCAAAATACAAGCTGATTTATTTATTGTTGTTGGGAGTATATATACAATGTACATGTATGTCAACATAATTGTTGACACTCTACAGCCCATGGTGAATGGATGAATATAGGAACCGTGGAGTTAACTGATTGAATACCAAGCCCTAGACAACTCTGGCTGGAGTCGATGAAAAATTCCAGTTATACTGTGAAACCAGAAAATGTCATGAATCGTAAACAACAGCTATTTTCACGGCAAGAATCTTTCAAAAATTACAAATGTTAGAGTTGTTTCGGTTGTGAGTCATTTATTTAGGAGCATGAAGCTTTCATGAATCTTAGCCACGCAAGGTTTACTAAAACATTTCATCAAATTGTATAGGCATGCTATGTACACGTCCAATAATCTTTTTGATCTCTCACAGCTGATGGTGAATGGTGCGAGTGGGAGCCCTGGAGTGACTGTACAGAGCCCTGTGCTGGAGGGTATCATAACAGAAGCAGAGTCTGTGGCTGTCCAGAGCCCCAGTATGGGGGAGAGGATTGCCAGGGGCCTGGTACAGAGACGGCTGCATGCAACGTACACCCCTGCCCAGGTAAGACACAGGGCAATTTCCAAACTTGTTTATTAATAGTATTTCAGCCTTCAAGTATTATTGTATGATTTTATTTTGAAGATATGAATGTAAATGATTATGTTTGACTAATCAATTGTTTGCAATATCAGGATGAAGACTGTTTGTAATTTCCTTAAAGGCATCCTTAAAGGCCCAGAAGTGGGCTCTCTGGGGAATTTGACTTTGTTTGGGTGTATACCCAATAAAAGGTGTTGTCAATCACCAGGATTAGCCTTCATTTTTATGACCAACAGGCTTTATGTAATGCTCTGTCTTTTTTCCTTATGGTAAAATCATTATCTGACATTTGCTTCACCCAAATACTCTCCGAGAGACAAGAGGGTATTTCTTGATGGTCCTACTACGGGTTTGCTGTGTGCAGACTTGGACACACATTAATGGTATTTCCACCAAGTCTGGTGTCAGCAAATTAATAGTCAGTAAACATGAATCATATTTTGAAATAACGTATGGGAGATTTTATTAGAATAAAACATAATCAATGCAGAGTTATAATGTAGTATAAAGAAGAGAGAAAAGTAAATTTCATCATAGGGTTATCACTGCTGGTGCAGTATTGCATGTACAGTCAAACCTGCTTTAGTGACCACCTGTCTACAAAGACCACCTGTCTACAAAGACCACATTTTGTGTTTCCCTTGAAAATGGTTTCTCATTGAAACATGTACTAAAGGAACCTGTCTACAAAGACCACCTGTCTACAAAGACCACTTTTTGTGTTTCCCTTGGGCGGGCGCTATAGACAGGTTTGACTGTATTTCAACTTTTGTTGAGACATACCGCTAACTAAGATACATGCCTTGCCCATTCTGCTTGCTCTACAGTGGACTGTGTACTCGGTGAATGGACTGAGTGGACTAACTGCAGTGCCCTCTGTGATGGAGGTACTACAAGGCGCCATCGTAACATCACCGTGCCTGCTGCCTATGGAGGCACTCCTTGCAATGGATCTCTTCTTGAATCTAAGGGCTGTAACATGGAGCCTTGTGGACGTAAGTAGGATACATGTATGGTATTTATTATCCTGGGAACAGAGTGCCAAATAATAATAATAATAATATGTTTGTTTTTTTACCCAGGGTAGCCTCAGTAGTATTCATACTGTTTTCCCTGACGGCCCTGCAATCATATCATTACCCCGGCTTTTGTCATTTAACCCGTAGACTACTGAGTTATTTCAGCCCCACAGGCTTCAATACAAGAGCCACCCCATTCTCGTAGGCACTGGATACATCACCCTTTTTTATGCCACTGCAAACAATTATTACAACTAGAGCATGTACTCTTATAAGATTCAAGTATGGGGTTTTAATACTCTATTTCATTGTTAATTTGGATTGAACACCTTCCCTGAAAAGTTTGCAATGCACCTGTTTGTACCTTAATTATTATTTGTATTTTTTTTCTTCAGGAATTAGAAACAAATTAGTTGTATTTGTAGGCCAAATTTGTATGGGAAAGATCAGACAAAGGTGATGGAAGCAAGTGGGCGGCACCATCAGGGGAAGAAGAAAAATTGATCCTTGTGATGTCTGTGGCATAGGAGTGATGACAAACTCTATCAGATGCACAGCATATCGAAAGTGGCAGCATGCTAGATGTGATAAATGATAATGATGATGATGATGATGATGATGATGATAATGATGATCTACTTTCTTTACCGATCTATTATTTTTCTTTTTCATAAAGCTGTATGTGAGGGTGACCTGGTTGCTAGTGACTGTGCTAATAGATGCCCTCTCACCTGCGCTGATATCCAGACTGGAACAGAGTGCCTTCTGGAGAACTGTACTGGAGGATGTGCCTGTCCTGGGAATCAGGTATGGACCTTTTGCTTTATATCATGTATTAGTTGTTGGTAAATATAGGTGAGCTGTTGTATTCACAATTTCATTCTTAAAGGGAAATGGTCGTCAGTTTCCATGTGCAGAAGCTCATAATTCGCTGACACAAGACTTGGTGGAAACACCATGGGTGTACAAGTCTTGCACACAGCAAACCCATGGTACCATTAAGAAATACCCCCTAGTCTCTCAGAGAGTCATCGGGGTGAGGGAAATGTAAGATAATGACTTAACCATATGGGGGGATAAGTGGAAAATGCAAAACATTACATAAGGCTTATTGGTTATAAATCCTGGTGATTGACAACATCTGTTGTTGGGTATACACCTGAATGGTGTCAAATTCCCCATGAAAGCCTGCTTCTATGCATTTTTCAAATAAGCTTCACTTTCACCCCATATCCTGGTCAAAGCCTACTCAACATATATTGGTTGCATAGGTATATTGTACAGCTATAGAATATTGTGACATACATGTATTTCACAATATCGTCTTTTGGCCACAAAGGCAATAATCCTGTGGTAATATAGTATATGAATAAAGGCCCTTGTGGCTAAAAAACGGATGATACAATGACACAGGAAGAAGTCTGATATTAGATTCTTAACAAATCAAAATGCAGACATGTATGTACTTGATGTGGATGATTTTGTGAGAATTATTATAATCATCCCATTGCATGAGAAGGGGGTACAGGTAGATCAGTGGCATCAAAACTAAGATTCAGAGATTCCAAACTTAGTAGAAAAGTTAGTTCTCCTTGGGAGGCATGTACATGTAATTCTCATTACCGAGTCAGACAGGACTTAGATCTGATGCTACTGTAAAGCATTATTAACCTGCTGTTTTAAGCAGCCGGATAAAATTATCAATGAAATAAATCATCAATCAACCAGGTCCTTCAAGATGGCCACTGTGTGGCCCAGAGTGATTGCCGATGTCTCCTGGATGCCTCTCATATCGGTGACCTGGCTGATGTCTCACTTCCCGATGGATCCATTATCTCCCTCAGTCTAGATGGGATGGTAGAGTACCCTCCAGGAGCAGTGGTTACCAGAGAGTGCAATAACTGGTAGGTTCAGTAGACCTGGTTGACAATGTTTTTCAATTTTTTATGATTATTTCTCTCCCTAACCCCTGGTTATCAGCCGTTTTATTCACCTGCTATGCGTAATGGCATCTATATGGGTGGGATCCATGTTGCATTCTTTAGTTGTTGCGATGTCTCTCAAGCCTTTGAAATGCTTTCTAGTTGTCAAGATAAACTTTTTGTTCAAAGAGTATGCATAAGATCTTTGAAAATCCCACCCCCCCCCCCAAAAAAAAGGGGGTATTCAAATCTTGTTATTAAGAATTTGGCTGAATATTTATGTTGTATGAATTGTTATATGCAAATGAGATGAATAATAAAGAAGGGCTCCAAGCATTAGAAGCCCAGGATTCAGATGAGCACTAGATTTTGAGCTTAGAGGATCTTATTTTTCGGATTCTGTATTCTGTTGTGGAGTGAACCCAGGTTGAGCAAACGAGGCCCCTATAACTGGTGGCAGCGGTGGGATGTGACAGTTAAAACTGCATACGGCACTGAGAGGGTTATTATCACAACTGTGCAAATAATACATGAAATTTGTTTGTATCTTGAAATTGATAGGTTAACTGTATTGCAGCTCTATGTACAGGTATTGCTTGATAGAAAAAATTGAATAACTAATTATGGTTCCACTCATTTTCATCTCATTTTCACTTCTTTCTTTTTCTGGTACATCTCAGCACTTGCCAAGGTGGATCCTTTGTTTGCACAGAAGTGGATTGTGCAGGTAATGGTTTTTCATATATGCCAGTGATGATACATATTGTGTGTTTGTGTACATAATGACACATATCAGTTATGAATATCTTTATTTTTCAAGTTCTCTGTCCTACGACTTTTCAGATTATTATATTTTCCATGATGTTGATACAGTCACAAGTATGTTTAATAATTTAAATTTGCAGAGGTGCAAAATAACATGTCAGTTTAAAAAATAAAATAAAAAAACTCAGTATCAATCCATATTCTGAACTGAACGTACATGTAAATATTGTTAATGTTACCCAAGTTAAAACTATATGGTATAATGATTAACTTCCAAGTACATGTACATGTAGTATAGATTCAGCTGTATAATCCTTTTCTTTGTTAACCATTGCCAGTGGACTGTGGTTGGAGCGAGTGGTCTGATTGGTCGGAGTGTCCTCAAACATGTGGTCATGTGACCAAAGGCATCTACAGGCAGCGTACCCCTGACAACCCATCTGCTGCATACGGAGGAGCAGAGTGTGAGGGCCAGGACATAGAGTTTGCTGACTGTAATTCAGGAAGCTGCCGTAAGTGTTTTTCCTTGGATGAGAGAACTGAATGTAATATTTCACAAAGTGCTGTATTAGTGTGATTGGGCTTCCAGCTAGCATGAAGCCAAACAGTCAAACTTGTTATTGGGCCATTTTCTTACAAAAGTGAGTTCTAATCATGATGCAATATATCACTGTTGTGCCTGTTCATGTGTGGGATTAAGAAATCTGTATTCTTATCTCCATTTCACTGACCTTTGTTCATTAAAATCTCTAAATTGTCAATGCAGAGTATAATTTATAGTCTTTACTTTTAATTAACATAGATTTATTTACATGAAATGTACATTTTGATTGGTCTTGAAACTATCCAAGTGTGGAAAATAATAGTAATTTGTGCCACCTTGAGGAGGCAAAGCTGAATCATTTAAACCTATAGAAAATTCTGCATTGCTTTGGGTTAATCTGAAGAATGAAAAATGATTATTATCATTTGATTTGTTTGGTGCCTTTATCAACAGCCTGTGGGGAGAACGAACTATGGTCCACCCAGGTGTCTAACTGCAGCATGGTGAGCTGTTCAGACTTGAGCAACATGGCTGCTTTCCAGCTCAACTCCAGCTGCTCGTCACCGTCCCAAGATGAAGAAACCTGCATCTGTGAGCCTGGCTACTATCGTAACCATGACGATGAGTGTGTTCTACCATCCTCCTGTCAGTGCATGGATGATGAGGGGGTGATGCGGGGCGCAGGCGAGGTCTGGCAGAGGGGGCAGTGCGAGACGTGCCTCTGTGAGAACGGGGCTGTGGTCTGCAAGACAGAATGCGAGCCGGTTGAATGCGAGGAGGTAGGATCCCACTCTCAAAGAATTTGGGGAAGTCATTGGGGAACCCTGGCTTGTTTGATAAAAAAGCTGCTTGCAACGGAAATAACAGAGTTGCCAGTTTATGTGTGATCGATAGCAGCTTTAAAACTTCAAGTTTCTTGTACTTTATCTGATTTCATATGCTTTCCCTGATTATTTGTTCATGTATTATGATGATTAATCTTCCTATTAATTTGCTATTAATGTTACTAGTAATTATCAATATATATCTTTTTCTCTCATGCATCTTATAGGGATTCATTGCTGTTACAGAAGATGGTGCTTGCTGTCCAGTTTGTAGAGCAGTTTCTGGTGAGTAAATTCTCCAGCATTGTTTCTTTCAACATAACCCATTAACAACAAAGAATCCTTTAATTTGTGAACTGTACATAGAAGAAAAAGAGCACTTTGAAATAAACAAAATTGGCTCCAGAATGATAATTCCATGAGACAAATTGTAAATTATTGTTCCCGTTTTCCTTTGTACATCATGATACAAACTGATAGCATACTTCACAAAATTCATGAGCTGGCTTTGAAAGTAAAGACAGTTGTGATAAGAGCTGGTACACAGATACTACATATAGATTTCAGTACTGGTATAAGTACTTGGATGTTATACTCAAGGGGTTAAAGATCTTACAATCACAAAGCCTGTACAGTATTTATTTTTCTGCCATTGTTTTACCCAAATAAAATCATGTATGATTTTTCAGTTAGACAATGATTTTTCAAACAAATTATTGCAATCTGCATGAATGAAATACAACTTGTACATACAGCTAGGTATATCTTCTTTTTTGGTGATGAATATCAGATAAGACATTGATTCTTTAGTGATTTCATATAGGACGTCGCTCGTATTGTTGGATGGAACGCCATTGATGTTACGCCATTGATGTTATGTTGTTATTATGTTTTATAATTTGTATAATTATGTACATTGCTTGTAATACACCTGTACCAGTGAGCAAGGAATTTCCATTTTTATGGACAATAAATCAATTCAATTCAATTCAATTCAATTCAATTACAGTACTTATATGTACACCTGTAGCATTATTTGGATGATATTGGAGTTTTTGTATTGCCTTTAAAGAGAAAATGTTCCCCCAAAGGTTGATATTTAATCTTGTGTCACTTCATATCCATCCACATACATTGAAATACTGACCTCTATGTCCAAACCACTCCATTCTCACAATCCCCTCCCAGAACCCAACCAGTGCAAAACCAAACACCAACCGCAGAACTTCACCCTGGACGGCTGCATTGCAACAGACATTCCTGTAACCACCTGTGACGGCTATTGCCCATCCAAATGCAACACCCTTCTAAACCAACTCTTCGTGGACCAGACATGTAACTGTTGCCGCGGTGTTCTCGGCGACACGATCAGGGAGATAGAGCTCGTCTGTCCAGATGGTAGCACGGTCATCGGCTATCTGCCGGTCATTGAGAGGTGTGAGTGCCAGGCCACGGAGTGTGCAGCCGTAGGCCGATAAATGCCTTCCTTGATGAATAGATACCGACCACATACATGTCTTTGATAGGTGCTTTTCAGGGTAATTCTCCTTTTCCCATAGGTTTAATACAGGGGCCACCAGGTTCCAGTAGGCAATGTGTTAACTCCAACCTTGATTGTACAACATATGCTCTGGTGACAATTGCTCCATTTAAATTTTGTACACTAAGTTATTCCCCAACTTCAACCCCGGACCAAATAGTATGCTTACCTTTAACCCTAAACCTACATGTCATTAAACCTAAAGCCCAATGGCAACCCTAATCCTATATATCTGTGGGAAAAAGAACCCAAAGCAATTGTCACAGGAACAATTTCTTTGTACTACACCCATGTTTGAAAATATAAGTAAGAGGAATAAAGTTCTTTTAACTTT
Source organism: Mesocentrotus franciscanus (assembly GCA_037976565.1). Classification (NCBI taxonomy): domain Eukaryota; kingdom Metazoa; phylum Echinodermata; class Echinoidea; order Camarodonta; family Strongylocentrotidae; genus Mesocentrotus; species Mesocentrotus franciscanus. Next base: position 25,363,678 of record CP137683.1, on the reverse strand, counting down.
TACAATTTACAATATAAATGTATTTGACACACGTTTCATTTTCATATCATACAGTTCATCATTACGAGCCTGCAGGCACAGTTCAGTTCAGACCCTCTTTCTTACCATTTAGGACGGACAAGGGTTTGTGCCTGCAAATTAGATTGCAATGGGGTGGGAAAAAAGACGTTTCTAATAAAAAGGGTCATGCATGTAATCTGCTAATACATCAGAACTAATTTATGAAGACCAAGTTGCATTTGATCCCTCATCACTCGTACAGAGATGCCAACCAGTACGATTAAATCGTATTTAGTACGATATTAAGAGTGAAATACGATTTTTCAATTTTTTTTTGTTTTTTTTGCGGAATTGCATAGAAACATGTACAAGTAAACCCCGGAACCCCAACAAAAACTTTGCTTTACAATTTTCTCATTAAATTTTAATGAAAGATCAAACATTTTTTGACCGTTCTTACCAGTAACACATTTTCTGAAATTATACTAGCTCGGGGCCAACGGGCCAGTGGTAATGTCAAGTTTTCGTGAAAATCTGATTTTTCTCTCCAAAATCTGATTTTTTAGGATATTCAGTCTGTTTTTTTTGTGTCAAGAGGTTGGCATCTCTGCTCGTAAGTTGTCAATCATTCGCCAGTCGATACAGAATCCAATAAAAGGATTTGCAGTATAAGAGGATCAATCATAACTCTGTTTAAGACCGGCCTTTCTCTATGATGGTGATGTTTACTGTATATTCAGATGACATATACATGGACTGCGATATCAGTTGCATAGTTATGAACTTGCAGCGGTATTGCTTTAAAGGTACTATGTCCCATTTGCAGGCCAAAAAATGAAAAGGTTAAATTCCAACGGCATTTGAAAGACAATACTAATTTAGAACTACCCTACAAAAAAGGGGGCTTGAAAATGTCTTTAAGTGGGAAAATAACGACTATTAGTTGTCAAATCGACTTAGGAGCTATAGAGCCAGTAAGTAATAGTCTGATTTTTCAGACCATTGTACCGAATGGTCGTACGTTTTATGCTGCGCAAAGATTCAATCAGTTTAATTTTGGCCATTACAAGAAGTGGGTTATTGATGTAGACAAATGCTCATGTACCCTTTACAGCTCATTTTATGTATGTTATTACCAAAGATGAAAAAGCCAGTCAGTCACTCAATAGTGTCTGACAGTGAAGTCTAGCAAGTAAACGGGTTTCCTTGCATAATTTGAATATTAGGACACTGCTAACGTTTAAATTTCACAGATAGGACATACATGACATATTCATAATTCCTGCAAAGTTCTACAGAATTTGATGTCGGCTGCAAAAGGGACATAGTATCTTTAAATGATTCTTTTTATCCTCTTACTCACTACATGAATGTAGTTTATATTTGATAGTGGAGCAAGTTCTACCTAATGTTAATGTGTAAATGTTACAAGACTAGAAACCATTATGATCTGGGTAAATTGTATATTTGAGAAGCATCTATCGAGATATGTTGTACATGACCTCAACCAACGGCCATTGATTAGAAAGATTTTGAAATGTAGCGAAAGCCTTTTCCAAGATGTAATTGATTAATCCAAATAAAGCATTTTTTTCATCCAACAAATGATAAAAACAAAATATACCGGTATACAATTTATTTACATGTATACACCTGTATATGATTTGATAATGAGGAATTAAACATTTAAGTTATGTAATTATGTAGTAAATTCAGTATTGTGCAATTCAATGTGTATTTTGGAATCTCTTTCAGTTATATTTATTTGTGAATAAAGACATATTTACATATTGCAATGACATGTCTACTTACTGTGTGAGATACATGTAGAAACAAATGACAAGTAAAAATTATATATCTGTACGTACAACAGGGGAGGCCCTATTACACATACATAGTATATCCCGTAGTGGAAGAGTTTCCTTTGATGTATTAGGGAGAACTGAAGGTAATTAAGGGAAAAGAAAAGAGATTGTCAGAGAAGAATATGGGACAGTAGGTTTTGAAATTAGTTAATGAAAGTGTAAACTACATGTACATGTCATAAGGAAACAGAAAAAGGCGAAATATGTGTACTTTTTGGTGGGGTGTAGGAATAATGAGTTGTGTAAAAAGAAAGGGAAAGAAGAGAGAGCAGGATCTTGTGAAATAAAGTGACATTCGTAAATATAAGAACTAAGTGAAAAGAAGAGAAAACTATGAAAATATAGAGAAAGGGAAAGAGGAGCAAGTGGAAGGATAGTAAGAGATAAAAACATGACAGGTAGGAAAGGAAAATAACTATAAGACCAGGGCCCATTGTATAAAACTTACCATTGATGGTAACTTTCCCATCAATGGCAACTACCATGGTAACAGGGCTCACTCAACAGCCAATCAAAATCAAGGTTTCCATGGTAGTGGCAAAGTTACCATCAATGGTAAGTTTGGTACAACAGGCCCCTGGAGAGAGAATGAGAGAGAAACTGCAGATTTGATAGGAAGTGAGAAGGATGGTAGTACATTACAAGGTGAGAGCTGAAACAAAACACATACAAAAATAGAGAATTTCACTAAAATACTGAAAAACAATGTCTCCCCACTGTCTTAAAGTAGTTTATTATTTCATTACAAAAACAGGATTCTTAAAAAAAAAAATACTTTACAAGATTTAAAAACATCTTACATCTGATTCATCTTTCCTCTTCTTTTGGTTAAGTTTGAAGAAAAGGCCTACTCACATAAAAAAATCAGGCAAACTGATGATAAAAACTCTTACTTCTAAAGTACTAGATTAGATACAACCAAATGAATCGCATTATTATCCATTTATTTACAGATTTAAAATGCAACAGTAAATTCTGTATATTTCTCTACACTTAATTATACATGGAAGACACAACATTGTTTAAATGAACTTAATGAAGCACCAAATGTGATAAGTACACCCGTGAATAAATATACATATTATTTTCACAAGAAATTGGTAAAACAACTGTACAGTTAACAAATGAATTATTTTTGTAAGTTTGTAAGTTTGTAAGTTTTTACAGATGTAAAAAAATTATTTATTTTGATTTATGTTTCTTGAGAATGTGATTTTAAAAAGGCGCTGATTCAACCAGTCCAACCTTCATTCTTCAGTTACGAAAAATACCCCCCAAAAAAAATCAATATCACCAGGGATGTGGTGAATAGCTCAGTTGTTAACTGTATATAAACAATTATTAGAAAAGCATATTAAAAAGTTTTTACAAGCAGAATAAGAATATATTCTTGAGGAGGTACATTACACATACGTAATTGAATACTGCTTGTCGAAATGAAAATTTATTATTTTGCTGTAGGCAATTTGAGAGAAATACCCATACAAATCGAACAATTTGTACACTAACAAGGACAAGATAGAACTTACACAGAAAAGAAAAGAAAATTACCATACAAATTAGGAACACATTATGCAGCTGCCACTTCTTACAAGTACATGTACATTAACGAGTAATATAATTTAAAAATTACCTTTTTTCTCAATATATTAAATGCTAATAATGAATCACTATCAAATGAACACATTGTTTTCTTTCATACTTATAAACAGAACCGGCAGCAAATCCAACTAGCACAATATATCACATCATAAATATTTTTGTAGTACTGTACATGGAAAATGTGTTCCTATTAAAAAAAAAATTAAAAAACTAACTGCTATATATATATATATATATATATATATATGCAGCCTACATGCACACGAAAAACTAGGCGTTGTTAGAAAAACTAGGCGTTGTGGCGTGCGCCTGTAATCCAGCTAAAAGTGGAAGTTACAAACTGATTCAGCCGAGGACGCAGGTTCGAAACTGAGTCACGTCTTTCGGATGGTGACGTTAAAGGTCGGTCCCCAGACGTAAATAATCATATCTGATTGATACACGTCTGTAAAAACCCAATCACACACACACGAAGTTAGAAAATACGAAAGTAAATATTTAAAAAAATCATTTAAACTGAATTATGGCAATGTAATGATCATTTCGAATGTAAGAGAAAAACCCAAATAAACCCACATAGAAACTAAACCATAACACTGTGAATGAGAACAAGAATACAATACCATTTTACCACAAAGTTCTACACAACTTTTTTTGTAAAGGCTGACCGAGTAACACTTGGTCCTTTAAGAAGTTAATAGGCAGAGATTTGGACAAAGATTCAATGTACTGTCATAAATAATTGTATATGTATCTCATAGATATCAGAAATACCTCTGTTGTCTGCTTATAGTATACTATTTAAACAATTTTGCTAGAAAATCAAGAAGATAATTTGAGAAGACAGGTGCAATCCGAATTCAATGTAAGAACGAAAATATTTGCATTTTTACACCATGCAGTTAGTCTCTGCAGTTTTCTTGTTCCATACCAATAAATGAATAGAAATATATGTTACCATCATCATCATCATCAACTTCAATATCTATTAGAGTCAACATTTCACACTTACAATGGCTTACTGACTTCCACGCCACGATGACAGTACTCCCTCCCTCCACTTCTTCTTGTCTTGAGCATCCTCTTCATTTAGACCAACCTTGCTGCTTTCTTTCTTCACCATATCTTTCCATGAAGTATTTGGTCTTTCTTTCCCACTTCCAGATCCCATGCTTTTGGTCACATGTTCATCATCTTCCCCTCTCAACACATGACCCGACCATCTCAACAATCCATTTCTCTTTACCACTTCCACCACAGTTAATTTAGTATAACCTATCCCAAAATCATTGATTGAATCATGATCCATTATGCTCTATATATATATATATACAATGATGGTCTCACTCCAATCGATTTGGCTACTAATAATGCAAATATTAGGTGAAATTACATCTTTGAAGGTAACTTAGGTACATTAGTGAAATGTAGCGGCACGAAAATAGGCAAAAAGGAACGCAAAATGCATTATATCAAGGAAAGATTAGCTACATGTAACATTAAGCCCCATCAGGATGGTATATGCATTTACCATTTCTATATTCCAACAACCTGGTTCTACCTCTATGTGATAAAGTTATGATTTTCAACAATTACTCCCCAATCCTCCCCCTCTCTCACATGGTGCAACCGCAAGCCTACTGTAAATTTTAAAGTTTGTGTTCCGGACGAATATCACAAGGTAATCATCAAATCTTTTGAATGTATAGGTGCATACAGCATGTTAAATGTTAGAATACCAGCTATTGCAATCCCAAAATTGCATACATTTGATGATTCCCCATGTTAAAGAACTTTTTTCCAAGCATATTGCACATTCAACACTTCAACTAAATGTAGCACCTTTAGCACGGGATCAGAAAGGGGAGAGGGGAGGAGGGGAGGAGGGGAGGAGGGGAGGGTCACACATTGTGATAACAAAAATATATTCTCACCACATAAAAACATGGACCAGCTTTATGGTTAATTGGTTTGGCTCAATATCTTTGATTCAGATCCCTAAAAAGACCAGATTCATAAATGGATTAGAGCAAAACTGCATACACACTGTGCCCATGTTGGTAGCATCACATGTACTAAATTGGAAATTTCTATCAACTAGATCTATGTCAGTGTCAAAGTTTAAATTCCTGTCGTTTTTAGAACAAGGTAGAAATAAAAGTAAAATACAATTATTCAAAGAAAAAAGGTGATCCATTTAGCTCTAAAATAATTTGGTCTGAAGGGGTTAACAAGCATGAGAACAAGTGTAACATTAATCAATTCCTCTACTATTTTTTAGCTCTTGCTGTCATGAAAATATTTGTATAAATATGATCTGCATTATTTCATTACAAATTTCTACATGTAATTTTGGCTACATGAGACAGAAGAAAAATGAAATTGATGAAATTGACCAATTAATGTCTTATATCTTAATGGAAACTTTCTTCTCGTACACACAAGGGTAGAAGCCATGGATATTTAGATACATGTACCGTACATGTAAAATCCATCTCCATTATTAAATCATTTTCTTCACAACCAGTAACACATGTTATTGTGTACAGCCAAATATTTGTTTATATGGAATTGCAGCAAGTGTGATAAGCAAATGTCCATTTCATGTCATATAACCAACACTGCATCCAAATAAAGTTCATGAAAAATTTGAAAAACAAAGTGCAAAATATAAACCACATTTAGAAACAATCTTTACGAGTATGAAATACAACATGTTCCCTCAATGATGAAAATGCCTCTTTCTCAGCTCTTCAATCTGGCAGAAAGCAAATGAGGTTCTGTCTGAATTAGACATGTACATGATACCACAGCAAAAAGAAATAGTTAAAGAATATTTGAAGTATGATATGTGTGCAAGATAATCTACATGTATAACAGATACAATATGAAATGATCACCGATCACTCATCACCATCGCTGAAACGAACTTTTTTAGGAGTTTCTTCATGTTGGGGTTGCTTAAAGGCAGACGCCAAATCTGGAGAGGGTGCTGTTGAAAACAAAAATCAAGGAAAGAATACCTCTAAAATTTGCCAATGAAAATATTTAGTTCTATCAGAGCGATTAGTTTTTATGGCTGCAATTCAAATGCATTTCACATTGCCATGCCTAAAAAAAAAGAGGAGGATTATCCACAGTATTACCACAGAATAAGGAAAATTGCAAGTGTTTCTAGTAATGTTCATGTAAAAGACTGAGCTGAGGTTATTAGCAATCACACTGTTTTCACACCTTTATTCTGTGTTTATACTTTTTACCAATGTGTGACAAAGTGTGAAACACTGTGGGCACAGATAAAAATCAGTGTGTAAGCGACATAATGTGAACAGACACGTCCTTTTACACTTTCAAAATGTTGGCAATGTACCGATGTGTTCGCATTATGTTAACTGTTTTCAAACTGTGGTCAAGTTTTGCATACTGTGGTCTGAGAGAATCCCAGAGTGCTTAACTGTTTTCAAACTGTGGTCAAGTTTTGCACACTGTGGTCTGAGAGAATCACAGTTTGTGTATCACAGTGTGTGGCTACAAAGGGGATTTTGAATACTTTCCTAGAGTCATCAATGTTTTCACATTGCGTTCACACTATACTGTTTACACACTAGGGCACTGTTTGACGAACTGTGGCACTCTTCAACACACTGTGGTCACATAAAGAGCCAAGTATATAATCATCACAGTGGGATACAAGGGGATTTTGAACACTTTTGGACTACAAATTGATTGTTCATACATTTTGTTAATACTGTAAGAGACTGTGTTCATACTACAGCACATCATACACTGTGACCACAGTAGGTAAGCATCAAAGCAAAAAACCCTTGGCTTTGTATTTGGTTAATGATGGCTAAGGTAATCTCTAAAGTTCATTTGATTTAAACTGCACTAGATCAAAATTTATTTGATCATCAAATCTTGCAAATAGGAGATATGTGTCATATTCAACATCTAGACTTCTAATTAGTATCCTATTTTCTGATTTCTAATTGGCACAGGCATTAAACTATCATTATATTTAAAATTTCCCATTCTAATCATATAAAAACCTATCTTTCTCCACACTGATGGATACTCTTACAGATATTTCAATTACACAGAATAATATACAGTCAAACCTGTCTTAGAGGCAACCTGTCTGTAAAGGCCACCTGTCTTAAGTGACCATGTATTTTGTCTCCCACAAGAAAGTAAATGTAATGTGTGGTGTAGAACCTGTCTAGAAAGGCAACCTGTTTACAGTGGCTACTTTCTCTGTTTCCCTTGTGTAGTCTCAACAGACAGGTTTGACTGTAATTATATTCTAGGCCAAATCACCGTTAACTGTGTTGACACTCTTATCGTCAACCATAAAGGTCTCCTCTTCACCCGCTGCATCCTCTGTTTCATCCGCTCCTTTGAAAGTGGTGAATTCCTCTCCTTCACTAGGGTCTGTTGGGGGTTCTGTCTCATAAGTAATGGCGCTCACAATATTGATCTTGGCTGGGAGTTCATCGGCTTCATCTTCGGCTTCAACTCCACGCTCAACGTCCCGGTCGGAGGTGGACGGACTACTATCCATCTCGTCTACTTCCATACTGCGGTTGGAGTAAACAAACTCCTGGTAATCGTTGTCTTCAGCCTCAGAGACCCGTCTCTCTTGCATTTCCTGAGGTTCGAAATTGATGCTCCTCTTTTCTTTTTTCCTGAAACTGTGCACAGCACGCAAGAATAAGAACATTTGTCACAATATAACAAAGATAGCATGGAGCTGTGGTATATTGGTATATTAACTCTCATATGGGAAGTCCCAGTTCGATACTTGCTTGGTGTTTATATCCTTGGACAAGGTGTTTTGCCCATTTTTTACCCCTTATGTATGATAGAGGTACCTGGTAATATTGCAGTAATAATAATTGCATGGCCCTCCAGATAAGCAGCATATATATCGTTTATATTAATGCGGTTACAGAGGGTAAGTAAACTCTAATTCTATCATTATCATTATTTTTTATATGAAATGTAACTATTATTTTTCCTCCCACACAAGTCATTCTAAGAAAATTTGATGATATTTTAAATCTCATGAAGAATGCGCAGTTTGAATTTCATAAATTCATTCATTTATTTCCCTTTGACAGACAATATGAAAAGGGGGCATAAAGCCTTCAAATATACTTCCATCTACTTGACAGAAAACAGTGTTATAATGCTATAGGTCCATATTATTGCCATGTAGGACAATGTTGATCTTGTACTTTTAAAAGACCCACAATAAGTCCCAATTGTTATTTACTCACATAATGTTATGTAAAAACTATATACTTTCTTGAAAAGAACCACACAAAACACAGCTGACTTACTTAACACGGCCATGTACTGAGCAAGCACATGGCAAGAATAAGAAGAACACAGAGGAGTATGACGACATAGAACTGAGTCTGGGTAAGGATTGTGCCAAGGTAACCTCCTGAAGTTGCTGAAACATTGAAGAATAAACAAAGACATTATACATACTTATAGAAGAGTTCTATGACATATCCAAATATTCCTTACCTGTGTGACAGTGTCGGTGTCCAAGTCTAGACATGGACACTGTCAGATAGGTAAATGATATACCAATGTCTTATAGAACTCTTTTCTAATTATCTAAACCACCCTGATTAAAAGGATTAGCAATTGATCAAATTTGTTTGAATACTCCCTAAATATTTCCAGTGGTTTAATTAATCAAAATGTGTTAAATTTTTAACAGAGAATAACAAACTTTCATGTTAGGCATAATAAAAACACTGTCAAGCTTCCCTTACAAGCCTGCTTGTGACATTGTTTTTGCAGATATCCACTACATAGATTTATCAGAACATCAAATTAGTCCTTACATGTACATGTAGCTACAAAATCCTTACAAAACAATTACCAGATATTGAGTAACAAGGGTTTTCTCCCTAATGATCATTTGATGGACAATATAGACGTCTAATCCATAGACCATTTAGTATTTTCACATGTTAATCAATCAAAATGGCTTCTTACTAGAGAGTGGCCCTGTGTTAGTGGGTGCAGAGGGGGCAGATGTGACCGGTGGCTCCACCCGTCTTCCAGCTATCCACCAGGTGATGTGGGGTGCAATGAAGACCCACTGTTTCATCCCCTGGGTGTCCCCGATTACTGTGCCACTGCCTGACTCCTCCCAAAAACCTGTGGATGAAGGAGGGGGAGAGAAAGAGATAAAAAGAGAAATATAAAGATGGAGAGAGAAAATATACATTGACGAAAAATGAAGGAGAGAGGGGAAACCAGAGAGACAGATGGAAGTAGAGAGAAAATTAACAATAGGGAAATAGACAAAGAGAGAGGGAAACAGAAAAAGAGATGGAGGGATAAAAACAATGAGGCAAAAGGGCAGAGAGACAGAGATAGAGATAGAAAGTGGAAAGAGAGATATAGAGATAGAGACGGATAGAGATAGAATGAACATATACAAGTAGTAGGAAGAAAAAAGAGAGAAAATAAGGGAACAAGTCAACGCAAAGCGTAGCATCCCCTCGCAGGGTACAAATATATATACGTCAGAACAAGTTACCTCCATTAGACTATACTATTATATTACTAGGAAAGGAAGTTAACTACATTTTCACATATATAATTAGGTGTTTTTGCATATTTTATTGAGCTATGATCTTTCACCTTTGACCTACATACTCGAAAATCGAACTTAGGCTGTATTTTGATACCATGTACCTTCATATTAAATTTCATTAAAATTCATCCAACATTACTAAAGTTATCGAATGGAAACCAGATTCGCATATTTAATGAGCTATGACCTTTGACGTACATACTCCAAATTCGAACTTAGGCTGTGTTTTGATACCATGTACCTTCATATATTTCATTAAAATCCGTCAAACATTACTACAGTTATCGATCGGAAACCAGATTTGCATATTTAATGAGCTATGACCTTTGACCTACATACTCAAAAATAGAAATTAGGCTGTGTTTTGATACCATGTACCTTCATATCAAATTTGATTAAAATCCGTCAAACATTATTAAAGTTACCGATCAGAAACCAGATTTGCATATTTAATGAGCTATGACCTTTGACCTACATACTCCAAAATCGAACTTAGGCTGTGTTTTGATACCATGTACCTTCATATCAAACTTCATTAAAATCCATCAAACATTACTGAAGTTATCGATCGGAAACCAAATTTGTTACAAACGGAAGGAAGGACGGATAGCAGCGTTTCTATATCCCAGGAAAGGGAAACAGAATGATTATCAACAGAAAAGACATTTTCAAATGCAAAAATCTTGAAAGTTGCTGTTCGACATTTACAAACGGAAGAACGGAAGCACGGAAGGAAGGACGGATAGCAGCGTTTCTATATCCCAGGAAAGGGAAACAGAATGATTATCAACAGAAAAGACATTTTCAAATGCAAAAATCTTGAAAGTTGCTGTTCGACATTTACATGTACAATACCAGGTATCCAAATGTAGATCACTAGCAATATCCTAGAAACTGAATGTTAATGCAAAAACCTTCAATTTCATTATTCAACTATATGAGTGCTGCCTTTTCCATCATCATATTCTTCATATGCCATCGTGCAAACAAAAATACATGTAGCATATCTGAATTTTTTAAAAGTTAAGTTATAAGTGAGGCACTTCATGTCAGTAGCACTAACCAGTTTCTTCATTGTAGAAGAATGCTGTCAGAGACTCTCCCGCTTCTAATTCGTCAAAGACTCCTAGCGGCAGCGTGAACGTGATGTCTTCCACTCCTTGGACATCATCCCGCTTGCATCGGTCACTGTCAACTCTATCGCCACAAAACTCTCGATGTCCTGGAGGGCACCGCTGTCGTCTACAATGACCGTGTGGGGGACTACTTCTGAACCCCCATTGACGACCAATGCTGCACCTATAGTAACATTCTCTGAAGAGAGTTGATCGCTCTGGACCCGAGTAATCGCAACATAGTTCTCTCCAGTACCTAAATGACAAACAAATTGTTTAATTCCCTAACTACAATACACATATAGTTGATATCATTTTAGCTTGATTGTCTGCTCTCTGTATATGTATACAACTTTTGTTAAATGTTTTGAGAAGTCACTCTGTGTCGGTCTGCGCCATACAAAAATATTGTCATTATTATTATTATTAATTAAAAATATTCTCAATGTGTTCATACATACAGTACATAGAGAGTTGGTTAAATGGAAGAAAATTTTCTCATTTATGTTCATTAATTGATTGATTTTATTCATCAAGCATATGTTTATCTACATTGTGAAATATATATGTACAAAAGAGAGAGAGAGATCAAATAAATATGCCTTGACAGGGTAATCTATAACAATTATTATTTCTGATAGAGTCCTAATATTCATTGAGAATTTTTACTGAATGGAAATTGTTTTTAGATACATGTAGCTATAATGCATTCATGAGTTTTCAATCGTTTTCTTTGATCCCTTTCCTGAACCCATCAATTTGTTTGCCAGACCATCCACCTCTCTCTGTATACAAACGAGAACAAAAATTAACTACACATGTATCATTTGCTTGTGTTATGAATTTCAAAACTGCAAAACTAAATTAAATGTTGTTCAATATATTTTTAAGAATTGATAATCATTTTACAAAAACTTGGGCTACCCCGAATAAAATGGGGACAAATGACAAGAAAGGATCTTAAAAGCTGAAGATACAAGATGCATCAGATGATAATCATAACAAAATTTGGCTGAACTACAGAATGCCATGCATTACAATAAGATTAGGGTAAGGTTAAGCTAGGGTAGGTTTAGGATTTATGGGTAGGGGTATGGTTAAGGGTAGGGTTAGGGTTAGGGTTAGGGTTAGGGATAGGATTAAGGTTGAGGGGTAGGGTTAGGGGTAGGGTTTGGGGTATGTTAAGGGTTAAGGTTATGGTGCTATCACATAGCACCGGCTATATACCAACAGGCCCAAACTGTTTGATTTAAATGACAAACGGTGAAAATCTCTCCGGCGCACCGCAAAGATTTTATTTTTGTTAAATTTTTCCACTGTGTCCTCAACATTTCCATTACGTCTCCATACCGGGTCCTTGCCGCTTACAACGTCCTCGTACCAGCTGGTGTCACCGTGTTGGCCATTCCCTCGCTGGGTCTCGCTGGGCCCTTGCCGGGTCCTCACTGGGTGGGTACCGGCCACTTACCGCCCGAACACACCCATACCGTTCGCTAAACATTCGCTCCGCCTTACAGACGTCACACACTGTAGGCTTAGCCGGCACCATGTGACAGCTACTTTAGGTTTAAGGTTAAGGGGTAGGGGTAGGGTTAGGGTTAGGGTTAGGGAAAGCATAAGGATAGAGATAACGGTAGGGGTAGGGTTAAGGGAAACATAGAGGTAGGGGTAGGGGTAGATGTAGGGCTACTTGTATGGTGGGGTATTCTGCAGTTGCTCCAACAATTTCTTATCATCTTACTGTTGTCGGCCTTAGTGTTAGGCTTCAGGCGAGGGTTGGGGTTAGGGTTAGGGGTAGGGATACTGGTAGAGGAAGGAGTAGGGGTAATTGTAGGGGTAGGGATAGGTTTAGGGTTAGTGTTAGGCTGAGGATTAGAATTAGTTTTAGGGTTAAGCATAGGGTTGGGCTTAGGATGAGATTAGGGTTAGAGTTAGGGGTAGGATTAGGTTTAGCTATGGTAAGGGGTGGGGTTAGGTTTAGGTTCAGGGTTACGATTATGTTTAGGGCACTGGGTTAGGGGTAGGGGTACATGTAGGGACAAAATTAGAAGGGAAGGGGTAATGGGTAGATTTTCTGTTCACGTTGAGGTTAGGGGTAAGGGTAGGGGTATGGGTAGAATTAGGGTTAGAAGTAGCAAGGTTAGGATTAGGGGTATAGTTTGCTTTAAGCTCAGGGTTACTTGTGTGGTGGGGTAATATTCTTCTCAAAATTCTCATCAACTTACTGTTATCAGTCACTTCAAAGACAGAGTATTCCCCAAGTTGGACAGGAGTGACAGTTTGATGTTGAAGAAGTCGAAGAGTGATGTCTAGCATGGAAAAAGAATGCAAGATCATAAAAATACAGTACGTATCAACAATTGTTGTATACCAATATCCAGATACATCTACATGTAGTTCACCTTATATGGACATGTACCGGTATATAAATCATGTTGACATAACCAAATAAATCTTGATGTGAACTTGTGTACAAGGAAAAATTAGAATTCGTCTTTTCACTTCAGGTTATATTTTGTTGCTCTAAAGAACCCATCTGGGAATTCAGGAGTACTTTGAGTCAGTTTCTCTTCAAATGGAATTTCAATGCAAGAATTCAAGATTTGTTTTAACATGTCACGAATAGTATTGAAACAAAGCACACACAAAAAAACAACTAGGATCGCATTAAACCGTTGACTACTGAATTATCTCATTCCTCTGCATGAGCTTTACTTCAAGAGACACTCAGTTCCCATAGACAATGTATTAAATGTAATCCTTGATGTTTATCATAAATTCTAAGGACGATCTGGTCATTAAAACAATACGTAATCCCTGTTACATGCACAACTCACTTTGGTCATCCAAAGGACTCCACTGTAGACCATTACTGGCATAACCAGACTGACTTGCAACGATAGCGATCCTTCCATCTTGCGGAATCACTGCTTCAAACCTTCCTACACCAGATGCATCAGTGGTCACATTAGTAACGTTTCCACCAAACAATCGGAAAAGCAGTCTAGCATTGGTTAATGGCATGTTGTTTGTATCCAGTACACTAACAGAGAGATTGGCAAGGACAGAGCCAGGTGGAAGGATTGTAGCGGTAGTTGGTGTTAATGTTGTTCCATTGTCGGAAGATGAAGTTGTGATGTTAGAGCCAGGTGGAAATGTTGTAGCAGCAGTTGGGGTTGATGTTGTTCCATTGTCTGGTGATGATGTCGTGATGTCAGAGCCAGGTGGCAGGGTTGTAGCGGTAGTTGGTGTTGATGTTGTTCCATTGTCTGGTGATGATGTTGTGATGTTAGAGCCAGGTGGAACTGTTGTAGCAGTAGTTGGTGTTGATGTTGTTCCATTGTCTGGAGATGATGTTGTGATGTTAGAGCCAGGTGGGAGGGTTGCAGAAGTGGTTGGTGTCGATGATGTACCAGTGACTGGTGATGATGTCGTGACATTAGAGCCAGGTGGAAATGTTGTAGCAGCAGTTGGTGTTGATGTTGTTCCATTGTCTGGTGATGATGTCGTGACATTAGAGCCAGGTAGAACTGCTGTAGCGCTAGCTGTAGTTGGTGTTGATGTTGTCCCATTGTCTGGTGATGATGTCGTGACGTTAGAGCCAGTCGAAACTGTTGTAGCTGTAGTTGGTGTTGATGTTGTTCCATTGTCTGGTGATGATGTCGTGACATTAGAGCCAGGTAGAACTGTTGTAGCAGTAGTTTGTATTGATGTTGTTCCATTGTCTGGTGATGATGTTGTGACGTTAGAGCCAGGTGGGAGGGTTGCGGCGGTGGTTGGTGTCGATGATGTACCATTGTCTGGTGATGATGTCGTGACGTTAGAGCCAGGTGGAACTGTTGTCACAGTAGTTGGTGTGGATGTTGTTCCATTGTCAGGTGATGATGTTGTGATGTTAGAGCCAGGTGGAACTGTTGTAGCAGTAGTTGGTGTTGATGTTGTTCCATTGTCAGATGATGATGTCGTGACATTAGGGCCAGGTAGAACTGCTGTAGCTGTAGTTGGTGTTGATGTTGTCCCATTGTCTGGTGATGACGTTGTGATGTTAGAGCCAGGTGGGAGGGTTGCAGCGGTGGTTGGTGTTGATGATGTACCATTGTCTGGTGATGATGTCGTGACGTTAGAGCCAGTTGAAACTGTTGTAGCTGTAGTTGGTGTTGATGTTGTTCCATTGTCTGGTGATGATGTCGTGACGTTAAAGCCAGGTGGAACTGTTGAAGCAAGAGTTGGTATTGATGTTGTTCCATTGTCTGAAGATGATGTTGTGATGTTAGAAGAGGGTGTGTTTGTTGTAGATGAAGTGGTTGACATGAGAGGTAACACCTCCCCAGCTGCCCACCATGATGCTATATCTGGTGTCACAAAATTCCAGATCAGTTCGGAGGAGTTATCGATGGAAACTGTTCCAACGCCACCTTCAGCCCACAGGCCTGAAATAAATAGATATGGATAATACACCATAATTACTTCGCAGAAATGTTAATTTCCATTAATATTATGATAGTATCATTATTTACAAACTTTACATTTTCATAATATGACAGAGATTCAAGATTCAAGATTTTTAAAGATATATCTTTGCAGCCAGATGGCTTAATAGCGATAGGTTTACAGATTCAAAAAAACAAGAGTTTATATATATATACAGTGCCTATCCAAAAAAAGTAATCCCAACTTTGGCAGATTCCCATTTACAAGTTATAACCTGTGTGACCTTGAATAATATTTTATTTTGAAGAGTAACTAATATCCTGTCTAGTGATATCTTATTCATAACTTTGCTGCCACGGATGACTGAGCAGCAGCCTTTTGAAAAAGTGTTGTCAAAATCCCCTTCTACCAAATTTGGGCCAAGGCAATGAATGTGGGTCAAAAGCCTTTACACATTGAAATTACAGTCCAAAACAATTGCTGACACATTTGCATTGGTGTTTTGAATTAGAATAGAAAAAGTAATTCTCTCTGTCTCAAGAAAGGCTCATTTACGAGGAAGTAAAAAGAGCAGAAATAAAATATATATGTTTATGAAAACATTGGCTCATACAGTAAATCCAAAAGAACATGGCCTACCTGTGCTTCCATTGAAGTAAAATGCAGTGAGTATACCACCATCTTCCAAACCATCTCTATCGTCAATGGGAAGATTGAATTGAACATCACCAATGCCACCCACTTCCATTCCAGAGCTATCCAACACAGAAAAATACACAGCTACCCGTTGGTGGATGTCATGTCTGTCACCGTTCTCGTCTATGGTAAAAGGTTGGGGGACTGTCCGGGAACCACCATATGCCAGGGTATAGGCAGAAGATACATCAGAAGGTAGGTTAGCGGATGAGAAAATAGCTGACACCAGAGCTATGAGGGGAACAAACAAAAGACAAAGAAATTGCAGATGAACTCAATGAATACATGGTAGCTAGTGTCTTTTAGACAGTTTGTCATAATCTATATCTGGGGCACTGTCAATGGAGTCATGTTTCTCAGTGTTGCTTTCACACAAATATAAATATTGTACTATTCAATACTGTACAAGTCCTGGTTCGTTTATTTAACAATTTTATTAAAGACAAGAAAATTCAGAACCTAGATATACATGTTCTTATTGATCATTGTCATGTTACAGAGAAAACAAGCAATAACAAACATGTAAGGCTTTGAATAAAGCCTTAAATCAAATGTCTTGTTCTTATTTTCATAGAGTAATGTCTAATACCTTCAATCAGGACTCTGTTTCATCATCCTATTATCAATAACAACTGTAACATTTCTACAACAAATTTGCTCACAGCCAATCAACTGCAATTAATTCAGTAGCTTACATTTACAAAATTAAGTGTAAGTTGTTATTGATAATAAGTGTTATGAAACAGGGCACAGATATTAACTAACCATCTGATGAGCATCTCACTCCAGCATCTGCATTATGACCACAATTGTTCTGCCCGATGCCAGGATGAGGGCAGTCAAACAGGCTTGATTCATTTCCGAAACACATCAAATCATCCAGGAGTACACGTCCAGAACCTTCGCCATAGGCAGCACTGCCCGGTGCACCTAGCACTCCTGCATAACCGAGACTCCTGCAGGCAACTTGGCCATCCAACTCGTCCCAGTTGTCATCACAGACGGTTCCCCAGGCTCCATCGTAAAAGAGCTCCACACGCCCCTCCTCAACCAAGGCTCCCTCTACGAGGCGGATTCCAGGATCTGTAAGGAAAACGACGCAAACATATAAATTTTCACATTTGTATATTGCATTTCCAAGCACTCTTGGTCGTAATTATTATTACCCCAGTCATTGGATTCAATTGCTTATCCACACATGTAGACATAAAATTCAAGATACAAGTTTTATTGTCCATATATATAGTATAGAAAGTCGTTTTTGATTTGTGTTACATCCAATCAAAAAGTTTAAAACATCATGCTATCACATTCCGAGAGCCAGAAGGATGTTAACCTTATGTGAAAGTATTAGGATTCCACAGCTTTCTACAGAAAATGCAATAAACCAGATGTCAAAAGTATTACCTGCCAAAGGCGTTGTAAAAACACCATTACTACTGACAAGATCTCCAGTCTGCAATTCCATTAGATACACAGTGCGATCTGTAGAAAAATAAATAATTATATGTATTTTTACAATGCAAATCTTGAAAGACATATATTCTGCTGGTGATAATTAAGCATAGATTTTTAGGGTTGCAAAATATATTACATAATTTTGGGGTAGTTAACATATCAGTAAAAGATAATGTACAGCATATTCTTTGCTTACTCATACATGTATTTTTACTTTTTTTTACTTTCTATTAATGAAAAAATGAATTGAAATATACAAAAACTATTTTGTCCTCATGCAAATCTAAAATCCAAATCTAACATATCAACTCTGAAAAAAAGAAATATTTGAGAGAACTTACTGGTTTCTTCTCCATCCTGCCACAGGAAGCCATTAGAAGCGAACCCATCTTTGGTGATAATAACTCCAAGATGACCATCTGCAGGAAGGTTGAACTCCATCTTAAATGTAGATTCATTCCCAGTGTTCACTTCAGCCAGAAAGTTGTCCCCTTCAACTACCCGTACGTTGCTGTCAGTGAGTGGTGTGTTATTGTTGTCATAGATTGATAGCATGAGATCTGCAGCAATGAAGGAAGTAGTGGTGGGGGCTACGGTTGTTGCTGTAGTAAAATTTCTGATTGGAGGTATTGTAGCAGTGGTGGAAGTGTTTCCTGCTGAAGGAGTTAAATCAGTTCCATTCACAGGTGTTGCATCTGTGCCATTCACAGGTGTTGAAACTGTAGCATTCACAGGGGTTGAATCTGTTCCATTCACAGGGGTTGCATCTGTGCCATTTACAGGTGTTGAATCTGTTCCATTCACAGGTGTTGAATCTGTTCTATTCACAGGGGTTGTATCTGTGCCATTCACAGGTGTTGTATCTGTGCCATTCACAGGTGTTGAATCTGTTCCATTCACAGGTGTTGAATCTGATCCATTCACAGGTGTTGCATCTGTGCCATTCACAGGTGTTGTATCTGTTCCATTCACAGGTGTTGAATCTGTGCCATTCACAGGTGTTGAATCTGTTCCATTCACAGGTGTTGTATCTGTGCCATTCACAGGTGTTGCATCTGTTCCATTCACAGGTGTTGAATCTGTTCCATTCACAGGTGTTGACTCTGTTCCATTCACAGGTGTTGTATCTGTGCCATTCACAGGTGTTGCATCTGTTCCATTCACAGGTGTTGAATCTGTTCCATTCACAGGTGTTGCATCTGTTCCATTCACAGGTGTTGAATCTGTTCCATTCACAGGTGTTGTATCTGTGCCATTCACAGGTGTTGAATCTGTGCCATTCACAGGTGTTGAATCTGTTCCATTCACAGGTGTTGACTCTGTTCCATTCACAGGTGTTGTATCTGTGCCATTCACAGGTGTTGCATCTGTTCCATTCACAGGTGTTGAATCTGTTCCATTCACAGGTGTTGCATCTGTTCCATTCACAGGGGTTGTATCTGTGCCATTCACAGGTGCTGTATCTGTGCCATTCACAGGTGTTGAATCTGTTCCATTCACAGGTGTTGCATCTGTTCCATTCACAGGTGTTGCATCTGTGCCATTCACAGGTGTTGAATCTGTGCCATTCACAGGTGTTGAATCTGTTCCATTCACAGGTGTTGTATCTGTGCCATTCACAGGTGTTGAATCTGTGCCATTCACAGGTGTTGAATCTGTGCCATTCACAGGTGTTGAATCTGTGCCATTCACAGGTGTTGAATCTGTTCCATTCACAGGTGTTGACTCTGTTCCATTCACAGGTGTTGTATCTGTGCCATTCACAGGTGTTGCATCTGTTCCATTCACAGGTGTTGAATCTGTTCCATTCACAGGTGTTGCATCTGTTCCATTCACAGGGGTTGTATCTGTGCCATTCACAGGTGCTGTATCTGTGCCATTCACAGGTGTTGAATCTGTTCCATTCACAGGTGTTGAATCTGTTCCATTCACAGGTGTAGCATCTGTGCCATTCACAGGTGTTGAATCTGATCCATTCACAGGTGTTGAATCTGTGCCATTCACAGGTGTTGAATCTGTTCCATTCACAGGTGTTGTATCTGTGCCATTCACAGGTGTTGCATCTGTTCCATTCACAGGTGTTGAATCTGTTCCATTCACAGGTGTTGACTCTGTTCCATTCACAGGTGTTGTATCTGTGCCATTCACAGGTGTTGCATCTGTTCCATTCACAGGTGTTGAATCTGTTCCATTCACAGGTGTTGCATCTGTTCCATTCACAGGGTTGTATCTGTGCCATTCACAGGTGCTGTATCTGTGCCATTCACAGGTGTTGAATCTGTTCCATTCACAGGTGTTGAATCTGTTCCATTCACAGGTGTTGCATCTGTGCCATTCACAGGTGTTGAATCTGATCCATTCACAGGTGTTGAATCTGTGCCATTCACAGGTGTTGAATCTGTTCCATTCACAGGTGTTGTATCTGTGCCATTCACAGGTGTTGCATCTGTTCCATTCACAGGTGTTGAATCTGTTCCATTCACAGGTGTTGACTCTGTTCCATTCACAGGTGTTGTATCTGTGCCATTCACAGGTGTTGCATCTGTTCCATTCACAGGTGTTGTATCTGTGCCATTCACAGGTGTTGAATCTGTTCCATTCACAGGTGTTGAATCTGTGCCATTCACAGGTGTTGAATCTGTTCCATTCACAGGTGTTGTATCTGTGCCATTCACAGGTGTTGCATCTGTTCCATTCACAGGTGTTGCATCTGTTCCATTCACAGGTGTTGCATCTGTGCCATTCACAGGTGTTGCATCTGTGCCATTCACAGGTGTTGAATCTGTTCCATTCACAGGTGTTGAATCTGTGCCATTCACAGGTGTTGTATCTGTGCCATTCACAGGTGTTGAATCTGTTCCATTCACAGGTGTTGAATCTGTGCCATTCACAGGTGTTGAATCTGTTTCATTCACAGGTGTTGAATCTGTGCCATTCACAGGTGTTGAATCTGTTCCATTCACAGGTGTTGTATCTGTGCCATTCACAGGTGTTGAATCTGTTCCATTCACAGGTGTTGAATCTGTGCCATTCACAGGTGTTGAATCTGTTCCATTCACAGGTGTTGTATCTGTGCCATTCACAGGTGTTGAATCTGTTCCATTCACAGGTGTTGAATCTGTGCCATTCACAGGTGTTGCATCTGTGCCATTCACAGGTGTTGCATCTGTGCCATTCACAGGTGTTGCATCTGTGCCATTCACAGGTGTTGCATCTGTTCCATTCACAGGTGTTGCATCTGTTCCATTAACAGGGGTTGTATCTGTGCCATTCACAGGTGTTGCATCTGTGCCATTCACAGGTGTTGCATCTGTTCCATTCACAGGTGTTGTATCTGTTCCATTTACAGGTGTTGCATCTGTTCCATTCACAGGTGTTGCATCTGTGCCATTCACAGGTGTTGAATCTGTTCCATTCACAGGTGTTGAATCTGTTCCATTCACAGGTGTTGAATCTGTTCCATTCACAGGTGTTGAATCTGTTCCATTCACAGGTGTTGCATCTGTTCCATTCACAGGTGTTGCATCTGTGCCATTCACAGGTGTTGAATCTGTGCCATTCACAGGTGTTGAATCTGTTCCATTCACAGGTGTTGCATCTGTTCCATTCACAGGTGTTGAATCTGTTCCATTCACAGGTGTTGAATCTGTTCCATTCACAGGTGTTGAATCTGTTCCATTCACAGGTGTTGAATCTGTGCCATTCACAGGTGTTGCATCTGTTCCATTCACAGGTGTTGCATCTGTTCCATTCACAGGTGTTGAATCTGTACCATTCACAGGTGTTGAATCTGTGCCATTCACAGGTGTTGCATCTGTACCATTCACAGGTGTTGAATCTGTTCCATTCACAGGTGTTGTGTCTGTGCCATTCACAGGTGTTGCATCTGTTCCATTCACAGGTGTTGAATCTGTTCCATTCACAGGTGTTGAATCTGTTCCATTCACAGGTGTTGCATCTGTGCCATTCACAGGTGTTGAATCTGTTCCATTCACAGGTGTTGAATCTGTACCATTCACAGGTGTTGAATCTGTTCCATTCACAGGTGTTGAATCTGTTCCATTCACAGGTGTTGAATCTGTTCCATTCACAGGGGTTGTATCTGTGCCATTCACAGGTGTTGAATCTGTCCCATTTACAGGGAGTGGAGTGGTTATGATTACAGTTGAAGGCGGTGTTGTAACTGTGGAAGTATTTCCGGTCGTCGGAGGTGGTGGTGGTGGCGTTGGTGGAGGTGGTGGGGGAAGTGTGATAGAAACTGAATCTGTGACATTAGCAGGTGTTGAAGCTGTTCCATTCACAGGTGTTGGAGTTGTAGCTGCTACTGTTGTAGCTGATGGTAGTAGTGTTATTGTGGCAGCCATAAGCCATGAAGATGGCATCTCTGCAGTGTATCTCCAGACAAGATTCCAGTCATCATCCAGGATGACCTCTCCTTGACCACCCTCTATCCATAAACCTGCAGAGAGGGAGAAATGTTTAAGTGCAGGTATTTGAAGAAAAAGGGTCATGAAGTGGCAATGTAGTAGTGTGTTAATCCCTAATCTTGAAGGATACATTGTAAACATAAGAAGAAATTGTAATCACAAAACACATGTCTGTCTTGAATGAGAATGGACAACAGCAATCAGAGTAACTCTCTGGAAACTCAAAACTACAGGAAAAGATTAAGAGAAAGAAAGGAAGACCAAGAGTATGATGGAGACCATCTTGAAATAAGGGACATCTCCTTGATGTCAAGCTGGTTATAATTTCTTTCGAAAATTGCTATGTTAGGTTTTATATATCTAAATCTTTGTATGTATTGTTTTGTGGTACATGATATTATTTACTTTATGCATTATGTGCCATGTTATTACAAGAAGAAAAAAAGAGTGTTTCTGCTGTATCTAATTTTCCTTCTGTTTCGCTATATACATTGTATTGTAAATTGATTCATATGATATATATGTTTACAAACAGAATATTGATGTGTTACATTGCATTGTAAATTGATTTATATGTTTTTATACAGAATATTGATGTACATCAAAGAAGTTTAATAAATACAATACAAATAAAATACATGATCAGGATTTAATCGATGAGAAATTCATATACACTCAGTGTATATATCGCAGTGTAGAAGTTTTGTCAAGATATTGCAAATAAAAGATTTTGGCTTATCATCATTTTGCCTACATGAAAAGGCAGCTTTCATCAAAAGTGTGGTTTATATTGAAACCTTACCTGTCTCTTCATCGTACAGGTAAGCTGTAATATTATCCCCTTCGCTGAATCCACTATCAGAAGAGATGGGTAGGGTAAAGACCACATCCTGTAAGTCAATCTCTTCCCAGGATCCACTCTGCAGAAGGGCCAAGTCCATGGCTGCCAATGGATAGATTGGCATGATGTCACCGTACCCATCCTCTGTCACACCCTGAGGGAGGTAGGCTGCAGGTCCATCACTTGTAGCATAACCAACACTACTCAGGTTTGGTACCAAATCGGAGACAAAACTTACAGTGGCTGTTGATGAATAACAAATTACATATAGGCATTGAAGTTTATATTGGTTGCTAAAGACAGCAGGGTAAGGACTTAAAGCTAACTAGCACCTTGATACGAAAATTGATTTTCACAGCCAAGATCATCATTCTGTCTATTGGTGTACATCTTTCAAACAAAACAAATAGTAGTGCACCACGTAGAAGTGCATAAATAGATATAGGGAAAACAAATCTCGATTGTTTTTTTTCTTTTTACTAAGAATTTTGCTTTCATTTCACTAGGCATTCCTAGTCTTTTTATGCATTCACAAGGCCTTTTTTTTCTGATGCGAAAAATGAGAAGATATAGCTTCTGATATTCTCTCTAAAACAGAAAGCAGTTAAAACAAACGGTACAAAATATGAATAGCATGTAGATCGATACCTCCATTTTCTGCTTCAAATGACACCTCGACTATCGTGCCATTAGAAGAAATTGAAATGTTGTCATAGTTTGTCCATTCTATAAGTTCCAATAGGCGATCTGCAGGGTGAAATAAAAAATGATCATGGTAACAAAAATAAATAATTGGGCTAACATTTTGAAAAGACGGCAATTTCAGGGTCATCAACTTGAAACCCTTCAACAATTTACAAATGAAAATAGTATCCCCACTGCCATGATAGCATGACTACCATAATAATTATGACCATATAATGTAGCACTATTTCAGTGATTTCATTAAATCACCCATGGGTTAAACAAAAAAGATCATAACTCAACAAAAATCAAGGTTGAGAAAGTTCCTACCCGTGAGAAATTTGTTATTATGCAATTTAGCCATGCCACAAGATGTATACAACGGTACATGGCTGCTTTTTGGTGGCGGTGGCGGGAACCTTTCTTGCCACTGCTTTACCTAACAGCTAACAAGCAAGATGGAGAGGATTACTTACTTGTAGCATCACCACTTTGCCATACAAATCCATTGGTAGCATAGCCTTGCTTGGTGGCAACGACCCCAAGCCATTCATCTTGCAGGATTGTCTCATTGATCTGCACCATGTTGGAATCAGGACTGGTACTGAGAAAGGTGGTTTGGTTCTTGTTGTAAACAAGAATGGTTGTGTTAACAAGCGGGGATCCACTAGAGGAGAAAACAGCAACTGTCAAAGCTGCTTGAATCTCTGGGGTCTCCGTTGAAGGCAAAGGATCAGTGGTCGTGGCAATGGAATCCGTGACATTGTTGTCAGTGGGAATGTCTGTACTTGCTGATGTTGTTGTTGCATTAACAGGTGTTGAATCCGTGGCATTCACAGGTGTTGCATCTGTTCCGTTAACAGGGGTTGTATCTGTGCCATTCACAGGTGTTACATCTGTGCCATTCACAGGTGTTGCATCTGTTCCATTCACAGGTGTTGTATCTGTTCCATTTACAGGTGTTGCATCTGTTCCATTCACAGGTGTTGTATCTGTGCCATTCACAGGTGTTGAATCTGTTCCATTCACAGGTGTTGAATCTGTTCCATTCACAGTTGTTGAATCTGTTCCATTCACAGGTGTTGCATCTGTGCCATTCACAGGTGTTGCATCTGTTCCATTCACAGGTGTTGCATCTGTTCCATTCACAGGTGTTGTATCTGTGCCATTCACAGGTGTTGAATCTGTTCCATTCACAGGTGTTGAATCTGTTCCATTCACAGGTGTTGAATCTGTTCCATTCACAGGTGTTGAATCTGTTCCATTCACAGGTGTTGCATCTGTTCCATTCACAGGTGTTGCATCTGTTCCATTCACAGGTGTTGAATCTGTGCCATTCACAGGTGTTGCATCTGTTCCATTCACAGGTGTTGAATCTGTACCATTCACAGGTGTTGAATCTGTGCCATTCACAGGTGTTGCATCTGTTCCATTCACAGGTGTTGAATCTGTTCCATTCACAGGTGTTGTGTCTGTGCCATTCACAGGTGTTGCATCTGTTCCATTCACAGGTGTTGAATCTGTACCATTCACAGGTGTTGAATCTGTGCCATTCACAGGTGTTGCATCTGTACCATTCACAGGTGTTGAATCTGTTCCATTCACAGGTGTTGTGTCTGTGCCATTCACAGGTGTTGCATCTGTTCCATTCACAGGTGTTGCATCTGTTCCATTCACAGGTGTTGAATCTGTTCCATTCACAGGTGTTGCATCTGTGCCATTCACAGGTGTTGAATCTGTTCCATTCACAGGTGTTGAATCTGTACCATTCACAGGTGTTGAATCTGTTCCATTCACAGGTGTTGAATCTGTTCCATTCACAGGTGTTGAATCTGTTCCATTCACAGGGGTTGTATCTGTGCCATTCGCAGGGAGTGGAGTGGTTATGATTACAGTTGAAGGCGGTGTTGTAACTGTGGAAGTATTTCCGGTCGTCGGAGGTGGTGGTGGTGGCGTTGGTGGAGGTGGTGGGGGAAGTGTAATAGAAACTGAATCTGTGACATTAGCAGGTGTTGAAGCTGTTCCATTCACAGGTGTTGGAGTTGTAGCTGCTACTGTTGTAGCTGATGGAAGTAGTGTTATTGTGGCAGCCATAAGCCATGAAGATGGCATCTCTGCAGTGTATCTCCAGACAAGATTCCAGTCATCATCCAGGATGACCTCTCCTTGACCACCCTCTATCCATAAACCTGCAGAGAGTGAGAAATGTTTAAGTGCAGGTATTTGAAGAAGAAAAAGGGTCATGAAGTGGCAATGTAGTAGTGTGTTAATCCCTAATCTTGAAGGATACATTGTAAACATAAGAAGAAATTGTAATCACAAAACACATGTCTGTCTTGAATGAGAATGGACAACAGCAATCAGAGTAACTCTCTGGAAACTCAAAACTGCAGGAAAAGATTAAGAGAAAGAAAGGAAGACCAAGAGTATGATGGAGACCATCTTGAAATAAGGGACATCTCCTTGATGTCAAGCTGGTTATAATTTCTTTCGAAAATTGCTATGTTAGGTTTTATATATCTAAATCTTTGTATGTATTGTTTTGTGGTACATGATATTATTTACTTTATGCATTATGTGCCATGTTATTACAAGAAGAAAAAAAGAGTGTTTCTGCTGTATCTAATTTTCCTTCTGTTTCGCTATATACATTGTATTGTAAATTGATTCATATGATATATATGTTTACAAACAGAATATTGATGTGTTACATTGCATTGTAAATTGATTTATATGTTTTTATACAGAATATTGATGTACATCAAAGAAGTTTAATAAATACAATACAAATAAAATACATGATCAGGATTTAATCGATGAGAAATTCATATACACTCAGTGTATATATCGCAGTGTAGAAGTTTTGTCAAGATATTGCAAATAAAAGATTTTGGCTTATCATCATTTTGCCTACATGAAAAGGCAGCTTTCATCAAAAGTGTGGTTTATATTGAAACCTTACCTGTCTCTTCATCGTACAGGTAAGCTGTAATATTATCCCCTTCGCTGAATCCACTATCAGAAGAGATGGGTAGGGTAAAGACCACATCCTGTAAGTCAATCTCTTCCCAGGATCCACTCTGCAGAAGGGCCAAGTCCATGGCTGCCAATGGATAGATTGGCATGATGTCACCGTACCCATCCTCTGTCACACCCTGAGGGAGGTAGGCTGCAGGTCCATCACTTGTAGCATAACCAACACTACTCAGGTTTGGTACCAAATCGGAGACAAAACTTACAGTGGCTGTTGATGAATAACAAATTACATATAGGCATTGAAGTTTATATTGGTTGCTAAAGACAGCAGGGTAAGGACTTAAAGCTAACTAGCACCTTGATACGAAAATTGATTTTCACAGCCAAGATCATCATTCTGTCTATTGGTGTACATCTTTCAAACAAAACAAATAGTAGTGCACCACGTAGAAGTGCATAAATAGATATAGGGAAAACAAATCTCGATTGTTTTTTTTCTTTTTACTAAGGAATTTTGCTTTCATTTCACTAGGCATTCCTAGTCTTTTTATGCATTCACAAGGCTTATTTTCTGATGCGAAAAATGAGAAGATATAGCTTCTGATATTCTCTCTAAAACAGAAAGCAGTTAAAACAAACGGTACAAAATAAGAATAGCATGTAGATCGATACCTCCATTTTCTGCTTCAAATGACACCTCGACTATCGTGCCATTAGAAGAAATTGAAATGTTGTCATAGATTGTCCATTCTATAAGTTCCAATAAGCGATCTGCAGGGTGAAATAAAAAATGATCATGGTAACAAAAATAAATAATTGGGCTAACATTTTGAAAAGACGGCAATTTCAGGGTCATCAACTTGAAACCCTTCAACAATTTACAAATGAAAATAGTATCCCCACTGCCATGATAGCATGACTACCATAATAATTATGACCATATAATGTAGCACTATTTCAGTGATTTCATTAAATCACCCATGGGTTAAACAAAAAAGATCATAACTCAACAAAAATCAAGGTTGAGAAAGTTCCTACCCGTGAGAAATTTGTTATTATGCAATTTAGCCATGCCACAAGATGTATACAACGGTACATGGCTGCTTTTTGGTGGCGGTGGGAACCTTTCTTGCCACTGCTTTACCTAACAGCTAACAAGCAAGATGGAGAGGATTACTTACTTGTAGCATCACCACTTTGCCATACAAATCCATTGGTAGCATAGCCTTGCTTGGTGGCAACGACCCCAAGCCATTCATCTTGCAGGATTGTCTCATTGATCTGCACCATGTTGGAATCAGGACTGGTACTGAGAAAGGTGGTTTGGTTCTTGTTGTAAACAAGAATGGTTGTGTTAACAAGCGGGGATCCACTAGAGGAGAAAACAGCAACTGTCAAAGCTGCTTGAATCTCTGGGGTCTCCGTTGAAGGCAAAGGATCAGTGGTCGTGGCAATGGAATCCGTGACATTGTTGTCAGTGGGAATGTCTGTACTTGCTGATGTTGTTGTTGCATTAACAGGTGTTGAATCCGTGGCATTCACAGTGGTTGAATCTGTTCCATTTGTAGGTGTTGCTTCTGTTCCATTAACAAATGTTGGATCTGTGGTATTTACAGATGTTGAATCTGTGGTATTTACAGGTGTTGAATCTGTGTCAATTGGTGGTGTTGCCTCTGTTCCATTAACAGTTGTTGGATCCGTTCCATTCATAGGTGTTGCATCTGTTCCATTTGTAGGTGTTGCTTCTGTTCCATTAAGAGGTGTTGAATCTGTTCCACTTACAGGTGTTGAATCTGTGTCAATTGGTGGTGTTGCCTCTGTTCCATTAACAGTTGTTGGATCCGTTCCATTCATAGGTGTTGCATCTGTTCCATTTGTAGGTGTTGCTTCTGTTCCATTAACAGGTGTTGAATCTGTGGTATTTACAGATGTTGAATCTGTTCCACTTACAGGTGTTGAATCTGTGTCAATGACTGGTGTTGCCTCTGATCCATTAACAGTTGTTGGATCCGTTCCATTCATAGGTGTTGCATCTGTTCCATTTGTAGTTGTTGCTTCTGTTCCATTAACAGGTGTTGAATCTGTGGTATTTACGGATGTTGAATCTGTTCCACTTACAGGTGTTGAATCTGTGTCAATTGGTGGTGTTGCCTCTGTTCCATCAACAGTTGTTGGATCCGTTCCATTCATAGGTGTTGCATCTGTTCCATTTGTAGGTGTTGCTTCTGTTCCATTAAGAGGTGTTGAATCTGTGCTATTCACAGATGTTGAATCTGTTCCGCTTACAGGTGTTGAATCTGTGTCAATTGGTGGTGTTGCCTCTGTTCCATTAAAAGTTGTTGGATCCGTTCCATTCATAGGTGTTGCATCTATTCCATTTGTAGGTGTTGCTTCTGTTCCATTAACAGTTGTTGGATCTGTTCCATTCATAGGTGTTGCATCTGTTCCATTTGTAGGTGTTGCTTCTGTTCCATTAACAGGTGTTGAATCTGTAGTATTCACAGATGTTGAATCTGTTCCACTTACAGGTGTTGAATCTGTTCCATTTACAGGTGTTGTATCTGTGCCATTCACAGGTGTTGAATCTGTTCCATTCACAGGTGTTGAATCTGTTCCATTCACAGGTGTTGAATCTGTTCCATTCACAGGTGTTGAATCTGTGTCAATTGGTGGTGTTGCCTCTGTTCCATTAACAGTTGTTGGATCCGTTCCATTCATAGGTGTTGCATCTGTTCCATTTGTAGGTGTTGCTTCTGTTCCATTAACAGGTGTTGAATCTGTGGTATTCACAGATGTTGAATCTGTTCCACTTACAGGTGTTGAATCTGTGTCAATGACTGGTGTTGCCTCTGATCCATTAACAGTTGTTGGATCCGTTCCATTTATAGGTGTTGCATCTGTTCCATTTGTAGTTGTTGCTTCTGTTCCATTAACAGGTGTTGGATCTGTGGTATTTACAGATGTTGAATCTGTGGTATTTACAGGTGTTGAATCTGTGTCAATTGGTGGTGTTGCCTCTGTTCCATTAACAGTTGTTGGATCCGTTCCATTCATAGGTGTTGCATCTGTTCCATTTGTAGGTGTTGCTTCTGTTCCATTAAGAGGTGTTGAATCTGTTCCACTTACAGGTGTTGAATCTGTGTCAATTGGTGGTGTTGCCTCTGTTCCATTAACAGTTGTTGGATCCGTTCCATTCATAGGTGTTGCATCTGTTCCATTTGTAGGTGTTGCTTCTGTTCCATTAACAGGTGTTGAATCTGTGGTATTTACAGATGTTGAATCTGTTCCACTTACAGGTGTTGAATCTGTGTCAATGACTGGTGTTGCCTCTGATCCATTAACAGTTGTTGGATCCGTTCCATTCATAGGTGTTGCATCTGTTCCATTTGTAGTTGTTGCTTCTGTTCCATTAACAGGTGTTGAATCTGTGGTATTTACGGATGTTGAATCTGTTCCACTTACAGGTGTTGAATCTGTGTCAATTGGTGGTGTTGCCTCTGTTCCATCAACAGTTGTTGGATCCGTTCCATTCATAGGTGTTGCATCTGTTCCATTTGTAGGTGTTGCTTCTGTTCCATTAAGAGGTGTTGAATCTGTGCTATTCACAGATGTTGAATCTGTTCCGCTTACAGGTGTTGAATCTGTGTCAATTGGTGGTGTTGCCTCTGTTCCATTAAAAGTTGTTGGATCCGTTCCATTCATAGGTGTTGCATCTATTCCATTTGTAGGTGTTGCTTCTGTTCCATTAACAGTTGTTGGATCTGTTCCATTCATAGGTGTTGCATCTGTTCCATTTGTAGGTGTTGCTTCTGTTCCATTAACAGGTGTTGAATCTGTAGTATTCACAGATGTTGAATCTGTTCCACTTACAGGTGTTGAATCTGTTCCATTTACAGGTGTTGTATCTGTGCCATTCACAGGTGTTGAATCTGTTCCATTCACAGGTGTTGAATCTGTTCCATTCACAGGTGTTGAATCTGTTCCATTCACAGGTGTTGAATCTGTGTCAATTGGTGGTGTTGCCTCTGTTCCATTAACAGTTGTTGGATCCGTTCCATTCATAGGTGTTGCATCTGTTCCATTTGTAGGTGTTGCTTCTGTTCCATTAACAGGTGTTGAATCTGTGGTATTCACAGATGTTGAATCTGTTCCACTTACAGGTGTTGAATCTGTGTCAATGACTGGTGTTGCCTCTGATCCATTAACAGTTGTTGGATCCGTTCCATTTATAGGTGTTGCATCTGTTCCATTTGTAGTTGTTGCTTCTGTTCCATTAACAGGTGTTGAATCTGTGGTATTTACGGATGTTGAATCTGTTCCACTTACAGGTGTTGAATCTGTGTCAATTGGTGGTGTTGCCTCTGTTCCATTAACAGTTGTTGGATCCGTTCCATTCATAGGTGTTGCATCTGTTCCATTTGTAGGTGTTGCTTCTGTTCCATTAACAGTTGTTGGATCTGTTCCATTCATAGGTGTTGCATCTGTTCCATTAACAGGTGTTGAATCTGTGGCATTCACGGGGGGTTGTGTTATTGTGGCAGCCATAAGCCATGAAGATGGCATATCTGCAGTGTATCTCCAGACAAGATTCGAGTCATCATCCCAGATGACCTCTCCTTGACCACCCTCTATCCATAAACCTGCATAAAGTACATGGGAAAGTAAAATGATGAATTCACCTATTGTAATATACCACAATTACTACGAGTATCGACAAGAATTTTCTACAGTTAAGGTGTAGTTTGGGAGTTTAACAAGTAAAGTGCAGCATGAATAATGCACTAAATGCAGCTAAGAGTTCCACATTTTAAAGTCGAATATATTAAAAATTGCTTATTAAAGTATATTTTACCATCCTTCACATATTCCTGACATTTGCTTCAGCTCCTAACTTTGACAGTACATCCAATCATTTCATAAAAATATAAAGATGAGAGAGTAACTTTCTTTGACTACTTTGAAGAAACTTGCACTTACCTGTCTCCTCATCGTAAAGGTAAGCTGTGATGTTATCCCCTATACTGAATCCACTATCAGAAGAGATAGGTAAAGTATAGACCACATCTGCTATCTCAATTTCTTCCCGGGCTCCACTCTGCAGAAGGGCCAAGTCCATGGCTGCCAATGGATAGATTGGCATGATGTCACCGTACCCATCCTCTGTCACACCCTGAGGGAGGTAGGCTGCAGGTCCATCACTTGTAGCATAACCAACACTACCCGGGTTTGGGTCCAAATCGGAGACAAAACTTACAGTGGCTGTTGATGAATAACAAATTACATATAGGCATTGAAGTTTATATTGGTTGCTAAAGACAGCAGGGTAAGGACTTAAAGCTAACTAGCACCTTGATACGAAAATTGATTTTCACAGCCAAGATCATCATTCTGTCTATTGGTGTACATCTTTCAAACAAAACAAATAGTAGTGCACCACGTAGAAGTGTATAAATAGATATAGGGAAAACAAATCTCGATTGTTTTTTTTTTTTATACTAAGGTCTTTAGCTGTCATTTTTAGTCCAATTGACTAACATCAATATGGTTAGCTGGAATAAATGAAAGGTAACAAAAAGAATGGTTAAAAATTTTGTCAAAACTTACGTCTGAATTATCTTGTAATTCATGGATTGGATTAGCAAAATCAGACTAGCAAATCAGTATGGATAAACAGTTAGAGACCATGTTACACACAAAAACCCTCCTTTGTAGGAAATTTAACTAGGCATACATCACTGATTCTATGCTCCTGGATTTTGACTCAAATGATATTGAACTTCCAAAGGCATTCCTAGTCTTAATAGGCGTTCACAAGGCTTATTTTCTGATGTGAAAAATGAGAAGATATAGATTCTAAGATTTTTTTCTCAAACATAAAGCAGTTAAATCAAATGGTATGAAATATGAATAGCATGTAGATTAATACCTCCATTTTCTGCTTTAAACGACACCTTGACTATCGCGGCATTAGGAGAAATTGAAATGTCATCATAGTATGTCCATTCTAAAAGTTCCAATGAGCGATCTGCAGTGTAAAATAAAAAAGATCATGGTAACAAAAATAAATAGTTGGGCTTACATTTTGAAAGGACAGCAATTTCAGGGTCATCAACTTGAAACCCTCTAACAATTAAGGAATAAAAATAGTATCCCCACTGCCATGATAGCATAACTATCATAATAATCATGACCATATAATGTAGAACTATTTCAGTGATTTCATTTAATCACCCATGGGTGAGCCTTATTAATTCGAAACTAGAGGTAGAGTATAAAGTATTTTGTTAAATACATTGAATGGTGTTGTACACAACATTGTACACAATGCTTTTGTAATTACATGGATACAGTCGCATTTAGTCAAGTTATATATGCTTCATATCTCTGTACCATCTAACACAGAGCTCAGTGAATAAGGGCAGGACTGTTAATGTGAGCAATTGCCATATTTATCTACATGTTAAAGACAACATGGCTGCCTTTTGGTGGCGGCAGTTTACCGCGTCATATCTGAAAGAGCTTTTAAAGATAAAAGAGGGAACCTTTCTTGCCACTGCATTACCTAACAGCTGACAAGCAAGATACAGAGGATGACTTACTTGTAGTATCACCATTTTGCCATATAAATCCATTGGTAGCATAGCCTTGCTTGGTGGCAATGACCCCAAGCCATTCATCTTGCAGGATCATCTCATTGATCTGCACCATGTTGGAATCTGGACCGGTACTGAGAAAGGTGGTTTGGTTCTTGTTGTAAACAAGAATGGTTGTGTTAACAAGCGGGGATCCACTAGAGGAAAAAACAGCAACTGTCAAAGCTTCTAGAATCTCTGGGGTCTCAGTTGAAGGCAAAGGATCAGTGGACGTGGCAATGGAATCCGTGACATTCTTGTCAGTGGGAATGTCTGTACTTGCTGATGTTGTTGTGGCATTCACCGAAGTTGAATCGGTGCCATTTACAGGTGTAGTTGCATCTGTCCCATTTGCAGGTGGTGGAGTGGTTATGATGACAGTTGAAGGCGTTGTGGTAACTGTAGAAGCATTTCCGGTCGGAGGAGGTGGTGGTGGTGGCGTTGGAGGAGATGGTGGGGGAGGTGTGACAGAAACTGAATCTGTGACATTAGAAGGTGTTGAAATTGTTCCATTCACAGGTGTTGCTGTTGTAGCTGCTGTTGTTGTAGCTGATGGTTGTAGTGTTATTGTGGCAGCCATAAGCCATGAAGATGGCATCTCTGCAGTGTATCTCCAGACAAGATTGGAGTCATCATCCAGGATGACCTCTCCTTGACCACCCTCTATCCATAAACCTGCAAAAAGTGAGAAATGTTTAAGTGCAGGTATTTTAAAGAAGAAAAAAGGTCATAAAGGGGCAATGTAGTACAGTGTGTTAAGCTTCAACCTTGAA
This sequence comes from Mesocentrotus franciscanus, assembly GCA_037976565.1. Taxonomy (NCBI): domain Eukaryota; kingdom Metazoa; phylum Echinodermata; class Echinoidea; order Camarodonta; family Strongylocentrotidae; genus Mesocentrotus; species Mesocentrotus franciscanus. The sequence goes on along the minus strand of CP137683.1, from coordinate 25,329,556 downwards.
GGATACACTGTAAATGTAAGAAGAAATTGTAATTGCATCACATAACACATGTCTGAATGAGAATAGACAACAGCAATCAGAGTAACTCTCTCGAAACTGAAAACTACAGGGAAAGAGAAAGAGAAAGAAAGGAAGACCAAGAGTAACAAGGAGATCCATCTTGAAATAAAGGACATCTCCTTGGTGTCAAGTTGGGCTGACATGCTGAGGATTTAATCAATCAAAAAGCCATATACAATCAGTATATCAGAGTGTGGAAGTTTTAAAGATATTACATATAAAAGATTTTGGTTTTATCATCATTTTGCTAAAATGAAAAAGCAACTTTCATCAAAAGTGTTGTTTATATTGAAACCTTACCTGTCTCTTCATCGTACAGATAAGCTGTAATATTGTCCCCTTCGCTGACTCCACTATCAGAAGAGATGGGTAGGGTAAAGACCACATCCTGTAAGTCAATCTCTTCCCTGGCTCCACTCTTCAGAAGGGCCAAGTCCATGGCTGCCAATGGATAGATTGGCATGATGTCACCGTAGCCATCCTCTGTCACACCCTGAGGGAGGTAGGGTGCAGGTCCTTCGCTTGTAGCATAACCAAGACTACCCGGGACTGGGTCCAAACCGGAGTTAAAACTTACAGTGGCTGTTGATGAAAACAAAATTTTTAAAATGTAGACTTGGTCCTCTTATAGAAAATCTTATTGGCAGAAATCGACGACTGCCCACAGGAAGGCTATAGCTTTGTATTCATAATGGCAGTAAAGGCCTTCTTGTGGGCAACAGACAATACATTTATTTGGTTATCAAATCAACTATTTTACGGAAGAATTCTAGCAAAATAATGACAGGTTGGAGGAATCGCAATATCGAATTATATTCCAAGTGGCAACATTTGTAAATATGCATTAAACTGATTTTCCTGTGCAATTTGTAAAGGAATTTCACATCTTGATGATTAAACTGCTTGGTAAAGATTAGTTTTCCATCACTCATCTTTCTGATAATTGGTGTGGACATGAATGCATCAACATAATTTCAATAATTATATAATGATGCATTTAAATAGTCAAAATATCACGGTTCGTTGGGTGTCATTCATATACTTTAGTTTGATGGCTTCTTCATTTTACAGGTTGGTTGAATGGGCTTTTCAGTGATATGGTTGGTTGTTTGGGCTAGCTTCTTCAATGGCAAATTGGTTAATTGGGCTTTTTCCTTGACATATTGGTTGGTTTATGCTTTTTATTGACATGGCTGGATTGGGTTCTTGATTAAAATGATGGACTGTGCAGGCTCATCTCTAAACTGTTGTTTTAATTATCATATAAAGCAATCTTAATGCAAATCACTAACATTACAATACTCCTGTATGGCAAATACACACCTCCATTTTCTGCCTCAAAGGATATTAGAAATCTTTCATCAATAAGTGAGCCGGATAATTGTTCTACGTTTGTCCATTCTATGAGTTCCAATGAGCGATCTACAGTGTGAAATAAAAAAGATCATGGTAACAAAAATAAATAATTGGGCTTACATTTTTAAAAGGACAGCAACTTCAGGGTCATCAACTTTAAACCCTCTAACAATTTACGAATAAAAATAGTATCCCCACTGCCATGATAGCATAACTACCATAATAATTATGACCATATAATGTAGCACTATTTCAGTGATTTCATTAAATCACCCATGGGTTAAACAAAAATGATCATTACTCAATATAAATCTAAGAGTTGAGAAAATTCCTACCGTTGAGAAATTTGTTTTATGCAATTCAGCCATGCCACAAGATGTATACAATGGTACCAATACAATAAGAGGTAGAGTATATAGTATTTTGTTAATTAAATTGAGCAGCGTTGTACAAAATGCTTTTGTAACTACATGGATAAAGCCTTTATTTAGATATGACGTTGCAAAAACCACAGCGTTTTTTTAATGATGTGAAGTTTAATACGCTTCACATTTCTGTATCTTCTAACACAGAGCTCAGTGAATACGCGCAGGACTGTTGTAGTAAGCAATTGCCTTTTATCTACAAGTTAAAAACAACATGGCTGCTTTTTGGTGGCGGTTTACTGGGTCATATCTGAAAGATCCTTTAAAGATCAAATAGTAAAACGTTCTTGCAACTGCATTACCTAACAGCTGACAAGGAAGATACAAAGAATTTCTTACTTGTAGTATCACCACTTTGCCATATAAATCCATTGGTAGCATAGCCTTGCTTGGTGGCAACGACCCCAAGCCATTCATCTTGCAGGATTGTCTCATTGATCTGCACCATGTTGGAATCTGGACCAGTACCAAGCAAGGTGGTTTGGTTCTTGTTGTAAACAAGAATGGTAGTATTAACAAGCGGGGATCCGCTAGAGGAAAAAACTGCAACTGTCAAAGCTGCTAGAATCTCTGGGCTCTCCGTTGAAGGCAAAGGAACGTCTGTGCTTGCTGATGTTGTTGTGGCTGATGCTGTTGAAGTTGATGGTGGTGGTGTTGTAGCAGCCATAAGCCAAGAAGATGGCATTTCTGCAGTGTATCTCCAGACAAGATTCGAGTCATCATCCAGGATGACCTCTCCTTGACCACCCTCTATCCATAAACCTGCAGAAAGTGAGAAATGTTTAAGTGCAGGTATTTGAAGAAGAAATAAAGGCCATGAAGTGGCAATGTAGTACAGTGTGTTAAGCTTCAACCTTGAAGGATACACTGTAAATGTAAGAAGAAATTGTAATTGAATCACATAACACATGTCTGAATGAGAATAGACAACAGCAATCAGAGTAACTCTCTTGAAACTGAAAACTACAGGGAAAGAGAAAGAGAAAGAAAGGAAGACCAAGATTAACAAGGAGATCCATCTTGAATTAAAGGACATCTCCTTGGTGTCAAGTTGGGCTGACATGCTGAGGATTTAATCAATCAAAAAGCCATATACACTCAGTATATCGGAGTGTGGAAGTTGCTTCAAGATATTGCAAATAAAAGATTTTGGTTTTATCATCATTTTGCCAAAATGAAAAAGCAGCTTTCATCAAAAGTGTTGTTTATATTGAAACCTTACCTGTCCCTTCATCGTACAGATAAGCTGTAATATTGTCCCCTTCGCTGACTCCACTATCAGAAGAGATGGGTAGGGTAAAGACCACATCCTGTAAGTCAATCTCTTCCCTGGCTCCACTCTTCAGAAGGGCCAAGTCCATGGCTGCCAATGGATAGATTGGCATGATGTCACCGTAGCCATCCTCTGTCACACCCTGAGGGAGGTAGGGTGCAGGTCCTTCGCTTGTAGCATAACCAAGACTACCCGGGATTGGGTCCAAACCGGAGTTAAAACTTACAGTGGCTGTTGATGAAAACAAAATTTTTAAAATGTAGACTTGGTCCTCTTATAGAAAATCTTATTGGCAGATATCGACGACTGCCCACAGGAAGGCTATAGCTTTGTATTCATAATGGCAGTAAAGGCCTTCTTGTGGGCAACAGACAGTACATTTATTTGGTTATCAAATCAACTATTTTACGGAAGAATTCTAGCAAAATAATGACAGGTTGGAGGAATGGCAATATCGAATTATATTCCAAGTGTCAACTTTTGTAAATATGCATTAAACTGATTTTCCTGTGCAATTTGTAAAGGAATTTCACATCTTGATGATTAAACTGCTTGGTAAAGATTAGTTTTCCATCACTCATCTTTCTGATAATTGGTGTGGACATGAATGCATCAACATAATTTCAATAATTATATAATGATGCATTTAAATAGTCAAAATATCACGGTTTGTTGGGTGTCATTCATGTACTTTAGTTTGATGGCTTCTTCATTTTACAGGTTGGTTGAATGGGCTTTTCAGTGATATGGTTGGTTGTTTGGGCTAGCTTCTTCAATGGCAAATTGGTTAATTGGGCTTTTTCCTTGACATATTGGTTGGTTTATGCTTTTTATTGACATGGCTGGATTGGGTTCTTGATTAAAATGATGGACTGTGCAGGCTCATCTCTAAACTGTTGTTTTAATTATCATATAAAGCAATCTTAATGCAAATCACTAACATTACAATACTCCTGTATGGCAAATACACACCTCCATTTTCTGCCTCAAAGGATATTAGAAATCTTTCATCAATAAGTGAGCCGGATAATTGTTCATCATTTGTCCATTCTATAAGTTCCAATGAGCGATCTACAGTGTGAAATAAAAAAAGATCATGGTAACAAAAATAAATAATTGGGCTTACATTTTTAAAAGGACAGCAACTTCAGGGTCATCAACTTGAAACCCTCTAACAATTAAGGAATAAAAAATAGTATCCCCACTGCCATGATAGTATAACTACCATAATAATTATGACCATATAATGTAGCACTATTTCAGTGATTTCATTAAATCACCCATGGGTTAAACAAAAATGATCATTACTCAATATAAATCTAAGAGTTGAGAAAATTCCTACCGTTGAGAAATTTGTTTTATGCAATTCAGCCATGCCACAAGATGTATACAATGGTATAAATACAATAAGAGGTAGAGTATATAGTATTTTGTTAATTAAATTGCGCAGCGTTGTACAAAATGCTTTTGTAACTACATGGATAAAGCCTTTATTTAGATATGACGTTGCAAAACCACGGCGTTTTTTTAATGATGTGAAGTTTAATACGCTTCACATTTCTGTATCTTCTAACACAGAGCTCAGTGAATACGCGCAGGACTGTTGTAGTAAGCAATTGCCTTTTATCTACAAGTTAAAAACAACATGGCTGCTTTTTGGTGGCGGTTTACTGGGTCATATCTGAAAGATCCTTTAAAGATCAAATAGCAAAACGTTCTTGCAACTGCATTACCTAACAGCTGACAAGGAAGATACAGAGGATTTCTTACTTGTAGTATCACCACTTTGCCATATAAATCCATTGGTAGCATAGCCTTGCTTGGTGGCAACGACCCCAAGCCATTCATCTTGCAGGATTGTCTCATTGATCTGCACCATGTTGGAATCTGGACCAGTACCAAGCAAGGTGGTTTGGTTCTTGTTGTAAACAAGAATGGTAGTATTAACAAGCGGGGATCCGCTAGAGGAAAAAACTGCAACTGTCAAAGCTGCTAGAATCTCTGGGCTCTCCGTTGAAGGCAAAGGAACGTCTGTGCTTGCTGATGTTGTTGTGGCTGATGCTGTTGAAGTTGATGGTGGTGGTGTTGTAGCAGCCATAAGCCAAGAAGATGGCATTTCTGCAGTGTATCTCCAGACAAGATTCGAGTCATCATCCAGGATGACCTCTCCTTGACCACCCTCTATCCATAAACCTGCAGAAAGTGAGAAATGTTTAAGTGCAGGTATTTGAAGAAGAAATAAAGGCCATGAAGTGGCAATGTAGTACAGTGTGTTAAGCTTCAACCTTGAAGGATACACTGTAAATGTAAGAAGAAATTGTAATTGAATCACATAACACATGTCTGAATGAGAATAGACAACAGCAATCAGAGTAACTCTCTCGAAACTGAAAACTACAGGGAAAGAGAAAGAGAAAGAAAGGAAGACCAAGATTAACAAGGAGATCCATCTTGAATTAAAGGACATCTCCTTGGTGTCAAGTTGGGCTGACATGCTGAGGATTTAATCAATCAAAAAGCCATATACACTCAGTATATCGGAGTGTGGAAGTTGCTTCAAGATATTGCAAATAAAAGATTTTGGTTTTATCATCATTTTGCCAAAATGAAAAAGCAGCTTTCATCAAAAGTGTTGTTTATATTGAAACCTTACCTGTCCCTTCATCGTACAGATAAGCTGTAATATTGTCCCCTTCGCTGACTCCACTATCAGAAGAGATGGGTAGGGTAAAGACCACATCCTGTAAGTCAATCTCTTCCCTGGCTCCACTCTTCAGAAGGGCCAAGTCCATGGCTGCCAATGGATAGATTGGCATGATGTCACCGTAGCCATCCTCTGTCACACCCTGAGGGAGGTAGGGTGCAGGTCCTTCGCTTGTAGCATAACCAAGACTACCCGGGATTGGGTCCAAATCGGAGTTAAAACTTACAGTGGCTGTTGATGAAAACAAAATTTTAAAAATGTAGACTTGGTCCTCTTATAGAAAATCTTATTGGCAGATATCGACGACTGCCCACAGGAAGGCTATAGCTATGTATTCATAATGGCAGTAAAGGCCTTCTTGTGGGCAACAGACAATACATTTATTTGGTTATCGAATCAACTATTTTACGGAAGAATTCTAGCAAAATAATGACAGGTTGGAGGAATGGCAATATCGAATTATATTCCAAGTGTCAACTTTTGTAAATATGCATTAAACTGATTTTCCTGTGCAATTTGTAAAGGAATTTCACATCTTGATGATTAAACTGCTTGGTAAAGATTAGTTTTCCATCACTCATCTTTCTGATAATTGGTGTGGACATGAATGCATCAACATAATTTCAATAATTATATAATGATGCATTTAAATAGTCAAAATATCACGGTTTGTTGGGCTTTTTCCTTGACATATTGGTTGGTTTATGCTTTTCATTGACATGGCTGGATTGGGTTCTTGATTAAAATGATGGACTGTGCAGGCTCATCTCTAAACTGTTGTTTTAATTATCATATAAAGCAATCTTAATGCAAATCACTAACATTACAATACTCCTGTATGGCAAATACACACCTCCATTTTCTGCCTCAAAGGATATTAGAAATCTTTCATCAATAAGTGAGCCGGATAATTGTTCATCATTTGTCCATTCTATAAGTTCCAATGAGCGATCTACAGTGTGAAATAAAAAAAGATCATGGTAACAAAAATAAATAATTGGGCTTACATTTTTAAAAGGGCAGCAACTTCAGGGTCATCAACTTGAAACCCTCTAACAATTTACGAATAAAAATAGTATCCCCACTGCCATGATAGTATAACTACCATAATAATTATGACCATATAATGTAGCACTATTTCAGTGATTTCATTAAATCACCCATGGGTTAAACAAAAATGATCATTACTCAATATAAATCTAAGAGTTGAGAAAATTCCTACCGTTGAGAAATTTGTTTTATGCAATTCAGCCATGCCACAAGATGTATACAATGGTATAAATACAATAAGAGGTAGAGTATATAGTATTTTGTTAATTAAATTGCGCAGCGTTGTACAAAATGCTTTTGTAACTACATGGATAAAGCCTTTATTTAGATATGACGATGTGAAGTTTAATACGCTTCACATTTCTGTACGCGCAGGACTGTTGTAGTAAGCAATTGCCTTTTATCTACAAGTTAAAAACAACATGGCTGCTTTTTGGTGGCGGTTTACTGGGTCATATCTGAAAGATCCTTTAAAGATCAAATAGTAAAACGTTCTTGCAACTGCATTACCTAACAGCTGACAAGGAAGATACAAAGAATTTCTTACTTGTAGTATCACCACTTTGCCATATAAATCCATTGGTAGCATAGCCTTGCTTGGTGGCAATGACCCCAAGCCATTCATCTGGTAGGATTGTCTCATTGATCTGCACCATGTTGGAATCTGGACCAGTACTGAGAAAGGTGGTTTGGTTCTTGTTGTAAACCATAATGGTTGTGTTAATAAGCGGGGATCCACTAGAAGAGAAAACAGCAACTGTCAAAGCTGCTTGAATCTCTGGGGTCTCCGTTGAAGGCAAAGGATCAGTGGACGTGGCATTCACAGGTGTTGAATCTGTTCCATTCACAGGTGTTGAATCTGTTCCATTCACAGGTGTTGAATCTGTTCCATTCATGGGTGTTGCATCTGTTCCATTGAAAGGTGCTGGAGTTATTACACTTGAAGGCGTTGTGGTAACTGTTGTAGCATTTCCTGTTGGTGGAGGTGGTGTTGATTGAGGTGGTGAGGGAGGTGTGGTAGAAACTAAATCTGTGACATTAACAGGAGTTGAAGTTGTTGCATTCCTTTGTGTTGAATCTGTGGCATTAACAGTTGATATATCTGTGGCATTCACAGGTGTTGAATCTGTTCCATTCACAGGTGTTGCATCTGTTCCATTTAAAGGTGCTGGAGTTGTTATTACAGTTGAAGGCGTTGTGGTAACTGTTGTAGCATTTCCTGTTGGTGGAGGTGGTGGTGGTGTTGATGGAGGTGGTGTGGGAGGTGTGGTAGAAACTAAATCTGTGACATTAACAGGAGTTGAAGTTGTTGCATTCATTTGTGTTGAATCTGTGGCATTAACAGTTGATATATCTGTGGCATTCACAGGTGTTGAATCTGTTCCATTCACAGGTGTTGCATCTGTTCCATTTAAAGGTGCTGGAGTTGTTATTACAGTTGAAGACGTTGTGGTAACTGTTGTAGCATTTCCTGTTGGTGGAGGTGGTGGTGGTGTTGATGGAGGTGGTGTGGTAGGTGTGGTAGAAACTGAATCTGTGACATTAACAGGACTTGAAGTTGTTGTATTCACTGGTGTTGAATCTGTTTCATTCACAGGTGTTGCATCTGTTCCATTTGTAGGTGTTACCTCTGTTCTATTATTAGGGGTTGGGTCTGTGGCATTCCCAGATGTTGAATCTGTTGCATTGACAGTTGTTGTATCTGTTCCATTTACAGTTGTTGTTACAGATGTTGAATCTGTAGGTGTTGAATCTGTTCCATTCACAGGCATTGAATCTGTGACATTAACAAGGGTTGTAGTGTTTGCAGGAGTTGTGATTTCTGCAGTTGTTTCATTAACTAACTCTATGGCTTCAGCTAACACCCATGAGTCTATTTTTGGAGCTGTGAGTTCCAAGAACAATGTAGAACTTTCATCTCCAGCTATTACCATCCAATCTCCATTCTGCATCCACTGACCTACAGAAATGAACGACACAAATATTGTATGAACTTTAAATTGAATATATCTACTCAACTGTTTCTTCTATTGATATGTGCCGGCTGGTGTAACAATTATGTGGAAATGATCTTGCAACTATGATTAAAATAATGTTCAAATTATCACCAAAAAATCATCCAAAAACTACTACTCACAGGCACAGTAAGAGGTGAAAGGGTCATTCCCCTCCCCAAATCCTCCTAAACTGGGGGAGAAAATAAGGGCAAAGTGTATTTATTAAAAGAGAATGGGTATATAAAACAATGCCCTCTTTTAAAAATCCCATGTTTCTTTGTTTAAACTATAAATCTGGATATTCATTGAACTTACATGTATTCCCCTGAGAACATATCACCAAGTATTGATAATTATTGCAGAATTTCCCCTATTTATATATTATATTCATAGGGAATCATGAACACATACATGTATTATGTTTATGGATTTTTTTTTTTCAGAGTGGAAAAAAAAATGTAAACCAAATGAAACGAAGATATGAATTATATTAGAACTTCCTAAACCCTACTAACCAGTGTTTTCGTCAAAGTAGAAAGCAGGCAAGACATCACCCTCTGATAGTGGGGACTCCTCTTTGACAGGAACTCTGAAATTCACATTCTCCAGACCTTTGACCTCCCCATACGTGTCATTGATTAGAGAAAACTCTACTGCTACGTAGGGTTCGATGTCTACCAGGGTGTCGTAAACATCCTCAAAGACGGTCTCCGGTAAAAGTGGAGACCGGCCTTGGACGACTAGATAACCAGGAAGTGAATCAGAAATGGACTGTTCTTCAGAGGCAGGGACCTTGATGGAACCTGGGAGGAGTGAAGAAGAAGAAGTGAATATGATGAACAAGAAACCTTCTATTTAGACCTAGAAGTGTGTTAACTCTCTGTAACAGGTATATGGGTTAACACTCTTCTGCCTCTTAACAAATGAAAAATTGTTTTGAAAGAATTTACTTTTTTTATGCATCACTTTTCAATACCTTAAAAAGTATTCTATTTTAGTGTTTTTCGAGCAATAGTATGTTTCAAGCAACATCAAAAGACGTGTAGACTGATTCAATAAATTGTAAATGGTACAGTTAAAAACGGTCATTATTTTCTTTTTAAAAGATGTATATTTATAAGATTCAAATCTACCTCCTTCTTGTATCTCCAAAACAAGGAATCCTGTCTCCTGCCCATTCTGATCAACAGCACGGTCCAAAGAGCCATTTACCAGAATGCCCAGCTGAACAGAAGAGGCTAAAATAAAGAGAAAAGATAAGAAATGTTATTAGATGTATGCCTACACGAAACATCTATATGAATAAGAATAATGAATAAGGATTTTCTTACAGCAAAAAGGATATAGGTTCAAAATCTATGACAAGCGAAATAGAAAAGCTTTTAAGATTTGTCATGGGGGTACAGTTTATGCTGGTGTGCAGAAAACAGAGATTTTGTGCTTTCGTACTCCTCCCCCTTCCCCCAGCAAATGTGGTCCTCTTCGTCATTCCAAAGCAACGTCAATAGTTACCTCTTCCAAGAAGAAGGGTACGTGTCACCAAAGTATACCCAATTTGGAGTTTCTAATCTCAGTAGATCAAGCTCGAGTCGAGCAGTCAAGTAGTTCATACAAGATGAAATGTTGAGAGAAAAATTGTATCTTCCTGAATTTTATAATCCCATCCAGTCCTTCAAACTTCCCCTAAAAGCACTTTTTTGCTATATGATGTTAACATCACATCATAATATTTCCCTGATAATATTACAAAGATTTTGAATTATGTAGGCCTATCAAATTGCAAACATTTTGACATGTATATTATCATTATAATTGTTAATATTATCATTGTTATTATTTTTATCATTATTATTATTATCATTATTATTGATGTTGTTATTGTTGTCACTATTACTTTTATTATTATCATTAATGTCATTATTATTATTACTATTATTATCATCATTATGGTCATTATTTATATCATCAACATTAACAACATCATTACGTTATCATTATCATTATCGTAATTACTTCAATCATTTTGATTAGCACAATCATCACATTATATAATCATGTAGAGTTGTAGACGTATGTAGACTTGTGTTATAATAGAAACGACTTCTCAGAACAGTTTAACAATTGCACACTGGCTGCAAAAAGTTAGCCTTTATTAATTACAGTAAATCACGGAACACTTACTTCTATTATCTCCCAATTCCCACTGGAAACCGCTTGCAGCATATCCAAGTTTGGTAACAATAACACCTAGGCGCTCAGTGGATGACTGCGGAACTGCCACTGTCACGGAGCCCGAGTCGGCTGGGGTTGAAAACTGGTAGCTCTCGTTGCCCGACACCACCAATACCATCGCCTCATACAGCTCGCTGTCAAGAGAGTCGGTTACAGCGATGGAGAGGGTGATGAGTGGTATATCGCAGGTAGTTCCTGTCCAGTCTCCATCGCATATGCAGGTCAAAGACTTGGTGCATTTCTGTAAAGTATCACGTTCGATAAGAAGAAATGTATAAATGTTCATCTATGTGAGCACAGTCTAGAGCCTAGACAGAAATAGCCGTCTGGTATGGGGAATTCCTTAACAAAACTGACATTTGTCAGACGTGGTCTCAACGAAACAACCTAGTTTGCCTACTGCACAAACTTCGCTCCATGTTCTTGCTACACGAAACCTGAGCAGTGACGGATCTCGCTGTGATGAATTTAGTAATGTATGCTGATATGGATTACTGCATATCACGGGCTCAGTGAAGCTATGCACCACGAGAAGTAAATGACATATATACACCAGTGTTGTTTCTCCTTTCAGCACGACATTATCGACATATGACAAATTTTGGAAGTTAGAAGGCCTGTCAAAATTGAGAAATGAATTATACTAAACCGCTTTATGTTTCATTGAAAAGGATGGGCCTAGCTAAAAAGCTAGCTAGAGTAAAATGATACATTTACTAAGTGTTGTTTTGTTCTGACCGTTTCCAACACAACATTACCTTGTTCGCGGCATTGGGTATTTTGTGTTCTAGGCCTATGTGTATAATATATTTTTCTTATTATCAGGGCTGTGCTATATTCTAAAGCTCATGACATGCAGTATATCGTAATAATATAGACATTACATTAATCTTGATTTATTTATTAACGAAATTCAGTTATTGCACTGTATATCTTTTTGTTTAAAACCAGATAAAATCACTTACACCCCAACAGAAAATGATATATCATGTAGTTTGTTTTGCTTATTAGTTATGATTGTTTAAAAGTTAGTCACAACATTGAGTACATGTATTTGTATAATATAATTATTATCATGATTTAGTTTAAGACAGCATTGCAGCATTGTAATGATATAGATACTCCAAACTTGAATCATTTAAAGAAAAAAACTCAAATATTGTTTTGCCATTTTTATATATACCAGATTTTTTGTAAAGGCAGTTTGTATTTACTTTCCCTTTTTCCAGTTAATATTGATAATTATTATACATACGAGCCTCTTTCCCAGGGAATAAAATCATGTATTTAATTACCTTTCTTTGTTCGAATTTAATATTGTTAGCACATTTGTTTCTCTCTTCACCATTATGTAAGTATTTTATGATGTGTTAAAACGTACATTACTCCTCCTTTTGCATGTAAAATTTCACGCTTTTATTTTTTTTAAAGTTTGCATCTGAAATGTATTGTTTGTAATTGATCAAAGGGACCTTGTGGCAGATTAGCCTTGTGCTAAACAATTTATCAAATAAAGTCTACTACTACTACTACTTCTACTACTACAGAAGTTGGAAGGAATACCGGCCCGTTCCCCTTTTAAAATCTCAGAACCGAAAAAAAACTATAAAATCTAATTACCTTCTTTTCTTTTTCTTCTTGTCGGTGATTATTTTTCATTGAATTAACATCTCCTTTCTTTCTGCTACGGAAATATGCCCCCTCCTTTCAGAATCTGGAGACGCCTCTGTCATTAGAAACAACAAAAAAAATGACAGTTTTTGCCATGTCTATAATTGATACTCACCCCGTTTCCTGAGCACGGTACACCCGGTGTGGCAGTCGGGCACATGTCCAATGAATAAGCGTCCTCGACTGCTGTACAGCTGAAGTCAAGACACACCTGTAAGGAAAAACAAAGGATTCAATATTCCAAACTCATTTTGTTTAATGAATAATGATAAAGTCTAAAAAGTTACACAATTAAAATGTAATTGTAAGGTAACTTCTAGGAAAACATAGAAATAATCCGACTCATATATGATGCTGAACTAAAAACAAAATTGTTTAAATAGTTTGAAAAAGGGGTAAATTAAGGATTATTTCGATTAAAACGTTGTGAAAGATAATGAGCATATCACAAACGATGAAAAAGTTTCAGATAGGAGGTGAAATGACACCTATCCCCCAACACACAATTTTCTAGTTCAGGAATAGAGAAAACCGGGACGCTTAGAGCGCCACCCCATCCCCCCCCCTCCAAAAAAAGTATATATATATATAATCCTTGCCCTAATTTAGCTATCCTCTCCCACATACACACACACACACACACAGGCACACACACACACAAACACACAATCCTAGTGCCGCCACAACATATGAATGGCGTTATTCTAAACTGAGAAAGAAACCAAAGTAGCATCACAAAATTTCATTTTGCCGCGGCAAGCAGCGTACACTCGTAAACAGTTTTCGTTGAAACAATAGCTTTCCTCTCAAATCCTATCCGTCACCTGTTCAGTTAATAGCGATCTACAATCTGCACTTACCTGTCCTTCGCTACATTTCGTTCCGTACATAACATCCCCGAAACCACTGAAGTCTAGCCGAGCATAATCTGACACCCACAAGGCTCTGTAATAGCACAAAAGCGAAATAAATTGTACTGTGACTAACTAAACAAACTACAAAAATGTCAAGAAGACATTTGCTGATTATATGGGACGGTAGAACATAGCTTTTCATGATCTTTGTGATCGATGGAGATGAAGAATCCAACATGAGACAAATGAAAGAAAATGAGGTACATGTAGTTCTCTTGTATGAATAATATAAGAACATATGTTACGCCTAACATTTCAATAATTTCCGTAAGGAGAGAAGGCAATTTTGTAGTTCCAGATCAAAATAATAAATTTGATTGTGTATAAATTCGTCCGCACCTTTCACTTTTTAAAAGAAATGTACACAGTCATGCTATGTTACGTGACCACGTTTGCTGGTTTCAAACATTCCCCCATCCCCTAACTTTTCTTGACAATGCTGGAAACGATATGCCAACTAAATACAGTTATGTGAGATTTTACAGTTTGAATAAAGGTCAATGAAAAGTTAGTTTGAGAATGTAAGATAAAGAAGATAAATGTGATATAAAAATAAAGATAGAGTAAGATGAAGAAGATAGGTGACACGGAGAACGAGGTGGATGATGACATTGACTTACGAGCAGGATCCATCCGAAGTCGTGTCAAGCGTCTCGAACCCGATCCCATTTAGTTGAGTTGCATTCGCGCATTTGAGAGCTCCACATAATGCGTCCCTGGAAATAAAGACAGGTTACAATAGTTATCACCATGATCATCATCATCATTACCATCATCAGCATCAGCAGCAGCAGCGGCAGAATCAACATCAGCATCATCACCATCATCATCACCATCATTACCACCATCATCATTATCACTATCATCAGCACCACCACCATCATCATCATCTTCATCATCATCATCACCATCACCACCACCATCATCAGCACCATCATCATCAGCACCATCATCATCAACATCAACAAATACAACAACACCGTCGTCGTTGTCATCATCATCTTTTTATTATCACTATAATTATTTAATTTAAGAATTCCACAGAGCACGCTTCTTGAGATAAAGAAAAGGTTACAAAATTTATCATGATCATAACAGAAGCATCGATCAACATCATCTTCATCATCATCACCACCATTACCAACATCAACATCATCTTAATCAACAATAGCATCGTCACTATGATCACCACCATCATCATCATCATCAAAATTAGTATCATCACTATCAACATCATTATCAACAACATCATCATCGCCATCATAATTATAATCAAAATAACAATCTTACTCTGAAGCACAAGGCGCATAGGTTACGTCGTAGTCGCCTCCCGTCAGAGAGATCGTTTCGATACCACACCGACCGGATGGCTTCACACCCTCTGTGTTGCCCTGGTAACAATCTGTTTCTGCCGCTGCTGCATCTGTATACATGGAAAATAGAAGTGTTTTTTTAGTATGCTTTAATTTCAGTTTAGTACTCTGATTTCTTCAGCATGATGCTGCCTCGAGCGCACCGGGAACAACAATTTGTCTTTTAAGTTTAATTTTTTGCTCTTTGGATTCCATTCACAAAGTTCAGTTTGATAGACGATCGGCGTTTAGGCATTACAAATATATCGTCAATCGCAGTGGTGTATTTAGGCCCTCTCGCAAGCAACCCCATTGAATTTCAAGAAAAGGTAAGTTTTTAAAACTTTAGTAGATCTACAACACGACACGCCCGGCAGAGCAGGTACGTCTCACCCCCAATCCCCGGTCCTCTTGGCATTATGCCCTTCTTTTTAATTGTAGGGGTTATCACCACTACTATTTTGAACCAACGAGTAGCGTAATGTCAAACTGTGAAGAAATGTGGAATGGCCGGTGTCTTAGTTTAATGAAAGTTAGTCCTGACGCTAAAATAAATTATATCAACGTGTCACTCTGCATGCTTACCGTTTCCCATTGAATTCTGGCACTGGCCATCTAGAGTCGGACAACGACCTTGGTAGCAATAGCCCTGTATGAAGAAGAAAAAGAAGAAAAAAAAGAAAGGTAATTCGTACCCGTTGCACACGAGGCGTCATTCCGCTTGCCTTATTACCTGCGCCAATCAAGCCCGTCAAGGGTTCAAGGCAATCACTGAATCAGTGCATGCGTCAGCAATTCAGAACATTGTCTGCACTGTTACTTTGCATTTACTTTGAATTTGTACATCACTCTCAGTTAGCGGCATTTAGATACTGCACCAGTTGCATAGGCAGCCCTACGTCAGCAAATAGGGCATACAAAGCATACGATTGACCCTTAAAAGTGTGCAGAAGGAGTGATTTTTTTTAAACTGTTGGAGCAGTAATCAAGACTTCATCAAAAGGCCAATTTATTTCATCTACGGTTTCAAGATTGCATTTTATTTCCTGAAATCATGGCCTAGTTGCTTTTCAGTCGCCATCTTATAACATCACCATGGTACTTTTTTTATCGCGATGTTTGGACAGCAATGTAAACAGGCATATTGCAGTTTCTTTAATAGTATAGGTTTATAAGTGTTTTTTCTGATATTCCTTTGAAAGTAAGATTATCTTCTTCCAAACTACAGTAAATTGCACAAACTAGACCATGGTGATCATGATGGCAAGATAAAAGATGTACATTTCATTCTCAGAGGATGTTTGATGCGTCTATGTGATTTTATCACCCAGGCCAAGCGCCCACAATGTTTTTATTTTTATTCAGGTTTTGTTTTTCTTTCATTGCGTGGCTTACTTACGTTTCCATTTCCACATGTTGTTCCGTCATGGACATAATCGTCGACCGGGCACTGCAGAGAACAACAAGAAAATGTGGTTATTCGTTATCTTTTTAGGTGGTCTGTCAACGACAGACTACCTATTGTTTTTGTCAGAATTTTCTTTCTTTATTTATTTATTTTTATTTATTTGCACACTTTTTTGTTAACAGGATAACTCAAGATCGGTTTTGTCAATTTCTTTCAATTTTGACACAGTCATAGGTCATAGTCATGAGACGTGACAGGAACATTTTCAAGGTCATCAAGTCTTCATGACGTCATCCAGGCGCCATTTTGTGTTTTTTGGTACTTTCAACTCATGATCATATCTTCATAACGAAAGTCATTTCTCATTCATATTTATCATGATCAAGGTCAATATCCGTCCGGTCAATTTCAGGTCAAAAAACGCGCGCGCATGCGTACGTCCGCGCGTCAGCGCGCGCGCAAAATTTCAAAATGCTCCAAATCGTCTCAAATTCATTTTGGATACGTTTCAGGCCATTTTAAGCATTTCGCAAAAAAACGCACACGAATGCGCGCGCGTTTTCGTTCGTGACGGCCGAACGCAACATAATTCTCCTATTTTTTTGGCATGATATTCCTCATTTTTTCTGAACAATTTGATACCATGTTTATCCTTTTATGACCATTAATAACGGAATGAGCGTCCGTTCAAGAAACATGTCCGTGCGCGCGATCTCTTGTAATACATAGCATATATGGGCAAAAACATGCCTATACAAAATTCATTGTAACTCTTCAGAATGGATGGGAACTCCCAATTTTTTTCATATTTGGATAGATTATGAGTCGGAGATATGATTTCATGTCTCATTTGACCCTCAATTAACTCATGACGTCATCATAATGGCCTCCGAACTCAAAATTTCAATTTGCATATTATGACGTCAGCATATTTTGGAAAATTGATTGTATCTCTGTAAATATTGATCGATTTTCTTCCAAATTTTGATATGTTCTAGCTGAGACAATTTTCTACAAATGCAGTACCACGATTTTCATTTTGACAAAGGCATCATGGCGTATTTTTGCGATTAAAGGAGGCATGTCAATTTTTCACATTTTGCGTGTATTCTCTATGGGACATGACTTTTCTCAAAACTGGATTCTACATTCCGTCTTTCGCGAGCAATATCTCCGTCGTTTTAGTTTTGTTTTCGCTGAGCTTTGAGTATGTTGTAGCTGAGACAATAAGCTATCACAATGTGCTCTTTATTTTTCGATCAGATGCCGGGATCATGCTCATATTTCACTTGCAAAGTGGGATTTGAGAATTCCATTTTCCGTTCACGTGTAATCGCTATGGGAAATGTTTTGGGAAATGTTTGTCTATCGGTAACGCACTTGTTTATTTTTATTTTCCCACCACTTTATTGTGAGCGTGATTGCTCAAATTCGGCTCCATCAATTTTCATCAAATTTTGTCAGTCATCAGGCTTATCAAATTCAAGTGCCACCATTTTGTTCAAGGTCATCAGGTCAGCGTGACGTCATCCAGGCGCCATTTTGTGAAATCACAATATCAATCATATCTTTATGATGCGTCATCAAAGGTTTTTTATATTCATATCACATATACTTTAGGTCAAGGGTCAACAGGTCATGTCATCAAAGGTCACATAAAGGTCATGACGCGCGCGTACGCTCGCGTCAATATTTTAAAATGCTCAAAATCACTTAACTATTAAACGAGAGTACGAATCAGGTCATTTTAAGCATTTCAAAAATTTCCGTCCGTGCGCGTCCGCGCGCGCAGCACGTACACATCGTAAACACGCCGTTTTTTCGCATGGTTTGTATTCCTGACACTATTTTTGACAATTTTCAACTATTTCCAGTCATTCTCGACCTTCTATTATGCCCCACGCGTGCGTCAAACTTTTAAATTCGTGCGCGCGTCAATGGGCAATATAATGTAAAAAGTGGTAAAAACATGTCTATATAAAATCCGCCATAGCTCGTCAGAATGCCTGAATTCCTCTCAATTTTTTCATATTTGGATAGAGTATGAATTGGAGCTATGATTTTATGTCTCATTTTGCCAGTACAAATATCGTGACGTCATCATAAAGGCCTTGGAACCCAAAATACGAATTTGCATATTATGACGTCCGCATATTTATTGAAAAATTGATTGTATCTCTGTAAATATTGATTGTTTTTCTTTCAAATTTAGATATGTTGTAGCTAAGACAATTCTCTACAAGATATGTTTTCCTCACTTTTCATTTTGATGACGTCTTCATAGTGAAAATTTTAATTAAAGGCGACATGTCAGAATTTTCTTAACGTGCGTGTTATGTCTACCGAAGTCGAATTTCGTTCACATCATCGAATCTACATAACATTAATCTTTGAGCACTATCTAGCTTATTTGTGCTCTTTTTTCTACCAAATTTGATATGTTGTAGCTAAGACAATTCTCTACAAGATAAGTCACCCTCACTTTTCGTTTTGATGACGTCATCATAGTGAAAATTTCAATTAAAGGCGACATGTCAGAATTTTCTTAATGTGCGTGTTATGTCTACGGAAGTCAAATTTCGTTCACATCATGAATCTACATGACATTGTTCTTTGAGTAGTATCTCGCTTATTTTTTCTCTATTCCCCCCCCCCCAATTTAAGTATGTTATAGCTGATACTATGAGCTATCGAAAGTGCGCCTTCCGTGTTTTGATCAGATGTTGGAATCATGTAGAAATTTTCAATTGAAAGTTGAAATAGCGAATATGCCAAGGCCGTTTGTCAGCTTTGCATGTATTGTCTATGGGACATATTTTGGTATATTGGTTAAAGCACTCGACTTCCATTCCGGTGACCCAGGTTCGATTCCTGGTGGGTAAATTTTTAATTTTTTTTTGCTTTCGTTTCTTATTTGATTTTATTATCTTCTTCGACTACTATCTCTCTCGCTCTCTCTTTCTCTTCTCTTTTACCCTCTCCCTCTCTCTGTCTCCCTCTCCCTCTCTTGTTCTGCCTCCCTCTTCTTCTGCTCTGATGTCTCCCTAGCTGTCTCTGCCTCTCTCTTTCTCTACTCTCTCACCCTCTCCTTTTCCCGCCTTTGACTCCCGCTCTCCCTCTTGTATGTCGTATAGGATGTCCCTTAATTTCCTCTAGCTCTTTCCTGTGCCCTTTGTATTCTTATTTCACCCCTACATTTTTCCTTATACTTTCCTCTCTCCTTCCAAGTGTATGCATTCTGATTCCTCTTTCATCCCTCGGTCCAGCTCATGTATTTTTACATGACTATAACCAGTCTCCCTCTCTCCTTCTCTATCTGTATATTTTCATCAAATTTCATTATGATCATGATCTTGATCATAATCATTTCTCAATATTTTGTTCATCAGTTGAGTTATCACTTCAGTTCAGGTCACAGTTCAAATAATTTCATCAGTTCATCAGTTTAGCTCATCAATTCAGTTCATTTCACATCAGTTCAATCTATCAGTTCATCAGTACTATATTCATCAATTTATATCTTAATACATCATTTTACATTAACATCATTATATTGGATCATTGAATTGAAGATGAGCATGATCATAAGAATTGAAGACAGACCACCTAATTCGTCCGCATGACGAATTAAATGTCTAGTTTGTTGTTATTGTTGTTGTTGATTAGCGACAGACTTGAAAAAGGAGGCGTACCTATCCCAATATCTCAATAGCTCATCTTTGGAATCATATCCATCGCATCCCCCGGCGTGCCTCATCCCCACAACTCCCCCTTCCTGGATATCCCACTGATGACTCAAATTATGATGACCAATACAGTTTGGGTGACATTTTCAGAATTTCCAGGAAAAAAAAGAAGGATAATCTTAAATTTAAAGGATTATTACAGAATATTACAGATACGTGTGTTTACCCCTAACATTCCTAAAAGTGTGGGATAGAGGCAACCCACCGGTAGACACACGCATACACACACCCGCCCTTCTATGGGCGCCTTTGGTATGGTATTCTAACCAAAACAATATATTTACCTCGGTATGACTCGCATGACCTGGCATAGACAGGTAGAGTGAGAAAGGGAAAAGGTGAGCTAAAAGAGGGTGTGTGTGGAAGAGAGATTTGGTTATTATGGACAGACGTAAGATGGGGCAAATGAGAGCTAGAGAGAGAGAGAGATAGAGCAACGGATGCGGGAATCTAATGAGAGAGATAGAATTATCGACATTACCTTTCCCGAAACACCATCACACATATCGACCAAGTCGCACTCTCCACTGGCTTCACGGCAAATGACACCACTGGTCATCAACTGCAAATGAGAACAAGCGTAAAACAAACGTGAATATACTACCGTTACATATGCACTCTTGTATTCCTATTTGCGTCATTTCGTTGCGTTGTCATCTACGCCACTTGAGTGGCGTAGATAATGACGCAATCAGAATGACACAGTCATGACAGGCGTAGCAAGATCCCCAATGCCCGTTACGCGTGAGACGTCATTGCTTTCTTGGACTTAAGTAGACCCAAATCAAACATGTAGAGGAAATTAGTGCATATGCAAGTAATTCAA
This sequence comes from Mesocentrotus franciscanus, assembly GCA_037976565.1. Classification (NCBI taxonomy): domain Eukaryota; kingdom Metazoa; phylum Echinodermata; class Echinoidea; order Camarodonta; family Strongylocentrotidae; genus Mesocentrotus; species Mesocentrotus franciscanus. The sequence continues at coordinate 25,308,542 of CP137683.1, read as the reverse complement.
AAGCAAATTGAATTTGAATGTGAACTTGAATTTGAATTTGAATTTATTGATTCATCTGCCAACTTGAGATGACAACGATTATGTTTTTATTGAAAAGAAATATACCTTGCACTGGTCACAGCACTCTCCGTCTTGGCACTCACTACCCTCAGTAAATCGACATGACCCGTCACAGCATGAACAACCCTGCAAAGAAGGATAATAATAAATAAAACAAAAGAAGAGGTATTATAGGTTGTGTTTGTTAGGGACCTCACTGAGAAACATTTTAAACTACAGTATATACAAATTAACATTATCGAATAAGATGGCAATTCCGAATAAGTGAAGGTATTGTATTTCAGTCGCGTCAACAAATCGTATCCAAACAGACTCTAAACCGACAAATTCTTGGCCATTCCGGATAATGTCAACTTTCGTCAGGTGTTTTGTCGGTCTGGTGTAGGTCTCAGTGGTGAAACTGGGGTATTTTACCAGGGCTCTGTTTACATCAAACTTAACATTGATGGTAACTTTGCCATCAATGGTAACTACCATGGTAACAGGGCTCAACAGCCAATCAAAATCAAGCTTTCCATGGTAGTTACCATTGATGGCAAAGTTACCATCAATGGTAAGCTTTGTGCAACGGGGCCCTGGGCTCTGTTTACATAAAACTTAACATTGATGGTAACTTTGCCATCAATATCAACTACCATGGCAACATCACTGAGCAGCCAATCAAATCAAGGTTACCATGGAAGTTACCATCGATGACAAGGTTATCATCAATGGTTAGTTTTATGTAACAGGGCCCAGAACGGCCTTTGCCCTTGGACTTGGACTCTAAAATACCTAGTCTGACTTGTAAATTGAAATGGTAAAGGTGATTTGTCTTAGAAGAACTTACCGCACTTCCACAGTCACAATCTTCGCCTTCATCAACATAACCGTTCCCACACCTGGAACTCTGTGAATTAAAAAACAAAAACAAATTAAAACATAGAAATGATCAGAAAAAACAGTAATAACAGTAGCAAAATACTGAGAATGACAGCCAACAGACCTACACTGTCGGTCTCGTGTGCATTCTTGTCACTTTTCAGACGTTTCGCGAGACCGACATCATCTGTTCTGCCTTATGAATGTTCCTTTTTACATTCTTTATTTTGTTATATTCAATAAATAAAGAAGGCCTATGTGATTTTTTAAAAATCATAATGATAGAGGTTTTCCCTGCTAATTTCACATCTTTACTAATCCAACTCATTTTGCGTGTATTCATTTAGTAAAATTTAGCCCTGCCTTTCTATTCGATAATTCAGATTCACGATCTGTACATTCAAATGCGCATTTTAGTCAGTCAAATTAGTTCGTGTTATTATGCACGCTTTTCATCAAGCGTTCATTAAATTTAGCATGACACCCGCTGTTCGTACATTCAAATTTTGGAGAAACCAATTTAGCATTTCATTCATTCAAATAAGTCCAATTCATCTTCTTTATTTTGTTGAAAAACTCAAGGTGTGTTTTGCAAATAAGTGTTAAATGTTATCACTCTAGTATGGATTTTTTTCAAATCTGCTTCGATTTTAAACATTAACATAATTATGTATGAAAATGATTACAAGAATTTAGAAGTAGGAGAAGAACCAAGAAGTCAAGGATATTTATTGGTGTGTGTGTGTGTGTGTGTGTGTGTAGAGGTGGCACGTCACGCTCAAGACTAAACTTTATTTGATAACATTTCTACCATTGCTATTTGAATAAGTTCATAAAGAAAATAAGAACTCTCTGATTTTATCGACTTCCGTCAAATAATACACCGTCAAATTACACATTACACAAGTCCAAAGACTTACTCATTAGGTATAATTAAGACAAAGTTAAGATAGAGCCTGACTTAAGTCCAAATGTACTTACCGTGGGTGGAGGTCTATCATAGAGGCACTGGAGGCCACCCTCTTGTAGAATATTCTCGTACTCGGTAATGGTGCATTGTGCGAAGATGACTGGGGCAGCATCCAACCATACCCTGGACGTGTGAAATATCAATATCAATTTTTATATTCCATGTATCTGTTTAAATTTAGGCAAGTCCACGGTACACGTATGTCACACACGTTACTAAGTATCATTGAACTGTATAATAGAATTGTGAAAATATATTGACAGAAAATATCATTTTATTTGTTTTGTCTAATTCAAGCTCTAGAATCTAGTATAAGGCTATCAACTTGATCCAATCATCACATATACAGAAATCTTAAACGTGGTCGGTAACAATGGGACGAAATGGGAAACGAAAGGAAAGGAAAGGAAAGGATAGGAAAGGATAGGAAATGAATATGAAAGTAAGAAAAGGAAAGAAAAAGTTTGAAAAAATATAAAAGGTCTTACGAAGTTTCTGGGTTCATGACACATTGGCTATTACTGCAAGTACAGGCAACACCTAAAGAGAATAGAAAAACAGAAAATGTTACTGGGCTAAATTTGAAAAACTAGAAGAAACTCAACGGCAACCCCCTAATTCCTTTCGAACAACAAAAGCTTCTTCCTCCAAGTGAAAAGGGGATATTCAGTTTCTTTTCATCAGTTACAATTGCATTGTATACATGGTAGGTCTGTTTGTTTCTTTATCTATTTTTTTTTTGCATATCTCGAAATAACACTAATTTAATTTAAAGCAAACAAGATAGACATAAACGAAGTTGTGCACAAATTACTAACGGAAAATCACGTACTTTTGTAACTTTAAGGGGGGCGTTAACTCTGTGTTTAGGTATAATGAGTTGGCGCCTTTTTAGCTCCAAACAGACGTTTTGCTCTTTCCCTGCCTCTCCTCGTGTACACTTCTTTCACCACCCGATCCCATTCTCCTCCTCTCCCTCTCTCTCTCTCTCTCTTCGTCACTCTACCCCCTCTCTCTCTCTCTCTCTCTATTCTCCCTTTCTTTCTGCTCCCTCTCTCTCTCTTCGTCTGACCCCTCCCATTCTGCACTCTCTGTCCCACTATCCCTGTATTACATAACTCCTCCATCTGTCCCTATGCCTCGATTCTATCTCTGTCTATCCCCCCTCTCTCTCTCTCTCTCTCTCCCTCTCTCTCTCTCTGCCCCTCCCTCTCCCTCTCTCTCTCTCTCTCTCTTCCTCTCTCTCTATCTCTCTCTCTTTATGTGAGGTGATGATTTTTCCCATCATTTCGGGTATAATACTTAACCTTCATATACCATTTTTTAACAACACAATGATCACAAAGACTTTCAAGAAATCAGCTCGAGGGAAGTTTCAATACCCAATTGTATTGCCTATTGAAATCATGTTCCGATTACAAAACAGTGATTGTGATGCTCACACATTTCAAAGGGTGATAGAAAAGACAATTTAGCTTGCCTTATAGGGTGATTTAAAGTCTTCGATATCGCGTTACAGAAGTTGTATTTACCATCTTTCATTTCATAGTAATCCTCATTCAAGAGTCCAATGTTCCTAGCGACATTCCGAGCCAGCATTGCAGCTGATCGTATCACGAAAGTAGCTCCAACATCCTGAAAATATAATCATAACACGAATGGTAAGAAAAACGAGAAGGCAAGTTGGCTCAGTCGGTAAAGCGTCCGCCTTTCAAACCAAGGATCGTGGGTTCGAAACCTGCCTATGATGTGTGTCAATATTTTGATGCAAACAGAGATTCAAAGATTTTGCTCGCTCGCCTCACTCGGTCGCACAACTTAGAATCTGGACATATGAAAATCGGACAAGAGGTACCACACCCCACCCCTACCCCACACACACACATACACACCTTATGCCCGTTAAATATGGTCGCTAGAATATTTTCATGCGGTGCCGAATCAAAATCTTGAACGTCCAGACCTTGTTCGTTTAGTTGTTTTTGCTTTTAATTTTATTATCATAAATATTTTGCTGCTGTTGATAGCAATTGCCATGGTTACTGATATTGAAAGTAAGAGCTGATTTCGTAAGCACCTTGACTAGTCCCACGGCTCGTGGTGTGCACATGGTGCCTAGTGTTGCCCCACCGAAGGAGAAGCTGTTTCGGTCAGTCGTCGCTACGGGCTCCTCCACGGCTCTGTAAATGAATGGGGGAAAATGATAATGATAATAATAACAGTACTAATGATGATGATAATAATGATAATAATAATGATGATTACAATAATAAGGATGGGAACAATAATAATAATAATAATAATGATATTACTAATAATGATAAATAATAATACAAATTACAGGTATGTTTATCAGATGTGTGTTGTGAAGAAAGGTGAAGTATTATTTCTTAGAAATGCAGGGAGATTGTTCCACAGGTGAGTGGGGTAATGGATTGAAAGGATTTGAAGCCAGCTTGTCTTCGGGATTCGGGAATGAATATGATATTGTCCGTAGTTGAAAGAGTGAGTAGATGTATATGGAGGAAGTGTGGTTTACAAAGATTAAAAAGTTCGAATAAGTATCCGTTATCCGTTCAGTAACTAGAAGTCAATGCAGTTCGTTTACAATAGAATAGCATGGGATGACTCGAATATGCTTCTAAATACATTTATGTTCATTTATCAACGATCATGTGGCCTTTAACATCTAATCTCACAAACCTAAGCCTTGTTCATATAATCTGTCCATGCTCATACGAACTCTAGCCCAGTTTTGGCGAAAGTGGTTCTTTTTATTTTAAGTTATCACAGTAATGTGAGATATTTTGTGATATGTGTAACATTTTCATGACCCCGTGATCTTTCACCTTTGATCTCTTATACCCGAAATCTAATTAGTACATTGCCAAGATTAGTTACAAGAGTCAAGAAATAGAAGTTAGGGGAAATGGACCAGAAATTAAAGGACAAGACTGGATCTGGCCGGAACCGAACCCAGTACCCCCGATTCGCCACTTATGAGAATAAGTTGTTGATAATACTGAGTAACGATATTGCAATTTATTTTGGCATCTCTGTAATATATCTTTATGACCTATATGTCGTTGAATATAGTAATTCATTTATTTATTTATTCGATTTCCAGGATCATAGCAAATAATAACGTACAAGGAAACTGATAGCTTACACAAATGAAAATAATATATAATAACAGATAACAATAACAACAACCAATGCTTGGGGATCGCCCAAATGAAATATCAATTCTGTTTAGGGGCTCTCCTCATTGGGTTTTTTTTTCTCATGAGGACAAACAATTTAAATCCCCCCCCCCCCAATATCTACGAATGATATTGATATCTTACGTTAGATACTCCGTGATGTCGGCTAGCTCTGCGGGGGGCGTGTTTATGTCTTCGTAAGATGACGTATTTCTGACGTAATTCTCTAAGTCAGCTAGCATCATGTGCAGGTTCGAACTATACTCGATTGGATCCTCATCCACAAAGACCACAATGTTACGAATTATGAGATCGACGTTTAAAGGGCTAAGGAACTAGGAAAAATGACAAAAAGAAAATAAAATCGAATGCAAATGCAAGACTTTAATTGAAAATGTCCATTAAATGAAAATAAAATACAAACAAATTTCAAACGAGAACAAAAATAGCTGTTGGTGTGTAAATTACAATACGTACCTAATTTAAATTTCTTCAAGTTTTCACTTCGGAGAAATCCACTCCCTGATTGTTTTGTTTTTCATTGCTATATTTCCACTTTAATCTTTATGGGGTTGACTTTGCGTCGTAGTCGAAACTATGAAAAAGGTGTAGGCATGTAAACATTTTAACATTTTGATATGTTAAAACTATATTGGTAAAAGCAGTTACTGTATTCTTTGTCAGGGGCTAGAATGTTACAAAAGACAATAAATTGAGGTGGAACATCTGATTCATTTAGATCTTTAGAAAACTTTGAATTGCTATGGGTTAATGGGTAATTACTCACATGATTTGCGAGACTCCCTATTGTCCTTGCTTGGTTTGAAGATCCTGTGGTGCTGCCCTGGGTGCTGCTGTACCTGGCGTTCTAAAAATGATAAAGATGAAAAGGAATTTCACTCTTTATCTACCACTTAAATAATATCATTGTGCCAACGAGGATATTTATACCAACGAATACTAGTACGTGTATTTTATTTCTAGAATCTCTCGATGAAAAAAGTAGTTTACTCCTCAATTACCTGGTTCAAAATTGCCACATTATTATTGATAACATTTTTGTTGTGTATGGCCAATTGGGATTGATACGATGCAATGATTTTGTAATACACAAAGCAATCCTTTTGTTAATTGATGCCTATTATTTGTGCTGATATGCACAATTGGCAAATGAAAGGTTAAATTTAAAAACATGGCGAAAATAACTTCGAATTTAACATCAATCATTAATTGAATTAGATTTCAAACGCCAATCCAATCTTGTTCAACACCCCTAAGGTTAACACACAGGTACATTTCTTGGAATTACTGCATTACTGCAATCCGTAAAAGCAAATCTTGCTCAATGGAGTGACAAATTACTCAGGTCTAATCAATGTTTTTGGAAATTGAAGAGGCGTCGGAATGTATGATTAATAGCTGGATGAAGACACACATGCTGCACTGTTTCTTGTGACATAACATTGAAGTGCCGTTTGAAGTTTGGGTACTTAAACTTAATCAAGTATAGTGTACGGTAAATATGAAGAGAGTACGAGAGAAATATATAATCTAAAGGGAGAAAACATTGTAAAATGTCAGGAGCCTAGAAATTGCATTCTTTAATAGAATAAGTTATGGACCAAATGGTGAGGATAACAAGTAATTGTTCTATTTGAATTCCTAATTGTCCTTCTATTTTAGAGCAATTTGCTTGATGGGGAGCCATTTCCCTCTCCTCTTAACAAGAGGAATTTATATCATACAAGATAAACAGAAAATGGAAGTGTTTCATGCCATATTGGGTTCATATCTTATACAATAATTCAAGAAGCAAACGGGATATACTCACAAAGCTTTGGGAAACAAGGATATCAGCTGTGATGTATTTCATTTCATCAGTAACTTCTCGTCGGACCTGAAGGTAAAATTGTTTTAAGATATTGCATTTAAACATAATCATATATATATTTATATGTGCGTGTGTGTGTGTGTGTGTGTGTGTGTGTGTGTGTGCGTGCGTGTGGGTGTGGGTGCGTGCGTGTGTGTGTGCGTGTGTATATGTGTGAAAAAGAAAAGTCAGTTTTTCACTTGAAAAAAGAAGCAAATACTTTCGAAAATTTGTTACTAAATACAAGAACTGTTGGATTACAATACAAGGCATGAAACGCTCTCTCTCTCTCTCTCTCTCTTTCTCTCCCTCTCTCTTCCTCTGTCTCTCTGTCTGTCTGTCTGTCTCTCTCTCTCTCTCTCTCTCTCTATATATATATATACATGTATATATATTTCAATACATTTATTTTCTCCTTTTTTTTCTTCTCATATCTGATGAATACAAAATCAATGTTTACATTTTGAAAAAAGTAGAGGAACGAGAGATTGCAATGGAACAACAAAATAAAAATATGCTAATTGTCTGCTTTAAATGTAGTTTATCCTCTCATTTATTACTTTTCATGTGGTATATTTCATATGCTTCGAGTGTATTAAAATTTACGATTTAAATTGATTCAATTCAAATTCAATCGGAAATTTGAAAAAATTGATATCCTCACCCTTCTGTGATGGTGTGACCTTGATGTGGTATATAAACCCCTCCATTCGCTCTTCATACCACTGTTAGAAATCACGTGAACACCAAGAAGCTCCTCCAAAAGGCAAAGTTGTAAATCATTTATTTCAATTTATCAGTTTATTGTATTAAAAGTAGACGAATACAATGGCAAATACATAGGCAATACGGAAGGTGCGGTTCGAATACAAACTACGGGCAGATTGTACACAAAAATAAGATATGGGCTAATTATATGGTATTCGTAGACGTCTCCAATATGTATTATTGACTATTAGTGAGGATAGAGATCAACGTCCTACACAAAATCAATAACAATAGGGGGTAGCCTGGGGGCACGCCCTTCACAAATTTTCCATGCTCTCCCGCACCCCCCTCCCCACACGGAAATTATGTTAAATTTCACAATATAAAATCATGACAATTTATACTTATCTAGTAAAACTAGACATACCGCAGACGACCTTAGCCCTCCACCCTGAAAAGAATATATTTAAAGATCCAACCTCTCACATGATAGGAAAACCTTGAGTTTGAGACTTACCTTGTGTTCATGAGGATGCAGCGGTTCAATCACAAGTGTTTCAGTTCCAGAAACTATTAGACCTCTGTTTTAATGTACATAACCAAATAAAATAAGAAAAATAGAGAAAAATTGCCAGAAGAGAATATAAAAAATGTTTATGTCAAATGCCAAGTGTGAATCAATGTTGATTTTTCGTTCTATAAACAGTAATTGTAAAAACTTGAAGGAAAGTAATAGATGGTAAGGAGTACAGAGTAATATAAATCAATGGGAGGGATGAAAATTAGAGAGTAAGAAAAGGAGAGGAAGAAAGAAGGCAGAGTACGTACACAGAGATATGGACATGAGGGGGAGAGGGGAGAGTGAGTAAGAGAGAGAGAGAGAGAAAGAGAGAGAGAGAGGGGGGGGAGAGTGAGAAGGGGGAGGGTAGAGACTGGTGACGGAAAGAGAGGTAGAAAGAGGGGAGAGAGAGGGGATGGGGAGAGAGGCTGTGGGAAAGAGGGGAATGAGATAAGTGGGAGGGCGGGATAGCAAGAGCTAAGGGAGTAGAGACTGGGTAAGAAAGAGAGTAGGAGAGGAGACTGTGAAGAAGGGAGAATTGGAGATCGGAAGACAACAGAAACAAAATCATTATACAAATTTGAAAAAGAAAAAAAGTAACAAACCTTAGTCCATTGCAGACATCGATGGACACAAACGATCCCGGTATCTCTTCAACGAAACCTTCATAATGACAATCTGCTGGAATCTTCGAAATAAAAAAGATAAAGATATATTAATTCCAACACAACCAAACAAACAAAAACAAATTTCTCTGAACTAAACGATGTGTCTTAATATAAATAGGTTAATTTCCAAAATAGATTATTGAACTTAAACAATTCATTTCAAAATGCAAAACTAAAATAGAGCTCATGTAATTAGATTAAAGCATCCCCCTTTTTACGAAACGGATGCAAGATGGAACCAAAAGAAATATTTTAAACATGGAAATTCAGACTTACAATTCATGTTTGCAAGGACTAATGGATCGTGGATGCAACTGGAATGACTGATATTTCTGTAATTCGATAGCTTTTTCGATGGATTTGACATTGGGAAATGACATATTATTTTAGGTCAGTGGAGAAATACAACCTTAAAAATCATTTACAAAGCAGACGCTTTTGGCGCATACAATACTATCAATACCCTGACTTAAAGATAAAGTTGAGTTCTGGTCATGCGATTGCATTGTGAAAGAAACGGTGTGGAATCGATCAGAAAAGGTTGATCATGTTTTTTTTGTTTTATAGTATTCTTTATTGTTTTCATTCAATACATATGTAAATCATACAAACTTCATTTTGAATTGGAATACATAACATAATAAAACAAAATACAAAAAACAAAGTACAATCAAATTAATTATATATTGAATGAATATTATCGTTTAACCTTCAACCTCACCACCCTCCCCCCCCCCTTCCACTCCCGCCCCAACCCGCCCCTCGTCAACGATCGCTTAACATTCCACACTCTCATTCACCTAACAACCACCCAACAAAAAACAAAAAAACAAAAAAACAAAAACAAAAAAACAAAACAAAACAAAAAAAAAAACAAAAAAACACTCACACACACACACCCACACACACACACACACACACACGCATGCACACACAGCCTCACATCCATTCACACAACCCTCCATGTGTACATCCTTTATCTCCGGCTCATAAAAAGAAGAAAACAAATTTTTTTTTTTTAAATGTTTAAGTCATATAAACAACTACAAAACAAGAGGAAAGAGAGAGAGAGAGAGAAAAGGGAAGAAAATAACAAGTGGGGAGAATTCCTTAAAGGATAACTGCTTGGCTAATAATGTTACTGACCTTACATGCTGACCTTATTTAAAACTATCCCATTTTCTAAAATGTAAACTTAAGGTTCCACGCTCCGACGCTATTTTCCTTTCTTCTTCCTTACTTTCTAACATTGTCTCTTTTATCTCTACTACCGAAGGTACCCTGTTCTTTTCCCTGGAATATTTGAATACCATATATTTTATCAACGAAATTAAATGATTTACTAATTGTTTTTCTCCAAAATTTGTTATTTCGATCCCAATATGAATGTCTTGCCAATCTAAATTGCACAGCAAAGGTAGATGAAACACATCGCCACAACTTTTCCAAAGTTGTTTAATCTGTATACAACTATAAAATAAATGCTCGTAAGATTCATCGTAATTATTACAAAGTAAACAAGATTTATCGTCTACGATTCCAAATTGGTATAAATGCTTCCTTGTGTAAATCAAATTATACAACATCTTATATTGGAATTCACGTAGTCTACTATCCAAAGTGGACTTCCTAGATCGGAGATATGTCAATGCAATTTCCTTTTCTGACAAGGTATAGGGTTGCAATGAATTGTTGTGATTTACTAATTTTTCATTTTTCTTCATCATCAATGCCGAATATATAGCTCTTGAAGATATATCATTTAATTTACACTCTCTGCAGTTTAAAACAAAATGTATTTCCAGTTTTGTATCTTCAACACCTTGATTTTTTCCTAGTAAATGTTTCCAAGCTATTGGCAATACATTAAAAATTTGATATATTCTATCTATTTCAAATTCACTTAAACCCATTTTATAAAAGGAACTCCTTGTTTTAAGCTGACCTTTGTATCCACTATGTGGTGTAATCTATAAATGCCTTTAAGAAACAATTTTTCATCAAAGAATGTTCTCCCATTTATTCGTAAAAATTTGTTATTAAATAAAACTTCGTTCCTTTTGGAGTTCTCTGATTTGAGTAAACAATTTTTGCATCAATCCAAACTTGTAACATATTCATATAGAAATTTGGTAATTCTAAGTTTAATAAACCTAGTATTGTGTCACTGTAAAATATAAGTAATCCACCTGTTGATCTAGTTAGAAATTTGAAGTACTGTTTCCATTTCATACTTTGATAACCTAAAATAAGTCTTTTCATCCACATTAACCTTTGGGCATTAACGAATAACCTAAAGTCAGTGAGCTTAAGCCCCCCTTGTCCATAGTCTAAATACAATATATTCCTTCTTATTTTATCATTGCCTTTCCAAAGAAAGGGAAAGATTAAATCTTCTAGCTCTTTAAAAAAAACCCAAACCCATGTAGCATGTAAGTATCGATGTGTACTGCAAGGTTCTGGAATCATCAAAATGATAAGAAATATTGCCCAGTCTTGGTAAAAGTAACAAGCACTGTACACAGAAAGATGTATATGGGACTTCACAAACATGTGGCATAAAATGTGGTCCTCAGTTTTAAGCTGTTACATGTCATATTTAGAATATTTAAGCATTTGAAGAGCCATGCGTTTCAGGGAAACATTTTTTCTCTGATGTTCTTCCACACTTGCATAATAACAATGGAATGCTCACAAATTATTTTTCACCTCTCCCCAGAACTCAACCTTCTCTTTTATGCCTATCTAGCCTTGAAGAATTCATTCAAGAAATTTCTGCATTCCAGGTACATATTTACTACACGTGGGTGGAGAGTAGTAAATATAGACTATTGTCTTGCAAAAGGTTTGTAATTTCTATAACTCACTGTTCTTGAACGGATGATCTGTTGCGATGCGACAAATATTTCTTTAGCTCCCCGAACTGCATGATGTCTGCAAGTATGAGAAGGAGAAGGAAAAAAAAGAAGTATACTAATATTATGTATTTTGAAAAAATATATATATCTAGTAAAATATGATTGGACATAATGATAATGCAAATTAAAAGGAATCAATTCAACCGACAAGACTGATTTAAAGTATGACTTTAAAAATAATCAACCTAAGGCTATTTTTAATAGTATTATATGTCGTATTCTGAAAAAGACGAACACTACGATGGCATGTTATGTTATCCAAACATGATTTCTACGTGACATGCAATAGGATATTGATATTGCCCTAAATTTGATTTATGGAAAGTCTTTGTGATCGTGTATGTTACTCCAATTTAAATCACAAATGCAAATGAGACTGCTCATGGTTAGAGACAGGGGTCAAATAAGGGTGAGTTATGCTAGATAAAAGTAGAATTCAACATTTCAACAAATTTTCTCATGTCTTTGGTAAAGTATTGGTATTTAATCTATAGAATCTCTCCGAACATGTTTCGGGTCTGTGCATTCAGTACGACACCAAATGAACCTTAACTAACGCTGTGAAAGAGGCACATTCTTGTTGGATTTATGTGTTTACGGCTCATTAAAGTTTCCGAGCCAGCTTGCTGTAATCATGCTGTTATGATAGAAAATACCATCTCACAGTAGACTGAACTGATTCAGTTGGTTTTCTCACAGTATTCTCATTCTTAACATGTTTACGGAACGGAAAGATTTCTGATAGATTTGGGCGCCATTGTGCAGTTTAGCGTCTGTTTTAAACATGAACTTCAAGCGCGTTACTCCTTCGAAATGGTTGGAAATCAGTTTCATTCACTTTTCAAAACTAAATCTTATTGAGTAATAATGTAAGGGTTATGGCAATACAGCAAAGTCGTGTATTCATCGGTAATACCCATCTTTTTGTCTATTATTCCCATGCGCAGGGGATATGTATTCAGGAGTCCGGCTTGTTGGTCACTTTATGGTTTCTTAGTACTTAACATTTTGTTAAACCCTGCAGAAATCCAAATGCACGTAAAACAAATCTCTTGGATAAGACATATTAGTCAAAAGAAAGTAATAGGACTAATGCTAATCACCATCCATGCCATTAACAAATTGTTTTGCAAGCTTATGATAGTGTCGAGCCACGCTAATATTTAGGCATAGGTCTATCAAGACGATTGTTTTTTCGTTCTAGTTCATGCGTGTGCTGGAGATTGTGTTCGTGCCTGAGTATCTGTGTGTAGGCGTTGTGCGTGTGCGGTGTGGGTGTGTGTTAAACCAGTCTTCCATAATCAAGGGGGTCGGTATTAGGGCATGTGGGGGCATGACATCCATTGCATATTTGCAAAGCAATAATTGTTGGAAAGTTTTTAACTTTCTTATCATCCATCTCGGGAAAAATGAATATATCATAGGCCTGGGGGTGTTTCACAAAGACTAAGATCGACTTTAAGTTGGACTTAAGTATAACAGGCCGTTCATGCCATTGTTTGCTCTCACCATTATGATCTTTAGATAATATTTTTTCCTTCAATAATGAATTATCAAAAATGTAAGTTTTGTAGATTTTTACCATGATTTGTACGTCCCGTGAGAGACCAATGCCAGTAAATGATGAGAGAAAACAATGGCACGAACGGCCTGTTATACTTAAGTCCAACTTAAAGTCGATCTTAGTCTTTGTGAAACACCCCCCTGGTAAGGACACTGTGTTGTGTTGGATTTGCTCATTCAAAAAGGTTGACTAATTTACTAATTTGTCCGTAAGGTAAATTTGAGCCGACGCGTCGTGACGGCCTCACCATGCGACCCATACGTTTAGACTGAAGTGTACGTAACAGTGGGTTTTATCAAACTTTATTTGAATCAAGTTATTCATTGAGAATATATCTTGTCCAAGAATGTAAGAAAAGTACCTCGCGTGTTTACTTTAAACTGTAAGAAATATGAAATTGTTTGTACCTTTCAAAACGAAACTGCATGAAAAAACACATAATTCTAATAACAGAATCGTTCTATTGGAGTGATATGCACCTACCGTGACGCATTATGCCAACATTTCTTCATAATTGATTAAATTAAAAGGATCACAACGAAAAACCACTGACACTATTGCACTCTTTACGAATGCAGTAGGCGTACAAACGTTCCATTTTTCCTTTTCATCATTATATTAAGAAAAAAATATAGGGGATTTGTGTGTCACACTGTTGGCATTCTAGCCTTATTTTGACCTACAAATGCAAACGTTGTTCATTGACCTGAAAATAAATGCGTGGGACTGAACCAAGGAATTCATACAAATTGTGTTTTATGAGCTGATAGTCCCACACAGAAGACAATACTCTGTAACTGAATCAAATTCCTTTACCGGCATGGGGTGTAGCTAGTGTGATCAATATCAGTTGAAATGTTAAGCATTTCTTCTATTAAAATATAAAAACTGTTAAAACTATAATGATATTAGTGACAAAAAGACGCATATTTATGAAATAATCAGAGATCTTTGATTATTGTATTATTTCATTATCTACTCTAAATTTCACCCAATAAAGATGCACGTCGCTTTTTTTTTACCCACTATCGGATAGATTTACCAAACTTTTCACTTTTGAGTGTGTTTTCGATGATCATATCTGAATATCCAAATGAATATCCACCATGTGTTATGTTTGTTTAAAATTATACACTTTTCATACATTATGCCTCTTATCTTTAACATGTTTATTACCTTCTTCAAATACTACTACATTACAAACAGAGTGAACATCCCAACTAAAAATATTTGCCGGGAGTGCATTTACATTATTAATAAACTACAAGTATTTCGATTATTTGTTTATTGACTATGATTAAATTAATGACAAAGATGGGCACCTTTGTGTGTGATTATTGTTATCTCTTGTCACTGGTTTTTGTTTTTGTATCATAATTTGTATATCTTTATTTTTAGTCAATGGACTCTCTAAACAAAAACAGCCATTTTGGGGCTGAAGCGGTACATGATACGAAAATGAATAATCATTTTTAGATCAAAAGGATGCCAATTAAAAAAAGGTTATTGAATTATTACTGTTTCATCATCTCAATATATACATACCTGTTTTGTTCTAAATCCAGTGTAAAATGATGGTCCCAGGCCTTAAATTCTACTTTCAAATGCGATACTTCTTGGTTCTGTAATTATATAGAGGGAGAAAGATGGAATGAGACCGAGCGAGAGAAGAGAGAGAGAGGAAAGAGAGAGAGAGAGTGAGTTAGAGAGATAGAGAGTGAGAGAAAAGAGAGAGATAGAGAGAGAAAAGAGAGAGAGTGAGTGAGAAAAAGAATGAGAAAGAGAGAAACAAGAGAGAGGCAGAGAGATACAGAGAGACAGAGAGGGAGGGAGGGGTAGATAGGAAGAGTGAAAGGAAGTGGGAGGTAGGAGTCATAGAGGGTGTAAACACTATATGACATTTCAACATGAGAACATAATGTAAGCAACAATAAAAGAATATGGTGAAGAAAATTACTAAACCCAAAACAAATAATAGGCTTATTGACTAACAACAAAGCAAAAAGTGAGTACAAACAAAGTATGTTGATTAATCAACAGTCCAGCGCTACATCTTTCCTCTTTAAAATGTTTTGATTACTTATATCTGTAGGAGTGACACACCTACATAGTCATCCATATCCTATCTGTTTAACGACTAAACTATTTCTCTGCTCTACTTGTCAAGCGGGGTTGCGGTGAGATCAAGATCAAACAGATTCGTTCAATTTATAGGTCACGCTAAACAAAACGGGACGTTAGAGTATTGTAAATTTGTAATTACTTTTGACAAACAAGTCTCATTCTTTATTATACATTATAGATAACTAATGAATCATTCTGCATAGTTTCGAAAGGTAACTTCTATTTGTAGTGACAGGTTTAGGCGGTGCACTATGGATATGTTTGACGCAGATTAAATAAGGTACACATATTTGGTCAAGGACAATAAGAAGCAGACCGAAACTGTTGATTTAATTTAGACTCATAGGCATAGGAGGTGAGGGAAGCAAATGGATCCCCCCCCCCCTCCACCGCCGCGATAATATAGGAATTCCAAATGTTAATTTATTTGGTTAATTAATCAATAAACTAATGATGGTGAAACTGATGATGAATATGAAGATGATGATGGTAATAGTACAATTATAATAACAATAATAATGATAATTATTAGAACAATAATAATAATGATAATGATAATAATGATAGCAACAACATCATCATCATCATCATCATCATCGTTACTACTATTACTACTACATGTACCACCACCACTACTACTACTACATGTACTACTACTACTACTACCACTAATACTGCTACTACTGCTGCTGCTGCTGCTACTACTTCTACTACTGCTACTATTTCTATTATTATTGAGAATGTTTTCCACTATCTCTGTGAAGGGAAAGAAATTAGCACTTTCAACTAGGTACATGTATGTTTATCAGATCAAAGTACATTTTCCTCTTTTTTTTGACACTATACATATTAATGCTCTATTGATTATAACAATGATATTTGTTCCGGTGTGGACAGAATATGCCCTGGAGAAAAAAGGACGGCATTCTTTTCATATATTATCACACAAGTAAGAATGGTACTTAAAAAATGGCTGTTTGACTCAGCCAAACAACAAATTTGTTGTTTAAGTAAATATGGCTCATCAGAATGATAAGTCAGACATTTTTGTCAGGTAGTGTGTGTGTGCGTGTGTGTGAATTGTGTGTTTGTGTGTGCGTGCCTATGTATGCATCAAGTTGAAAAAGAAAGAGGGAGAGCCAGATCAAGATATAGAGAAAATGATAATAAAAAGAGAGTGATGGAAAGAGAGACAAATATAGATGGGAAGGGAGAGACTGAGGGAGAGAGAGAAAATGTTAGAAATAGAGATAGACAGACAAAGATAAAAATAGATACTGCGAAAGATGGAAAGAGTCAGAGCATGGGGTAGAGAGGAAAGCGAGATAGAGAGAGGGGCGAGAGAGAGAGAGAGAGAGAGAAAGAGAGAAAGAGAGAGAGAGAGACTGATGGAATTTCTCACTTGACTTGTTTAGCACATTTCTTCACACGCTTAGTATATTTATTCATAAACACGAATATAGAGTAAACGCGGTATTAAGATACATTGATAAAAGTGTCAGGGGAATTGTTATTTGTAAGTATTATGCGAGGTGTATGCGGTGACGAATAGCCACACCTTGCTAATAACGTAGGCCTATCAGAAAAAGGGGGCCTCAAATTTAAAAGACAGGGACATTAATCTATCTTCTTTTCTATGTTGCACTTTGTTTTTTTTCTCGTTATTTCTCTTGTCAGATATTTTTTCATATTTTTTGCGCCCTAGCCCCTCCCGAAGTAAATTCAGTACACGCGGCTAACTGAATTCTGATATCCTTAACGTAAAGTCTGTCTAGACGTACTTATACTAATATTGTAATAAACACCTTGGAATTTAGATTCATTGATTCATAAGCGAGAATTATATGAACCCTTACTTTCTTCGTGACAAAACCTAAATGTATTAGATGTTGTATTTGTTATTTTGTTCTCTCACTAAATTCGTGCTTTGATTGATAACCCGATAAATTTTTAAACAGCATTCTGATACATTACACTCGACTTCATTAAAATGGGAAACAGATATGTTACTCATGCCCTTAACTGTATTGTAACATTCAAGCTCTAGCTCAAGATGGCGGTCTCTTGCGTTTTTCAATTTTGAAATGATTTGTCAAATGTGTTTTTTTTTTAAGGTATAATTATTTAATTGATTTATATTATGATATAATTATATATGTATTTTTTAAAACTATTATACGTAATATATATATATATACCTAGTTTGTATATTACTTTCTATTAGGCCTATGTTGAAAAATGCAGAAATAAAATCGAACAAACAACAAACATTTTTGCTCTGGGGCTGATTTGTTGTCGTTGTGGTTGTTGTTGATGTTTTGGCTAGTTAAAGTGGTGTAGTGTGCATACCACAATGGAGGGGATGTAGCGTCGAAAGGCGAGAAAACGATGCCATTACATGAGGAGAGGGCAGGGGAAGGGTCGTATCATTCCCTTTCTTTCATATAGCGGGGACTTTCTTCGTCATTCAATGTAGGGCTCGTGCACCCTTATGCCCTTGGAATAATAATATACGTCTGTTATTAACTTGAGATATTTCAAAATGTAACTTAGTATGTTGCTACAATATCTTGGATAGAAACAAAAATGTACACGGTGTACTGAATAAACTGAGTGCATGACACGAAATAATGTTCTGGTAACTACTAGTACATAATTATATATGGTTATATATATAAATCTCTGTTATATTTTAATCCCGAAATGCCACCACCGCGAAAGAGTTTCTCAATTTTGTACACACGATTTGTGTGACTTTATTGTTGTGTATGACGAGTCGGAATCATATTTTAGTCCCGAAATAACCTCTGCGAAAGAGTTCATGCCCTTTATACACACTATTTAGCGTACACAGTACGTAATTGTGATATGGATTTTGATAGTTGATGTCAATGTATCGCGGATAAAAGGGAGAAATCAATCAAAGTGTATTGTTCGGAAGATTTTACCCCGTAGGTTACATGTAGAAAATGAGATGGCATGTCAATAACGTCTTCAATGACGAAATTGTATATGCATATTTTCGGCAAATTTCGCTTTTAAAAGCATTTGACCTACTGATATATACAGGTAAATCCTGAAAATTATTTCTTTTGTCTAACATTTTTAAGGTTAAAAAATTTGGAAGTTCGTTTACCTTGAAGTAATTTGTACATGCTACTAAAATGAGGAATCACCCTGCAAGCCAATTTTAAAGAATTATTAAGTTGTTTGCTTTAACGTTATCATGGTAATGTGGATAATTCATACCGACATGGTCAACATGGGGAACTTACCGGTGCATTTTCTGTGTTGTTTTTAATGATTGGATAGAAAACATCACGTGATCCTCCTTGAAGACGCCATCTTGGATCATCGCCATTTGCTTGCCATAAGATATCATCCGACCCATCTGAAGTGATAGAGAAAGCGAGAGAGAGAGTGTGTGAGAGAAGTAAGAGAGAGAGGGAGAGAGAGACGGGGGGAGGAGAAAAAGGGCAGAGAAAGATAGAGAGTAAAATGAGAGAGAGAATTCATAAGAACAAGAAAGAGCAAATCTTAGAAGTTGGTAAATATGATATCAAGACAATTACTTGTTCCTGTAACGAGTAAAGTGGTTTTTATCTCTTAATATATCTACAATTAACCGATCGGAAGTAAATAATGTCACACAGGGGATAAAACAATCGATTAGAAATCAATCAATATGTAAAACGCGAGGGTATATTTCGTATAAGCGTAATGGATCTTCATTCATTCATAAGCATGATAAGTCTAAATGTCTTCGAAATTATGATGATGTGTCACCTACAACAGTTAGGGTCTTAAACAACCAGATATCTTACAAGTCTGTTTATATTTCCTTGTCAATTATACCATCACACTTAAAATTAATGATGCCCATTGGCGTTCTACGACAGCTACCCCATTTATTAGAATCAAATAACTATCTGGAGGTCACTGTCTGAGTGGGTAGTTGTCCGGAAGAGTAGGTGGTATGTATATCGCTATCTGTCCTAGGGTATTGTCCCAAGCTACCCCATTTATTAGAATCAAATAACTATCTGGAGGTCACTGTCTGAGTGGGTAGTTGTCCGGAAGAGTAGGTGGTATGTATATCGCTATCTGTCCTAGGGTATTTTCCCAAGGGTATATAGCCAGGGGCAGTCGTCCTCGAGTAATAATCAACATGGGAGTTGTCTTGACGGTAGTTGCCCTACGGGTGGTAGTGCATAAATGGTAATAAAGGGGGTTCGTTGTCCAGGGGTAGTTGTCCCCAGAGTAGTTGTACAGGGACAGTTGTCCAGGGGAAGTTGTCCAGTTGTAGGAACGTGGTTATTAGTCATTCAGGGGTATTTTTCAAAGCGTAAAAATCCATGGGAGGCAGTACAGAGAGTATTCATCCAAGGGTATACGGTCCCAGTAGTAGTCATTCCAGGGGTAGTAGTTTCGAGTGGGAGTTGAGGGGCGGGGTAGTTTCTAACGATGTGTATCTGTCCCAGCTGAAGTTGTGCTATGGATAAAAGTACTAGGAGGGAGTACAGGGGGTTAGTCGTCCAACTTGTCCTATGGTTTCTAGTCCTTGTGTGGTGGTTCAGAAGAAGTTGTTCGGGGATTAGTTGTGCAGAGGGTAGTTTTGGAAAGGTTGTTGTACCCGAGGTAATTGTTTTAAAATCTTTATGAAGGCATGCTATCCTGCACATCAGCCATTGAGAAACTGCGTTTTTTCGTTCATCTTGGCAAACACCAGCCAGTATGCCATATTGCATGTTTCTGACAGTAACACATCGCTTTTCTCTTATTTACAAAATATGAATTTCGACTGATACATAACTTCCATTTGCAATCAATTCTCGAACTTCAATAGCCGTCTTTGGACCTTGCCTTCGTGATTCATCCGGGGTATTTTTCAACGCCAACGCACACGTTTTCTTTCAGGTCTAGGTGTTCATTCAAATATTGCCATTCAACAAATTCCTCACAAATCGACAAAGAATGTCCGCCATTGACTCGCTCAACTGTACAAAGCCAACCTTACAAGCCACATCATAGAATGAATTATGGAATTCATGTTCTCAAGCATGTATACGCGCAAACCGTCTGTAAAATCAACATAGATTTACAATGATGAGTGTGAAGACCGGTGGGTTAAATAATGATGTAACAATGTTCTTGTTGGAAGCTTGTTACAGGGTAATGTTTACCACTACAAATTTTGCTGTACGCCTAAACCTTTAGAACGACAGTACGATATTTATTTTTTATTTTAATGAAGAAAAAACGCCTACACTTACTTTACACTTAAAAAAACTGTTTACACTTCAAATATACATTGAAATTTCCTCTTGTCAGTTATTCGCGACACTATTAAACCTTTGCTCGATGTTTTTAAAAATCAGGAACCAAAAATCAGCAATTGCACCGGGGTCTCATCAGCGCCTTTGATTACGCAACAAGATATTGGTGCTCTACAAATTCCTTGATTGGATTGGATAGGACTCTTAGCTCGACAGTTAAGGCTTACTTATCTTTAACCATATAAGCCTAATCTAAAACCCAATCGCAAACCCAATACTAACCCTATATCTTCGAAGAAATCAAACCCGCAGCAAAATAATGTCGGCCCAAAAATGAGCATTGCACAATAGAACCTTGGGGGGCATGATTATGATCATTCATCACCAAAGTATGGCTCATCTACCCAGTGACCTAATTCAAGGTAATATTTATTGTATTGTGAAGGTTCCTATGATAGGAAAGGTCATCCACTCGGTGACACTATTCTGTTACTAAATGTTATTGACCACTTCCTTTTTCAGTTCTTTTGATCTATTATATTATTGTAATTACATGCGGGTCAAGGGTGACACCATGGCATACAAATGCCTTACATTTTACATAAGCAGAAGGTATTATTATACAAATGATGCATGCGCATGAGTTCATTATACGATCTATCCGCACTCGAGTTGAGGCTGTGTGTATCTATTGCACGAAGCCGTTAGGCTGAGTGCGATAGAAATGTTACGTGTTAAATAATTTGGAAGCTTCCAGGAAAAGAACTAAATTAGAAATCACTGCCACTGTGTGATAGGAATCGTTGAGTGCTTACATTGTTTTCATAATATGACTTTACTACAATGACTTTACTAGTATTCTCTATGGTACTTTCTACCCTCCCCCTTTCTTTATCTCTCTCTCTCTCTCTCTCTCTACCTCTCTACCTTCCTCTGTCTCTGTCTATCTGTCTCTCTCTCTCTCTCTCTCCCTCTCTCTGGACCTCCCTCCCTCTGTCTTTGTCTCTGTCTCTGTCTCTCCCTCCCTCTTCCCCTCCCTCTTCCCCTCCCTTTCTCTCTCTTGTTGACTTATCCATGGTAGCAAAGCAGCTAGGAACTGTTAGTTTCAAGATGAAAACAAAACTAGGTATAGCGTATCGTTCGATAAGTATTTCAGTTAAGTGAAACTAATTAAGTGACATAATTAAGTTGTCTCAGGAAAAAGAAAATGGGTGTGATGAAAAGCAATAGTTTTCGGCTATTTATTTGATTCAACCAACTGAGTGCTGAATAAACATACATAAATAGTGCATACAGTGAGATTAACATGCTAAAAGTATGGGAACTGCACAAATGACAAAAAAGGGACATCAACAATAATAACAAGCCGATTCGGGAACTAATCTAGCTTAATACATATTAATGAATATTATTGCTGGAAATTGCGACCTCACCCTTCCCATTACATTTGTAAGAATGCGAGATCAGCCACCGTAGTTCCATAGTGATTACTAATATTCCACGCCCAGATAGTATGAGATGGTATATAATTTCTATTATATATGCTCGATTATTCTTTACACAGCTTCTGTCCGCCTGTGCTGCGGTCATAGTAATGGAATGTGCGTATCAATAAATGCTTATGAATTAAAAGTTCACCCTGCCGTCTGCAGTTTATTTGCAGAAGCTGGCAGAAGGTGACATAAAAAAGCGAAGATGAAATGTATTGAAAGGGATATCTCTTTACAGATACATGATACATTTGATGCGACAGAAATATAAATAATCCAATTCGTAGTTAGCACATCGTAAAAATGAACCCAGATTTTCACTGATCATTTAAACTTGGAAAGGTTCCACATTACGCATTTTTAGAGTAGTCGCTCTGAAACTGATGGAGTTGCTTCAGGAAGAGCTTTTCTTTCCCATTTTGGAAAGAATGATTCCATCTGTGTATCATGGTATGCACTGTTGGTGCATTAATGAATAATGACTACAAACTTCATGAGCATGTGTCCAGTATTTTGTCTAAGAGGATTAAACAATTTTGTTCAAAAGACCTTGCATCTATGAAGTGGCTTACTACTAATTTTGTTTTTCTTCAGGAAGTACAGAGCCATTACATCAATGGTTCGTAATTGAGCAACCGAGCCGTGTTTTTACAGATTTGTAATTTTTTTTTCTTCTATACATGTACCTATTTTTCTAATACGGAACATAAAACCAACCAACCAACGGCCCGACCAATCCACTTCTGTAGACGAACTGCACAGTATGCGCTATATTGGCGTTTTACGCGAGAATTGGTGGGCGTGGTCGGCAGAACTATACACGCAAATTAACTAGCGAGCGTATCATTAATGTTAAACCCAATCCAAATATGCCGCTAATCGACAGCATCTTTTCCTTAACGTGTATATTTCTTTCGTCGTTGTGTGACCACGGGATGATTAACCTGATTATTAATCGAGGGCAGACACAAAGGAGACCATAAAAACCTCAAATATGCCACACAGAGGGCTGACTTTTCTTCTGTTCTTTGTCCGGGTTTACATTGTTCATTAAAAAAAAACAGTGAATACCTTTTTTTTAAACATAAAGAACCACAGTTTAGCAAATAACATTTTAAGGGGAAATGAAATCAATTTCTTCGAAAAGCCATCCTCTCACACCTGCGCCCCCTGCATGTAAACATAAAACTGACTTACAGGATGTTATATATTCCTACTTGACACATGACGGTATCTAACAGCGTCTCTAAGTATCTCTAAGTAACATGTGTAACATTACTGTAATGTAATACTGGTCGTAAAGTTACGACTGATTAAGGAAAGTAATTTGAAGGAGACATAATCGATTGCAACTCTTCATGTTGGAGATGCGTTCTATCATACCAAAATAACATATTATTCCATATGAATGAACATGTACATATACAGCTAAGCTAACACATTATGTACTTCATTCATGGAAAATGAGATGAATAAATACATTATATTCGTATCTAATCGTTTTGATTGAAAGTTCAGTCATTGCAATTCGGTAAAATTACCACGATACATCCAAAGTAAATTGGCCTTGAAACACAGGTCTCTTTGTTTATCCAAGTGAAATCAGAATGGGTTGAATTTTATTAAAAGGTTGTGTTTTCATGCAGGTTCTTTAAAGATACTATGTCCCTTTTGCAGCAAATCAAATTCTGTAGAACTTTGCAGGAATTATGAATATGTCATGTATGTCCTTTCTGTGAAACGTAAAGGTTAGCAGTGTCCTAGTATCCAAATTATGCAAGGAAACCCGTTTACTTTCTAGACTTTACTGTCAGACACTATTGAGTGACTGACTGACATCTTTTTTTTCTTTGGTAATAACATACCGGTACATAAAATGAGCTGTAACAGGTACATGAGCATTTGTCTACATCAATAACCCACTACTTGTAATGGCCAAAATTAAACTGATTGAATCTTTGTGCAGCACAAAACGTACAACCATTCGGTACAAGGGTCTGAAAATCAGACTATTACTTAGGTTTTTGCAATCACTTATGTCGATTCAACAACCAATGGTCGTTATTTTCCCACAAAAAGCCATTTTCAAGTCTTTTCGTTTTGAGGGAAGTTCTAAATAAGTATTGTCTTTCAAATGCTGTTGGAATTTAACCTTTTAATTTTTCGGCCTGCAAATGGGACATAGTACCTTTAAACGGTCATCATTTCTTGAGGGGGAATCAGAATTGTCCATTCTGGGCAGGTGGCATTATGCGAAGACGGTCATTTTTCAAAACGTTTGCAATGTATGAAAGCATTGGGAAGGGCCAATTTAAGGCACATAAATAGGTTTGCTTTAGTTATCAATGTACATGCTTATAAACTTGTTTTTTGTTCGTTTGGGCTTTTTTCAATTTTTTTTTTCTTTTTTCTTTTCATTTTACCGTAATAGGACAATGTTAGACTTCGCACTTTTGCCATGTCTTTTTTTCTAATAAAATCGAAATTGAATTAAATTGAATAATTCAAAGTTCATGAAAGTTGTGAAGGCGGCGTGACCGCTTTGAATCAACAAATATGTTTGCTGTTTGTATTCTATGTAGGTGGATATGGTACATTGTTGTTGAACCGCAAATCTCCCACAGACGCTCAGAGATAAAGTGAGACCCATAATTGTCCCATTTCCCAGAATTACATTTGCAAAAACGCCCCACCTATCAAGAGAAGGGAATAATTTACCTCTCAGGGCTGGAGTTGGTTTAAGCCGCCCATATATATGATCATGATAATAGTATTTTGGATTTATATAGCGCCTTATACATCGCTGATGTCCCTGAGCGTTTTATAGATGATTATACCCTAGTTAATGATAATATAATAATAATTTTGTTTATCCAGAGAAGCCTCATCAGCATCAACGCTGTTCTCCCTGAGGGCCCTGCAATCACTATTACCCCCAGTTATTTCCAGGTACCCATTTACACCTGGATAGAGAGTGGCAAAGGTGGATTATTGTCTTACTAAAGACGTTAGTCCGGGATGGGATTCGAATCCTCAACTCTAGGATTGAGAGTCAAGTAAATGAACCACTATACCATCTTATCAGAATCAGTTTTGCTCGCACACAATATATGCACCTTCTCCACTTCCTTGGGATTATTTTTGAGTGAGGCACCTTTTAAGAGACGCTCACAAATGTGGAATAAAAACATGGCTTTCGCATCTATAGTACCTATATAATACCTGGATGGAGAGAAGCGATGAAGATCAATTGCCTTGATTGCGAACATGAGTGCCGTACCTATAGGTAGTAGGTCCATGCTAGGATTGAAGCTACGATAAAATCTCAAGACAATAATGGAATGATTTGCTTTCTTCTTACAATAGAAAGTAAGTTCAAATTGTACAATGAAGTACATCAGGTTGATCGAAGGAACCCTTATACGAATATAAATTAAATCTACGTGCACTTTGTACACTATAAGAGCTCAGACAGAGGATTACATTGAATACAATCTAATGAGGGAAAGTGAAATTTCCATGCTCGAACCAAGTTAGTAGAGAAAGAGAATTATTATATCCCCAAAGGGAAGAGATTTAGAAGATCGAAACGTGATTTAAGAAGATTTGGAGGAATAAGAACTCATCAAAAAGTGTGTAAGGTTGAATCATCAATGCTATAAATGCACCATGAATAATGTACTCTTAACGTGAACTATTTACACATCTTCATTATCAAATAACCGCGTTTGAAGGAATGTGACAAACAATCCTGAGAGTAATATGCATTATTCGTAATTTGTAAGATATTTCAAACATTCCAAAGCTTTTTGTTGTGTTGGTTTGCTTGAAAGGCCACGACCACATTTGAACAAATTATAATGAATAGATTTGATTACAAAACCTGGAAAGCATGAGACTTTTTATAGCGAAAGATAAAGTTTGCATACTCTTGTAAAGTTAGTCATGTTTTGATCCCAACTTTGATCCCAACCATCATGTTTTGAGGAGCATAAATCAAATGATAATAGTTATATTACTATAAATCATCAAAAATATATTTTCCATGCCCTTGTCATTGTAATGGGACAAAATTGTTGCACGCATCACACGTGCTATTTCAGTAAGGCCCGATTTAATCGTTAACCTAACTTCGTTTAAATTTTTAATGTAAAGAGTTGCCTAGTCTAATGAAAGCATAATTCACACATAGATTGATTCATTCAATTTTTCAACTATTGATTCATTTATTTAGTATGCTTTTTAGGTCTTACTAGTGTACTTGTGAACAATTTCATAACTTGTTCTGTCTTCGGGTTATTTTCATGTACATAGCGCATATGAGGTAAACTGAATGTGGTGCCTTGGTGTGGGATTAAGTTTAGCCTTAAGTAACTTTTTTGTTTAATACAGGCCAATAATAAAACAAACAAAGAAACAAAACGGTAATCATATTTTAAGGTACCTTCTGTTTTGGATCGCCTTTTTCAAAAGGGGGCGGGAACATAATGGAGAAAATTAGGGTGTAACTTTTTGTGTACTTAAGGTATACCACCAGGGTTTCAAAAGTGGGGTTTGGACATCCATAGTTGGATACAAGCTGGTTGTGCCCCCCACTTATGTCACTCTCTAATCGTACCACTTCCTGCGGTAAAATGAGCAATGTGACGAATTTAAGGTGTGTCCATTTTGCCCATAGGTAACTCAAGTAAATAAAATGTCATCGGATGAGAAAATGATGTTCTTTGTCAAGTGTGATTCACAAAACCCTAAAACGTCCATTCTGACATGACTGTGTTTCAAAAAGTGACTCTTCACATTCTCCCCTATTTAGTACGTAGCCATATGAAAAGAGTTATACCACTTTGTTTGTGAAAGGGTTTTTGCTATTTGTTGTAATATTTATCATTTGCTGTGATATCTAGAAATCATTTAGCATGAGCAACGTATTCATTTGACCAGCAGGCCTGTAATTAAGATGGCCGCGGGGAGTGCGTGAACACCCCCCGCCCCCCTCCCCCTCCTCCATCTAGAGGTCCGCTTGACAAGAGCACACACACACACACACACACACACAAACGAATGCCCCCAAGGACCCCTCGCAAGGAAGAAGAGTGAAAATTAGATGTTATTAAATTTGAATTACAACGATGTATAATTAGCTTTCAAGGGCTCTAAAAATTCAAGTTTTCAGCATTCTAAAGTCAGAATTTTCTTGCTATGTACATGTAGTTGCTACGCTCCCTCGAATATTAACAGACGCAGTGCTTCTTATTTCTGTAAAAATCTATCAAGGGGGCATATGTTTCTTCTATTCAGGGGGTGGTGCAAAGTCGTTTCTGTCCCCTCAAATCTCAAATGGCCAAATCTCTTTATAAACTAAAGGGGTAATTCATTTTTTCTGTCTCCCTTGCCAAACAAAAACTGGCGTCATTAATTTCGCAGTACAACCATATAAAAGATGCGCTAAAATACAAATTGCCAACACTTCAAAATATAATTCCATTGTCTCTCAGTCGCTACGCTCCCTCGCATATTCATACATGTAGATACACCCTTTCTTCCAGAAACGCCAAAACGAGGAGCATATTATTCTCTTTATCGAGGGGGCGGCTAAATTGTTCTTTCCCCTTTTCAAGACAAAGTTTTGTAGTATATCGATCAGATTTTTCCTAGTTCTCCAAAGATGCGAAATTTCAACACGCAGTGATCCCGCTCGGTCGCCACACTCCCTCTCAATTCATTAGAATCGATGCAATGTTTCTTGTAATTTACATACCCTCGACTAAAAGGCTCTCGAAGGCGCGCGTTGGGGTGGGGGTCGGAAGCAGGTGTGGTACTTTATGAAAAGAGGGAGCTTTCCCCAGTAGCCCTCGCTAGAAAACATCATAATTAAATGAGCTTAATCATTAATCAAGTACAACTCTGGTAAATATTTCTGGTGCTTTAAAACACAAAGTTCCAACGATACAAAATATATTTTTTCTCATTTAGTCGCTTACATGCTACCTCGCATATTAACAAATCTAAGGTAGTGTTTCTTAAAACTGTCCTGTAGAAACGTTGAACGCCAAGGCCCCGGGGTGCGCGGGTAGAGCCTTCCTCTATAAAAGGGGGATTGAGGAGGCAAACCCGTTTAGCCCCCGTCCGGTTCCCAAGACAACGACACAATTGTCTTTAATAATTTTGAAGTATGGATAAGCTTTAAAATGCTCTCAAATAAGTTTCAACTGTCCAGAAACGTTATTTCCCCCCACTCGATCGCTTCGCTCCCTCGCATTTTAGTAGATGAAATGTTTCTTCTAATTTTACAAACCCTGCCTACCATATTTGGTGGTGGGAAGGTAGTAGTAGTAGTAGTAGTAGTACTATTAGTAGTAGTAGTACTAGTAGTAGTAGTACTAGTAGTATTAGTAGTAGAACTAGTATCGGTAGTAGTAGTAGTAGTAGTAGTAGTAGTAGTAGTAGTAGTAGTAGTAGTACTAGTAGTAGTAGTACTAGTAGTATTAGTAGTAGAACTAGTATCGGTAGTAAGTAATAGTAGTAGTAGTAGTAGTAGTAGTAGTAGTAGTAGTAGTAGTAGTAGTAGTAGTAGTAGTAGTAGTAGTAGTAGTAGTAGTAGTAGTAGAAGTGGGCTAAGTAGAAGTAGCAGTAGTAGGAGGAGTAAGTAGTATTTAGTAGTAGTAGTAGTAGTAGTAGTAGTAGTGATAGTAGTGCTAGTAGTAGTAGTAATATTAGCGGTAGTAGTAGTAGTAGGTGAAATTAAAATGATAACGTAAATGCTTCCCTTTGGATATTGAACAGAAAATACAGTTTTACATATAATTACACACAAAAAGAAACATATGATATGAACGTTACTGTCGAAAGCATAATGGGCGGGGCTAGATGATCGTGATGATATATGTTTATACAATGAAACACTGAAGCACATATCGTGTGCGGCGGACATAAAAGTTCAACTTTTCGTGCAATTAGTAGAATGAACTCACCAATGATAGGTAAACCATGGGCAACAAATCTCGAGAAAATAAGTCCAAAGATGGCAAGATGGTATAAACGATTGGTCATCCACGCCATAGCTGGCGTTCCGGGGATACCTGCTGATCCCTACTACTTTCTAATCCTGGGTAATAAACTCCTCACCGGTGAAAGTTTTTCAAACTATTGGAAGCGAGATGTACCTGCGCCTATTCACATGAGCGGGACTGCGGCTAAGCTTTCCGGTCCAAGTCGCAGCTCTCTCGTTTGCAGAGTGATTATATGATTGCGTTTTCTTTTTCCTTTACGGATTTCGCGCTAGGTTTGACGTTTTGTCCCAAACCGCAAAAATTCTTTTATCCATTCTGCATGACTACCCTTCTCATTCATATTCATAATGATCATTTCGCGATGATTCTCTCTCTCTCTCTCTCTTTCTCTCTCTCTCACTCTGTCAATTTACCTCTCTCTCTTGTTCACATTAATTATGTCTTCTCTTTCTTCTCAATACATTTATTTATCTCTCACTCTTTCTGTCTTTTTCCCCTCTCTTTCATTTATCTCAACATATCCCTTTCTTCTTCTGTATTTCTTTCTGTCTGTCCGCTCTCTCTCTCCCTCTCTCTCTCTCTCTCTCTCTTTCGTCTGTCATTGTCTTTCTGTTCTCCCCTCTCGCTCTTTCTCTCTATCTGTTTTTCTTTCATTCTCCACTCGTTCTTCATCTCTCTTTCTCTCTCTTTCCCTTTCTCTCTCCATCACTCTCATTCTCTACTCTCCCCTCTCTCTCTCTCTAGCTATCTTTTTCTCTTTCTCTTTCTTTTTCTCTATATCTATCATTATCTACATTCCTATCCAAATCTCTCTCTCTCTCTCTCTATCTCTCTCTTTTTCAATCCCATTGTCATCATGTTGCACTTATGGTACGGTGATACTATTATCGTTTTCGTTCTGGAATTTTGCAAAGAATATAAAAAGCCATTTTATCAGCGGGTACAATAGCTTGTTTGCTGATTAATGCATTTCAACTTTTCAACTTGTCAGGCCAAACTTGCTATACATTGCCTTCATAATTAGTTTGCTTGCCCCATAGTCTTTTCAGAAGTGTAAGAAACGTTCAATCTTCGAATGATAATTCATTGCATTTTCTGACTTTAACCGTGGCAGGGTTTATTTCTTGTCAAAAGCCCATTCAAAGTGGACAACAAAAAGTGGTGTCACTGAATTGTATACACAATAAGATTGGCATAAGTGTGAACCAGAGGAAAATCGTCGTTAGATTTCCTATTGTCCAATATAATATGTCTACATGATTTTGTGGTTGATAAACTGACTTTCCTTACAATCATCAGACAATTATTAACCAATCATTTCACTTATCACCCGATCAATTAACTAATCAATCAGTAAATAAACTTATTAACCAATTAACCAATGAACAAATACACTTATAAATTTACTTTTAAAAAATTTCTCTTATCCTCAAGCGAGTTTTTATTTCCCTAATTTCAATACATATTTACATTTAATTACTCAATGATTGAGTGAGACATAACATAGGTTAGAAATTAAAGTATATTCAACAATTCTTCCAGCTAAGTATTATTTTCTTTGTTAACACATTCATACCTTAAAAATAATCTTAGCAACGACTTGAATTTTAAAAAAAAGTATGTGGGTAAAAAAACAGAACCATTGACAATCTTTTTAACGTAACATTTATAAATTGCATATTGCGCATATTTTAAAATAATATTCAGGATAGTATATTTCTTGTTTCCTATGTCCTTACCAACACCTAATATCTTTTAGTTTATTTGTATTTCTACTCGGAATAGGTTAAATATCAAATTACATTTTATTTTCCAAAACAAAGTCACAGCCTTGCAATATATCATAAAGTGAAACATTGAGTCAACTTGTCCACAAGAGTTGCATAAATTATTATTCACAATTTGCCATTTATATAAGTTTTCTTTTGAGGCAATAAACCTGTGAATCATCTTGAAATTAAATCGTTTATCTTTATTATTACGAATTTGCTTTAATTTAAATGAAATTACATCCTTCCAAACAAAGTCATTTTGTTCTAAATCTAGAAAGGAATTCCAAAAATAAATGACATTTGGTTCTCTAGATTTCTTACGTATTAACAAGCGATAGTAATCTTTCACTTTCATAACAAAAACATTCCATTTTTCCCCTGTTTCTTTTTCTATATCACATTCACTTTCATAACAAAAACATTCACTTTATCCTCTGTTTCTATATCTATTACACATTTATGTTTAAAATCATTGACATAATTTAATCTATCTAACCAACACTACGGAAATGCTTTCTTTAATGTTGTATATTTAAAATCAAATAAGAGCTGTTGTGCTTCTACTTTTTTATTTATTAAATAAATGTAGAGTCATTCCAAATAGCATTTGTAATCAAATTATGAATTTTCAATAAACCGGCATCTTGCCATTCTCCATAAAACAAGGTTTTTTTCTTAAAGGCAATATTACTATTTTTCCAAATAACTTTATTTGGGAATATTTCTTACTTTAAACATATCAATGAATCTTAGTTCTGACCAAGTACAAAAAAGATCTACATAAAGTTCTGACAAATTATGTTTAGAGCAAAATAAATTCATATCTTTTATATTACAATTGAAATGTAAACAAAGTGGCAAACCCCCTATTTTATCGGACCAGTATATAAACATATTTTTTCAATTAGAGCCATTATCATTGAAGAAACGAGATATCCATGCCAAACGAAGTGAAGATATTTTACTAGCAATATCAATCATATTCAATCCACCATTTTCAATATCACTTATAATTACATTACGTTTAATTTTATCTTTATTGGAATTCCATCAGAAACAAAACGATAGTCTATTCAATTTCTGTAAAAACATGTTTTGGTACTGGTACAACAGTTGCGGTATACACAATTTGTGACGCCGCTAACATTTTCAAAACAATTATTCTTCCATAAAAAGTAAGATCTCTCATTTTCCACATATTTAATACATTTCGAATTTTATATATTTTTACATTCCAGTTTAATTCTTGTAACAATTTCTTATTTTCGCCTATATATACTCCTAGATATTTAACAGGTTGATCCGTATATATAATGTCATTATCATGAAAAGATTATCTACAATATTCAGTTTCATAACTTCTGTCTTATTCCAATTTATTTCCGGACCTGCATAGTTTCCAAAATCGTGAATTTCATTCATAATATATTGTATATCATCAACAGATTCCACAGATAATGTCGTGTCATCTGCATATTGGGAAATTTTAAACTATTGATACCTAAACCAACACTGAATATATCAATCCCTTTAATCTTTTATTTTGTCTTATTTTGCATGCTAATATTTCCACTACTATGTTCAAAATTAATGCCGATAATGGGCAACCCTGGCGAACTCCTCTTTCAATAATTAACTTTTTTTTAAACCATCCATTATTCATCACACGACCAATGGCGTCCGTATAAAAGGTCTTTGTCCATGTGATAAAAGATTCTTTAAAATTGAATTTACGTCATACATGAAATAGGAAAAAATGGGATACATTGTCAAATGCTTATTTATAATCCAAAAAGAATATAATCCCTGAACTATTGGATGTCTTTAAATAGTCGATCACATCTTGTACTAACCGTATCTTTTCTTTATGAAATCTCTTTGATCAGTTGAAATGCTACTCGATAAAACACGTTGAAGTCTTTTAGACAGTAACCTTGACGCACTTTTATAATCAGATGAAATGCAAAAATGGATTCATACTATTGAATTAAATATAAAAATTCCGAATATAAATAAATTTACTAATCAACTAGCCAAATAGCCAATAAATATCCAATTTAAAATTCTTCTCCTTGCCTTTAAAATCCGTAACGGTGAATGCCCCACGTACCTTTTCAGTCTCGTAAAATCCAAACCCCCCTCCTCCAGGTTGCGTGCATCAACTTCCTCTCACTTTCAACTAATTCCTGGCCCTCGTGTGAAAACAAGATACGGCGATAGAGCATTTTCTGTAGCCGCCCCCAGTTGTGGAATAGCCTCCCGTCCTACATCCAAAATGCTCCTTCTATACACACTTTCAAAGTAATGTTAAAAACCCATCTGTTCAAATCCATATCATGAATTTTTGTCTTCTCTAACCATGTCAAAATATGAAATCTTTAGTCATCTTTAGCATAATCTAAGTTACATTAAGTTGTTTGATTGATTTATCTGTAACATACTGTAATTTGTTATTGAATAATATTGTGTAATCGTGGTGCTGTCGTCCCGGCTTTTATTTCGTGTAAGGACATTGCTTTACTTAATGGCTGCTGGGACAACAGCACCATAGCGCCTAGAAACAATGTATTAGGCGCGTTATAAATGTGATCTATTATTATTATTATTAATTCATCAACTAATAAACCGGTGAACCACTTCATTAACCAATCGACTAATCAGCTATGATAGCTAACCCCAGTCAAATACCAATTGACTTTTTAACCAATAAGTCAATAATCCAATCGAATAACCACACAACAAGCTAACTAATCAATCAATGAACTAATCGGCAAATAAACTAATTAAATTAACCAAATTACTAATCGACTGATCACCCAACTTATAAATCAATTGAATGATAAACCAGATAACTGATTAACCAGAACAGAAGAGCAAGTTACGAATTAGCAGGCCAATCGATCGACAAACCAACAGAAATCAATAAAACAGTCAAGGATATAATAAGCAACCAATCAACAAGCTAAAACTGTCGTAGTAGAGTTTAAACAATGCTGATTCAAAGGCCCTGTTTGCCAAAGCTTCAAATCACAATTCATCTAAGAGAATCAAAAGCCATTTCGTCGATCATTTGGTATAATTATTGTGTCTTTTTTATTCAGGCCTTATTAGTGTTAATTCTGCATGCCCCCCACACTTAAAACACTTCATACTTTCAAATATGATATTACTAATATGCCGTTCTTTGTTATGGCATATCACTTTATGATAATGTCTCTATTCGCTTCCAAAGGACTATGGATATTATTACGCCGGGTTTAGCCCCGGCAAACGTAGTGCTCAGTGGATTTAAGGAACAAGTCTTGCCAGGTACCCACTTACTAGACCTTGGTCGAGTGTGACAACTGTAGATTATTGTCTTTCCATAGAAGGTTAGTGCTGTGGCAGGGATTCGAACCCCGAACCTTGTGGTTCACAGTCCGGATACTTATCCAGTAGACCAACGAAAGTTATATCTCAGTCAGAGCAATGACTGAGCATTGAATGTCTATTTTATATGTGTAATTTGAATGAGATTATTATGATGGGAAAATATACATTTGCCTGTCAATAAAAGAATTGCTACTCGCCAGCTCTTTTTCTATTTATTCTCCTGAAATTAAAAAATAATCCCTCAAAATAACCATAGTTTTGGTCCATTAGTGTCAGAAAAGATTCACTCAAGCTCTTCAGGTTTGTGTAAATAGTGCCGAATTCCTGTCCTGAAAATCCCATTCTGATGTTGTGACTGATCTATAGACTTTGTCAGATCGATTGTCACTCTGAATAGAGAATGCCACTGGTCCGTGAAAATCAGGGCCAAAGAAATTTTGAACGGCATGCTCAAATATAATTCCTACATTGACAATAAGGGGCAGCGTCTAAGCCGGGGAGAAACACCATTAAAAGTTAAAGCATTACTTTCCACTTAGAGATGTACGTTAACCTCATGATCCCCCAAACACACACAACTAACAGTAGGAAACGGTTGCATTGAAGCTTTGATACGATTTGTGGTGTAGATTTGGTGTACATCTGGGATTAAAGGGGGTGCAGCATGACGAGACTATGTGTCTTTCCCGTGGCCTGACTCGGGGCCAATCGGGTTTTACGACTACGGACGACGCGACCGCAGCATACACGTGCGTGCAACATACGCGAAACCGAAGCAAGAGGAGAATTTCGGTCTGTTTCGCGAACGCTAGCGCGCGCTGACCGTTATAATCAAGTCCATTCGTTTACGTGCAGTTGTCCAAAAGAAGTCGTAGTTGGCGTTAACCAGTATTTGCCATGCTACACCCCCTTTAAGATAATACTGTTAATATACCATGGCACTTTTCAAAATATAGGTCAATGTTTAAAGCTCACAAATTTCTTGAGTTTCCTACTAATAAAATATGAATACATTTTTACTTCTAAATTTCTCTCTCACTCATTCTCTCTCTCTCTCTCTCTCTCTCCTGCCCACCTCTCTCCCTCTGTCTCTCTGCATTTCTCTCTCTTTCACTCTCTTTCACCTGTCTGATTTTCTCCTTCTTTTTTTCACTCTCTTTACCTCTACCTCTCTCTCTCTCTCTCTCAACCCCTTTCTCCTCCTGCCCATTGCTTATATTTTCCCTTTCCTTCAAGACTCTTTTTCTAAAACTCGTGTTTTCTTAATTTTCTCCTTTACCTCTCAACTGTTTTTGTCTTATTGCTTTGCCTGACATACAATTCTGATCACAGGGTTTGCCTATATTTTTGATGATCTTTGACTATGGTCATAAACTATTCATTTATTCAATTTCCTCCATGATAATTTAGCAGCATGTACATGTATTTCATACAAATTTCCTCTAATACGATCGCAACAACTTTCGAAAAATTAAGCAAGTCATTAGCCTTGTGCGTCACCTATTCAAATGTACGAACATGACAATGACGTATTATATATAAATGATTTCTATGGGATTTACGATAGAGTATTGAAATTGCCCTTGAGTTGTTTTCCGAAATAGTTGCGATCATGTTCATTTTAGTTCTTCCATACTTAATTAATATGAAATAATACAACTTACCTACTTAAAGGGATCCGGTAACTTTGTCTCAGATTCTGAAACAAAATTCTGGATTTAGCTCATGATGCAATGATAATCATAAACCTTTAGGTCAGACAGGAACCCCATGACTTTTACAAGCTGATCGCCTGTCTGATTATCAAGATATTTATGATTGGAATTACAAATTTTGAAAACCGTTCGCCTGATAGTTTTCATAACACTATAGTCTATTAGGGAAAACGAGTATGGTAAAACCGGTCAATCAAAGATTTTTACTTTTTGAGGCACTTCTTGATCATTTTGAAGCGCAATTTTTTTAGGGCTTCATTATTACACCATATCACAGACACTAATAACATGTAGGGCCGTGTATCTCAGATTTAACACTGTTAAACGATCCCTTTAAATACATTTATTGTTAGTGTTATCTACTGAAAGCATTAAGATTGTATTGACAGAAACAAATATGAAGCATTCATGAATCGCGATGTCTTCTTGCCAAATGGCAATTGCCTTCCAGAATACTTTTTCTCCCTCTTTCTTTCGGAATGGTCTCCTCTTCTACGATGTTGTGCATAAACATTTCCAAATCAACCTTAAAGCTGCGATGGTTTCCCTACATGAGCGCATTTTTGTTAAAGATTTCTGCAATCCTGCTTTATTTTCATGATCCGGTATCTTCCTTTATTATTTTCTTCTTCTATTCTTTGGTACCAAACTATGTAAGTGTGTTGTTGTCAAATGCATATTCTTCTCGAGAATAACCTTGGTGATGACCGGTGAGACCGACGTTACATGACAATGGCCCGTGCCCCTCCCCCTTTGCCATTTTGAAATTTAAGTGGCAAACATAAGTCCAAGAATATGCCCCCCTAAAAAACAATGATAAATAAATAAATAAAATAAATAACAAATTAATAATAATAACATTAATTATGGGGGTGACCTTTTATTTACTTTGCTTGTAAGAGAAATTTTGACTGCAAAAAGCCCACACGTCCTGAGACCCCTCTTTTTTCTGCTTGTCAGCAAATTTCAGGAATATTTTGCCCCTCCTTTATGAAGTCTTGAATATGGCACTCGGCCGTTCTGTTTTCTTTTTTCTGGGGAAAGCGAACTGGTAAGAAATTGTTCTTAACATTAAGGGATAAATTGAAGGTTGATGGACACCGCCACATTGACGTCGTTTTCTCTTCTCCACCCCTCCCTCCAAAGTGCATGGATTACAACAGTGTCAAGACTAACTTGTGTATTACTAATCAACAGAGGGCGTTTTCCATTCCATGTTCTTCATTCAATAAGGTCACATACAGTAATTTAAAAGGTGTAAATCGTATTGGTAGCTGGTAACCAAAAAAAATCTTTCACCCCCTTAGGCCTATTTACTTATGACATTACTTTCGAAGAAAATCTCTGCAGAAGTTTGGAATTTTCTCTTCGCTATAAGTAAGCTTAATATGTCAGTCATTATTAAAAAATACTTGTTAAAGAATACTTGTGAGAGCTGTAAAGATTTTCAAAAAAACCTAGTTAATGGTTTGAAAAGATCTTGAAAAATCTGTGCTAAGAATATCATGGTTTCAAAAAATTGAACTTTGAAATGAAGTTAGAATTCAGTTCATTGATTAGTCTGCAAACACAGACTCTTCTTTTACACTTAAACACAATTTAATAAAGCCTTGAGCCTATCCTAACCTTTTCGCTCTCCGGCTTTGTCTAATATTATAATAGTACATAATATATGTAAAACAGTAAATTGTGCAGTCTTACATGGGCTCGCAATTTAGAGACTCTAATATGCGTCACGATTGAAAAAGGACTTTACCTGCCAACGAAATATTGATCGCGAACACAGAACTCAAAATACGTATAAGGCTTTAACGAAAAAAGTTGTTATATTGCCCTTTGCAACCGACCCCAAAATCTTAAAATCTACGGTCGGCTCTTTATTAAAGTTTTATTTTTTTGCCGGTTTTTTGAGAAAAAAAGTTCTATGAATCAAAAAATATGTATTAAAGCATTGAAAACTGAAAAATATCAGCCCAAAGAGGAAAAAAGCAACAAAAGAACAAAAAAACTAAATAATAATATCGACCGACCGACCCAGGTGCTGGCATTTAAAGGGTAATACTACATTTAAAATTTTTTTTGTTAGGCCTAAGTATACGTATTTTCAGTTCTGTGATCGCGAAGCAATTGACGCGGGAACATGCGCAGTACAACCGTGAAAGTATTATGGGATACAGTGCGAGTAGAACATCCAATCAGCGTCGGAGCCGTAGCCAGAGAACACGCCCACACGAGAGACGTCAAAAGGGTTCGGATCCTGCCACTGGATAAACGGTTCGGTTTGGTCGGCTAACCCTATTTGGTAGAGTCCGTCGGCAAAGGTTATCCAAAAATCCGTAAATGAATCGGGTTGGCAGAGAATACCCGGTACTTTGATGACTGGTTCACAATAAACGCAGTTTCGCTTAATTCCGGCAGCAGAGTTGGACCATCCACACATTACTGAAAAATTCGGAGAAATAGTGGGTCAAGGCTATTGTGTGTGTGTGTATGTGTGTGCGTGTGTGTTTGTGTGAGGAAAGAGAGAGAGAGGGGGGTGAAAGGGAAAAGAGAAGTGGAAAAGAGACAAACCGAAGGAGGGGCAATGAAAAACAGAAGAGTGTACGGATTTGGGAAACGTTGACGGAAAGTGAAAAATAGTAAAAGAGTGAGAAACGAAATGGAAGAAAATGACGATGAAGAAAAGAAGAAGCACGAGAACGAGAACAAGAACAAGAACAAGAAAGTAAAAAGAAGAACAAGAAGAAGAATAACAAGCGCAAGAAGAAAAAGAAAAAAAATGAAGAAGAAGAGGGAGAAGGAGAAACATCAAGTGAAAAAGTGATATGTTCAATCATTCTTTATAAGATACTCTTAAAATTCAGTCACTGTTAATTCAAATTCAAAAACATATTGTAGTTTATTGGAATAAAGTCCCAGGATAACATAGTATACCCCCACCCCATTCCTCCTGCTCACCCCACCCCTCCTCACACGGACTAGATCCAAGCTACATCTATGGTCAAGCTTTTGTGCTCCGATACATGCTCATGTGACATGTGCTCCGCGGCTTACTTCGTCAAAGATGTAGGGTTAGGCTAAGGTTTGGTTCCAGGGTTAGGATTAGGTTTAGTGTTTGGTCTAGAATAGAAGTTAGGTCTTCGGTCACTGTAAGAAACTGACCCCGGGGCAATTGCCATCG
This sequence comes from Mesocentrotus franciscanus, assembly GCA_037976565.1. Taxonomy (NCBI): domain Eukaryota; kingdom Metazoa; phylum Echinodermata; class Echinoidea; order Camarodonta; family Strongylocentrotidae; genus Mesocentrotus; species Mesocentrotus franciscanus. Next base: position 25,269,221 of record CP137683.1, on the reverse strand, counting down.
GAGCATGTGTCACATAACCCAAACTTTAGAATAGTTTCCTTATTATTATCCATTGTTTGCGTGTTTGTTTTCTCACCGAATACAACATACTCCCCATATAGGGATGCTCGGTTAGCCAGTCCAACATGCACGCCGTTATCCGCTCTCACAAGAAACTTGAACTTTCCGTTTTGGATCCGACTAATCGGGAACAGCCAGTGGAAATTATAGTTGGTGCCACTGTCATCAGTGTGGAAACTGCACACTGCAAGAAAGATATAAAAATAAAATAATAATAATATAAATATGATAATAATAATATTGATATCAACAATATAATAATAATAATCATCATCATCATCATCATGATAATAATATTGATTATTATACAAATAATACACAGGTATGAGTGCGTTATGGTCGATGCAGCGCATGAGGGTATTCACTACGTGCAATAAAATTCACGAGGCGTTGCCGAGTGTATTTTGTGCCATTGTGAATACCCGAATAGCGCTGCATCGCCATAACGTCACGAACGAAAACCTGTGTATTATTTGTTTTATAAAATGGGTCGACAATCTTACTTAGCAAGGCGATAACACTGTCAACCTGCAACCTTCATACGAAATAACGTGTGCACACAGACGATCGAGGCAGCAGTGGCCTCGTAAACAGACTGTGCAGTGCATGGGGCGACTTCTCGTAAACATGCATTGAATTACACGCAGCGTGCATTATGCCTTTTTGTTGCACCTTTTTTTTGCACGGCTGTTAGCACCAAAATGCACTCCCCGTGCATGTGGTAAAAAATAATGCACGGTCACGTGATCCATTTTGACGCTTCTCATTGGCTACATTCTTGAACCCATTTTATAAAATAATAATAATAGTAATGATAATAATAATATTGATAATAATAATAACAAAACCAAAAAAAAAATTTTTTTAAAATAAAAATTAATAATAATAATAATGATAATATTAACAATAATATCTTACATTAATATAGCGTTTTACTACACACAAACAATATTACTTGCCAATGAAATTTGAAAAAAGTCACAATATGTCGTACGGAAAGCATTGCACGGAATCGCTCTTGGAGGGTTACGGACGTGTTAGTGAAGTAGAAAGCCATCAATCATTCTAATTTTTAGATTAACTGGAGCGAATATATACCCCCGATGGATGGTAGTGTTGTTGCCATGGCGGCTATTTTGTTGATGACCACGATATTTGTCCCGATTTGGATGGGTGGGTTTTTTGAAAATGTAAGGATCCAATTTATATAATAGGGTTGAACTCGGCCTCGTGTATCACATCTCCTTTCAGCAGCAACGATAGTGTAAAGATTTTGTTTAAAAATTACATTACAATATTCATTTTCATTTGCTTTGGGTAATCGAATAATTGGAATGAATGATTTCTATATAACTAAAATAGTTGATGGAATTATGTAGGCCCAACTCTCTAAGAGCGATTCTATGCAATGTTCTTCCCTACGACATACTGTGACTTTTATCCACTTATTTCATCCAGTAACAGAAATGCCTCAATATGACCATTATCTAATGTTTGTTTCTTGTATCAGGAACATTTTGAATGGATATAAAGAGAGACAGTTTTCATTTTTTCATGAAATAGATGGAAAAAGACATATGTCGTAATTGCCATCTGTCATTATTTGTCATCCGTATCTTAGAATGAAGGATCATTTTTTTGAGCAGCACTTTATTTTACATTTATTGTATAGCACATCATCAGAATACTTCAATGCGCTTTTCAGTGCTATTAGGTATACCAACGTGTTTATTGAAATGATCGATGCAGAAGCGTCATTTTCATTGCGTTATTTCCTGCGCTAATCATTCCTGTGGGTGTCTTTAACATTAACACCACTAATCATTCCAAAATGAAAATGAAGTCAACTGTTCGTTTTGCAGTAACTTGTTATAAGATGTCGCCCTTTCAAAGGTCACACAATTTACACAACGTCACGTGTGCACACGGCAAAACTGTTTACATTTAAATTCACTGGAAACACCTTTGCACGCAACTGCGCATGTGCTGATTGGCTTACAACCTCATAGTTAGCATACTGAAATAAAATTTAAGAGACGGTTGAGTTCATAGAAAAGTGAGAATGATTTGTGAACTTTTCCATTATTTTGTTATTATTATTTTTTTTTTTAATTTATTGATTCATTCAGTTCCACTGGACCTGCTTTTCAAGAAACCCATTTCAATGTTAGTGTGAAAGAATAGCCTGAACAAATGTCTTCTAAGAAAAAGGACGGCTCTTCAAATTGACTCATATTCGAAATATCAAATTAAATACACCCTTTCACGGTTACAAGAGTGCGCATGCCCAGACATGGGCGCCATTTTAAATTACGAGTAAACACCTTTGTTTACTCGTAGTTTAATCATGTTTATTCATGAACAGCCAGCCTAGCAACTGCATACGCTACCTCAATGTAAGCGCGCAGCGCAGGCAGTGACGGAACAATACATGCGCATCTAAAAACATTGATGACGCAATGTTTACTCGCAAATTAAAATGGCGCCCTTAAGCGTGAAAGGGTGTATTTAATTTATTTCAAAAAAACACTTTCTCTAAGGACGACACGGAATGGCTGAAGTGTTCAACCAAACTTTCATTGCACATGTTTGTACAGTGTATGTGGTTCTCAGCAAGACCGAATCCAATTTCTTATCATTTTGATGATTCCTAAACCTCAGAGTCAGAACCTCAATACATTCGTGAAACACAGTCAACCTTTTCACATCGCTTCCAGATAGTGTATTTCACAATGCAATCGAATAATCAGAACTCCATCTTATATTGAACTCAAACCAAAATGTTGCACTTACAACACTGATGTTTCATGATGAGGTACTTCCGTATAGAGACACAAGGGTCCCCAAAGGTTGTCGTGTTGACGGTCACGGTACAACTAGATACCCCTTCGCATGACGTTCTCACGGCCGATAATGAGTCTGCGAAACAGTCCGGAGTCAGTGTCCTATTGGTGGAACAGACTTGTGCGCCAGACTTCCTCCCGAAGTTTGCATCTACGATATGAATGCGGTTGTCCTGCCCACAATCTACGGTTATATCGTCGCCTTCGCATGTAGTAGACGTGTACATTTCTGTTTAAAAAAAATCGAAGATTGATAGAGAGGAAATGAATGAGAATGTTAATTAACTTTCTTGAAAAGAGGAATTATAATTCCTGTTAATTTTTCCTGAACGGTCTCAATCGTCCACCCACGTCATGCCATTTCTTAGCGAACGTCTTGTGTATTATCAACGATCTTTCAGCTTACCGTTGTCGTTCCTTGTATGATACCGAAGCGGTTGAGCCCGAAAATTAACAGAAAGTAGTTATCCTCTTATCTATGCATGATTTCCCTTGGGCAAAACCTTTTAAAAATCACTTTACTAACTTTTAAATTAGTTATAATAATAAATATATAAAATGTTAACATCATTTCCAGGGCTTTAGGACAGCTACCGTGAAAAGAATTTCTTCCTACCGGGAACCTATTTGTTGATTTCTTGAAAGTCTTGCGATCGTGTTTTTATTTATACCTTATTTCATTATTAACATTCTCAGAAGGAAACAAATTTACTTCTCTTTTGGCATTGGCCACCATTAAAACCTGTCTGGCAAGAGCAGGAATAACGGTTTAGATTATCCATACATGTTCCTCCATTTTGGCAGGGGTTACTTGCACATTCGTTGATATCTAGGAGAAAAAGAAAGAGGAAGTAATAGAGAGAAAAAGAGTGAGAAGGAGAGAGAGGATGAGAGAGGGATGAGTGGAGATAGAGAGAGAGAGAGAGAGAGAGTGGGGGTGAGGAAGAGAGGTATTGGATAAAAGAGTCAAGTGAGAAATATAGAGAGTCGGAGGAAGAGGAGATATATAGGTTGAGGGAGATATTGGGGGACAGGGAGTCAGTAAAAGAGAGGGAGAGTGAGAGAAAGACGAAGAGGAGAGAGGGGGTAGACAACCAGAGAGAAATGGGGAGAGAGGGGTGGGGTGAGAAGAGACAGATTGGAAAAAGAAATAAGTGAGAGAAAGAGGGGAATAAGTGGGAGAGAGAGGAGAGATAGTCAGTGAGTATCAAAATACAGAGAACATAAAAGTTTTAAAAGGTAACATAAAGGCAAGATCTTCATGTTTTCATTATTTTTTTTTAATGAAATTAAATTTTTCATCACGATTTGCTCTCATAATAGTGAAGATATATTTATCATTGAGGAAATCTACAATACAAGCCCGGAATCCTACTAAATTCCTATGATATTTCTCCAAAAATTTGTTGTTTTATGTCATTTAAAAATGGAATACTGATCTGCGTCTCTGCATGTTCTTCCACCTTATGTACATATAAATTTTAATAACTTGGAATCTGGAATATTTATCAAATATGCTTCATTTTTAATAGAAAATCTAGGCCTATTCAAAATGTGATATTAATGCTCTGAAATAGTATTTTAATGATTTTTTTTTACCATCGTCCCGACACGATATTTTACTTTCTATCATTTTTTAAACATAACGCGATCGCAAGTACTTTCGAAAAATGAACCTACACACTAAGAAATAAGAGTGCAATTGCGGTGCAGATTTCCGCCCGCCTACGCGTATTTGGCAGAGGGTGCTGCTTTTGTAGCAGAATTGCACCCTTATTTTTAGTGTGTAAGACCATTTCGGAGGCATTGTGCGTCACCTATTGCAATGTTCAAAAATGGCAATTACGTATTACGTAATCCGAACATGATTTATATGGGATATACATTAGAGTATTGGGATTGCACTCGAGCTGATTTTTTCGAATTTGGTTGCGATCGTGTTACAGGTATTTTTTTAAGGTTTAAGACTACTATTTAAAATGAAAAAGAATGATAATTACCAATTTCGCAGTTAGGCCCAACATAACCGGGGATACATTCGCATTTGTAAGACCTTTCTCCATCTACGCAACGGTGTCGACTGCTACAAGGGGAACTTGCACATTCATCAATATCTGTGATAACAAAAAAATTGAGAAGAGATATTGATAAAGCTTGATAGTGGCGTAGCTAGGGTTGGGCACTTATGCCCCCCATCCCTTTCCACATTGATCGGCGAAAAGGGGGGAAAGAGAAAGGGAAGAGAACGAGGGATAAAGACAGTATAGATGGGGCGCTGTAAGGCAGAATACCGAAATTGTTATTGAAGCACAGGGAAATATTACTGAATTTTCGTAATTGAGGAATTATTTTCTCTTTGAAGGCATTAACCTGTCCATGAACTGATTTAGTGTATTATGGTGGAGGCAACGAGACAACGACCCGTTCACATTTTTATGTAGTCTTACATGACGGTTTGTTGAGCTCTGCACAAACTTGGTCTTTGCTGTATGACTTGATTCGTTCCAACATGCAAGACAATAATATGACATGGTTCTAATCGGTCTACTGTGCCGCTCACCTCTTCTTATGTTCAAAATTATTTTTACAGTATTTTGCTGTAATAGTCAAAATTCACTGCCACTAAAAACAAAAAACAAAAGACCCCCACCATCGTATGGTGACAGGAGAAAGCAGAGAACGAGATATACAGAGGAGAGAATGGGGACAACGTACACAAAAATACGATATGACCCCTGTCACCCTTCCCCTATTGTTCAGGTAAGATCAGAGCTCCTGCTTCTGCTAAAATACGAAATCAACTTTCTTTCATTTGACAAAATTTCATGAAATGAAATGGAATAATACATATATCAAACGAATCTCTAAGAAAGGAAATAAATAAAGAAATGGTTCCATTTTTAGAAAATGTTTTGGGAGTGTTGGCAGCGTGACAACATGAAAATTATCACACATTTAACTGTGTACCTCTTATATCATATGTATTGAAGTATCCACTTTGTCATTTTTGTATTTCTCTGCCCCAAAGTTTTGGGCCATGATGATCATGATCATTGTCTAGCCATTATATGGATATGATTTGCTTTATTATTTGTGGATATGTATGATCTAGTCTATCGAATTTGTCTTGTGAATGACAAACGCTGTGGAAGGGTGGAGAAAAGATCAGAGCCCCAATTCCGACACTTCATGCCCTGTTAATGATGAACCCACACTATGCACCATTCCAAACGTTGTGTAATACAATGACATAATCATAGAACATACCATAAATATTCAATCGTTATTGCCATTAGTATAGACAGATTTGATTGTAAAATCAATTTCTCCTATGACTTCATGCATTAAACTTGATGCCATCCCCAACAATTATAGTAAATGCGTCATTATCAAAAGTGGGATTCTCAAACGGTTGATTGTCATTTTGTCTCGACGAGTTATGATATTTTCCATAGCGTATAGACATGATAGAGAGAGATAGTAAAACCGCTTCCTTAATTACGCGTACGCCAGCAAGTTCTCTCAAAAATACGATCTTTTCGTTAGGAAACTATTGGGACCTCTATGAAATGACTGACCAATCATAAGCAAATTCCGGTAACATAACTATCTCTCTCTCAAACAGCTATGGTATTTTATATTAGTTCCATGATATAAAGCCAATGAGTGAAAGTAATCGATAGTACAATGTTTACAGAGTGAATGGTGTGCACATACACAAGAGCATATCATATTATCGAGTGGAGAAGTAGTTAAACGACTTGTGTCAGCTACATGAAAGGGAACGTTCTGAAAATAATTAATAATTTCCTATATTATATTTGAGTTTAAGAGAGAGGGGGTATGAGAGAGAGTGAGAACTTCAATGGAAACAGTAATAAAGTAATCTATCTCTGTTTCTAATGGAAAATGCGATGTGAAAATGAGTGATTTGCTTTAAGTTGATTTTTTTTTCTACCAAAGTAGTTGTGATCGCATTAATAGTTAAAATTCTGAAAACGATGTCAATACTAAATGATATATATAATCACACATTGCCTGGCAGTGCTTACTAACAGTGCGTGCGTGTGCGTGTGTGCGTGTGTATGCGTGTGTGTGTGTGTGTGTGAGAGAGAGATATAGTGGGGTAGGGAGAGAGATCTTTTACAAGATAAACAAAGAGACAGAGAGGATAATAAGATAAGATAACCCCCCTCCCTTTTATTTTTTATTGTTCTTTCTTATGTTTCTCGTTCAGACTTTCTGTCAATATACCAGTGGTAATGATGGTGATTTACCATCATAATCAAGACTGGTACTTTATTGAAGAAAAACAAATAAAGAGAAGGACATCATCTCATCTCTCTTGTATGAGTTTATTCCATCACGAGTGGGCTCACCTGGGTAGGTACAGGTCCACGTGCTCCCACCGGTGACACCAGCAGACTCCATTAAGTTTGACATGACGCCGCTAGACGATGATGGAACCAACTTACGTACCAGCTGCACCTCGGTGTTTGTCATCTCGTCAAACACAACGGGACAGATGATCGATGAGCATCCCGGGTCGCCTGGCATCGCAGAATCAACTGGATGATAGGAAAATAATGAAGATCATCATTATCATGAGAATGGTGATGAAGTAGATGATGATGATGACAATGATTATAACAATGACATTTAAAAGTCGTCACGTTTCTTACCTGTTTCGTGTCAATTTTCTTATACGCCGGAGTAATTACGGGGTCAAAATAGGGATATGATTCTGAACAAGCGCCCATTCACCCATCACACACCTGCATCCTGATCGACGTCTCTATTATATAGCTGAGTTTTTTTCGATCGGCAGACATTTCAACTACTATAATTTACAAGCCGAGAAAAACAACCATTTTATCTCACCTGCATCGTGATCGCGGTCTCTTTGCTTAATATTTTCAATCGGCAGACTTTCAGCTAATTTAAAACCCGAGAAAAACAACTATTTTATCTACCAAAAATGTCGCGAGGCATGCACTAAAACACCATGAACACTGCACTGCACTACAATTTTACAGTACCAAACGTCAATATTTCAAGGAAACCAAACATCGGAAAGTAACCAATGCTTATGTAATTGATAGAATTTTAATTAATTTATTGTAAATTCGATAAAACACTTTATTTAATATCACAGAAATTGCAAAATCTATAAAGAATGATCCATATGTTTGTGTACGTATTAACATTTAAATAATGCGTTGTACTTCTGGGTTTAGGAATTAGTCCACGGTTATACGTCACATTTATTATGTCGAGTTCGAGAATATCAACTTTTCCGGGTTCCTCTGCTTACACTATTGATCTTTCTAAGTCTAATGATAATTTAACAAAAAATGCAAAATTCTGTCACTCAATATATTTGTATTCTTTATGTCATAAGCTTTCCAACGATAACAAACATGCATATGTTCATCATTTCCTTCCCATATAGTACCTTTAACAATTGTTAAGAAATTTCTCTGTAATAACAAAGTTTTAAATTTTATATTATATACCGGGGACCTGCTTAAAAGCAACTTGCTTATTAAGGGTATCCCTCCATTTATATGTTTATATTGTTATTTTAATACAATGTGTCAATATTATGTTATATTTGTTCTTTTTTTAAAGAACTGATGGAAAATAAAATTGAATTGAATTAACGTATTTTTCAGTGGTACAGTGTAATGTGAAGAGATTTTAAGAACATGCAATTCAGCCTTCGGCTGCAAAGCATTGTCGAATAAATCTATTTTTGGATTGAATTGAATTTATTAGCATTTAATGGGATCATAATTGGATAACATGGGCAAACATTATTCATTAGATTGAACAGCAGATAACTACATATAGTTCTACATAGCCACAACCCAGGAGAGTCAAGTCTGACAGACATAGGCGCTATACAAGAACCCAGTATTATTATTATTATTGTATACGGCCATTGAATTGTTAAAGTTAATTGTCTCGTTCTGTTGGCGAAGGGAAATTGGAATAAAGCTGAATGTGTCTCCTTTTTACCAATCGATCATGAGTTGTAATCAGATTAAATTGAAATACTATGGATAAACCACCAATGCCACATTACTTATGATAATGATAATAATAATTGGATTTAGATAACGCCTTTTCCATAGGATACAACACGCTGTCCCTTAGTATATCAGTAAATCAAGAAGAACTTTAGAGATGTGTTTTCAGATGTTTTTGAAGAAGCCAAGTGAATTAATATTTCTCAGAAATGCAAGAAGTTTATTCTATGGCGTGGGGCAATGGATTAAATGGCAATCCGACCCTTGTAATAAGTTTATTTAAATGGAAGCAGAAAAATAGGAATAACAGAATGGCGAAAGTTTGTAAAAAAATTCAGACAAGTATTAAATAAGTTATGAATGTTTGAAATATGAGATCACTCCAGCTGTGCGAATCTTGAATTAGCAATCTTGTCAGTGGATAGTGACGGTAGTGGCGGATTACTATCGGATCCTGTTGTCATGTACAAAGATATCACTACTTTCTATTTTTCTCCCAAATACTTTCACCCTTGTGGCACTACTACAAATATATCATGGAGAATATATTAATAAAGGTCCTCTTAAAAGAAGAGACCATCCCGAGTCATACACTTTTGAAATATTCAAATTTTATTTAGTTTGTGTGTTGGAACGTATGTGAAAGTTGTCCGCTATTACATCACAAAGACATTGGCAATCTTTTCAGTAGATTGTAACACTATGACGGATAACTCTCACGATTATGAGTCAAGTACGAAATATCACCAAAGTTCTATTTTTCTCCCAAGTGCTTTCGCCCTAATACCCCCTTCACATACACGGATTTTCTTACGAGTCCTTACGGATCGCACATATTCACGGATCTTTCACGGATCCTTACGATTTTGCCACTTTTACGACCGATTTAAGAGTTGTTACGAGCTATTTACGAGCTATTTACGGTTTATTACGGATTATTACGAGTTATTACGATGTAATACTACGAGCAACTTGCGTGTTAGTTACGACCTGTTTACGTGTTGTTATGAATAGTTACGAATATTTACGAGTCCTTACGATTTTTAGCCAAAAATAACAACTGAAAATGAAGTGTTCGAATTTGCAGCATTTATACCTTTCCCTAAATCGTAAGCAATTCGTAAGAATACGTAAAGTATACGTTTCTATTCGTAAAGTACTCGTAACTACACGTAAAGTGCTCGTAATAACTCGTAACAATCCGTAAAGCCATCGTAACACGACCCGAATGAAATCGTAAACAATACGTAAGCACTCGCACTAATCCGTAAATAATCCGTAAATAATCCGTAAACAAATCGTAAACTAAACTAACCGTAACAAATCGTTAAAAAACTTTGTTACGAGTCATTTACGGATTCTTGCGAGCAGTTTACGGGTGGTTACGTGTTGTTGCGAGCTGTTTACGATACTTACGGATTGTGACGAGCTATTTACGAGTTATTTACGGAAAAATTAATCCGTGGACAATCGTAAGAAGATTTTTGACATGTCAAAAAATTCGCCTCTCCTTTCACGGATCCTTAAGAGTGTCTGCGATTTGTTGCGAGTTGTGACGGGTTATTTACGGATACCAGCGAGTTATTTAAGGATGCTTGCGATTGACTACGAGTTGGCGATCCGTAATGACTCGTAAGAAAAATCCGTGTATGTGAAGGGGGTATTAGGCCTTTACACAACATACCAGTTTACTTTGTTAAATTCAAAATATTCGCAATTCAAGGCTCATACTTCTGCACCCTTAGAACATTCTTGCACAACAAATAAGTGATCCCTGATGCCTCTAACAGTATGTCCTTTTCACAATGCTGTGTTGGTGCAACAAACCCCCCTCCCGCTTCATAAGCCTACGTGCACAAATACATTCTACTTACTTCTAGGGAATAGCACGGACGACCCCAGTAGGAGAGTAAACAATACTCTGACTCCAGGCATGGCTAATAAATACACATCGACTTTGATAGTAAATCCATGTACAAAATGTCAAATGTGCTATCCACAAGGTTATGAAGGCTTCCGCCTTCACTTAGCACCAGAAATGTTCCCTGTTGGTCGAAATTTGCGTTTATCTTCTTTTCATGAAATCCAATTAAGGGCAGGTTAGACAGTTTCAAGCGAATAACATTTAAGGAGAAAGCGCTATAGATTGCAAAATGAGTTCGCTCCATATGGCCCCAAACGTGCGCGCATGCCCCTTCTCACAAACTGACGCGTTATTATGATTAACTATTATTTCATATGATATTCGCCTATGGCAGGCGTTTAGTGCCACAAAGCTCGATGTATAAAAAACGATCGATCTTTTTTATAATGTTATTGATCTTTTATGATTGAAGACAGGTTTGACCAATTGGAGGGTAACAGTGGACCATCATTTGTTACAAATCGCAAGTGATACACATTATTTATTTACGGTGACACGTCTGTCATTGTTATTTATTACGCATTTCTTGTTAAATAGTATGTATGAGACAATCTTATAATTTGGAATGAGGAACAATATAACGAAAGAAACAATCATTATCTAACCTGCGATTCGATGAAAAGTCCACTAAAAGTCATGTTTTTAGTTCTTAATTTAGAGGGTAATTCTCTTAAAATAATGTTACACTTTCTTCTTGAAGTCAAACAATTCTCTATCTACGTTTAGCAAGCAGACTTTACTGTTACAAAAAAAAATGCGTTGGCCGGGAATCGAACCCGGGTCAATTGCTTGGAAGGCAACTATGTTAACCACTATACCACCAACGTTTTGTATTTTGGCGCCAAAGATTCATTAATGTATGAAAATTTAGGTAATGTGATTGGCAGGTATCTATGGTAGGGTAGCAGCGACAGATCCGGATTAGTAAGAATGTGGTGTTGTTGCTTTTTGTGTGAATGAGAAACAGAATGAGTTTGAAATAAATCAGACAAATAATAAATAAGTTATGATTTTTTGAAATATTAGATCACTACAGCTGTGCGAATCTTAAATTGGCTATCTTGTCAGTGGATTGTGGCGTTGTGACGGATAACTCTCCGGTTTGTCAAGTACAAAGATATCACCAATTTCTATTTTTTCTCCCAAGTGCTTTCACCCTTGGGGCACTACTAAAAAATATCTTATTACAGGTCCTCTAAAAAGTTGTGACCGTCCCGAGTCATACATTTTTGGAAAAAATTTGAATTTTATTCATTTTGTTTGTTGGAACAAATGGAACTTGTCCGCTAAAGGACATGACAGAGATATTGGCAATCTTGTCAGTGGATTGTGACGTAGTGACAGATAACTTTCTCGTTTGTCGAATACAAAAATATCACTAATTTCTATTTTTCTACCAAGTGCTTTCGCCCTTTACACAACATACCAGTATGCTTTGTTAAATTCAAAGGATTCACGATTCACGGCTCATACTTCTGCACCCTTAGAACATTCTTGCCCAAAATAAGAGGAACCTGGTGCCTAATATGGATCCTTTTCACAATGCTGTGTTGGTGCAGCCACCCCCCTCCCTTTCCTGCTTCATAAGCCTACGTGCACAAATAAATTCTACTTACTTCTAAGAAATAGCACAGACGACCCTAGTATGAGAGTAAACAATCCTCTGACTTCAGGCATGGCTACTAAATACACATCGACTAAATTAATAGTAAATCCATGAACGGAATATCAAATGTGTTGTCCACAAGGTAATGAAGGCTTCCGACTTCACCAGAAACGTTTCCTGTTGGTCGAAATTCGCGTTTATCTTCTCTTCATAAAATCCAATAAAAGGCAGGTTAGACAGTGTCAAGCGAAGAACATTTAAAGAGAAAGCGCTATATATTGCAAAATGAGTTCGCTAATTCACGGCCCCAAACGTGCGTGCCAATCCCTTCCCACAAACTGACGCGTTATTAACTGTTATTTCATATATATATATATATATATATATATATATATGACATTCACCTATGGCAGGCGTTTAATGCCATAAAGCTCGATGTCCAAAAGATCGATCTTTTTCATAATGTAATTGATCTTTTATGATTGATTTTATGACTGACCAATCAGAGGGTAGCAGAAGGCCATCCTCTGTTACAAATCGCAAGTGATGCACTTGACGCCCTTTAATTAAACGGGAAATGTTATGTTTAAGTTATGTTTGGGTGTAACACCAGTGCTCACTTAAAAGATGAATGAAAACGTCAAGTTTAAAAGGAGCATTAAAGCCAGCGACATCCTCACTAGTATCATTATTGTGTAGCTGACGTACGTTTGTCATCTATCGCGACCCTTCCAAATTTGGTGGTAAACTACAAGAGTAAGTGCGAAATTAGAATTAAACAAATACTTGTAAATATTCCAAGCAATATTCAAGCAAAGAAGACACGCGGCACATCAAAGAATTCAAAGATATAACAGACGATCTTCTCTTTACTTGAGCGTTTATGGATCTGGCTTTCTTGGTAAGTTGATAGTGTATTAATTGAATATAGCTTCGGAGCCTGAAAGAAAAGATCAAGTTTAATTGAGTCATTAAATCTACTTGAAACCCGTCTTCACCCATTCAAGCACTGCAATAAATCCGTGTAATCCGTGTCGTGTTTCTATTCAAGAACGTGGGAAAGTTCGCGAAGCAGTGAGGGAGATTGCAGGACTGGTCTACAGCTTCTAATGATTTGCGTAGTTATATTCAAATTACCGAGAAGAAAGGCTTCTGCGGGCAGTGACTTTGTGACATGACTCGCCTATAATATAAACGAGGATACCCCGTATGTGAAACATAATTGGCCTATGACTCAAATCCAAGGGCGTCACATTCATACTATGGGGTCATCGACCTCCAGATTATCGGTTGCCAAAATGATGGCAGTCTAAAAATTCGGTTACATAGTTTACTCTTCATTTCTACCCCCTCTCTTTCTCTCTCTCTCTCTCCTTACCTAATACTCAACGCAATATATCAACATGACTGTATGATTTGTAATCACTGCGCTGAATATTTTTGTTATATCTATAGAGAAGCGACAGAGAGTGGAGTGAAGGGAAAGAAAGGGGAAGCAGCAATAAGAAAAAAGAGGTGCAGATAAGGATATAGAAAGAGTGAAAGGAGAAAGGGGTTGAGGAAGAGAGATAGGAAAATTGAGAGAGAGGATGAAAGAGGAATAGAAGGGGAAAGAGAAGGAGAAGAATGAGAGAAAGAGGGGGAGACAGACAGAGATAGTGAGAAAGAGAGGGATGCCCTTATGTTGAATCTTAAATGAAAAGAACTCTACAACTTCTTTTCATATCCTTATATACTTTGAATAAACATCTTTCCCCACCACCAACCCCCACTACCTCTTCTCTCTCTCTCTGTCTTCCTCTCTCTCTCTCTCATCTTACAATCGACTTACTCTTCCTAAATTCGTTTCTCTCATTGCTACATTCAATCTTCTCTCTCTCTCTCTCTCTGTATATATTAACATTCTTAACTATAAAACCTAGAAGCCACAAAAAAGACACTTATGGGCGTTCAAAGTAAAGTTGATATAAAAATATAATTGATTGAATAATTCACACAAATATTTACATTAAATCTGCAATTATTTCAATTATCATATTTATGTACTCTTTGGGATGGGATGCAAGAACATCGGCAATAACAAAAGCATACTTGATTGAAAAATGAAAACATTTTTAACTTGTGTCAGAAGATAGCAAAGTTTTTGAAGTCAATGAATTAATAATAATTCTGTAGTCATTGCATTCAGACTGTGATCCTTTCCAGCTGTCTGTCAAGGAGATGTGTCTTGTAATGTCTCTTCAGGTTGCCTGACTGCGCGAAAGCTCGCTGACATCCTTCATGCTGACAGCGGTAGGGACGTTCCCCGGTATGAGTACGACGATGTTTGGTCAACGTCGACAAATCCCCGAATCGCTGTTGACAGTCCTGACAGCAGTATGGACGATCTCCTGTGTGAGTGCGTAGATGAGTACGAAGAGATGTTCTCTGAGCGAAGGCTTTGGGACAGGACGGACATTGGAAGGGACGAGCTCCCGTGTGGGTTCGCTGATGGGACGAACAGTTGGAGGCCTGAGCGAATCGCTTGGGACAGTACTTGCAGGAGAAAGGCAGCTGGCGGTCAGCGGGGTGTTTCAATGTAGTGATCGACGAAGTCTCATCCAATCGTTGAAGCTTCGTAGGCATCGCGGAGATGTCCGGCGATAAAGCGGGAACCGTCGGAGAACGTCGGAGTGTCTTGGTGAGCTCGGGAAAGTATGAAGGAGACGAGGTGGAGCTAGTCGGAGAAGATCGCGAGCCTTCGGTATCGGAGTTCGAATAGACCGAGCCGGTAAGTGATAAAGTAGCGGGCCACGATCGCTGGGAAGAGGCAAGATAAGGAGGTAGTAGTTGAGAGTTCGTACGCACAGGACTGTAGCTAACGTTACCACTAGGTGGAGCAGTTGACGGGGACGACGAAATCAGCCAGTTGACGACGGATGATCGACGAGACGACTTCGATGTCACTTGGTCACTACGCTGAATGCCTTCCTGCCCAGATATACGAGTGCTAGAAGAATCTCCTGCAGGACACAGTGGACAGTTCGGGACGCCGCATTTGAAGATAGTCGACGGAGTTTGGAGGTGGTGTCGAGACCAGATGACGGAGGCGATGGCCTTGTTGAAGTCGGGTTCTTGAGTCTCAATGCTGATCGGCGATAGGTCACCCTTGCTCCCAAGGGACAGGAGAGAAGACGCCGCATGTAAACGGTCCATGTCGTACTCTTTGCGATTGGACCTGGATGACAAAACAAAAAGAGAGAGGAGAGGCATTTAGTTATGCTGCCCATGATACAAGCCAACCGGTTTATTTTAACAGTTACGTTCTCATTTTTTCATGAATTATTATTTCGTTTTGACAAATTCGAAGATTTAATCTATTACATAACATTAAATTAATACAATTGGAATTATTTGAAAGAAATCAAGTCATGCTAATAAAGGTTTATTATATTACAGTCAATGTCTCAAAGTTGATATCATATACGTGAAGACAAACTGAAAAAAATTAATCTGAGCGGTAGTCATAAAACTAATGTTAGATTGTGAAATAATATATTTCAGAAACATATACGTGAAGACAAAAACAAAAATCAATCTGAGCAGTAGACAGAAACATAGTGTCAGATTGTGAAATAATATATTTCAGAAACAAATACTTACGTGATGCCGAAAGGCAGTGGAGACATTTGGGTATATTGCAAGGAGCGGGCGTTGTAAAAATTTACTCCAAGTAGATATTTGCCGTACACGTTGGTTGCGAAGAGTTCGTGTTGCTCTGAAGAAGACAAATGCTCAGAATGGCGTCTTTCTAGCATTTCCTGCCAATATATGCAATTTCGAACATTAAAGCTGACATTGTATTATCACACTTCCTCTCAATAAAAGAACAGTGTATATAGCCCTGTTACATAGAATTCGGCACGTTGTGAAACGAAAATAAAGCTCTGCACCCTGTCTATTGAGCGGAGGTGGGACCGGTTCCTGGCGCTCTGATTGGTCAATAGTTTATTGAGGCGGTGACATCAATGTACTAAGACCGGTGGACTGCCAGTGGCCGAGCTAGGGTCTATTGTTTAGCTATGTTTTCAGATGCCCCGCGCTGGACAATGGCTTCAAAAGAAGCGCTACCTGCTAAATATCCCAGACCATTTAACTCCTGAACAATGATTCTTACTTAGAGGATGTACGGAGTAGAGCCCAGAGGAATATGCCCAGAGGACACTGAAAAGAAATCTTCAACTGGACCTCTGATTAATGAACATAAAGAATAAAACCAATGGTTATTTAAGGTTTTATTTGGTTATACATGACACAGATCGTGGGAAAACATTCAAAGACTCGAATTGTAAATGTTCGAATTGTCTATCAGTAGATTATTAAAGAGTAATTTGAAACAAGCATCGTCTAACTAAAATGATTAATTGAACAATTCCTGTAAATTAGATTGTGCATCATAACCAAAACACAAGCTAAAAAGCATCACAGATTGTGTCCACTTCATACTTACATTTCAGTTGTACTCACCAGTTAATGAATTTCAACCTGAGAAAAATTGGAGGGACAGGTCGAAAATAATACGTTGACATTTCGTTTTTATATTGTTAAATATCAGTCAGGCTTACCTAAAAATATTAATTGCAATAAAAGTCACTCTTAGGAAATGATTATCCTGTCGCAGATTTTGCGACTAACTTAAAATGTCATGAATTATCAATGACTTTTGAAGAAAAATCTGGTGTTAAACTCCGTTCGATGAAGATTTGTATTATGTATTCTGAATTGATCAGTGATCTATCCACATGTCATTGCTTTGATTTCAAGAAGGTTGAAACCTAATTGAAAATGTAGCAAACTTTTCGAAGAAAGCTTGAGTATCTAGTTTTGAGATATTTACGATTTAAAAAGAGTCATATTATGTTGTTTAAGACGTAAAGTAAAATAAAAACTTCATCAAATATTTGTGTGTGTGAATGTTTGATTTAATATTTGTCTATCCGTTCTTTACCTCCCCATTTTCAATCTAGTCATTTCTTTAACTGCCTTTAGAAGAGTTAAGAGGTATATTATTTTATTCCTTGCACTGCAAACGGAGCCTATATACCTCTCCGTAAACAAAGATTAAATAAGCCCAGAGTGCATGCTTTCCCTCTTTTGCGTATTCCTAAATTCTTTCTTTTCGTCACTTTCTGTGAAGTCGAATGTACTCGTCTTTTCCTCATGTCAATATTTAAATAATCCGGAATTTTTCGATTTTTTTTTTTTTTTTTTTTTTTAAACATAAAGACAACATAATATTTGCGGTTAATTTCCAAACATTGTAATTGTGAACACAAAACATTTGGTTGTTTAAAACCATTTTAGATTTAAGAAAACAGCCGTTCTGTTTTTGTTATTGTTTTTTTAATTATTACCAATAGATTAACATTACATTTCCAGCTTTTTTTAATTTTCATCGTAAAACAATTTTCTTTTCTTTTTCTTGTTTACTTTAATACATAGCAAAACAAATCTCGCAAGCTTTGATATTTTCTTGAGAAGCAAAGACAAAGAAGGAAAAGAAGACGTAGAAGGAGGAGAAGACGAAGAAGAAGAAAAATTGGGAAAGGTAGAAGGAGAAGAAGAAGAAGAAGAAGAAGAAGAAGAAGAGATACACAAAATACAAAATAAAAAGAAGTAGACAAGGAAAAGAGGGAAAATTATTTTTAAAAAACAGAACATGAGGATTAAGGATAGAATAAATTAAAATAGAGCTGGAAATGTGCGTAGCCGTCATATTTTCGTCAGTCAAATAATATAAAAATGCCATTCTAACGTCATTACAATACTCTCCGTGTAGCCCTATTCAGAAAGAAATTGAATATAAGCCCAGACAAATTTCAGACAGACAATTTGACTAGGCAGCTATATTAATTTCTCTGATGGCATTGCTGAGGAAAGGGGAGAGTGAACTCGAAAAGAGGCATGATTTTTTTAGTCGGGGCGGATTCAGAAAGGGGTAGTACAATTCCGGAGAAAAAATATCTGACAAGCTTAAAATAGGGGGATGTAATATATGTGTGTACTGATGCGAGACAGTTTCTATTTTTTTGTTCAACCAACCCTTTCAATTGTGACGTTGCAAATGTACCATATCCAATTACCGAGAATGCCGCTGTCTTTGTAGATTTTTGTTTAGTAATGGGTATATGGGACAGGGAGTACAAAATATTGATAGAGTTTTTGGTTCGCTAGACGCTGCGTGCGGTCGCCATAGCAATGTTTGATTGTACTGTAGCGGGATGTCACTCGACCAATCATGTCTCCCATCATTGCATTTCATTTCCCCATGGTATTAAACTAATGGAGGTACACAAAAGAATGATTAAAATAAAGAGTCGAATCGGAATGTCAAATCGTCATTGGACAAAAATAACAGTAAAAGGCAGCAGTATTTTTAATTAAGTAAAGTATACTTGCAAAACTCTGCCTACTCGTACGCCTAAATTATCTAATTTTGAGGCGGTATTACTCATTATAGGTCATTGTTGCTCGTAGAGGTGACACGGATCTGACTTATATCACAAACATTACTCTGTGTTGTATATTATGCATAACTTGAAGAAGCCCTATGGCTATGGAGAAATATTGTTTAACCGACGTGTCAACAGAAGTTTTTTATTTCGTTTGTTTTGTGTCAATATAAACATACATATATATATATTTATATATATATATATCTATATATATATATATATATATATATATATATCTATATATAAACCGAAAGCCGACATGTATTTAAAATGGGGCACAGTTTTTTGTATAAGTAGTTATATTGGTGGGGGTATTGGTCATACTAGGTGGGTAACATGCGAGAGAGCAAGGCAGCCATGTAGGGGGAGGGGGGATTTGAGATGGGGTGGTATTGTCTTCTTTTCACGCGTGCACTCTCCCTTTATTTCTTTCTTTTTTTTTCTTCCTTTTTCTCTGTCCCTCTCTCACTGTCTCTCTCCCTTTCTTCCATTTCCCCTTTTGATGGGGAATCTACATCACAGCCACATGGTTACATCCAAATGCAGTACATGTATATCCATACAAGAACAATTACCAAATGCAAATGGCCGTGCTTGGAAACATTTAAAACATTTACCTCTGAAAGCTTTCCCACTAGCCGAGGCCATATTGAGAGTAACAACTCACGTATTACCGTGTATGAACTACTATAATTCATTTTCTGTTGAAATCATACAAATCATATCAAGAGATGAATGATTATGATACGAAAATAGCTCAAGTTTGTTAAATTAATGACCCTTTCAGCAGGTACATGTAAGCAATGTCACGTACATAAATATAACATGGGCAACGGCATTAGAGAATAAATATCATTAGGGGGTAAATAGCGAAATGGATTATTGGATTATACCAAAAATATATTACAAAGCAAATGATAATATTGACAGAATGACATCATAAACCAATTATAAAAAAGGTGATTTTCGAAGTTTCCCTTGTTTATCATGCATTTTCCTACCTAAAAAGGGGCACTTTGGGAGTACTTGAAAATTAGGGGCAATGCCCCTGCCCCCCTCCGGGAGCGCCGCCTCTGAGTCATCAACATCATTATCATATTCATTAGCCAGAAGTTTATTATGTTTGTTTGCACCAGTGATAATACTCCTCCCGACCGTCGTAAGAACATCGGCCATTGATCTCAAACCAGTTATTTGTTATCGCTGATGCATCCCACGCCAAATGATATATATATTAATAACAATTGAGTTAAATTGCAGATTCAATGTAAATACGTATTTATTGTTTATAGTGCAGTTATAGTTTTATGTCAATATTACTCTCTATGTTCATTATTTTCTTCATTCTGGTAAATTTGATATAGCTCCTAGGTCGTATATTTATGACTGTGAATACAGAGAGAGAGAGGGAGAGAGAGAGGGGAAAGGAGTAAGATTGAGAGAAGCAATCGAAATTGCCATTTTAGGAAGCGTAAAAAGTGTGAAATGGAAATAAAAATGTTCATTCAAAGAGCAGAGAGAGAGAGGGGGGGGGGGCGTGTATTGAGATGAACGAAGAGTAAGAGAAGAAAGTGTGGAGTTTTGCTTTTTCCAAGGTGAAAACGAAATTAGTTTCCAAAGTACGCATACCTTGAAGGGTTCTAAGGCATTCTCTCTCCCTCCCTCCCTCCCCCCTCTCTCTCTCTCTCTCTCTCTCTATCTCTTTCTCTTTCTCTCTCTCTCTCTCTCTCTGTCCTTTTCTGTCAATCCCGCCCCTCTTTTTATATTTCTCTAAATTTCTCTCTAATTCTTCTTCCCTTTATATCATCTAGTTGCCTTCTCAAATTTTCTATCTCTTTAGACCCGTCTCGCTCTTTCTTTCTCTATACCTTGATATATTTCTGTCTTTGTTCCAACATCTCTCCTTTATCTGCTCCCTCCTTCTATATCCCTTGACACCCCCTAATCTTTCTCTCTCCCTCATTCTCTAGCCTCCCTCCATATAAAAAAGGAAGAAGTTAATAGATGGAAGCTTTCAAAATTATAACATCATGTTTGTATGTTGACGTAATTATGGTTTTGAGTACGAGAGAGGGGTGGGGTTGAAAAGGACAATTCTGGGACCTTAAATGACGCGATGGCTCATTGTTAGAGCAGTGGTCTCGTCACCGGTAGGTCCCGGGTTCGAAACCAATTTGATGTGCTATAGTGCCTATAGGCATTAATCCTCATTACAAAGTCCCTTGTTGAGGACTTAAAGCCGTCGGTCCCCTGGTTGCTTACTTACAAGCATACACATGCTTTCTAAGCAGTCAGGTCAAACAAACAAACAAACAAAACATAGTATATAGGGAGAGGGGTACAACGAATGGAGAATAAATATGTGAAAGTATGAGCATGTTTATGAATGCGGGCGAGAGATTACTGTGGACAATTGAATGAGGAACAAATGATTTTAATTCATTTGCTTTTTCCATTAATCTTAACTTTCAATGAATTTCTGTTTGATATAGAAATCATAATTAAGGACATTAACTATTTGCGTATATATATAGGCCTTATGCATGAATTTCAGCTAAATGACAATTATCTGCATTGTTAGATGACCCTTTCCCCTTTTTCTTAAAGAAAGGGTTACTCTGGTATAATTAGCATCATGATCATGTTATTGACGTGTAAAAACGTAAAAACAAATGGAAATTGAAAAATCAACTATAGAACCGCAAAATGGACCAGAGGAATTCAAACTTGTAGACTAAATAATATTCATCGGTCATATGGGGGAGACATTTTTTTCTTAGTTTCGGAGAGTGGGTAATCTTGAAGTTAAATTAAGGGAAATCCAATCTTAATAGTTTGTTTTATTGTTTGTTTGATTGATTTTATTTCTGCGTTCAAAAAGATACAAATTCAAACTCAAATTACAAAAATTCGAACAATAACAAATACAATGAATAACATGTTTACAAAAGTAATTAAATAGAAAGTCATGTACAATTATATCATACAATAAACATGTACGAAGCATACAAATAACATAAGAAATATATAGTAAATCATTTTCAATAAAATTGAGAACGCAGGAGACCACCATCGTGAGCGGATGGGCTGGAGATGGATGGCGACATAACTCTCTTGGGAAAACTGAGTGATTTAGTGGGTGCAGTGCAAGTGCAGGTGTGGGTGCAGAAATCAGTTGCATGATAAAGAATAAAATAGGTCACGGTTTTATTATACTAATTTAAAGAGTGGGGAGTGTATGATTGTATTATTTGTCGCTTAAGTGTAGCTTTTAAGGAGTAGATGGTTGAACAAGACTTTATGTTATCGGGTAAATTATTCCAAATGTCTGGACCAGAATGTCTAACAGATTTGTGTGTTATTGATAATTTGAGATTTGTAAGATGGAAGTTTCCAGATATGCGAGTAGGGTACGAATAAACAGAACTATTAAACCTAAACATGTTATCAAAGGATGGTGGAAGTTGATTATTAATGAACTTAAACATAATGACTGCTACTTGAATAGTGTTCAAATCGAAAAATGTTAGTGTTTTAAGTTTGTAAAATAAAGGATCAGTGTGAGCTAAGAAATGCGAACCTGTACAAATACGTATGGCTTTCTTTTGCAGTTGAAAAAAAGAATCAATTGTTGTCGAACCACAATTTTCCCATATAATATTACAATATGTTATATACCGGAGAACTAGCGTATTATGTAGTAGGAATAAGGTTGCATGGGGTAGAAGAAACTTTAGCTTGGAGAATATTCCAATACTTTTGGAAATGCACATTGTAACGTGGTGTAAATGCTCATTCCAAGTCAAAGTTTCATCTATAAGTACTCCCAAAAACTTGGACTTAGTTTACTTCTCTACTAAGTAGCATATCATCGATTTTAATATATATCGGTGTTTCTGTATTACGAGAATGATGTTTAAAATACATGAAATGAGACTTTTTTTGTATTAAGAGAAAGCTTATTGGACTTAAACCAGTTTGATACTTTGTTAATTTCATAATTCAAAGTATTTTTTAAAGAATTAAGGTCTTTATGAGAATAAAAGATATTTGTGTCATCGGCAAATATGATAAAATAGTAAACAACTCTAAAAGAAAGCAGGAAAATCAGAGAAGGAGACTGTTGAAAGTTAGACCAAAAACTAATAAGAAAGTTGTTATTTTTTTAAGTTGCTATCAGTACTATACGTACGGGCACTTCAAATCGGCTGGACGCAATGTTCCCGGAACCACCGGTAGGTGGCGCACCACACGACTAGGGCTTTAACGGAACACTCTTAATTACTTTCGTAGTAAAATACCAGGTAATGACCTAAAATGCCCCAGATATGTATGTTGTAGCCAACATTTTGACATTGTATCGCATGGAACGCCTTAGAATGGTTTCAAGAGGGTTAAAACGCTGAAAAACATACGAAACAGTATATATCTGAGCCAAAAAGTGAATTTTATTATTTTATTTAGTAGACCTGTGACGTCACACAGAACGTCATCTTCGGCATCATAGGTCTTGGAAGCAACGTCTTCGGAAGCATTCGGATGCTCGGAAATGTCACCCAAACAAAGTTGAAAGTTCGGTTATCCTATACTTTAGTGTGTTTTATTATTTTGGGTTTCTAACTTCAGTTAACAGCTCTACATGCATATAATACATACGTTGTGTCATACGGCCGTGCACATGGGCGAGTTCGGTTATCCTATACTTTAGTGTGTTTTATTATTTTGGGTTTCTAAATTCAGTTAACAGCTCTACATGCATATAATACATACGTTGTGTCATACGGCCGTGCACATGGGCGCGCACAGGCGGATTTTAAAGTGACACACTGGTTATTGAATCTAAGGGGTTTTTATTATTAATGAACAGAGGGCAGTATTGTTTAAGGGTGATGAAAAGAGGGAAGGCATAGTCATGTAGCCTGGATGATTAGGGGCTAGAGTGGTGGGGGTGGTGGGGAGGTGTCCGGGAAGGGGCGTTAAGGGGATAAAAGGAGTGTTTATTACCTACTTCGTTTTAAGGGGTTTAATTAATAAGGAACAGTGGGCAAGATTGGGGGTTGGGCGTAGTGATGTAGTCTGGATGATTAGGAGCTCGGGAGGGGGTCGGGGTAAGGGGATATAAAGGAGTGTATATTACCTACTTGTTTTAAGGGGTTTTATTATTAATGAACAGAGGGCAGTATTGTTTAAGGGTGATGAAAAGAGGGAAGGCATAGTCATGTAGCCTGGAAGATTAGGGGCTAGGGGAGGGGTCCAGGAAGGGGGTTAAGGGATACAAAAGGAGTGTTTATTACCTACTTCGTTTTAAGGGGTTTAATTAATAAGGAACAGTGGGCAAGATTGGGGGGTTGGGCGTAGTGATATAGTCTGGTTCAAAAAACAGCTGGATCGGTAATGTCACTGTGATTGTAGCAGCGCCGGACAACTTTGAATTCCCATTTGTTCCAACACAAAAATGTCTAAAATTTGTTTTCTATAATATGTGTGAATCAGGATGGTCTTTACTTTTTTTATAGGACCTGTAAAAACATACTCTCCATAATATATTTTGAGTATTCTGGTTCGATTTATTGCACATTTTCGCCATTCTGTTTACTTATTTTTCTGCTTTCATACAGTGAACTTATTACAAGGGTTGGATTGCCCTTCAATGACCCCAGAGTATTAGATACGCCCCTGGTATTGAGTCATAAATTATGGGATATCCCTTGTCTAGTCGAGTCATGTCACAAAGACACTGTCCACAGAGGCCTTTCTTCTCCGTAATTTTAACTGCGCAAATCAATAGAAGCTACGGACCAGTCCTGCAATCTAACTCACTGCTTCGCGAACTTTCCCACGATCTTGAATAGAAACACGACACGGATTACACAGATTAATTGCAGTGCTTGAATGGTGGGTTTCAAGTAGCTTTATTAAATGTCTTAATTAAACTAGATGTTTTCTTCCATTTGTATGGCTCGTTTTCATCACAATACCAGGAAAGCCTGCTCCATTAAACAAAAGCTATAACATCAGTTCTTTGAAGTCATTGATTCACCCGATATCAGACAAGAGATGTGCGACATGGTAAAACAACCTGAGAATGGTCATGTTGGTACATCAATTTTAATCAAATGTATGAATAGTTGGATTGTATATCATACACAATTTTTGATCTTGATGGTGGTTATCTTTATCAATTATTTTTTGTTTGAAGAAATAAATCATTAAAAATCCAAGTGCTCATTGATTATCGCGAAAGTAGCGGGGTGTTCGCTTTGGCAATATTATGTTGGATGCTAAATATATGTTTTAACACAATGAAAACGTCGCATTCAGTAGATATAATTAATGATTAATAGCTAATAATTGATAGCGATATTATTTTCGATATTATGTTGGATGTTTAATATATGTTTTAACACAATGAAAACGTCGCATTCAGTAGATATAATTAATGATTAATAGCTAATAATTGAATCCTTGAAAAAGGGCTTGCTAAAAGCGGAAACGTGCCATGAATGCCCACTAATCCCGATTAAAACATGTTTTTATTTCAAACTTTTAATTTCATTGGTGCTCAAAAGCCACTTTCATTTTTTACCAGGCGTAGTATTCAACCTCATTGTGTTTATAATATTTCTGGTATATTTTATATATAGATATAGATATTGACAGTGTTTAGGCTCGACTCCCCCCCTTCTCGGACACAAGTGATTCCAAATTATTGATAATATATGATTTGTTTTTTCTTTTCTTAAAGTGCATCCAAATATCAGCCTACGAGAGGGGAATATAGTATTATTAATACATACAGATATACATTTTTTCTAAATTGACAAGTTTCTAAACCATTACACCAATTCAAATGTGTGCGTACTTTCTCACGGGGCTGAACCACAGGGGCTGGGCTGAAGAATATATTGAAAAGGGTCTTCTGAATCATATAGTTAAAATAAACTGTCCTTCTCTTTAATGCTAAGATAAGAAACATTTCTATAATTTCGGAGTCCCGATTAATCAAACGATTCCGTTTGATGCTGGAGGTAACTTCGCATATCGTTGAAAATCAAGTCAACGCACAGTACCAGCGTTTGAAGCCTTTGTCAAGCGCGGAGCATCTAAAAACACACCGTAACAATCATGACAAAAGACCCTAGCTCGGCCACTGGACGTACACCCGGTCAAAGTTCATTGATGTCACCGCCCCAATAAACTATTGACCAATCAGTGTGCTAAGAAGCGGTCGCACCTCCGTACAACAGAGAGAATACAGAGCGTCATACCGTGCCGAATTCTATGAAACGGGGCTATATACACTCTTCTTTGATTGAGAGGAAGTGTGATAATACAATGTCAACTTAATGTCGCAGATTGCATAATTATATTGCCAGGAAATGCCAGAAAGCGAAGCACCATTCTGAGCATTCTGCCTCTGCAAAGCAACACAAACACAGTGCCCCCCATTTTTTCAAGTACCCAAAAAGTGCCACTTTTTACACAGGAAAAGTGCCCCTTCCCCATTTCGCCTCTGACAAGTGCCCCTTTTATTTTGACACGTGTGCAGCTTTTCCCTCGACAAGTTCCCACTTTCCTTTGCAATAAGTGTCCATTTTCCATTCTCATAAGTGCCCTTTTTAATCTCTAGTAAGTGCCCCTTTTCAGGTACGAGAACTGCCCCTTTTCAGGAATGAGAAGTGCCCCTTTTCACTCTTGATAAGTGCCCCTACACCTCTGATAATTGCCCTATTCAAATCTGAGAGGTGCCCCCTATCCATTGTAAGAAGTTTCTTTTCTCTTTTAATAACTACCCTTTTTTAACTCAGATAAGCGCACCTAGTATTTTCACATGTGCCCCTTTTCCTTTTGATAAGTGCCCCCATTAAAAAAGAGCCCCTTTCTCATAAATGCCCGCTTTAATCCTTTGAAAAGTGTCCCTTTTCATTCTCATAAGTGCCCCTTTTCATTTATGGTAAATGACCCTTTTCAGGTACGAGAAGTTACTTCTTTTCACTTCATAGAAGTGCCCCTTCCCCTCCTGATAAGTGCTCTTTTCATCTTTGATGAGTGCCCCTTTTCACCTCTAATTGCTGCCCCTTTTAGTTTGACACGTGCCCCTTTTCCTTTCTAATAAATGCTCTTTTGCCTTCTTATAAGTGCCCCTTCTAATAATTACCCCTTTTCATCTCTGATAGGTGCCCCAGTTTTTTTAACATGTGCCTCTTTTTCCCTCGAATAAGAGCCACTTCCCCCTTCTCATAAAAGCCCCCTTTTATATCTGGCCAGTGCCCCTTTTCTGGTGCGATAAGTTGCCCTTGTCACCTCTGACTATTTCCCTTTTAACAATGATACGTGCCCGTTATTATTTCTAATAAGGGACCTATCCCCTTTTCGTAAATGCCCACTTTCACCTCTTATAAATGCCTCTATCAAAATCTGATGGGTGCCCCTTTCCGTCGACAAATACCCGTTTCCCATTCTCATAAGTGCCCCTTTTCATCCCTCAGGCTGGTGAGTGTCTCTTTTTTTTCAGGTGTAAGAAGTGCCGCATTTTCACCTCTGATAATAACCGTTTGTATTTTGACACGTGCTCCTTTTCTTGTCTGATAAGTGTCTTATCCCTTTCGATAAGTGTCCCCTTTTCCTCTCATCTTCAAACATGCCCCTAATTTAAAGCGACTAATAGCAATTTCCCCCAAAACTCGCTCGCATTTATAGATGATATAATCATGTTACTTACCAAAGGTCTTCTCAGTCTTCCATTATGAGAATGTGCTTACACCCCCATCAGGATTGTTTTTTCCCCTCTTTATAAGATCTAATTTTTCGCATTGCGAACTCACAAATCTTTAAAAATTTTCTCGCTCGTTTTGCTCGCTGGCAAATGAATATTCAGACCATCACACCCGACTGCAAAATATCTTTTATGATGTATAAGAGAAACAAATATTGAAATCATCCCTGATAATTTAATCACAAGGTAGGGGTATATACCAATGTCTAACAAATTGGATATTCCTGCCTTGAGATTTCCCTTTGCAGGTGCCCTTTTTTGTTGGTGTGCCCCCCCCCCGATTTTGGAAGCCGCCCCTCGCGCCTGGATCACTGATTGGAAACAAATTAATAATATTTCTCATTATCATATCTTCTTTAAAAAAAACCAGAAAACTGAAGAATTAAGTGCCCAACTGATTATCAAAATGTAACTGATTATCAAAATGTGCTTAGGGGGGGGGGCTTCTTAGAACACCAATATGAGAGTACCGCAGTAAGTTTTTTGTTGGTTTAACCAGGGTAGGCAAAATTCTCGAGGTTAATGACCCTATAGTATTAGATACACCCCTGGGGGTTGAGCCATAAGCTTTCTGAATCATTTAAGGGGTATTCCTTGTCTAGTCGAGTCATGTCACAAAGACACTGTCCACAGAAGCCTTTCTTCTCCGTAATTTAAATATAACTACGCAAATGAATAGAAGCTACAGACCAGTCCTGCAATCTCCCTCACAGCTTCGCGAACTTTCTCACCATCTTGAATAGAAACACGACACGGATTACACGGATTTATTGCAGTGCTTGAATGGGTGAAGACGGGTTTCCAGTGGCTTGGTACACCAATTTTAGAGTATATCGGTATTTAAATGATGGATATTTTAAGAAACACAAGTCCACTATCATTGCCAGTGAACACATATTTCGTTCGTTTTAATGTAATATTGGATGTTTAATATGTTTTTTTAATACAATGAAAACATCGCAATTAGTAAATATAATTAATGATTAATAGGTAATAATTATTTAGATTTTTTTTTATTGGTTTCATCAGGGGAGCCGAAATTCTCGAGGTTAATGACCCTATGGTATATCAAATACCGTGGGGTCATCAATTTCGAGAATTTCGGCTTCCCTGAAGAAACCAATAAACAAATTCTTACTGCGGTACTCTCATATTGGTGTTCTAAAAAGCACCATAAGGACATTTTGATAAAATATAAATGATGATTATTAACTAATAATTAAATCCTTGAAATATGGGCTTGCTAAAAGCGGAAACGTTTCATAAATGCCCAAAAGACACAATTAAAACATTTTTGTCTTCAAACTTATAATTTCATGATGCTCAAAAGCCGCTTTCATTTTTACAAGGCGTGGAACGATAAGTTTGTGCTATTTTTTTTTCTCCATATTTTCCCTCCACAGGGATTTTATTGATTTTCATTTGAAACAAATTAACAAATATATATTCACGGTAATTTACATTTACAACATAAATAAAATTGGCTTCTCAAGATACAACTATTGTTGAACTGTTGAGTTAACAGAAAACTAACAAATCTTCAATAATTCATTTCAGATATTCATGGAAAGAAAAAATACAGAAAAATATCATTTTATGTAAGTTTGTGCTATCTCATGTTGTTTAAAATCTGTATGGTATTTTTTATAATATTTGTTTTTTTTAAAGAGAGGCCAGATAGTCGCAGTGGTTAGGCTCGACCACCTCCCCCTCTTCTCGGACAAAAGTGATTCTAAATTATTAATAATATATTATTTTTGTTTTAAATAGTTCATCAAATATTAGCCTACGAGTAGTGAATATAATATTATTAATACATACAGATATTGTTTTTAATCTAAACTGACAAGTTTCTAAACCACTACACCAATTCAGAGTTTGCGTACTTTCTCACGGGGCTCAGCCACATGGGCTGGGCTGAAGAATAAAATGAAATGGTCTACTAAATGCTCTGGTTAAAACAAACTGAATATCCTTCTCTTTATACTAAGAAAGATTTCTATAGTTTCGGTGTTCTGATTAATCCAACGATTCTGTCTGATACTGGAGCTAACTTCACATATCATTGAAAATCAAAGCAACGCACAGTACTAGCATTTGAATCCATTGTCCAGCGCGGAGCATCTAAAAACACACCGTAACAAACATGACAATAGACACCAACTCGGCCACTGGACGTACACCCAGTCAAAGTTCATTGATGTCACCGCCCCAATAAACTATTGACCAATCAGTGTGCTAAGAAGCGGTCCCACCTCCACTCAATAAAGAATATACAGAGCTTTATACCGTGCCGAATTCTATGAAACGGGGCTATATACACTCTTCTTTTGTTGAGAGGAAGTGTGATAATACAATATCAGCTTTAATGTTGCGGATTGCATATATAACCAGGAAATGCTATAAATCCATCATTCCTAGCATTCTGCGTCTTCAAAGCAACACAAACCTTACTCTTCGATTTCAACTTGTTTAGTAACGATCTACTTGAGGTAATTTCTCAGGACGTCCGTTCCTTGCCATCTACCCCAATGTCTCCACTGCCCTTCGTTATCATGTAAGTATTTTCTTCAGTAAAGTATCATCTCGTCGTCTGACATACATGTAGTTTATGTCTTGCAATCCAGTGTACATCTTCAACCTGCGCATAATGCAGTGTATGATGCACTTCATGTACGTTTTGACCCATTCTTATTTTATAAGTTACCGACTTGTCGTGACCTTTCTTGTACGTTTTAAAGTTTACGCTTGTCGTTTATCAATGTTTCGATCAATTAAAAAAAAATCTTTTTAACTTCAAATACTTCGTTTACATTTGAAAACAATATTTAAACCATTCGGAAATGAAATAAAAAGGCATTGTTGTTCATAATATACGTCGAGTTTCGTTTATCATCATAATTGGTCAATCCTAAATGTCTCTCCTCTCTTATTCTTTATGGTTCAGGTCTAATCGCACCGCCGACTACGACATGGACCGCTTATACGTCGCGTCTTCTCTCCTGTCCCTTGGGAGCAAGTGTGACCTATCACCGATCACCGTCGAGACTCAAGAACCCGACTTCAACAAGGCCATCGCCTCCGTCATCTGGTCTCGACACCACCACCAGACTCCATCGACCATCTTCAAATGCGGCGTCCTCAACTGTCCGCTCTGCCCTGCAGAACATACTTCTAAAAGTCATTTAAGTGGACGGGACGGTATTCATAGCAGTGACCGAGTGACATCAAAGTCGTCTCGTCGATCATCCGTCGTCAACTGGCTGATTTCGTCGTCTTCGTCGTCCCCATCAACTGCTCCACCTATCGGTAGCGTTAGCTACGGTCCTGTGCGTGTGAACTCTCAATCACTAACATCTTATCCTGCCTCTTCCCAGCGATCGTGGGCCGCTCCGGCATCACTTACTGACTCGGTCTACTCGAACTCCAATACCGAAGGCTCACGATTTTCTCCGACTAGCTCCCTCTCGTCTCCTTCGTACATTTCCGAAATCCTCCGATGTTCTCCGATGGTTCCCGCTTCAGCGCCGGACATCTCTGAAATGCCTTCCAAACGTCAACGATTGGATGAGACTTCATCAAACACTACATCGAACCTCCCCGCCGAACGCCAGCTGCCCTTCTCCTGC
Organism: Mesocentrotus franciscanus; assembly: GCA_037976565.1. NCBI lineage: Eukaryota > Metazoa > Echinodermata > Echinoidea > Camarodonta > Strongylocentrotidae > Mesocentrotus > Mesocentrotus franciscanus. The sequence continues at coordinate 25,237,857 of CP137683.1, read as the reverse complement.
AAGTTCTGTCCCAAGCGATTCGCTCTGGCCTCCAAATGTTCGTCCCATCAGCAAACCCACACAGGAGCTCGTCCCTTCCAATGTCCGTCCTGTCCCAAAGCCTTCGCTCAGAGAACGTCTCTTCGTACTCATCTACGCACTCATACAGGAGATCGTCCATACTGCTGTCAGGACTGTCAACAGCGATTCGGGGATCTGTCGACGTTGACCAAACATCGTCGTACTCATACCGGGGAACGTCCCTACCGCTGTCAGCATGAAGGATGTCAGCAAGCATTTGCGCAGTCGGGCAACCTGAAGAGACATTACAAGACACATCTCCTGGACCGAAAACTGGAAATGATCACAGTCTGACTGGTTGACCCGACTGCAACGACTAAATAATCTTTATTAGACTTGAGGCAAGCGTCCATCTTTTAAAATATGTAGCTAACGTTCTTTATTTCGATCAAAAATGTTTTGTTGTTATTGCCGATATTTTTGCATCAAACGCCAAAGAATACTATTTATGATAATTGGAATAATTGCAAGCTTAATGTAAATATTTGTGTAAATTATTCATGCAATTATATTTTAATATAACAATATCACTCGCAGTGCACGTCTCTTTTTGTGGTAAATATATTACTCCTTGTTGTGATTATTAATACAGAGAGAGATGGGGATGAGTAAGAGTGTGAGATGGTTATGCAAAATAAGTTGGAGAGCAGAGAGATGGGGATGAGATGCTAAGTCAATGTATATAAAGATGATTAATGAAGAAGAGCATGGTGTGTGTAGTCCTCGTCATTCCAGTTCATATCGAAAGTTGTTTTTCTCAAGTATGCATATTTACGAATTAAAAAAAAGAGTACATTCTCTAAGCTCCCTCGAGATCTTGCTTTCTCTCTCCCTCTCTCTCTCTCTTTCTATACCTCTTTCCATCTCCCCATCTCTCTTTTTTCTTTCTGTTGCTTTCTTTTCTTTTATCTCCCTCTCACTTCAGCTCCCTCTCTATCTCGATCATTTTTTTTCTCTCTCTCTTTCTCTTCCTGTTTTTCTGCTTTCTCTCTCTCCCTCTCACTTCAGCTCCCTCTCTATCTCGATCATTTTTTCTCTCTCTCTCTTTCTCTTCCTGTTTTTCTGCTTTCTCTCTCTCTCCCTCACACTTCAGCTCTCTCGCTTTCTCTTCCTGTTCTCTGCTTTCTCTCTCTCTCTCTGTCTCTTTCTCTCTTGCTTCCCTTTATATAACAAAATATGGAGAGAAGCAATTATAAATCCTTAAATCATATATTTATGTTGTTTTGGTTTGAAGTGGGAGAGAGAAAGATCAGAAAGGGCAAATCTTGGACCTTAGTTATGGGGAGAGATGTCATGGTTCAAATGCTAACGAGAGAGTGTGAGCCGAGCAGAGAGACTGTTTTAGAAAACGAAATAGGGAAAGACAATATATTTCTAGTTATTGCATGTAGATCTTTGATTGGAATCAAATTAATGATATTTCTTATTAACATACTTTATTTTAATAATGCAAGAAAAATTAAGAATAAAGTGCCTAAATGAATATCAAATTGTCATTATGGGCTTTTTAGAACACCAATATGAGAGTATTGCAGTAAGGATGTGAAAAATCAGAGGTTCATGCCATCAGAGGTTAATGACCCCTGGGGTTGAGTCATAAGCTTTCTGAATCATGTATGGGGTATCCTTTGTCTAGTCGAGTCATGTCACAAAGACACTGTCTACAGAAGCCTTTATTCTACGTATTTTAAATATAACTACGCAAATCAATAAAAAAAAGCTACAGACCAGTCCTGCAATCTCCCTCGCAGCTTCGCGAACTTTCCCACGTTCTTGAATAGAAACACGACACGGATTACACGGATTTATTACAGTGCTTGAATGGGTGAAGACGGGTTTCAAGTAGCTTTATGTCTCAATTAAACTTGATCTTTTCTTCCATGTTTAGGATTTTTTTCATGCACAATACCAGGATAGCCTGCTCCATTAAACAGAAGCTATAACATGAATTCTTTGAAGTCATTGATTTACCCGATATAATACAAGAGATGTGTGACCTGGTAAAAACAACCTGAGTATGGTCATGTTAGTACCTTGTACATACATTTTAGAGTCTATTGGTATTTAAGAGATGAATATTTTAAGAAACAAAAGATCATTACGATTGCCAGTGATCACGTATTACATTCGTTTTAATGCGTGAATAGTTGGATTGTATATCATACCCAATCTTTGATCTTGATGGTGGTAATCTTTGTCAATATGTTTGCTTGGATTTTTTTTCTTGGGGGGGGGGCAATAAATCATTAAAAATACAAATTCTCATTGATTATCGCGAAAGTAATGGGGTACTTTCTTTGGCAATATTATATTATATATATTATATCCTATATCGCAATCAGTAAATATAAATGATGATTAGTAACTAATGATTAAATCCTTGAAATATGGGCTTGCTAAAATCGGACACGTTTCATAAATGCCCAATAGACACAATTAAAACATTTTCTTTCTTCAAACTTATAATTTCATAATGCTCAAAAGCCGTTTTCATTTTTACAAGGCGTGGAACGATAAGTTTGTGCTATCTCATGTTGTTTAAAATCTTTATGGTATATTCGTTTTTTTTTAAAGAGAGGCCAGATAGTCGGGGTGGTTAGGCTCGAACCCCCTCTTCTCGGACACAAATGATTCCAAATTATTTATAATATATGATTTTTTTTTTAATAGTGTATCAAATATCAGCCTACGAGAGGGGAAAATAGTATTATTAAAACATGCAAATATAATTTTTTTCTAAATTGACAAGTTTCTAAACCACTACACCAATTCAACTGTGTGCGTACCTTCTCACAAGGCTGAGCCACAGGCTGAAGAATATCTTGAAATGGTCTTCTAAATGCTATAGTTAAAATAAACTGAATATCCTACTCTTTATGCTAAGAAACATTTCTATAGTTTCTGTGTTCTGATTAATCAAACGATTCTGTTTGATACTGGAGCTAACTTCACATATCATTGAAAATCAAATCAACGCACAGAACAAGCATTTGAAGCCATTGTCCAGCGCGGACGTACCAATCATGACAACACACCCCAGCTCGCCACTGGACGTTCACCCGGTCAAAGTTCATTGATGTCACCGCCCCAATAAACTATTGACCAATCAGTGTGCTAAGAACCGGTCCCACCTCCGCACAATAGACGAAATACACAGCTTTATACCGCGCCGAATTCTATGAAACGGGGCTATATACACTGTTCTTTTATTCAGAGGAAGTGTGATAATACAATGCCAGCTTAATGTTGCAGATTGTATATTCTATTGCCAGGAAATGCCAGAAAGCGAAGCACCATTTTGAGCATTCTGCCTCTGCAAAGCAACACAAACAATCGTTTATTCTTCACTTTCAACTTGTTCATTAACTTAAAGTAGTATCTTAGGGCGCCCGAAATAGGGACAGACAATATATTTTTATATACCTCACTTTAGAAATCTAGCCATCTGATTGGTCAAAATTGGAGTCGTGATTTTAGCCATGTCCCGCCTACCAGTCAACAAACTTTTAAAAAGTGCCCTCACACCCTGGTAGGCACCGGCTACCAGTCAATAGTCTTTAGAAAGTGCCCTCGGTCATTCCGCGATCCCCATTGGTTTACGTGTTAATGAACTTAGTTTTTGGGGAGCGCGGTTACCATACATTTTTTGTGCGATTAATTTGGTTGCTACAAACACAGCGCAGACGACCGCCGATCGAGATTGTAGCTAGGCCTAGATCATGTAATGACGAGATGACGCCCCTTTGGAAATATAGAGATAAAACTGCTCTTTCATATGACACCTAATTTTTGATATCACCTTCAGGATCACAAGCAATAAAGGTTTGAATATCGATTTGGAAATTATTACATTGACCAATTTTGCATGATCGCGCAATGCACGTAGACTGCATAGGGATATATGCGTACAATCTCAATGAGAAGGATGTTAGCACACAAAATCGAGTGAGCCTAAGCTACCTGCAAGTTTATCAACAGTAGTATCTTAGGGCGCCCGAAATAGGGACAGACTATATATTTCTATTTACATGTAATGGCTTAATTCAGATCTCTGCAGAGGCGGCGCTCCAAGGGGGGGGGGGGGATTGGGGTACAGTGCTCCCCCACTTTTTCAAGTACCTCAAAAGTGCCCCTTCCCCATTTCACCTCTGACAAGTTCCAACTTTCCTTTGCAATAAGTTTCCATTTTTCATTCTCATAAGTGCCCCTTTAAATCTCTAGTAAGTGCCCCTTTTCAGGTACGAGAAGTGCCCCTTTTTCACTTTTGATAAGTGTCACCTACACCTCTGATAATTGCTCTATTCAAATCTGAGAGGTGCCTCTTTTACTTTGACAAATGCACCTTTTCCTTTGTAAGAAGTTCCTTTTCCCTTTTATTAACTACCCTTTTTTAACTCAGATAAGCGCACCTAGTATTTTCACATGTTCCCCTTTTCCTTATGATAAGTGCCCCCATTAAAAAAGAGCCCCTTTCTCATAGATGCCCTCTTTAATCCTTTGAAAAGTGTCCCTTTTCATTCTCATAAGTGCCCCTTTTCATCTCTGGCAAATGAACCTTTTCAGGTACGAGAAGTTACCCCTTCCCATCCTGATAAGTGCTCTTTTCATCTTTGATGAGTGCCCCTTTTCACCCCGAATTGCTGCTCCTTTTATTTTGACACCTGCCCGTTTTCCTTTCTAATAAATGCTTTCTGCCTTCTTATAAGTGCCCCTTCCCCTTCTCATAATTACCCCTTTTCATTCCTGATAGGTGCCCCATTCATTTTAACATGTGCCTCTTTTTCTTTTTAATAAGAGCCACTTCCCCCTTCTCATAAAAGCCCCCTTTCATATCTGGTCAGTGCCCCTTTTCATCTCTGACTATTTCCCTTCTAACAACGATACGTGCCCCTTATCCTTTCTAATAAGGGACCTATCCCCTTTTCATAAACGCCCACTTTCACCTCTAATAAATGCCCCTATCAAAATCTGATGGGTGCCCCTTTTCCGTCGACAAATGCCCGTTTCCCATTCTCATAACTGCCTTTTTTCATCCCTGGTGAGTGTCTCTTTTCAGATGTAAGAAGTGCCCCATTTTCACCTCTGATAATTACCGTTTGTACTTTGACACGTACGTGCTCCTTTTCTTTTCTAATAAGTGTCTGATCCCTTTCGAAGTGTCCCCTTTTCCTCTCATCATTAAACGTGCCCCTAATTTAAAGCGACTAAGAGCAATTTTCCCCAAAACTCGCTCGCATTTATAGATGATATAATTATGTTACTTATCAAAGATCTTCTAAGTCTTCCGTTATGAGAATGTGCTTACACCTCCAGCAGGTTTGTTTTCCCCCCTCTTTATAAGATGTAATTTTTCGCACTGCGACCTCACAAATCTTTAGACAATTTCTCGCTCGTTTCGCTCACTGACAAATGAATATTCAGACCATCACACCCGACTGCAAAATATCGTTTATGATGTATAAGAGAAACAAATATTGAAATCATCCCCGATAATGTAATCACAAGGTAGGGGTATATACCAATGTCTAAAAAATTGTATATTTTCGCTTTGAGATTTCCCTTTGCAGGTGCCCTTTTTGTTGGTGCCCCCACCCCCACTTTGGAAGCCGCATTGTCGCCCCTGGATCACTGATTGGAAACAATATAATGATATTTCTCATTATCATATTTTCTTTAGAAAATACCAGAAAATTGAAGAATTAAGTGCCCAACTGATTATCAAAATGTAACTGATTATCAAAGTGTCCTTAGAGGGTGGGGAGCTTCTTTACAACACCAATATGAGAGTACCGCAGTAAGTTTTTTGTTGGTTTCACCAGGGTAGGCGAAAATCTCGAGGTTAATGACCCCATAGTATCGGATACACCCCTGGGGTTGAGCCATAAGCTTTCTGAATCATGTATGGGGTATCCCTTGTCTAGTCGAGTCATGTCACAAAGACACTGTCCACATAAGCCTTTCTTCTCCGTAATTTAAATATAACTACGCAAATCAATAGAAGCTACAGACCAGTCCTGCAATCTCCCTCACTGCTTCGCGAACTTTCTCACGATCTTGAATAGAAACACGACATGGATTACACGGATTTATTGCAGTACTTGAATGGGTGAAGACGGGCTTCAAGTAGCTTTTATGTCTCAATTAAACTTGGTCTTTTATTCCATGTTTAGGATTTGTTTTCATGTACAATACCAGGAAAGCCTGCTCCATTAAACAGAAGCTATAACATGAATTCTTTGAAGTCATTGATTTACCCGATATAATACGTGTGACATGGTAAAAACAACCTGAGAATTGTCCTGTTAGTACACCAATTTTGGAGTCTATTGGTATTTAAAAGATGGATATTTTAAGAAACATAAGAGCATTATGATTGCCAGTGATCACGTATTACATTCGTTTTAATGCGTGAATATTTGGATTGTATATCATACCCAATCTTTGATCTTGATGGTGGTAATCTTTGTCAATATGTTTGCTTGGATTGTTTGTTGTCGGGGGGGGGGGGAATAAATCATTAAAAATACAAATTCTCATTGATTATCGCGAAAGTAATGGGGTACTCGCTTTGGCAATATTATAATATATATTATATCCTATATCGCAATCAGTAAATATAAATGATGATTAGTAACTAATGATTAAATCCTTGAAATATGGGCTTGCTAAAATCGGAAACGTTTCATAAATGCCCAATAGACACAATTAAAACATTTTCTTTCTACAAACTTATATTTTCATAATGCTCAAAAGCCGTTTTAATTTTTACAAGGCGTGGAATGATAAGTTTGTGCTATCTCATGTTGTTTAAAATCTTTATGGTATATTCGTTTTTTTTAAGAGAGGCCAGATAGTCGGGGTGGTTAGACTCGACCCCCTCTTCTCGGACACAAGTGATTCCAAATTATTTATAATATATGATTTTTTTTAAATAGTGTATCAAATATCAGCCTACGAGAGGGGAATATAGTATTATTAAAACATGCAAATATAATTTTTTTCTCTAAATTGACAAGTTTCTAAACCACTACACCAATTCAACTGTGTGCGTACTTTCTCACGGGGCTGAGCCACATTGGCTGAGCTAAAGAATATCTTGAAATGGTCTTCTAAATGCTACAGTTAAAACAAACTGAATATCCTTCTCTTTATGCTAAGAAACATTTCTATAGTTTCGGTGTTCTGATTAATCCAACGATTCTGTCTGATACTGGAGCTAACTTCACATATCATTGAAAATCAAATCAATGCACAGTACAAGCATTTGAAGCCATTGTCCATCGCGGAGCATCTGAAAACACACCGTAACAATCATGACAAAAGACCCCAGCTCGGCCACTGGATGTACACCCAGTCAACGTTCATTGATGTCACCGCCCCAATAAACTATTGACCAATCAGTGTGCTAGGAACCGGTCGCACCTCCGCTCAATAAGGGAATACACAGCTTCATACCGTGCCGAATTCTATGAAACGGGGCTATATACACTCTCCTTTTATTGAGAGGAAGTGTGATAATACAACGTCAGCTTAATGTTGCAGATTGCATAATTATATTGCCAGGAAATGCCAGAAAGCGAAGCACAATTTTGATCATTCTTCTTCTGCAAAGCAACACAGACACTCGCTTACTCTTCGCTAAACTTGTTCAGTAACTTGAAGAAGTATCTTACGGCGCCCGAAATAAGGATAGACTCTAATTCTAGTAACATATATTGGCTTAATTCAGCTCTCTGCAGAGGCGGCGCTCCGGGGGACAAGTGCCCTTTTATTTTGACACGTGCCCCTTTTCCTTTCTAATAAATGCTTTTTTGCCTTCTTATGGGTGCCCCTTCCCCTTCTCATAATTACCCGTTTTCATCTCTGATAGGTGCCCCATTTATTTTTGCATGTGCCTCTTTTTCTTTTCAATAATAGCCACTTCCCCCCTTCTCATAAAAGCCCCCTTTCATATCTGGTCAGTGCCCCTTTTCAGGTGCGATAAGCGCCCCTTTTTACCTCTGACTATTTACCTTTTAACAACGATACGTGCCCCTTATCCTTTCTAATAAGGGACCTATCCCCTTTTCATAAACGCCCACTTTCACCTCTAATAAATGCCCCTATCAAAATCTGATGGGTGCCCCTTTTCCGTCGACAAATGCCCGTTTCCCATTCTCATAAGTGCCTTTTTTCATCCCTGGTGAGTGTCTCTTTTCAGATGTAAGAAGTGCCCCATTTTCACCTCTGATAATAACCGTTTGTACTTTGACACGTGCTCCTTTTCTTGTCTAATAAGTGTCTGATCCCTTTCGAAGTGTCCCCTTTTCCTCTCATCATTAAACGTGCCCCTAATTTAAAGCGACTAAGAGCAATTTCCCCCAAAACTCGCTCGCATTTATAGATGATATAATTATGTTACTTATCAAAGGTCTTTTCAGTCTTCCGTTATGAAAATGTGCTTACACCTCCAGCAGGTTTGTTTTCCCTCTTTATAAGATGTAATTTTTCGCACTGCGACCTCACAAATCTTTAAACATTTTCTCGCTCGCTTCGCTCGCTGGCAAATTAATTTTCAGACCATCACAACCAACTGCAAAATATCTTTTATGATGTATACGAGAAACAAATATTGAAATCAACCCTGATAATGTAATCACAAGGTAGGGGTATATATCAATGTCTAAAAAGTATATTTTCGTCTTGAGATTCCCCTTTGCAGGTGCCCTTTTTTCTAGAAAGTGCCCTATTTGTTGGTGCCCCCCCTCCCCACTTTGGAAGCCGCTCTGTCGCCCCTGGATCACTGATTGGAAACAATATAATGATATTTCTCATTATCATATTTTCTTTAGAAAATACCAGAAAATTGAAGAATTAAGTGCCTAACTGATTATCAAAATGTAACTGATTATCAAAATGTCCTTAGTGGGTGGGAAGCTTTTTAGAACACCACCAGGGTAGGCGAAAATCTCGAGGTTAATGACCCCATAGTATTGGATACACCCCTGGGGTTGAGCCATAAGCTTTCTGAATCATGTATGGGGTATCCCTTGTCTAGTCGAGTCATGTCACAAAGACACTGTCCACAGAAGCCTTTCTTCTCCGTAATTTAAATATAACTACGCAAATCAATAGAAGCTACAGACCAGTCCTGCAATCTCCCTCACTGCTTCGCGAACTTTCTCACGATCTTGAATAGAAACACGACACGGATTACACGGATTTATTGCAGTACTTGAATAGGTGAAGACGGGCTTCAAGTAGCTTTTATGTCTCAATTAAACTTGATCTTTTATTCCATGTTTAGGATTTGTTTTCATGCACAATACCAGGAAAGCCTGCTCCATTAAACAGAAGCTATAACATCAGTTCTTTGAAGTCATTGATTTACCCGATATAACACAAGAGATGTATGACCTGGTAAAAACAACCTGAGAATGGTCATGTTAGTACCTTGTACATACATTTTAGAGTCTATTGGTATTTAAAAGATGGATATTTTAAGAAACATAAGAGCATTATGATTGCCAGTGATCACGTATTACATTCGTTTTAATGCGTGAATATTTGGATTGTATATCATACACAATCTTTGATCTTGATGGTGGTAATCTTTGTCAATATGTTTGCTTGGATTATTTGTTGTCGGGGGAGGGGGGGGGGGAATAAATCATTAAAAATACAAATTCGCATTGATTATCCCGAAAATATTGGGATAATGAAATCCTTGAAATATGGGCGTGCTCAAAGTGAAAACGTTTCATAAATACCCACTAGACACAATTAAAATATTGTTTTTCTTCAAACTTATAATTTCATATCGCTCAAAAGCCGCTTTCATTTTTACAAGGCGTAGAACGATAAGTTTGTGATATCTCATGTTGTTTAAAATCTTTATGGTATATTCGTTTTTTTAAAGAGAGGCCAGATAGTCGGGGTGGTTAGGCTCGATCCCCCTCCCCCTCTTCTCGGACAAAAGTGATTCCAAATTATTAATATATGATATATGACTTTGGTTAAATAGTTCATCAAATATTAGCCTACGAGTGGTGAATATAATATTATTAATACATACAGATATATATATATTTTAAAATCTAAACTGACAAGTTTCTAAACCACTACACCAATTCAGATTTTGCGTTCTTTCTCACGGGGCTCAGCCACATTGGCTGAGCTGAAGAATATCTTGAAATGGTCTTCTAAATGCTATAGTTAAAACAAACTGAATATCCTTCTCTTTATGCTAAGAAACATTTCTATAGTTTCGGTGTTCTGATTAATCCAACGATTCTGTTTGATACTGGAGCTAACTTCACATATCATTGAAAATCAAATCAACGCACAGTACAAGCATTTGAATGCATTGTCCAGCGCGGAGCATCTGAAAACACAGCGTAACAATCATGACAATAGACACCAACTCGGCCACTGGACGTACACCCGGTCAAAGTTCATTGATGTCACCGCCCCAATAAACTATTGACCAATCAGTGTGCTAGGAACCGGTCCCACCTCCGCTCAATAGACAGAATACACAGCTTTATACCGCGCCGAATTCTATAAAACGGGGCTATATACACTGTTCTTTTATTGAGAGGAAGTGTGATAATACAATGCCAGCTTAATGTTGAAGATTGCATATATGGCCAGGAAATGCTAAAATGCCGTCAGTCTGAGCATTCTGCCTCCTCAAAGCAGCACAAACACTCTTCGATTTCAACTTGTTCAGTAACGATCTACTTGAAGTAGATTCTTAGGACGCCCGTTCCTTGCCATCCAACGCAATGTCTCCACTGCCTTTCATTATCATGTAAGTATTTTAATTCTGTTAAGTATCGTTTCATCATCTGACATACATGTATAGTCTATGCCTTGCGCACTATGCAGTTTATGGTGCACTTCAAATATATTTTTTTACCCATTCTTATTTTATATATTACCGATTTGTCGTCCTCTCTCTTGTATGTTTGAAAGGTTTACGGTTGTTGTTGATAAAGGTTTCAATCAACTTTTACCCAAAAAAAAAAATGATTTTAACTTCGAATACTTTATTTACATTTGACTACAAATTTTAAAACGTTTGTAAGCGATTTAAAATAATATTGTTGTTCTGAGCATACTTTGAGCTTCTTTTATCACACATAATTATCCATCTTTATAAATTTTTCTCCCCTCCTTTTCTTTATCATTCAGGTCTAATCGCACCGCCGACTACGACATTGATCGTTTACACGCGGCGTCTTCACTCCTGTCCCTTAGGAGCAAGGGTAACCTATCACCGATCACCATTGAGACTCAAGAACCCGACTTCAACAAGGCCATCGCCTCCGTCATCTGGTCTCGACACCACCACCAGACTCCATCGACCATCTTCAAATGCGGCGTCCTCAACTGTCCGCTGTGTCCTGCAGGAGATACATCTAGCATTCCAATTCTGACTGAACAGGAAGGCATTCAGCGCAGTGACCGAGTGACATCGAAGTCGTCTCGTCGATCAACCGTTGTTAACTGGCTGATTTCGTCGTCGTCCACGTCCACCTCAACAGCTCTACCTAGCGGTAGCGTTCGCTCCGGTCCCGTGCGTACGAACTCTCAACCACTACCTCCTTATCTTGCCTCTTCCCAGCGATCGTGGACCGCTCCATCATCACTTAGCGACTCGGTCTATTCGAACTCCGATATCGAAGGCTCACGATTATCTCCGACTAGCTCCCTCCCGTCTCCTTCGTACATTTCCGAGATCCTCCGATGTTCTCCGATGGTTCCCGCTTCAGCGCCTGACATCTCTGAGATGCCTTCCAAACGTCAACGATTGGATGAGACTTCATCAAACACTACATCGAACCTCCCCGCTGAACGCCAGCTGCCCTTCTCCTGCGAGTTCTGTCCCAAGCGATTCGCTCAGGCCTCCAACTGTTCGTCGCATCAGCGAATTCACACGGGAGCTCGTCCCTTCCAATGTCCGTCCTGTCCCAAAGCCTTCGCTCAGAGAACGTCCCTTCGTACTCATCTACGCACTCATACAGGAGATCGTCCCTACTGCTGTCAGGACTGTCAACAGCGATTCGGGGATCTGTCGACGTTGACCAAACATCGTCGTACTCATACCGGGGAACGTCCCTACCGCTGTCAGCATAAAGGATGTCAGCAAGCATTCGCGCAGTCGGGCAACCTGAAGAGACATTACAAGACACATCTCCTGGACCGACAGCTGGAAAGGATCACAGTCTGAATGCAATGACTAAAGAATCATTATTAGGTCATTTTCCATCTTTCAAAATAAGTTGCGAATGTTCTATATTTCGATCAAATTGTGTTTTGTTCTTGCCAAAGAAAAAATTATTCATGATAATTGGAATAATTGCAGACTTGATGTAAATATTTGTGTAAATCATTCATGCAATTATATTTTGATATCAATATTACTCGCAGTACAGGTCTCTTTATTGTGGTCAATATAAAACTCCTTGTTGTGAATGTAAATAAAGAGAGAGAGAGACGGAAAGACAGAGAAGAAAAGCAAAAGTATACATTAGGATTAATGAAGAAGATGAGGTGTGTGTAGTTCTCGTCATTCCAGTTCAAATCGAAAGTTTTTTCTCTCTTAAGTATGCATATTTACGATTTTTTTTTTAAAGTCTTTAAATACATTCTCTCACTTCAGCTCCCTATCTATCTCGAGATCTTGCTCTCTCACTCTCTCTTTCTAAACCTCTATCCATCTTCCCCTCTCTATCTCTCTCTCTCTCTTTCACTTTTCTTTCTGTTGCTTTCTTTTCTTTTCTCTCCCTCTCACTTCAGTTCCTCTCTATCTCGATCATTTCCTCTCTCTCTCTGTTTCTCTTCCGGTTTTTCTGCTTTCTCTCTCTCCCTCTCACTTCACCTCCCGCTCCCTCGCTTTCTCTTCCTGTTCTCTGCTTTCTCTCTTTCTCTCTTGCTTCCCTATATATAACAAATCCTTAAATCATATATTTATGTTGTTTTGGTTTGAAGTGGGAGAGAGAAAGATCAGAAAGGGCAAATCTTGGACCTTAGTTATGGGGAGAGATGTCATGGATTGTTGACCAAAATAATGCTAACGAGAGAGTGTGAGCCGAGCAGAGAGACTGTTTTAGAGAACGAAATAGGGAAATACAATATATTTCTAGTTATTGCATGTAGATCTTTGATTGGAAACAAATTAATGATATGTCTTATTAACATATTTTGTTTCAATAATACAAGAAAAATTAAGAATAAAGTGCCTAGATGAATATCAAAATGTCATTAGGGGCTTTTTAGTACACAAATATGAGAGTACCGCAGTTAAGATTTTTTTGTTGGTTTCATCAGGGGAGACGAAATTCTCGAGGTTAATAATAGCCCCAAGCTTTCTGAATCATGGGGTAAGTAACCCTTGTCTAGTCAAGTCATATCACAAAGACACTGCCCACAGAAGCCTTTCTTCTCCGTAATTTAAATATAACTACGCCAATTGAAGCTACAGACCAGTCCTGCAATCTAACCTCACTGCTTCGCGAACTTTCTCACGATCTTGAATAGAAACACGACACGGATTACACGGATTTATTGCAGTGCTTGAATGGGTGAAGACGGGTTTCAAGTAGCTTTAATGTCTCAATTAAACCTGATCTTTTCTTCCATGTTTAGGATTTGTTTTCATGCACAATACCAGGAAAGCCTGCTCCATTAAACAGAAGCTATAACATCAGTTCTTTGAAGTCATTGATTCACCCGATATGAGACAAGAGATAAGTGACATAATAAAAAACAACCTATACAATTTTACAGCTTGTTGGTATTTCAATTTCAGAGTCTATCGCTTTCAAAATGTAGATATATTTTTGAAGGATTGTAAATGTCAGTGAACATATCTTAATAATGTTGTCAACACATCAATGCCTTTGTCTGTGTGACTGTAACACACAATCTTTGATCATGTGTATAAATATTTAAACTTCTTTTAAAGGATGAGAAATAAAGATTTATGGACAGCATTCCAACTGTTAGTTGATTATTATCATTATTGCAATATATAAACAGATAATTCACGCTATGAATACTAGATGGGATGATTGAGATGATTATTAACGCAGCTATATTCGTATTATTTCAAAGAGGAAAGAAACATATCCCTTACTATTTTTCATTTTTTTTAATGTGGCTCAAAAAAGACATAATATGTGCCCGATTTACAAACAGTTTTAAATTTATTCTTTATACTTTTATTGATGCTTAAAATCGTTGGGACTTTTTTTAATTTTAACAATACTTAAATGATTATTTTAATAAGCAAGCACACAAAGACAGGTAAAATACACTTTCACATGAGGCAAAAAGCAACTCAGAATTCTTGTGTACATGGACATTTAACAAAAAATATTCTTGAGAATCAATCAATAAGGTTTCATTATGACATCACAATCATCTACTGTAATTCTAGGTTGAATTAGATTTCAATTACAATATTTGGCAACACAGAAAACAAGATTCAACCTAGACTAAGCTTTGCTAAAAATGGAGAAGTATATGATCCTAGGTACAGTTGGGATTTCGTAATCAGGGCCCCGTCTTACAAAGAGTTACGATTGATCCAAATCAATCGTAAGTCCTTACCTTATCTTCAATATTGTAATATTATTTTGGCGAATGTTGGAACAGCGAAATTGGAACCGTTACACAAATTACAAAAGAAAATTTTGAGAATATGCACAAATTCTTCCTTTAGATCACATTCGCGACCATTATTCTTCTGTTTAAAAACCCTAAATATATATGATATACATAGATTTCAAATAGCATTAGTAATGTTTCGTACAATCCATAATATTATTCCTTGCAATGTTTCCCAAATGTTCACCATAAATAGATCGGTCCATAATCACATTACTCGCTCAAGTAATAAATTTCATTATCCCAAAGTTAAAACACAGATTTTACTTAACTCATTAAGACACAGTGGTCCACGCGTGTGGAATAATCTTTCAGAGGAATTAAAGAGTTCAACAAATATAACTTCATTTAAAGCAAAGTTGAAAAGGGTATTTATTGATGATTATTCAAATTAATTTTTTCCATTAAATGTAAAATTACCATTACCCCCACCCTCCCTGTATGATTGCTGGTGTTTGTCGGTGTAGTGTGTTACTGATTAATCTGCATAATTTTGTATTTTGTTATTGCTATTGTTCCATGTATTTTTCCCTTTACTGGGAACTACTCCATACAAGTTTTTATAAACTTTTTTGTAGTTTCCGTTTTTTCTCTTACTATGTATATTTTGCCATTTTTGCATATATTATATTATTGTTTTTATGCTTGAGAAGAATTAAAATTGAACTGAAGTCCTCCAATCAATCGCAAGTTTGCAGTCTCCTATCTCTTATGTACATGGTTGCGATAAGTTGCGATTGATATCAACTCTTTGTAATACGGGGCCCAGGACTGTATTATTCGCCTTGATATTTTGGAGCTAAGTAAAAATGTCAGATGTAAAAGTGATAGTAGAATAGAAACACTCCTGTCGAAAAGTATACCGACATTCTATTAGTTTCAAAACCATTTGCCCATGCAGACTTTGGTGTCCTCTCCCAGGGGCCTGAACAACAGTGGCGGCAACTGAAGAGAATCTCTTTGAGGCTCTTTACAAGCTATAAATAAATAAATGCATATCCCTCCCATTTGTGCCAAGAAACATTTCTATAGTTTGGCTGCCCCGATTAATCCATTACTTCTGTTTGAAATTGGAGCGAGCTTCACACACCCCCACTGTTATTTAAATCCCTGCATAAGACTCCGGTACATCAAGGCGGTTTAAAGCCTTTGAAGTTCGTTAACCACGGACCTGGGAAACACAGACAGCTTTTTTTTTCCGCCAACAATAAACATGTTCTCTTTGCAATGATTTCAACTGTAACAAGCCTAAACATGGTTGTCGCCCCAACTTCGTCCATATTAAAGGGATATTTTATTGGTTTTAGCTAAATGGGCCCATATGGGTAGGGGGTGCCTGATGCCCCGACAATCGATCTTGACAGGCTATTGCTTTAAAAGTGACGATGGTTACATCAAGCGGAGCGTTGGTGGTATAGTGGTTAGCATGTTTAGTTGCCTTCCAAGCAATTGACCCGGGTTCGGTTCTTTGCCAACGCATACCTTTTATTTTGGTAGGTCCTTTGTGTTTAGCACTTGATACAGAAAGTATTCACAAAAATGATAATCACATGGATCCTCTTTCTCGACACTTCTTTTCTTTCCTCTTCTCTCTTTCATTATTTCTGTCCGTCTGTCTGTCTGTCTGTCTCTCTCTCTCTCTCTCTCTCTCTATTCATCTATCTATCTATTTACCTATGTATTTCTCTCTCTCTCTCTCTGTTTCTGTACGTTCGCTTTCTCTCTTTATCCCTCTATCATTCTACTTAGTGTAGGCCTACCAGAAACATATACGGACATGACTCATCTAAACTTGATCTGCACTCTCTCGTTACTACAGATATAGCTGAATCGTTGCTTTTTGCAACAGTTAATATTTTAAAAGTGAATACAGGGAACAGAGAAGCGTTGGTGGTATAGTGGTTAGCATAGTTGCCTTCCAAGCAATTGACCCGGGTTCGATTCCCGGCCAACGCATATTGTTTTATTATTTCGTTTTATTTTTTGTTGTAGTTTTATCTTATTTTGGTAGGTTCTTCCGTAATTGAAATAAAAAATATAGAGACTGTGAACTTCATGACAGATTTTTAAATTATTTCATCATAATACATTTTTTTAAATGCCCCCCCCCCCTTAGCTTGATCTCTTTCTAACTTACACGAGCATTCAAATCCAAAATCAATTTTGATAGGTGAAGCTGCAAGAATTTTGAAGTGCTCTCCTTATGAAAGAAAGCATTCGTCGAAGTCTATGGAAGAACAAAAATGAAGAAACATGAATTTAATTGTTTTATTGTGTTTTATTCGAAAGCCGTTGCTGATTCACCACATTAACAATAGAGATAGTGTAATGTACATGCTTGAACCAAAGTACAAAGCACTACCTATATTTCGCCTCGAAACAATTACAGGTAACGTCAAAGCCAACTATATATGCCTGTATAACGAAGCTTCTGTGGCGCAATTGGTTAGCGCGTTCGGCTGTTAACCGAAAGGTTGGTGGTTCAAGCCCACCCAGGAGCGTCTGTTCTTTTTATGTGATATAAGCCTTTTAAAATATTTTTGAATAATGTTATCCATTCTTCTAATTCATATTTTGTCATATCTATTTCTTTGATTTTTTTTCTTCAAATGAAAGAAGAAAGGCAGAAGAAATAAATAAAATGGATTATCAATCCTAAATAATACACTGTGGTACCTTAATGTTATAATAACTCAAACATCAAGTGATGAAATCTATTAAAATAGTTTTCATCACATGATGTTCCTGTTTGTTTTCAAGGACTCGGGAGAGAAAACCCTGATATTTCTTATGTTTCTATTGTCACTCAGTATAAAAGTTATGATATTTTATTGCGTTTTTAATATGAATAAAATGACAAATTGATAATCACATAGATCCTCTTTCTCAATACTGTCTTCTTTTCTGTCTTTCTCTTTCTTTCTTTGTTTTTGTTAGTCTGTCTGTCTGTCTGTCTGTCTATTTCTCTGTCTGTCTGTCTCTGTCTCTCTCTCTCCCTCTCTCTCTGTTCATCTGTCTATCTAACTATCTACCTACCTCTCTCTATTTCTGTTCATTCGCTATCTCTCTCGCTCTCTCTCTCTCTCTCTCTCTCTCCCTTTGTCACTCTACTTTATTTTCTCGTTCGAACTATAATATTGTAGGCCTACCAGAAACATATACAGACAGGTCTACTCTAAACTTGATCATCACTCTCTCGTTACCAGAGATATAGCTGGATCGTTCCGTTTTGCCACAGTTTAACTTTCTAAAAATGAAAATGGGTGGTAGAGAAGCGTTGGTGGTATAGTGGTTAGCATAGTTGCCTTCCAAGCAATTGACCCGGGTTCGATTCCCGGCCAACGCATACTGTTTTATTATTATTATTATTATTCTTGTTTAATCTTATTTTGGTAGGTTGTTCCGTAATTAAACTAAACATTTGAAATTCTAACTTACACGAGCTCTCAAAGCCAATGTCAAGTTTGATACCTGAAGCTGCAAGAATTTTGAAGTGCTCTCCTCATGAAAGAGAACATTCGTCGAAGTCTATGGAAGAAAAAAATGAACAAACATGAATTTAATTGTTTTATTTAAAAGCCGTTGCTGATTCACCACATTAACAATAGAGATAGTGTAATGTACATGCTTGAACCAAAGTACAGAGCACTACCTATATTTCGCCTTGAAACAATTACAGGTACCGTCAAAGCCAACTATATATGCCTGTATAACGAAGCTTCTGTGGCGCAATTGGTTAGCGCGTTCGGCTGTTAACCGAAAGGTTGGTGGTTCAAGCCCACCCAGGAGCGTCTGTTCTTTTTATTTGATGTAAGCCTTTTAAAATATTTTTGAATAATGTTATCCATTCTTCTAATTCATATTTTGTCATATCTATTTCTTTGATTTTTTTTTTCTTCAAATGAAAGAAGAAAGGCAGAAGAAATAAATAAAATGGATTATCAATCATAGATAATACACTGTGGTACCTTAATGTTATAATAACTCAAACCACCAATGATGAAATCTATTAAAATAGGTTTCATCACATGATTTTAGTGTTTGTTCTCAAGGATTTTGGAGAGAAAACCCTGGTATGTTTTATGTTTCTATTGTCACTCAGTATAAAAGTTATGATATTTTATTGCGTTTTTAATATGACTAAAATGACAAATTGATAATCACATAGATCCTCTTTCTCAATACTGTCTTCTTTTCTGTCTTTCTCTTTCTTTCTTTGTTTCTGTTAGTCTGTCTGTCTGTCTGTCTGTCTCTGTCTGTCTCTGTCTCTCTCTATTCATCTATATATTTAACTATCTACCTACCTCTCTCTATTTCTGTTCATTCGCTATGTCTCTCGCTCTCTCTCTCTCTCTCTCTATCCCTCTGTCACTCTACTTTATTTTCTCGTTCGAACTAGTGTAGGCCTACCAGAAACATATACAGACAGGTCTACTCTGAACTTGATCATCACTCTCTCTTACCAGAGAAATAGCTGAATCGTTCCGTTTTGCCACCGTTTAACTTTCTAAAAATGAAAATGGGTGGTAGAGAAGCGTTGGTGGTATAGTGGTTAGCATAGTTGCCTTCCAAGCAATTGACCCGGGTTCGATTCCCGGCCAACGCATACTGTTTTATTATTATTATTATTATTCTTGTTTAATCTTATTTTGGTAGGTTGTTCCGTAATTAAACTAAACATTTGAAATTCTAACTTACACGAGCTCTCAAAGCCAATGTCAAGTTTGATACCTGAAGCTGCAAGAATTTTGAAGTGCTCTCCTCATGAAAGAGAACATTCGTCGAAGTCTATGGAAGAAAAAAATGAACAAACATGAATTTAATTGTTTTATTTAAAAGCCGTTGCTGATTCACCACATTAACAATAGAGATAGTGTAATTTACATGCTTGACCCAAAGTCCAAAGCACTACCTATATTTCGCCTTGAAACAATTACAGGTAGCGTCAAAACCAACTATATATGCTTGTATAACGAAGCTTCTGTGGCGCAATTGGTTAGCGCGTTCGGCTGTTAACCGAAAGGTTGGTGGTTCAAGCCCACCCAGGAGCGTCTGTTCTTTTTTATGTGATATAAGCCTTTTAAAATATTTTTGAATAATGTTATCCATTCTTCTAATTCATATTTTGTCATATCTATTTCTTTGATTTTTTTTTCTTCAAATGAAAGAAGAAAGGCAGAAGAAATAAATAAAATGGATTATCAATCCTAGATAATACACTGTGGTACCTTAATGTTATAATAACTCAAACATCAAGTGATGAAATCTATTAAAAATAGTTTTTATCACATGATTTTAGTGTTTGTTCTCAAGGATTTTGGAGAGAAAACCCTGATATTTTTCATGTTCTATTGTCACTCAGTATAAAAGTTATGATATTTTATTGCGGTTTTAATATGACTAAAATGACAAATTGATAATCACATAGATCCTCTTTCTCAATACTGTCTTCTTTTCTGACTCTCTCTTTCTTTCTTTGTTTCTATTAGTCTGTCTGTCTGTCTCTCTCTCTCTGTCTCTCTGTCTGTCTGTCTGTCTGTCTCTCTGTGTCTCTCTCTGTGTGTCTCTCTCTCTGTTCATCTATCTATCTAACTATCTACCTATACCTCTCTCCATTTCTGTTCATTCGCTATCTCTCTCGCTCTCTCTCTCTCTCTATCCCTCTGTCACTCTACTTTATTTTCTCGTTCGAACTATTGTAGGCCTACCAGAAACATATACAGACAGGTCTACTCTGAACTTGATCATCACTCTTTCGTTACCAGAGAAATGGCTGAATCGTTGCTTTTTGCCAGTGTAACTTTCTAAAAATGAAAATGGGTGGTAGAGAAGCGTTGGTGGTATAGTGGTTAGCATAGTTGCCTTCCAAGCAATTGACCCGGATTCGATTCCCGGCCAACGCATATTGTTTTATTATTTTGTTTTATTTTTTGGTTGCAATTTTATGTTATTTTGGTAGGTTCTTCCGTAATTAAACTAAACATTTGAGACTGTGAACTAGATAAAAGATTTAGTGAATTCTTTTCGTCACAATAAATTTTAAAGGTTGGCCTCTCCCCCCTCTCTCTACGCTCAATGACATTTTTACTTACGAAATTACACTAGCTTTCAAATCTAACGTCAGTTTTTAAAAGTGCATTCCTCATGAAAGAAAACGTTCGTCGAAATTTATGAGAAGAAAAATGAAATGAACGAACATGAGCTTAAATTCTTTTGTTATTGTGTACCATTAAAACCCGTAGCTGATTCACACAAAAAAAATTAAGAGACAATGTAATATACATGCTTGAACCAAATGACAAAGCACTACCTATATTTCGCCTCGAAACAATTACAGGTACCGTCAAAGCCAACTATATATGCCTGTATAACGAAGCTTCTGTGGCGCAATTGGTTAGCGCGTTCGGCTGTTAACCGAAAGGTTGGTGGTTCAAGCCCACCCAGGAGCGTCTGTTCTTTGTATGTGATGTAAGCCTTTTAAAATATTTTTGAATAATGTTATCCATTATTCTAATTCATATTTTGTCATATCTATTTCTTTGATTTTTTTTTCAAATGAAAGAAGAAAGGCAGAAGAAAGAAAGAAGATGGATTATCAATCCTATATAATACACTGTGGTACCTAAATGTTATAATAACTCGAACATCATGTGATGAAAACTACTAAAATAGTTTTCATCACATGATTTTAGTGTTTGTTCTCAAGGATTTTGGAGAGAAAAACCTGATATTTTTTATGTTTCTATTGTCACTCAGTTTAAAAGTTATGATATTTTATTGCGTTTTTAATATGACTAACTAGTAGAAGTTTTGTTCGTGCATGTAACCGGGGAACGGTAGCCCATAGATCAGATCATCATTGTTGGAGGCCTTTCCTTTGACCCTGTTTCACCAAGCTTCGTACAATACCATGACTACGTGGCTACTATGTCGACATGGCATGAAAGACGAGGGGTTCCCTGTCACATAAAAGAGAACAAACGCTCCTGGGTGGGCTTGAACCACCAATCTTTCGGTTAACAGCCGAACGCGCTAACCAATTGCGCCACAGAAGCTTCGTTATACAGGCATATATAGTTGACTTTGACGGTACCTGTAATTGTTTCGAGGCGAAATATAGGTAGTGCTTTGTACTTTGGTTCAAGCATGTATATTACATTGTCTCTTAATTTTTTTTGTGTGAATCAGCAACGGGGGAGGTAGGTGATGGTGTAAAAATAAAAGAGAATCTCTCACCCGAATAACAATCAATCGGAGAGGGGTGGGGTGGCTGAGATAGCTGCCCCGCAAATTTATATTGACAGTTTATTACTTAAAAGTTGATTATACATCTAATTACATCATATACCGGTAAAGCGTTGGTGGTATAGTGGTTAGCATAGTTGCCTTCCAAGCAATTGACCCGGGTTCGATTCCCGGCCAACGCATATTGTTTTATTATTTCGTTTTATTTTTTTGTTGTAGTTTTACCTTATTTTGGTAGGTTCTTCCGTAATTAAACTAAACATTTGAAACTAAGCTAACCACTATATATTCATAACAGATTTAGTGAATTCTTTCCATCACAATAAATTTTAAAAGTTGGCCTCTGTTGCCCCTTAGCTCAATCGCTTTCTAACTTACACGAGCTTTCAAAGCCAATGTCAAATTTGATACCTGAAGCTGCAAAAATTTTGAAGTGCTCTCCCCATGAAAGAAAACATTCGTCGAAGTCTATGGGAGAAGAAAACAAATCAACAAACATGAACTTAAATTTTTGTTAAAACTAAAAACCGTTCTTGATTCACAAAAACAAAGTTAAGAGACAGTGTAATTTACATGCTTGAACCAAAGTACAAAGCACTACCTATATTTCGCCTTGAAACAATTACAGGTAACCTCAAAGCCAACTATAATACCTGAGTAACGAAGCTTCTGTGGCGCAATTGGTTAGCGCGTTCGGCTGTTAACCGAAAGGTTGGTGGTTCAAGCCCACCCAGGAGCGTTCTTTTGTATGTGCTATAAGCCTTTTTAAATATTTTTGAATAATGTTATCCATTTTTTAAATCTTTATTTCATAAAAATTATTTGTTTGATTTTTTTTTCTCAAAAGAAAGAAGAAAGGCAGACGAAAGAAATAAGATGGATTATCACTCCTAGGTAATACAATGTGGTACCTAGATGTTATAATAACTCGAACCACATGTGATGAAAACTATTAAAATAGTTTTCATCACATGATTTTAGTGTTTGTTCTCAAGGATTTTGGAGAGAAAACCTGATATTTTTTATGTTTCTATTGTCACTCAGTGTAAAAGTTATGATATTTTATTGCATTTTTAATATGACTAACTAGTAGAAGTTTGTTCGTGTAACCGGGGAACGGTAGCCCATAGATCAGGTCATCATTGTTGGAGGCCTTTCCGGTGACCCTGTTTCACCAAGCTTAGTACACAATACCATGACTACGTGGCTACTATGTCGACGTGGCATGAAAGACGAGGGATTCCGGTTCAACTACTGCATCTAATCAGGACCGTCCTTACAGATTGGGGGATGTGGGTGAGTAAAAAGAAAAGAAAATCTCTCACCAGAATAGGAGTGAGAAGAAAAAAAATCAGTCAGAGAGGGGCTGAGAAAATTAATCTAACTATCTACCTACCTCTCTCTATTTCTGTTCATTCGCTATCTCTCTCGCTCTCTCTCTCTATCCCTCTGTCACTCTACTTTATTGTATTGTTCGAACATAGATCCTATTTCTCAATACTGTCTTCTTTTCTGTCTTTCTCTTTCTATCTTTGTTTCTGTTAGTCTGTCTGTCTGTCTGTCTCTCTGTCTCTGTCTCTCTCTCTCTCTGTTCATCTACCTATCTAACTATCTACCTACCTCTCTCTATTTCTGTTCATTCGCTATCTCTCTCGCTCTCTCTCTCTCTCTCTCTATCCCTCTGTCACTCTACTTTATTGAATTGTTCGAACATAGATCCTATTTCTCAATACTGTCTTCTTTTCTGTCTTTCTCTTTCTTCCTTTGTTTCTGTTAGTCTGTCTGTCTGTCTGTCTGTCTGTCTCTCTCTCTCTCTCTCTCTCTCTCTCTCTCTGTTCATCTATCTATCTAACTATCTACCTACCTCTCTCTATTTCTGTTCGATTCCCGGCCAACGCATATTGTTTCATTATTTTGTTTTATTTTTTGTTTGCAATTTTATGTTATTTTGGTAGGTTCTTCTGTAATTAAACTTTACATTTGAGACTGTGAACTTCAGATTTAGTAAATTATTTTCATCACAATTTTTTTTTAAGTTGGCCTCTGTTGCTCCACCCCCCTCCACGCTCAATCTCTTTCTAACTTGCGAAATGACACTACCTTTCAAACTAATGTCTTTTTTAATAGCTGAAGCTGCAAGAGTTTTGAAGTGCATTCCTCATAAAAGAAAACGTTCGTCGAAATTTATGAGAAGAAAAAAAATGAACGAACATGATCTTAAATTCTTTCGTTAATGTGTACATTTAAAACCCGTTGTTGATTTAGAAAAAAAAAAAGAGACAGTGTAATTTACATGCTTGAACAATATAAAACAAAACACTACCTTTATTTCGCGTTGAAACAATTATCGTCTTAGCCAACTATAAAGCCTGTATAACGAAGCTTCTGTGGCGCAATTGGTTAGCGCGTTCGGCTGTTAACCGAAAGGTTGGTGGTTCAAGCCCACCCAGGAGCGTTTACGGTCCTTTTTTTTTATGTGATATAAACCTTTTTATATGTTTTTTTCATATAATGCTATCCATTCTTCTAATTCATATTTTGTCACATTTATTTCTCTGATTTTTTTTCTCAAATGAAGAAAGGAAGAAGAAAGAAAGAAGGGGAAGATGGATTATCAATCCTAGATAAAGCACTGTGGTTTATAAGATTATGAAAAATAAAGTGTCATCACTGTTTTAAATCTTTAATCGTCAAAGAAATTGACAAGAAAAATAATGCTATCCATTCTTCTAATCTTTTTTTTATTAAAATTATTTCTTTGATTAGATGGATTATCACTCCTAGATAATACACTGCGGTACCTAGATGTTATAACTCGAACATCATGTGATGAAAACTATTATAATAGTTTTCATCACATGATTTTAGTGCTTGTTCTCAAGGATTTTGGAGAGAAAACCCTGATATTTTGGTATGTTTCTATTGTCACTCAGTGTAAAAGTTATGATAATTTATTGCGTTTTTAATATGACTAACTAGTAGAAGTTGTTCGTGTAACCGGGGAACGGTAGCCCATAGATCAGGACATCATTGTTGGAGGCCTTTCCTTTGACCCTGTTTCACCAAGCTTAGTACACAATACCATGACTATGTGGCTACTATGTCGACGTGGCATGAAAGACGACGGATTCCGGTCCAACTACTGCAGCTAATCAGGACCGTCCTAACAGATTGGGGGGGGGGGATGTCGGTGAGTAAAAAGAAAAGAAAATCTCTCACCAGAATAGGAGTGAGAAGAAAAAAATCAGTCAGAGAGGGGCTGAGAAAAATTAAACCCCTAGGGGTTGATAGCTGCCCCGCAAAATTTATTACTTAAATATTGACTATACACGGATGTACATCAAGTAAAGCGTTGGTGGTATAGTGGTTAGCATAGTTGCCTTCCAAGCAATTGACCCGGGTTCGATTCCCGGCCAACGCATACATTTTATTTGTGTAGGTGCTGCTGTTTAGCACCTAATGAAACGATAATACTGGAATTATTCACCAAAATGATAATCACATAAATCCTCTTTTTTTCTTCTCTCTCTCTCTCTCTCTCTCTCTCTCTGTGTGTCTCTGTCTTCTGTTTCTGTTCATTCGCTATCTCTCTCTTTCTCTCTCTCTCTATCCCTCTGTCACTCTATTTTATTGTATTGTTCGAACTATTGTAGGCCTGCCAGAAACATATACAGACAGGTCTACTCTGAACTTGATCATCACTCTTTCGTTACCAGAGAAATGGCTGAATCGTTGCTTTTTGCCACAGCTTAACTTTCTAAAAGTGAATATGGGTGGTAGAGAAGCGTTGGTGGTATAGTGGTTAGCATAGTTGCCTTCCAAGCAATTGACCCGGGTTCGATTCCCGGCCAACGCATATTGTTTTATTATTTTGTTTTATTTTTTGGTTGCAATTTTATGTTATTTTGGTAGGTTCTTCTGTAATCAAACTTTACATTTGAGACTGTGAACTTCAGATTTAGTGAATTCTTTTCATCACAATTTTTTTTAAAGTTGGCCTCTGTTGCCCCCCTCCCTCCACGCTCAATCTCTTTCTAACTTGCGAAATTACACTACCTTTCAAACTAATGTCTTTTTTAATAGCTGAAGCTGCAAGAGTTTTGAAGTGCATTCCTCATGAAAGAAAACGTTCGTCGAAATTTATGAGAAGAAAAAAAATGAACGAACATGAGCTTAAATTCTTTCGTTAATGTGTACATTTAAAACCCGTTGTTGATTTAGAAGAAAAAAATAAGAGACAGTGTAATTTACATGCTTGAACAATAAAATACAAAACACTACCTTTATTTCGCGTTGAAATAATTATCGTCATAGCCAACTATAAATGCCTGTACAACAAAGCTTCTGTGGCGCAATTGGTTAGCGCGTTCGGCTGTTAACCGAAAGGTTGGTGGTTCAAGCCCACCCAGGAGCGTTTACGGTCCTTTTTTTATTTTATGTGATACATGTATAAGCCTTTTAAAATGTTTATTCACATAATGCTATTCATTCTTCTAATTCATATTTTGTCAAATCTATTTCTCTGATTTTTGTTCTCAAATGAAGAAAGGAAGAAGAAAGAAAGAAGGGGAAGATGGATTATCAATCCTAGATAATGCACTGTGGTTATGAAAAATAAAGTGTCATCACTGTTTTAAATCTTTAATCGTCAAAGAAAGTGACGAGAGAAAAAAAGAGCCAGAGAGAGAGAGGGGGAAAGACATACATACAGAGACAGACATATATATATATATATATAGAGAGAGAGAGAGAGAGAGAGATAGCATGAGTGAGAGAGAGAGAGAGAGAGAGAGAGAGAGAGAAAGAGAGGGAGGGAGAGAGAGAGAGAGAGGGAGAGAGAGAAAGAGAGAGGAGAGAGAGAGAGAGAGAGAGAGAGAAAGAGAGGGAGGGAGAGAGAGAGAGAGAGAAAAGAAAGAGATGGGAATTAAGTTACACGGACTCCTCGAGCGAAGGAGACCAGACTCTGTTACGTGGACGTGGCTACTGTGTCGACGTGGCATTCAAATAGAGCTTGTACAGTTCCCATACTTCACAGAACTACATGTACAAACTTGGTTAGAAAAAATATGATTTTTTTTGTCGTTTTTTTTGTTTTTTTTTGTTTTTTGTTGTTGTTGAAATTTTTCTCAAATATTGTCAGCTGATGAATCCTGTTTTTATTTGTCCTACACGTAAGACTTTTTGTTCTTTTTACATAACTTGAAATAATGTTAACGGTATAAAGCATAAATGTGTGATGTAAGACTTTCTTATCTTATAAAACCTCAGCCATGAAAAATTACAACGTAACATCACCAATAACATATTTCTCTCAATCCCCCTCAATACCCCTCCCCCTTCTCTCTCTCTCTCTCTCTCTCTCTCTCTATGTCTTTGTCTCCACATGACTCTTTTGAAATTGGGTCAGAAATGTCCAGTTATCTACAAAATAGCAGTTGAATCGGGGAGCATCCATAGAAAGCGTTGGTGGTATAGTGGTTAGCATAGTTGCCTTCCAAGCAATTGACCCGGGTTCGATTCCCGGCCAACGCATGTTTTTTCAAATATTTTTTTTAAAGGCACTGTTGTCCCTAAAGTTGGCATACTTTTGTGTTACCTGTAAGATCACTAGATAAAGTTCATATCTTCTCATAACTTTATTTACTAGTCTGAAGATTCATAGAGATTGGTCAATAAAGTTCTGAGAAAATATATTTATTTACTTTATCTTTCAAGAAGAAACCATATTATCACAATCGTTTCATGAAAAAGAGGTAAGAAAATTATTTCTACTCTATTATGGGCAAAGGTATAATTATAAATACGACCCTCAATGCCTGATCAGTATTAACATTTCATTGGCCCATGACATCGAACATTTCATTAACTATGCGAACAGGGGGTGTTTCACAAAGACTAAGATCAACTTTTAGTTAGACTTAACTATGGCAGGCCATTCATGCCACTGGTTGCTCTCACCATTTGTCTCTCAATTATGATCTTTAGATAATATTTTTTCCTTCAATAATGAACTATCAAAAAATGTAAATTCTGTAGATTTGTGACAACGATTTGTACGTCCCTTGAGAGACCAACGCCAGTAAATGGTGAGAGCAAACAGTGGCATAAACGGGCTGTCATATAGTTAAATCCAACTTAAAGTCGATCTTAGTCTTTGTGAAACACTCCCCTGCATATATTAGTTGTTGCCAGATAGGACTAACAGTACGGCTTGTCCTACCTAGCAACACGTAATAAATACATTTTGCATTTTGACTATTGAAATACAATTATTCATTACAGGTGAATGAAACATTTGTATTAAGGCACTATACGAAGGCGTATGCGTTACATGTTGGTTACATTACGAAAATGGTCTAATGCGACCAATAACCATTTTAGGTATTAACAGATTGTTGTTGACAACTGTTCACACCAGCAGTCCATGGAAGGAGAGTCCCAAATAGGCCAATCAAATCTGTTGGCTGCTGCTCGGATGGTGTTACGTTTCACTGATCTATTCAAAAACAAAAGGAACGAGATATTCCTAACACATGTTACATAAGAAAATTGTGGAGTCTATAGCGACGTAATTTTGCTATCATCTGTTACAGGTAAATGTACGGTATTTCAATGTTGAAAGCGCTTTGATATAAATCTTTTATGAAAAGTAGAAGTTATTATTATATTATTATTAAAGTGGAGATTGTAAATGTGTTGCTAGGTCGGACAACGACTACCCAAACGAGGAAAAAAGTATGTATGCAATCAGAGTTCTGACCATTGAAATACAATGACTTATAGGAAGTTCATTTAATACCATATTGAAATTCATTATGAATATATCTTACTGGACTGTATTAGAAACAAAAACAACAACAACAAATACAGTCAAATGAATCATAAGTTTACTCAGATCGATTGACCTGTTTACTAATAATCTAGGCCTATTTCAATATTTTCTGGTGATCAGCTATCTAATTCACCAGATTTGCATAATGACGACTTATAGATGGAATTCACTTTGCATGCATCATTAACGGCTGCAATGTTTGGCAAGTCTCTGGCAAGCTTCTGTGTTGTCATGAGACACTCGTTATTGAAAAAACAGGAGCGTGCCAAAACTGAGTACATAGGTCCATTGTGCCATATATTATTTAATTAAAGTGTGTATAGAACGCCTGATCAATTCACAGTTTAAATGCGAAAATTAGTCACACGCTTAATGGCAGTTAACATGTTAATTGATTAGACAATTCGCATAAACCAAAGGCTAGGATAGTGAAGCTTCTGTGGCGCAATTGGCTAGCGCGTTCGGCTGTTAACCGAAAGGTTGGTGGTTCGAGCCCACCCAGGAGCGACTAATTCTTTTTATGTCTTTATGAGTTTTTTTGAGTAAATTTCGTTACGCTTTCAAATGTATGAAAGAATGAAGAATTACCTTTTGTTTACGTTTTACCCCCCATATACGATAAAGTACAATAAGTCATTAACCAAATAAAACAGGCTATTGTACGGTATTTCAATGTTCAAACTGGAGATTGTATAATTTGTGTGTTGCTAAGTCGGACAACAAGTAACCAAACCAGGAGCAACTAATGTATGCAATCAGAATTCTGATCATTGATATACAACAAGTGAATGTAATAACTCGTTGAAATTCATTGCGAACATTTCTAACTGGAGTGAATTACAAAAATGAAATCATAAATCTCCAAAATAAATGGTGAAATATCTTATTCATGTAGAGCGGTAGATGAATGTACATTGCGAAATTTAGTTATACGCTCAATTGACAGCTAACGTGTGAATTAATTACACAATAGACATAAACCAAGCGCCGTGATAGCGAAGCTTCTGTGGCGCAATTGGCTAGCGCGTTCGGCTGTTAACCGAATGGTTGGTGGTTCGAGCCCACCCAGGAGCGACTGATTTTTGTAATGGAAAATTGTGTCGAACCAACTGTTCAATTAATTTAGAGTACAAAAATATTGCACTTTTGATCAACAATTTTTTTTTTCTTCTCAGCTCGCTCAATAATCAGTGCCTGTCGAACAGACAATTAATGTTAACCCCAAACTCGTTGCATCGAAGCTTCTGTGGCGCAATTGGCTAGCGCGTTCGGCTGTTAACCGAAAGGTTGGTGGTTCGAGCCCACCCAGGAGCGACTGTTTTTTTTAAATGGAATATTGTGTCTTTATCTGAAAACCCCTAATTTTTGTTGTTATCAACTTCTTTTTACGAAAATAACTTATGTATTATATCCTTTCTAAAGAAAATTAATGGACGTTTATTTTAACTCGTTCTTTTTACAAATATTGACAAAGGCAGACAGACAGGAATACATGGCGACATTAAAAACTAAATTATATTGTCATGGGAGAACGTGGAGCAAATCATTTAAAGGCTAAGAGAAACGGCATTAAAAGGTATGGTAGAGTTTTATTGTCTTAAAGTTTTACAAATGGATGAAGTAGAGCGTTGGTGGTATAGTGGTTAGCATAGTTGCCTTCCAAGCAATTGACCCGGGTTCGATTCCCGGCCAACGCAATGTTTTCCTAGTTGTTTTTTGTTTTTTTAATCCGCATTTAACATTTAACCAACAAATGTTTTCTTTGTTTACAATTTCATTCAATTTTAGATTATTAAAGTGGTCCTATTTTTAAGTTGTCATCATATCTCGCATAATGAGATGATACTACCCTTTCTTATATTTTTTTCTTCAAATTCTTACAATTTTTAAAAGAATTCTTTCATGTTTCTTTGTATTTATTTTCGCGACTCACTTTCTTCGATTTAATATCTTTTATTCGCTCTCTCTCTCTCCCCGTCCCTCCCCATGCTTTCCCTGCCGTTATTTCTTTATATATCTTCTCTACATTTATCTATATATATTCTCTTTATATATTTCTTTTCCCCGTCTCTTTTTCTAGCCCTTTGCTATCTCTCCTCTAATTATTGATTTAAAAAAAAACGATATATATTACTTACAATGTTGCCCATAAAGTTTTTAAAAAAAACTTTGTTTCACCTCTTTTCATGGAATGATTGAGACAATATGATTTATTCTTGATAATTCAAGTTTATTCTTTCTCAGAAATGTATCGATCAATCTAAACATTCATCGAGATTGATCAATAAAGTTCTGAGAAGATAATAAACTTTATCTATCACGAGCAAATCGTATTTTCAAAATGATTTCATAATAGATGTAAAATAATTTTTACCTAAACAACTTTATGGCCAAAAGTGGAATGTTCAAATTAAATGTTCATGGCAGTAAGAACCATAATTGCATTATCTTTTAGTTTATCATTATCATCTCGTGTAGAAAAAAATATATTCTACAAACATGTAAAATTTATTTTTGTATAGGTAAGGAAAAAATACACGTTAATAAAATTTAACTGCCCCACTCCAAAAGAAATCGAAAGATCGCTCCTGGGTGGGCTCGAACCACCAACCTTTCGGTTAACAGCCGAACGCGCTAGCCAATTGCGCCACAGAAGCTCCGATAAGATGTCGACCTTCGATTATTCTTTTTTTCCTACTCCTCTCCCCCCCCCCTTTTTAAAATCTCTCCCTATCTCTCCCGCGCTCTATCCCCCCTCTCTCTCTCTCTCTCTCTCTCTCTCACACTATTTAC
This sequence comes from Mesocentrotus franciscanus, assembly GCA_037976565.1. NCBI lineage: Eukaryota > Metazoa > Echinodermata > Echinoidea > Camarodonta > Strongylocentrotidae > Mesocentrotus > Mesocentrotus franciscanus. The sequence continues at coordinate 25,206,272 of CP137683.1, read as the reverse complement.
CTTTTTCCGATACAGCTGGTTAAAGTTCAGGCGGTACAGCTGTAGAGCTTAGGTAAGACATATAATAGATATCTTTATTTGTGTAACTTCTTATCTTTAAACTATAATTATCTGTGTAAACATGAGAGTATAAGTATCTTGTTATTCAATTCAATTCAATTCAATTCTTTTATTCATCCAAATTCACAAGAATACATGGAAATTTGTTTTGGTCACACATTGTAAAAATACGTAATATATATATATGAGAAACTATATCGTTGTGTTTATAATCATAAAATAACCATCAAAATAAAAGGTAGACAAAATAGAAATATTCTTATATTCTAGTATTACACATTGAAAATGATGAAAAGGATAGAACATCAGTGTGAAGGAAGGAAGGAAGGAAAACCACGCCAAACCGATACTTGGGCCCACATGCTCCTCACTCCATTTGGATGTACAAACGAACGGAGTATGGAACATATGAGCCCAAGTATCGGCTTGTCCGACATTTCAATGAGCGCATTCTCCTTGCTGACCGTAATAATTCATATAAGTAATTTAGATTATGATTCTCATTTGCAATGATCTGTTTGGTTTTTTGGAGAATTCGTGCCTTGCATTCTTCTGCCAGGTTTCGTCTATTTCCTGTTATATTACACGCATTTCCATTTCAACAAGTCATTTTCTTATGAAGCACCTCAGCTAATCTACAAGCACAGACTCTATTTTGACACTTTACCACAATTCCTAAAGCCTTGAACAGAGCCTATATATGTCAGTCTTTGGCCGAGTCAGGAGCGACTAAAGTACAGGGCCTATCGTAGTCTCATACTGCATACATTATTATGCACAACGGCTGACAAGGATGTGTGTCTGCAAACTATACCTAAGCTGTGTGCACTGGTGTAGAAACGGTGGCACGTGCCTCCCCTAAATGAGGGGGGGGGGGGCAACCCATTTCAAGATAACTTCAACAGGTTTGTAATGGCAAAATAGTAGATGTGCCTACCCAAATTTGTATCCCATAACATTGCCCATCGATTGATCACTTATATTTTGTATTGCCATGCATTTGTTTTAAAAAAAATACAAAAGCAAATATTCTGGTGTTTTGTCTTTTTGATAATAAAGACACAATTTCCATAAAAATCATGGTCGCTCCTGGGTGGGCTCGAACCACCAACCTTTCGGTTAACAGCCGAACGCGCTAGCCAATTGCGCCACAGAAGCTTCGCTATACCGGCGATAATCAATTTCACGTTAACTGTCAAATGAGCGTGCAACTAAATTTCGCAATTTGCATTCATCTACCGCTCTACATGTAAAAGATATTTCACAATTTATCTTGAAGATTTATGATTTCATTTTTGTAATTCACTCCAGTTAGAAATGTTCGCAATGAATTTCAACGAGTTATTACATTCACTTGTTGTATATCAATGATCAGAATTCTGATTGCATACATAAGTTACTCCTGGTTTGGTTACTTGTTGTCCGACTTAGCAACACATATATATTCTCCAGTTTGAACATTGAAATACCGTACAATAACCCGTTTTATTTTTTTTAATGACTTATTGTACTTGAAAAGCAGATCCATTGGCTTTCGATGGATGAAACTACCCTGTTGAACAAAAATCATGAATAAATAATAACTAATATATTTAAAAAAAAATAATTAAAAAAAAAATAAATAAAAAAAAAAAAATAATAATAATAAATCGAAAACAAAAGATAGATAATTCTTCATGTTTTCATACATTTGAAGGCGTAACGAAATTTTACTCCAAAATGAATCTCGCTCCTGGGTGGGCTCGAACCACCAACCTTTCGGTTAACAGCCGAACGCGCTAGCCAATTGCGCCACAGAAGCTTCGATGCAACGAGTTTGGGGTTAACATTAATTGTCTTTTCGACAGGCACTGATTATTGAGCGAGCTGAGAAGAAGAAAAAAGATTGTTGATCAAAAGTGCAATATTTTTGTACTCTAAATTAATTGAACAGTTGGTTCGATCTGTAACCAAGAATGAATATAAAATCTAACTAATAAAAAAAATCGCTAATATGTTCCATAAATAAACCCAATGAAATTTAAATAGTGTGGTCAAGTGTGACGTCATCAAAAAACTATTTTTAGAGTTTCCGAATTTGAACTTCATTTTCCGAAAGAGCATAAAAATAATGTCCAAATGTTGAAAACCAATTGAATATGTTAAGTATTGGCTGAGATATGACCGTCCGAATAAATAGATATTAATAGGAAACCACGGTTATTTTGCTCTGGTTCGTAATGTTATGAACCAGAGCATAATAACAGCATCGGTACTCTATAAGTCTTGTTCATCATCCAATGGAATGGGGGACGCTACAATGACGTATTACGTAATGCAATAGTTGTTAAACATGTTAAAACCATGGAAACAGGGTATAGATATTGCTCTGTCATAGTACATTTGTAGTTCATTTCTCCAAAGTCTTTGGGATCGTGTTCATTACACATGTTTACACTATGATGCGTTTCTGTCTTTAATTTAGTCAAACTGCCCCCCTATCTCAGGACTGCCAACATTTTTGAAGCCCCCTTTCGCTGGCTTTTCATGCCTTGGAGACCCCCCTAAATAAGGAACTCTGCTCAATGTACCCCCCTATCTATGATATTCAAGATATTTTATAACCCCTTTTTTTAATTTCTCAGGAGTTCAAAGAGAGAGAGAAAAAAATGCCTTTTGATATTTTATAACCCCTTTTAAAGAAATCTCCGGGTGAACTGTCAAATACACCCCATTTTTTTTTTTTTTTTTTTTTGGGGGCAAAACTCGAAAACAAACGATAGATAATTCTTCATGTTTTCATACATTTGAAGGCGTAACGAAATTTACTCCAAAATGAATCTCGCTCCTGGGTGGGCTCGAACCACCAACCTTTCGGTTAACAGCCGAACGCGCTAGCCAATTGCGCCACAGAAGCTTCGATGCAACGAGTTTGGGGTTAACATTAATTGTCTTTTCGACAGGCACTGATTATTGAGCAAGCTGAGAAGAAGAATATCTAAATTAATTGAACAGTTGGTTCGATCTGTAACCAAGAGTGAATATAAAATCTAACTAATACAAAAAAAAAAATCGCTAATATGTTCCATAAATAAACCCAATGCAATTTCAATAGTGTGGTCAAGTGTGACGTCATCAAAAAACTATTTTTAGAGATATTCAAGATATTTTATAACCCCTTTTTAATTTCTCAGGAGTCCAAAGAGAGAGAGAGAGAGAGAGAGAAAGGCCTTTTTTTATATTTTATAACCCCCTTTTTAAAGAAATCTCCGGGTGATCTGTGAAATACACCCCATTAAAAAAAATTCTCGGGTCGGACTTCGTCGCGCGAAAAGTACCGCTTTACCGGAAATTTTGGGAACACGAATGCGGTCCTTCCGACCCCGGAGTGGGGGCGGGGGGGGGGGCTGGTTGCTTGGAATACAATGCTAACCACAAATTGGCTTCCTATGTCCAATGGGCAGGGATGAGCGTAAAACTCCGTTAGATCAAAATAGAACATTATTTCCACAAATAAAAGTTGTTCTAATGTATACTTCATCTTTATCTGAAGCCTTAATGTCCTTTACATTTTCATTTATTTCGCACATCGTGCGCATTTTTCTATATAATTTTGCACCCACCTTGTCTTTCTCTTTTATATTGTTTTATTTTTTATTGTCTAAATATATATTACTCTGTCTCTCTCTCTCTCTTTCTCTCTCTCTCGTTCTAACCCCCCTTTCTCTCTCTCTCTCTCTCTCTCTCTCTCTCCCTAAACAAAACAAAACAAAACAATCAAGCAAATAAAATAAATGAAATGCGTTGGCCGGGAATCGAACCGAGCCTATGCTAACGACTATACCACCAACGCTCCTACACGACATTCAACCAAATGCCAACCTTTGTGATGTGGTGGTTTCCAAAGGTAACTTTTTATTTCTTTTTTTGTTTCTTCTTTTGTTTATTTTCTTCTTTTTTTCTTACTTATTGCATGTTTCTTAATGTCTATCAAAGTTAACTCTCTCTCAAAAAAAAAACAACAACAACCGAGAAAATAAAACGAAATTGCGTTGGCCGGGAATCGAACCCGGGTCAATTGCTTGGAAGGCAACTATGCTAACCACTATGCCACCAAAGCTTTACTTAGTCAATCCATAGTCAATTTTAAAGTAATTATAGCCTGTCAAGATCAATTTGCGGGGCACCTTTCAGACCCCACCCCTAGCTGGACGACTTTGTTTCCACCCCTTTTTTCCGTGAGAGGTTTTCTTTTCTTTTCTTGGCCTTTCATGCCACGTCGACATAATAGCCACGTAGTCATGGTATTATGCTAGCTTGGTGAAACAGGGTCACCGGTAAGGCCTCCAACAATGATGACCTGACCTATGGGCTACTGCTACCCGGTTACACGAACAAAACATCTACTAGTTTTCATATTAAAAACGCAATAACATATCATGATTTTTACACTGAATGACATCCATAAAAATATTTTAAAAAACGATAAGGACTTCTCTCCCCAATCCTTGAAAACAAACACGAACATTATGTGATGAAACCTATTTCATCAGATTATGTACGAGTTATAATAAAGTATTGAAATACATGAACTTACATGTTTCTTTATATCACAGTTCCCCTCCTTCTCTCTCTTTCTCTCTCTGTCTCTCGCCAAAAACAAAACAAAACTAACAAGCAAATAAAATTGATTGCGTTGGCCGGGAATCGAACCCGGGTCAATTGCTTGGAAGGCAACTATGCTAACCACTATACCACCAACGCTTGTCGACATCTCGATGAATTTCTAAGGCATTTACCCAAATGTCGACATTTTCGTGAGTCTGCTGTATCTAAGGTAACTGGAATTATCTGACCCGATACACTTCTTTCTCTCTTTCTTTCCTTTTTCTTTCTTTCATTACATCCATTACTTTCGAACAACTGACTGAAATCGTCGTTTGATAAATAGTAATATTAGATAGTAAGATTTTATTTGACTTTATCGACCCCCATCAGGGGTATGAGAGCACAACATATCGAATTGTTTGGAGGAAGGGATGAGAAATAGATAGAAATGGGAGAATGGAGAGACAGGGAGAGAGAAAGGAAGAGACAGTGTAACAACGAAAAGTTGATAGAGGTCAGATATAGGAATAGAGGAGAGTGCAAATAGAAATTAGAAAGAGGTGAAAAGAGGTGAGAATTGGGGCAATGTACTGGAAAGAAAAAGAAAAGGATAAGGGAGAGCTATAAGGGAGAGCTAAGGGAGAGGGAGAGAAATGTCGAGATAATCCTAAGAGATGAGAGAGAGAGAGAGGGGGAGGGGGTGAGCTGAAAATTATAAAGAAAGAGAAAAGGTTGAATAGAACCAAGGAGGAGCGAGAGGAGAAAAATAGAGAAAGAATATAGAAATGACAGGAAAAGAGGGAAGATAGAGATGGATAGAGAAGAGCGAGAGACAGAGATGTGGACAGAGAAAAGGGAGAGTGGGTGGAAAGATGGAGAGAGAAAGAGTATGAGAGAGAGACAAAGGAGGAGCGAGCGGGATAGAGAGAGAGAGAGAGAGAGAGGGAGAGAGAGAGAGAAAGATGGTTTCATCGTCAGTATAGTTTACTTGCTCTGATAACGGGATTGGGCGGCTTTCCGGTACCTTGGTTGTACACGTGGCAGCCATGTTGACGTGGCTTCACTTATACACGGTACATTCAGGGGGTGTGTCTCTCGAAATCGAACTCAAGTAAACTTACTTTTATTGTCTTAGACATCGGCACATGATACCGTCTTAAATCATAACGATATAGTGTTGTGAATCCTCAATATGAAATGATTTACACAATACATCAATTCATTGCAAACAGGGGCTTTGTGAGCTTGGTATAAACAAATTAAAAGAAGAGGTAGAAAGCATTTAGGAGAATACATAATTTAGCCAAAAAAATAATATTGTACTTAATAAGATTATTTTCTCAACAATATTGTATGACGTACAATGGATAAGCTATTATATGCTTTAGTTTTTTTTTAATTTAGCTCGCAGTCAGCGCTGTTTCTAATCTTAATATGTGACCATTTATCGCAAGAAATACATTTGCATTTGTTTAGGTGTCTTTGAGAGTAATGTGTTATTTTTGCTCGCTGTTTTAGTTGTGTTTTGTGTGTGTGTGTGTGTGTGTGTGTGTTTGTATTACCATGCCCCTCCCTCCTCATCGATTCCACCGTTCTTTTTTATCCCGAGTTACAGTTAGGGAGGAAAGGGTTAATCCAATCACAAATCACCGGTTTCCTTGGAAACGTCAGAATCCCCGCTACTGACACAAGAATATGGGTACAAGAATTGAGCTCACTGTCGTGTAAAGCGTTGGTGGTATAATGGTTAGCATAGTTGCCTTCCAAGCAATTGATCCGGGTTCGATTCCCGGCCAACGCACATATATATTTTTTTCTTTTTTAATTCTTTTGTGGAAGAAGAATATATATAGCAAGTATCTAACAAATGCGTTAAATAATAATATTATTACCTAAGAAGCGTACACATTTTCTTGTAGGCGTGACTCCCTTTATCTGTGTCTGTTTCTCTCTCGCCCGCTCTCAATTTCTCATTTCTCTTTCCAAGGTGGTGTTTCTCTCTCTCTCTCTCTCTGTTCTATGTCCCTCCCGCTCTATCATACCCCTCTAAATCTCACATCTCTCTTTCTCCATCTCTCTCTCTCGCTCTTGTTATTCAATGTCCATATTTCCCTCCCGGAATACATCACTTTACATTTATCTCCCTCTATATACAGCGAACTATTCTATCTTTCATTAATTCTCAATTCTCTTTCCATCTCTTCGTTCTCTTTTAAGATATCACACCCTTCGCATTCTCACATTCTATTTTTACCAAGTAAAATGATATACCTTCACTCTACAGCTCTAGTTGACTTTGATCGCGTAACCACTTTTAACAAATCTACGCAAGGGTCAATTTCAATATCCTAAATTCCTAATACGTAACTGTTCCCACATTTCTAAAGATGATGAAGAAGGCTATTGAAATTGCCTTTGATTTTTCGAAAGTATCGACCGTGCTTATTTTTAAGGTGTCATTCCAAAATCTTTCTTCTTTTCCTCTCATTATGTGTTATTCACGACAAACAAACAGACAAAAACAGACAATAAACAAGCTCATAGTGTTCAAATTTGAAAACGCATTTATTCAATTTCATGAAACATAAAAACAATGAATATTTTGCCCATACATGGAGCATCACCTATGGCCTAAAAAATAGATGTTGTATTACCCTTTAGTTGCCAGAACATGGCTCGGTCGGTCGGATTTCATTTTTTTCCCCTCAACACAGCGACCGTCGCCCAAAACTCAAACCCGGGAACGTCGCTCAAATCTCGATACGGTTTCTAGCTGGTGCAGTGCATCGTAAAAATACGTACGAGGCCAGGGTCTACTTGTTTACGCGGCTGGCAGGATTTCGAAATGAGGGCAGAAGACGAGTGATCATTTTTTAAGGAAAATTTATGATTTTATGCATTTATATCCCATTTAGTCATTAAACATTTTTATTCTAAAAAAACAGTTTAAAAAAAGTTTTATTTAAAAGCCGATCGTAGATTTTAAGATTGTTGGGGTCGGTCGCAAAGGACAATACAACATTTTTTTTTAACGCCTATTAATAAGAACTTGAATTGCACGAAATAATCCTCATGAGTTCGACAATTGAAGTAGACATTACAATTTTTGAGAATATGAGTTCTGATGCAGTGCAGTGAAGGCTCGTCAGTTAGGTGGCTCTCCTCTCGAGTCTGCCACCTGGAAAGATGCATCTTGTAGTGTCTGCTGAGGCTGCTGCCCCACGCGAAGTCTCTTTCACATCCCTCAAACGAACATCGAAACGGCCGCTCTCCGGTGTGAACGCGACGATGCCTGATCAACGAAGACGGATCAGCGAAGAGCTTCTGGCAGTACTGGCAGCAGTAAACATCATGTCCGGTGTGAATGCGGCGATGAGTGCTAAGAAATGTCTTCTTGGTGAACGACTTCGGGCATGATGGACACTGGAAGCGGTGATCGGGCGAAAGCGGTGGTGACGGGGCGATTCGCTTCATCGGCGGGGATGGCGACCGTGACGAATTAGCTCTCTTACGATCCGCTATGAGGCTCGGCGTGGGTGTCGACGACGGTATCAACCAGTTGACGACTGAGGGTTGATCAGTTCCAGACGCCTTCACCTGTTGCGGTTGTGACCTCCTCTTGCCTTCCACCGGATGTCTATCAGGAGCTCTTGTAGTCTGGCAGAGGGACAGTTCGAGACATGGCAGTTAAAGATGCTCGAGGTTGTTTGTCGACGATGTCGAGCCCAGATGACGGAGGCAATGGCCTTGTTGAAGTCGGGCTCGTGTATCTTGACAGGGTTCAGCATGGCGGCACTCCTGGTTATCGGGAAGAGGACGGGTATAGTGGCCAGCAGGGGGTTGGCGAGGAAAGGAGTCGACCTGCAAGGGAAAAAAATGGAGAAGAAACATTAGCTATGATTACACAAGTCAACAGAGAAATTCATTTAACTTTAGTTCTGGATATCCCATAACAGAAGAAAGGTTGTTTGTTTTCAAACAAGAATGAAATTCTAAAGGAAAAACAAAAAATTCAATTAAAAAAAGAAAACTGCTTTGAAGGTACTATGTCCCATTTGCAGGCCAACAAAGAAAAAGGTCAAATTCCGACAGCATTTGAAAGATAATACTAATTTTGGACTTCCCTCAAAACAAAAGTGCTTGAAATGTCTTTTTTGTGGGAAAATAACGACCGTTAGTTGTAGAATCGAATTTAGCGATCGCGGACGTATCATTAAGTAGTCTGATTTCCAGACCCTTGTACCGAATGGTCGTATGTTTTGTGCTGCGCAAAGATTCAAACAGTTTAATTTTGGCCATTACAAAAAGTGGGTTATTGATGTAGACAAATGCTCATGTACCCTTTACAGCTCATTTTATGTATGTTATTACCAAAGATGAAAAAAGCAGTCAGTCAGTCAGTCAATAGTGTCTGACATAATTTGAATACTAGGACACTGCCGACGTTTAAATTTCACATGTAGGACATACATGCCATATTCATAAATTCCTGCAAAGTGTTACAGAATCTGATGTAAATTAGACATGTGTTTCACAAAGAAAAAACTGTCCTGACCATGTCATGCTGTGAATATTAAGTGTGTTCAAGAAATATGACAGGCATAGGTGAAAATGACAATTTCAATGCTTACTCCATGTATGCTATGATTGCACTGTAGTGAGATCCTTATCGTAGAACAATCAGTGACGAAAGTATTTTCCAAATGTTTTCCAAAGAGTTGAACCGGTAAATGCGCCTTCCTCGATTAGCAGTCAAGAGTCAGAATGGTATTTTGTGTTACTTTTACCATGTATTTATTTGATTACATTCATACTCGATAATCTCTTTCAGTCAGCGATTAGTCGAGAGTTTGCCCGGTAGGTGCAGCGTGATAACAGGCTGCTGAAACGGACCAATCAGAGAGGAGGACTAATTATCGCTATAGAAATTTCAGTCATTTGTCTCCGCCCACTCTCACCGCGCGTAACAATAGCTTCTAAAGTGCCTCTCCTTTTCAATGATCGATCGCGGATTAGAATGTTTATGAGGAGCGTAATTACATTCTTTGTCATGAATTGAATTATTATTACGTAACATGTTGGTTGAACATTCTTTTATTCAATACTCATTTTAACATTCTTATATTTAGAAATCTCAATTAAAATCTGATCACAGTAAAATTTTCAATCGGGTTTGACCGACATGACAATCTAAAGTGTACAATCTTATTTTTTTGGTTAAATCTTAGCGCGACGTAGACACACAATGTCAATGAGAGCAAACAGTTTAATATAACAGATGCCAGTAATGTAATTCGATGACATATAATCTGTCATCTTCCATCCGACAAAAATAAAGTTACTATTCCATATCTGATAATCTGATAATAAAGATATTGATGTATCGTGGTACAGGTATTACATGTTCATCGGTTTGTCCACTTAACCAGACTAATTGTACATTACACTTCGGAGCTTATTACAAACAAGTGCAGTATAATTTTGTGTTCTTGTTTTTTATTTCATTGTTTGTTTTGTTTTGAAACTGCGTTATATCAATCAGACTTTAGATTAGTCTTTAACATAACTGCGAGCCAGCAAAATTAACTCGATTTTGTAGTTACAGAGAAAAAACAGTGACATTTTATTTCTCGTGTCGCATATAATAATAAAAAGGTAGAATGAACAAGATCGATCAAATACATGATAAATTTTTGGAAGCAAAGGGATTTAACACTTATGGGTAAGATTCAACTATTGAAGGTGCACATTTATTCTAAAGTTCTTTATCGGGCGTCACTTACTCCTGTTCCAAAATGGGTTTATGATTCACTGGATGAATTAACTTTTGATTTCATATGGAAAGGAAAACAGATAAAATCAATAAAAAACCATGTTTTTAGACTATAAGCAAGGGGGGTTAAAGATGTTAAATTTTTCTGCACAAGTTAAATCGCAGCGAATTATGTGGATTCAAAAACTTCTAAACAAAGATGAAGACATGAAATGGAAACAATATTTTAACTTTGTCACTGAACACGTGGGTGGAGATTTGATATTTTCATGTGACTATATACCAAGTTTATAAAAAGTCACAGCTCCACAATTTTATATGGATTTATTAGAAGATTGGGTGAATACGAGACATATAAGGAGTATAGACATTGGTGATGTGGTAATTTTTAATAATAAACTTATTCGATATAAAGGAAGTTGTATATACGATAAGAGGTTGTATGACAAAGGAATTTACAAATTAAAACATATTTTGGAAAACGATGGTAAACTAAAATGTGACAGGCATTTTATCGATTTAGGTGTTGAAGTAAATGAAATTGAAAAGATCAAGCACTTTTATGCCTGTTTACCAGTTTGTTGGAAAAATAATTTTAGAAAGGGAGAAGAAAAAAATAATTCTGGAACTGATTTCACTTTGGGGAAGAAAACAACTAATATAGCTGATCTAAAATCAAAACAAATTTATGTACAATTAATATAGAAAGATGATTTTAAACCTTTGGTTTTTGAGAGAATTGGAAGGAACTATGGTTTTTCCTGTAAGGAAATAGAAAACGTATTTTTAAGACTAAGACAGTGTACACTTAACAGTCGATTAAGAGAGTTTCAGTTCAAACTTATACATAATATATTATATACAAACCATCACCTCTTCCGTTTTGGTCTTGTTTCGACTAACTTATGCTCATTTTGCGAAAAGATGAAGAAACATATAAACATTTATTCTATACTTGTGAATTTGCACAATCAGTGTGGGGAATGTGCACGAGATTTTTAGACTTTGAAATACATAACTGTAGTTTGGAGGAAATTCTGTATGGGAAAGAGGAGAGAAATAAAGGAAAATATCAATTAATGAATCATGTTTTAATTCTTGTTAAATATCTGATTTATAGAAATAGAGAACTTAAAAACCACCCTCTTTTAATGAAATAAAGAATAGTATAATAGGGATAAAGTAGAAGAAAGGAAATTGGCAGCAATGAGGGAACTCTCACTATTCATTTTTCTAAATGGGAAAACCTGAGTATTAGACAAACAATTGGAACCCAGAGCCAGTCGTCCACCGGTTAAGAGGGGGAGGGGAAAAGGATAAGGGAGAGGTCGGGTAGGGAGGGTTAACAAAGAGAAACTTTTCTCTCAGGACAACAGTATAAAAGAAGTATAAGTTGCTACATTGTTAAAACAAAATTTTTGGATTATACAACTGCATATGTTTTCTTTGAAAATATGAATTTTGTTTCAAAATGATGTATAGGAACTAACTATGTAAGTTTCTTTTGAAGCCGTTTGTAAGACAAAATTTATACTGATTTATAATGTCATCACATTTGCAGTGAGCGTTACATATGATGATTGTAATTTGTACTATGATTATAATTTGTTTCAAGAGAGAAAAGAATAAAAACTGACCATAAAAAAAAAAAAAATGCTGAAACAGATACAATTCATCGAGTATAAATATAACCCACAAAATAACTTTCGGAAAATAGGTGAAGGAAAGCCGATGAATCCAGATTCAGTGTTTGCAATTCTGTGCTCATTTATTGGTAAATTGTTTGCTTTCATCTTTTAGTGGTGCACGTCACAAAACTCTCATCTACTTTATTTTGCTTGAAATGCGATTAAGTTGAGCTTATCAATGTTTATGCATTCCCATTTAGTGTCATGATCATATTAACAACCATCTCTTTACAAAGAGATTATCATTTGTTTGTTGAATATTTATATGATTATTTGTTTTTTGTGTGGTTTTTATGATTATATCATTATTATATCATTTCGTGTAGTTATGTTTGTTCATGATATATATTTCACTTTTAGTTGCAATTAACTATGCGTCATACCATGTAGCTAAAATAAATGTACAACAAATATTCTACGACTTCGATGATAAACAAAAGCAGATTCCTTTGATGAGTATGATGAGTATATCACCGACTTTTTCAAACGTTTCCATTCATAAAACTGAAACAGGTATTGAAGATGCTTCCTGCACAGGCGCTAAGTTCTTTGTTACGTCAACGTATTCTTTGTTACGTCATCAGTGCAAGACGCAAGGTTTATATGAGAGCGGCTTATACAATAGACTACGGCCTTTGATCATTCCACTGGCGAACTCTCGACCAATTATGGCTCGATAACCGTTCACACCTTTTCAAAGGGAGGCGGGAAGAGGGATTAAGAAATAAGTCATTGTTTTCAATCTGATGAGCTGTTCTTTAAAAGACTGAACTCAGATAGCTCCTTGAACTGAATATTCCAATAAATTAATAACAAAATTATAAATTACATATAGATATAAAATTCTGTATGAAAAATAGAGAAAGAGAGAGGATATAGAAAAGGACAGGCAAAGAGGGGCGAGAAAGATGGATAGAGAAGAGCAAGAGTAATGAGTAGAACGGGAGAGTAGAAAGAGAGGGGGAAAGAAAGAGAGGGGAAAAGATAGAGAAATAGTGTGAGAGAGAGAGACAGGGACAGAGAAAAAAGAGAGGTGAAAAGATAGGTGGGAAATAGGTCTAATATTATTGGAACTAAAAGGAAAGGTGAAAAAGGGAGAACTAAAAAAGAGTGTGAGAAATGTCGAGATCATCATGAAAGATGAGAAAGAGAAAGAGAGAGAAAGAGAGGGTAGGGAGGAAATGATAAAGAAAAATAGAGGGGGTGATAGCGAAAGAAGGAGGAGCGAGAGAAGAAAAATAGAGAAAAGAAAGAATATAGAAAATGACAGGGAAAGAGAGATGGATAGAGAAGAACAAGAAATGAGGAGAGGGAGAGTGGATTTATAGATGGAGAGAAAAAGCGAGGGGAATGACAGAGAGTGGGAGAGAGAGAGGGAGACATAGAAATAGTGTGTGTGTGTGTGTGTGTGTGTGTGAGAGAGAGAGAGAGAGAGAGAGAGAGAGAGAGAGAAAGAGAGAGATAAAAGAGAGGGAGGGATGGAGAGAATACAAGAAATAAGAGAGAGGTGAAAAGATAGGTGGGGAATAGGGGCAATACTATTGGAAATAAAAGGAAAGGGGAAAAAGGAGAACTAAGAAAGAGTGAGAGAAATGTCGAGATCCTCATGAAAGACGAAATAGAAAAAGAGAGAGAGGGTGGGGAGGAAATGATAAAGAAAAATAGAGGGGGTGATAGCGAAAGAAGGAGGAGCGAGAGAAGAAAAATAGAGAAAAGAAAGAATATAGAAAATGACAGGGAAAGAGAGATGGATAGAGAAGAACAAGAAATGAGGAGAGGAGAGAGAGAAAGACAGAGATAAAGAGAGGGTGAGATGGAAAGAATTTCATCGTCAGTATAGTTTGGCCCTATTGCTGTTGCTCGGATAACGGGATTGGACGGCTTTCGTGGCTTACGTGGCAACAATGTTGACGTGGCATTTAATACACTTATTCAGGGAATCTCTCTCCAAATCGAACTCAAGTAAATTTTCTATTAATGTCTTACACATCGGCACATGAAATGTATTTTTGATATAATGAATATAATGCCGTTGTCGATTATTTACATGGCACTGTAAGTCTTAAAGATAAAGTCCAGTTCTGATCATGCGATTGCATTGTGAAAGAAACGTTGTGGAATCAATCAGAAAAGGTTGATCATCTAGCATATAAGTATTGGTGTGTACAGCAAGGTTCTGGAATCATCAAAATGATAAGAAATTTGGCCCAGTCTTGGTAAAGTTACAAGCACTGTACACAGAAAGATGTATATGGGACTACGCGACCACGTGCGCGATATCTATTTGGTCCCAATAGATATAATAATTTACCAAATATATCAATTAGTAGGCGGTTTCCTGGCAAAATTTGTATCATCACGTATTAGTCAAAACATATTCTTTCACATGATTGGCAATGAGAGCTTCCATTTCATTTTTTGAGAGAGGGGCTTTTCCAAAACTGGCCTTTACCTTTAAATGATAACGATATAGTACGTGTTGAGAATCCTCAAGATTTAATGTGATATACAAAACACATCAGTGTATTGTAAACGGGGGGTTTGTGAGCTTGATGTAAACAAGATGTAAAGAAGAGGGAGAAAGCATTTAGAATAATGCAAATTTAGCAAAAATAAAAATATTATGAATCATAAAGATTGACTGTCCTAAATAAGATAATTTTCTCAACAATTTTTCTCTTGGCCTACAATGAAAAAGGAAAGCTCCCGTTACCTTGGAAACGTCAGAATCCCCGCTACTGACACAAGAACATGTGTAAAAGAATTAGGCATGCTATCATGTGAAGCGTTGGTGGTATAATGGTTAGCATAGTTGCCTTCCAAGCAATTGATCCGGGTTCGATTCCCGGCCAACGCATATATATATTTTTTTCTCTTTTTTATTCTTTTGTGGAAGTAGAATATTCTAAAGAACTGCAAGTACATGTATCTAACAAATGCGTTAAATAATATTATTATCACCTAAGAAGTGTACATATTTTTTTTTAGGCCTGCTGGCCTGACTCCCTTTATCTCTGTCTGTTTCTCTCTCTCTCACCCTCTCTCTCTCTCTCTCTCATTTCTGTTTCTCTTTCCAATGTTGTGTTTCTCTCCCTTTCTGTTTTATGTCCCTCCCGCTTTATCATACCACTCTAAATCTCACATCTATCATCCATCTCTCTCTCGCACTCTCTTGCTATTCAATGTCCCTATTTCCATCCCGTAATACATCACTTTATATTTATCTCTATACCGCGAACTATTCTATCTTTCTCAATAATTCTCAATTCTCTTTCCATCTCTTCTTTCTCTTTTTAAATATCGCACCCTTCGTATTCTCACATTCTATTTAACAATGTACATTAGCCTTTTCACAAAATAAAATGATATACCTTCACTCTACACCTCTAGTTGAGGTAACATGATCGTAACCATTTTCAAAAAATCAACGCAATGGTCAATTTCAATATCCTATTACGTAACTGTAATGTTCCAAATTTTTTTTTGTGTGGATGGAGAAATTATTGAAATTGCCTTTGATTTTTCGAAAGTATCGACCGTGCTTATATTTATGATGTCATTCAACATTTTCCTTTTCTCCCTTTCATTTTGAGTTAAATACGACAAACAAAAAAACAAAAACACACAATAAACAAGCTTAGAGTGTTTAGATTTGAAAACGCATTTATTCAATTTCATGAAACACAAACAAATAAATATCATGTCCATACATGGAGCATCATCCAATAACAGCTTGAATTGCACGTAACAATCCTCATGAGTGTGACAATTGAAGTAGATATCGTAATGTTTTGAGAAGGAGTTCTGATATAGTCTAGTAAAGATTCGTCAGCTAGGCGGCTATCCTCTCAAGTCTGCCACCGGGAAGGTGCATCTTGTAGTGATTGTTGAGGTTGCCGCGCCACGCGAAGTCTTTTTCACATCCCTCAAACGAACATCGATACGGCCGCTCTCCGGTGTGAACGCGATGATGAGTGATCAACGAAGACCGAGAAGCGAAGAGCATCTGACAGTACTGGCAGCAGTAAACACGATGTCCGGTGTGAATCCGGCGATGAGTGCTAAGATGTGTCTTCTTGGCGAACGACTTCGGGCATGATGGACATTGGAAGCGGTGATCGGGCGAAGGCGGAGGTGACGGGGCGAATCGCTTCCTCGGCGGGGATGACGACCGTGACGAATTAGCTCTCTTACGATCCGCTATGAGGCTCGGCGTGGGTGTCGACGACGGTAGTAACCAGTTGACGACTGAGGGTTGATCAGTTCCAGACGCCTTCACCTGTTGCGGTTGTGACCTCCTCTTGACTTCCACCGGATGTCTATCAGGAGCTCTTGTAGTCTTGCAGAGGGGACAGTTCGAGACATGGCAGTTAAAGATGCTCGAGGTTGTTTGTCGACGATGTCGAGACCAGATGACGGAGGCAATGGCCTTGTTGAAGTCGGGCTCGTGTATCTCGACAGGGTTCAGCATGGCGGCACTCCTGGTTATCGGGAAGAGGACGGATAGAGTGGCCAGCAGGGGGTTGGCGAGGAGAGTTGACCTGCAAGGGGAAAAAATGGGAGAAGAAACATTAGCTATGATTACACATGTCAACAGAGAAATTCATTTAACTTTAGTTTTGGATATCCCATAACAGAAGAAAGGTTTTTGTTTTCAAACAAGAATGAAATTCTAAAGGAAAAAAAAATCAACAAAATAAATAAATAACCCAAGAAGTGGGTTATTGACGTAGACAAATGCTCATGTACCCTTTACAGCTCATTTTTATGTATGTTATTAACAAAGAAAAAAAGGTCAGTCAGTCATCCAATAGTGTCTGACATAATTTGAATACTAGGACACTGCTGACGTTTAAATATCACGTGTAGGACATACATGCCATATTCATCATTCCTGCAAAGTTCTACAGAATCTGATGTAAATGAGACATGAGTTTCACAAAGAAATAAAACTATCCTGCACATGTCATGCTGTGTCATTCTGTTTAGAATGCTAGAATATGAAGTGTGTTCAAGAAATAAGAAAGGCATAGGTGAAAATGACACATTCAATACTTACTCTATGTATGCTATGATTGCACTGTAGTGAGATCCTTATCGTAGAACAAACAGTGACGAAAGTATTTTCCAAAGATTTTCCAAAGAGTTGAAACGGTAAATGCGCTTTCCTCGATTAGCAGTCAAGAGCAGAATGGTATCTTGTGTTACTTTTACCTTGTATTTATTTGATTACATTCATACTCAATAATCTCTTTCAGTAGGTGATTGGTCGAGAGTTTGCCCGGTAGGTTCAGCGTGATAACAGGCTGCAGAAACGGACCAATCAGAGAGGAGGACTAATTATCGCTATAGAAATTTCAGTCATTTGTCTCCGCCCACTCTCACCGCGCGTAACAATAGCTAAAGTGCCCCTCCTTTTCAATGATCGATCGCGGATTAGAATGTTTATGAGGAGCGTAATTAAATTCTTTGCATGAAAGGAATTATTATTATGTAACATGTTGGGTGAACATTCAAAACTCCTTTTAACATTCTTATTTTTAGAAATCTCAATTAAAATCTGATCACAGTAAAATGTTCAATCGGGTTTGACCGACATGACAATCTAAAGTGTACAATCTTATTCTTTGTTTAAATCTTAGCGCGACGTTTATAGCCACAATGTCAATGAGAGCAAACATTTTAACACAAAAGATTCCAGTAATGTAATTCGATGACATTTATTCTTTCATCTTCCATCCGACCAAGATAAAGTTACTATTCAATATCTTATAATCTGATAATAAAGATATTGATGTATCGTGGTACATGTATTACATTTCATCGGTTCGTCCACTTAACCAGACTAATTGTATATTACACTTCGGAGCTTATTACAAACAAGTGCAGTATAATTTTGTGTTCTTGTTTTTTATTTCATTGTTTGTTTTGTTTTGAGACTGCGTTATATCAATCAGACTTTAGATTAGTCTTTAACATAACTGCGAGCCAGCAAAATTAACTCGATTTTGTAGTTACAGAGAAAAACCAGTGACATTTTATTTCTCGTGTCGCATATAATAATAAAAGGTAGAATGAACAAGATCGATCAAATACATGAAGCTGAAACAGATACAATTCATCGAGTATAAATATAACCCACAAAATAACTTTCGGAAAATAGGTGAAGGAAAGCCGATGAATCCAGATTCAGTGTTTGCAATTCTGTGCTCATTTATTGGTAAATTGTTTGCTTTCATCTTTTAGTGGTGCACGTCACAAAAACTCTCATCTACTTTATTTTGCTTGAAATGCGATTAAGTTGAGCTTATCAATGTTTATGCATTCCCATTTAGTGTCATGATCATATTAACAACCATCTCTTTACAAAGAGATTATCATTTGTTTGTTGAATATTTATATGATTATTTGTTTTGTGTGTGTTTTTTATGATTATATCATTTCGTGTAGTTATGTTTGTTCATGATATATATTTCACTTTTAGTAGCAATTAACTAATGCGTCATACCATGTAGCTAAAATAAATGTACAGCAAATATTCCACGACTTCGATGATAAACAAAAGCAGATTCCTTTGATGAGTACTATGAGTATATCACCGACTTTTTCAAACGTTTCCATTCATAAAACTGAAACACGTATTGAAGATGCTTCCTGCACAGGCGGTAAGTTCTGTGTTACGTCAACGTATTCTTTGTTACGTCATCAGTGCAAGACGCAAGGTTTATATGAGAGCGGCTTTTACAATAGACTACGGCCTTTGATCATTCCACTGGCGAATTCTCGACCAATTATGGCTCGATAACCGTTCACACCTTTTCAAAGGGAGGCGGGAAGAGGGATTAAGAAATAAGTCATTGTTTTCAATCTGATGAGCTGTTGTTTAAAAGACTGAACTCAGATAGCTCCTTGAACTGAATATTCCAATAAATTAATAACAAAATTATAAATTACATATAGATATAAAATTCTGTATCGAAAACAGAGAAAGAGAGAGGATGTAGAAAATGACAGGGAAAGAGGGGCGAGAAGGATGGATAGAGAAGAGCAAGAGCAATGAGTAGAACGGGAGAGTAGAAAGAGAGGGGGAAGAAAGAGAGGGGAAAAGAGAGAGAGAAATAGTGTGAGAGAGAGAGACAGAGACAGAGAAAAGAGAGAGGTGAAAAGATAAGTGGGAAATAGGTCTAATATTATTGGAACTAAAAGGAAAGGGGGAAAAAGGAGAACTAAGAAAGAGTGAGAGAAATGTCGAGATCATCATGAAAGATGAGAAAGAGAAAGAGAGAGAGAGGGTAGGGAGGAAATGATGAAGAAAAATAGAGGGGGTGATAGCGAAAGAAGGAGGAGCAAGAGAAGAAAAATAGAGAAAAGAGAGAATATAGAAAATGACAGGGAAAGAGAGATGGATAGAGAAGAACAAGAAATGAGGAGAGGGAGAGTGGATTTATAGATGGAGAGAGAAAGAGAGGGGAAAGAAAAAGAGTGGGAGAGAGAGAGAGAGAGAGAGACATAGAAAGAGTGTGTGTGTGTGTGTGTGTGTGAGAGAGGGAGATATATATATATATATATATATATATATATATATATATATATATATAAAAGAGAGGGAGAGATGGAGAAAATACAAGAAATAGGAGAGAGGTGAAAAGACAGGTGGGGAATAGGGGCCATACTATTGGAAATAAAAGGAAAGGGGAAAAAGGAGAATTAAGAAAGAGTGAGAGAAATGTCGAGATCCTCATGACAGATGAAATAGAGAAAGAGAGAGAGGGTGGAGAGGAAATGATAAAGAAAACGAAGAGGGGGTGACGGCGAAAGAAGGAGGAGCGAGAGAAGACAAAATAGAGAAAGAGAGGATATAGAAAATGACAGGGAAAGAGAGATGGATAGAGAAGAGCAAGAGTAATGAGTAGAACGGGAGAGTGGATTTATAGATGGAGAGAGAAAGAGAGGAAAGAAAGATAGAGGAGAAGGAGAGAAAGACAGAGATAAAGAGAGGGTGAGATGGAAAGAATTTCATCGTCAGTATAGTTTGGCCCTACACTCTTAAAGTCAGCGAGTAAATTTTGCCGAGTAAAACAAGTTGAGTAACAAAATGAGCAATTCAGTACTCAAGCTGGAGTAAGACCTTGATTTTAGTGGTACTCGTCACCCGAGTAATTTGTTACCTTCGATAAAGAGTAAATCAATGACTCAACGTTGAGTACGAATTTCATTTGTGTCAATTTTGAGTAAACTACGGTTGGGTATTACGCGGCGGCAGGTAATAAATAACTCAACATTGATCTCTGACCTGATTTTACCTCGGCTGCGAGTGAAAGTTTGATCGATGGAAAGTGTAACTAACAGCTGGCTCGTGCATGCATGCGCGCACGTGCACGTGCAGAATTAAAGCTAGATGCGAAAGAACTGAGAGTGAGATATGGATGTGACTGTCGAAGAAATTCTGAGCTCATGGAGCATGGAAGAGTTACAACCTACATTTTAGGTAAGTATTCCTCATGCTAATTTAATAATGCTACTGTGTGATATTTAGTCAAGATATTTTGATCAAGATTGTGAAATTATTGTTGTCATGCACTGTCAATGTCATTATGCCTAGACTAGTCTATGTGATTGTGAACTTGGGCGTGCGTGCATGCATTAAAGGTACTATGTCCCTTTGCAGGCCAATAAAATGAAAAGGTTAAATTCCATGCAATGGCATTTGAAAGATAATACTAATTTAAAACTCCCTTAAAAAATGGGGCTTCAAAATGTCTGTAAGTGGGAAAATAAAGACTAATAGTCTTGGTTTTCAGACCATTGTACCGCATGGTCGTAAGTTTTATGCTGCGCAAAGATTCAATCAGTTTAATTTTGGCCATTACAAGAAGTGGGTTATTGATGAAGACAAATCTTTTACAGCTCATTTTATGTATGTTATTACCAAAGAAGAAGAAAAGCCAGTCAGTCACTCAATACTGACAATAGTGTCTGACAGTGAGGTCTAGCAAGTAAACGGGTTTCCTTGCATAATTTGAATATTAGGACACTGCTAACGTTTAAATTTCACAGATAGGACATACATGACACATTCATAATTCCTGCAAAGTTCTACAGAATTTGAGACTGGCTGCGAAAGGGACATGGTATCTTTAATTCAGTGACCGGTAATAGCTAGCCTACTTTGCATTTGTATTAAACACGTAGGACCTATTTGGCATGGCCTGGGGTAACTCACTATGAATATGGCGGACAAAGAAAGCGGACAAAATATACAGTTCCTCAGGTAGACAAAGGAACATCCCTTCACTGTTATTATGTAAAAATGTGTATAACAGGTGTCACATATTCACCTGTTCTACACATTTTTACATGATAAGGGAGTTTACAGATAGCACATGGTACAAATGACCCCAAATATCCACAGATCTTTTACACATGGAGAAGTTCCACTTTGAGCATCTTAGAATAATAACTGCCAATGTGCTTCATGAATACCTTTTGTTTGTCCTCTTGAAAAGAATACTTCCACCTGCGTATCATAGAATGTACCGTTGGTGCATAAATGAATAATGTTACATAACTTTCATGAGCGCATAATCCAGTATTCATCTCTGTGGGTTTTACCATTTTGGTACAAATGACCTTTATCTGCCCATGCTCGGATTGTAACTATGAACTGGCTTATAGCATGCAGTGAAGGGATTTAGCTTTGTCTACCTGAGGAACTGTATATGTTGTCCGCTTAGTTTGTCCGTCATGTTCATAGTGACTCCAGACCCAGGGAGCTCGGACGACGGCTTCGGCGTACGTCGGAGCTACCCTAGGCCTATTCTATTGATGCAGATGGTTATACAGGACGATTTGCCCTGGGCATTCGGCCAATTACCAATATAAGGCCACTTAAAAAATTATACATGTTTAGCGTTCCCGCCCGCTTCCTTTTTTTGGGCCGCCTCCTATTTTTTTTATTTTTTGTGGAAATTTTTGAATTTTTGTATAGATGATGGCCAAACTTTTCAAAAACTATAGTTGTTTCTTATTTTGTCTTGCAGAATGTGGACTCTTGGATCTATACAGGAAATCAGTACCACAATTTTTCATCAAAATTCAAAACGAGAGTACAATTTAGAACAGTATCGTTTACATAATTATAAGTACACGTATTATGTCACATGTTTATCCTAAATTTTGTATATACCAAATGTAAAACAAAAGCAAAAATACGAAGGAAAAGGGAATATCTACCTCAACAAATTATGAATTCAAAGTGAGGAAGAGAGAAAGAAAAGATGTAGACAAAAGAGGTTTTTAATATCATGTATGTTTACACTGTGATTCAAACTGATTTGGGAAATTAAAGTCCACAAATTATGTTACTGATATTTAACATATAGAATTGATGCCAAAAACTTGAATGATGTGGCGATATAAAGTAACATTTTTTTTAATTGAAATTTTTAAACTACATACTTTTGGTATGGTATGGTATTTTTATTGAATCATGCATCGCAGTTACATATTCCTGAATTGCACATTGATATAAGTTGCATTCCAAAAACGAGAGTACAATTTAGAACAGTATCGTTTACATAATTATAAGTACACGTATTATGTCACATGTTTATCCTAAATTTTGTATATACCAAATGTAAAACAAAAGCAAAAATACGAAGGAAAAGGGAAATATCTACCTCAACAAATTATGAATTCAAAGTGAGGAAGAGAGAAAGAAAAGATGTAGACAAAAGAGGTTTTTAATATCATGTATGTTTACACTGTGATTCAAACTGATTTGGGAAATTAAAGACCACAAATTATGTTACTGAACTTAAAATGTCGTTGACTTTATGTTATTTGCATAGTGTGTGAGTGAAGAACTTCAAATCAATGCTTAATTTAGAAATCAGGCAAAATTATGGTTTATATTCTCTATTGACAAATAATGGTTACTTAACAGCTATATAAAAAAAAGAACAATATTAATCAGCGGTTTAGTTAAACCCTTAGTCAAAAGTTAAAACCCTATAGTTGAATCCACCTTTGTTTTAATCAGTATTGAGTAAAAACATGTACTTAACTTAGTACATGTTTTACTCAATATTGATTGAGCAACTAAGCGTTACCCAGAAAACATCATACTCAATATTTGAGCAAAAAATCGCTCAAACAATTTGAGTCAAAACATGTACTCGTTAATTGAGTAAAATTTGGCTCAACTCATGAGCAGTTTCTTACTCGACATGAGTTGATTACGTTTCTACCCAGTACTGAGTAAAAAGGGAACCGCTCAACAGAGGAGTAAATATTGAGTAAAGGTTGACTCATTAAAACTGAGTAGAGATTTAGTCTTTTATTGAGTAATATTTTTACTCAACAGATGAGTAGATTTGTTACTCAACACATGCTGAGTAAAGTTTACTCAAAAGTCGGGTGGTTCCCTTTTGACCACTCAAAAGAGTAACATTTTGACTCAAATTGAGCAGTTTTTTTTTAGAGTGTATTGCTGTTGCTCGGATAACGGGATTTGACGGCTTTCGTGGCAACAATGTTGACGTGGCATTTAATACACTAATTCAGGGAATCTCTCTCTTAATCGAACTTAAGTAAATTTTCTATTAATGTCTTACACATCGGCACATGAAATGTATTTTTTATATAATGAATATAAAGCCGTTGTCGATTATTTACATGGCACATTAAGTCCGATATAGTACGTGTTGTGAATCCTCAAGATTTAATATGATATACAAAACACATCAGCGCGTTGTAAACAGGGGGTTTGTGAGCTTGATGTAAACAGGTTTAAAGAAGAGGGAGAAAGCATTTAGAAGAATGCAAATTTATCAAAAATAATAATATTATGAATCATAAAGATTTACTGTCCTAAATAAGATAATTTTCTCAGCAATAACGTGTGGCCTACAAAGAAAAAGGAAATCTCCCGTTACCATGGAAACGTCAGAATCCCCGCTACTGACACAAGAACATGTGTAAAAGAATTAGGCATGCTATCGTGCGAAGCGTTGGTGGTATAATGGTTAGCATAGTTGTCTTCCAAGCAATTGATCCGGGTTCGATTCCCGGCCAACGCATATATATATATTTTTCTCTTTTATATTCTTTTGTGGAAGTAGAATATTCTAAAGAACTGCAAGTATCTAAGAAGCGTACATATTTTTTTTTGTAAGCCTGCTGGCCTGACTCCCTTTATCTCTGTCTGTTTCTCTCCCTCTCTCATTTCTGTTTCTCTTTCTAATGTCGTGCTTCTCTCTCTTTCTGTTCTATGTCCCTGCCCCTCTGTCATACCCCTCTAAATCTCTCATCTCTCTTGCTATTCAATGTCCATATTTCCCTCCCGTAATACATCACTTTATATCTCCCTCTATACCGCGAACTATTCTATCTCTCTCAATAAATCTCAATCTCTTTCCATCTCTTCTTTCTCTTTTCAAATATCAATATCACACATTTCTAAAGATGGTGGTTTTTATTTTTCGAAAGTATCGACTGTGCTTATTTTCAAGGTTTCATTCAACTCTTTCTTCTTTTCCTCTCATTTTGTGTTAAATACGACAAACAAAAAGACAAAAACACACAATAAACAAAAAATAAATTTGAAAACGCATTTATTCAAATTAATGAAACGCAAAACAATAAATATTCTGCCCAGTACATGAAGCAACATCAAATAACAACTTGAATTGCACGTAACAATCCTCATGAGTGTGACAATTGAAGTAGATATCGCAATTTGTTGAGGATATGAGTTCTGATATAGTCTAGTAAAGACTCTAGGCGGTTATCCTCTCAAGTCTGCCACCGGGAAGGTGCATCTTGTAGTGTCTGCTGAGGCTGCTACCCCATGCGAAGTCTCTTTCACATCCCTCAAACGAACATCGGAACGGCCGCTCTCCGGTGTGAACGCGACGATGCCTGATCAACGAAGACGGGTCAGCGAAGAGCTTCTGGCAGTACTGGCAGCAGTAAACATCATGTCCGGTGTGAATCCGGCGATGAGTGCTAAGAAATGTCTTCTTGGTGAACGACTTCGGGCATGATGGACACTGGAAGCGGTGATCAGGCGAAAGCGGTGGTGACGGGGCGAATCGCTTCATCGGCGGGGATGACGACCGTGACGAATTAGCTCTCTTACGATCCGCTATGAGGCTCGGCGTGGGTGTCGACGACGGTATCAACCAGTTGACGACTGAGGGTTGATCAGTTCCAGACGCCTTCACCTGTTGCGGTTGTGACCTCCTCTTGCCTTCCACCGGATGTCTATCAGGAGCTCTTGTAGTCTGGCAGAGGGGACAGTTCGAGACATGGCAGTTAAAGATGCTCGAGGTTGTTTGTCGACGATGTCGAGCCCAGATGACGGAGGCAATGGCCATGTTGAAGTCGGGCTCGTGAATCTCGATAGGAATGGGCATGGCGGCACTCCCGGCCATCGGGAAGAGGACGGGTAGAGTGGCCCGCAGGGGGTTGGCGAGGAGAGGGGTCGACCTGAAAGGGGAAAAAGGAGAGAAGAAAGTTACGTTTACGTATATGAACAGAGTAATTCGTTAAAATTTAGTTCTGGATATCACTTAGAAGAAAAATTGTTGTTTGTTACTTTGTCTTATTCAAACAAGAATACTAAAGGAATGAAAACAATTTCAATTGCTTTAAGAAAAGTAAATTAGACATAGAAAAAAAAAACAATCCTGATCATGTCATGCTGTGTCATTCTGTTTTGAATGCTCATTATTTAGTGTGTTCAAGAAATATGAAAGGCATAGGTGAAAATGACAAATTCAATACTTACTCCATGTAGGCTATGATTGCACTGTAGTTAGATCCTTATCGTAGAACAAACAGTGATGAAAGTATTTTCCAAAGGTTTTCCAAAGAGTTGAAACGGTAAATGCGCTTTCCTCGATTAGCAGTCAAGAGTAGAATGGTATCTTGTGTTACCTTTACCTTGTATTTATTTGATTACATTCATACGCGGTAATCTCTTTCAGTCAGTGATTGGTCGAGAGTTTGCCCGGTAGGTGCAGCGTGATAACAGGCTGCTGAAACGGACCAATCAGAGAGGAGGACTAATATTATCGCTATAGAAATTTCAGTCTTTTGTCTCCGCCCACTCTCACCGCGCGTAACAATAGCTTCTAAAGTGCCTCTCCTTTTCAATGATCGATCGCGGATTAGAATGTTTATGAGGAGCGCAATTAAATTCTTTGTCATGAAAGGAATTATTATATATAACATGTTGGGTGAACATTCAAAACTCCTTTTAACATTCTTATTTTGAGAAATCTCAATTAAAATCTGATCAAAGTAAAATGTTCAATCGGGTTTGACCGACATGACAATCTAAAGTGTACAATCTTATTCTTTGTTTAAATCTTAGGGCGACGTATATAGCCACAATGTCAATGAGAGCAAACATTTCAATATAAAAGATGCCAGTAATGTAATTCGATGACATTTATTCTTTCATCTTCCATCTGACCAAAATAAAGTTACTATTCAATATCTTATAATCTGATAATAAAGATATTGATGTATCGTGGTACAGGTATTACATTCTCATCGGTTCGTCTACTTAACCAGACTGATTGTATATTACACTTCGGAGCTTATTACAAACAAGTGCAGTATAATTTTGTGTTCTTGTTTTTATTTCATTGTTTGTTTTGTTTTGAGACTGCGTTATATCAATCAGACTTTAGATTAGTCTTTAACATAACTGCGAGCCAGCAAAATTAACTCGATTTTGTAGTTACAGAGAAAAACCAGTGACATTTTATTTCTCGTGTCGCATATAATAATAAAAAGGTAGAATGAACAAGATCGATCAAATACATGAAGCTGAAACAGATACAATTCATCGAGTATAAATATAACCCACAAAATAACTTTCGGAAAATAGGTGAAGGAAAGCCGATGAATCCAGATTCAGTGTTTGCAATTCTGTGCTCATTTATTGGTAAATTGTTTGCTTTCATCTTTTAGTGGTGCACGTCACAAAAACTCTCATCTACTTTATTTTGCTTGAAATGCGATTAAGTTGAGCTTATCAATGTTTATGCATTCCCATTTAGTGTCATGATCATATTAACAACCATCTCTTTACAAAGAGATTATCATTTGTTTGTTGAATATTTATATGATTATTTGTTTTGTGTGTGTTTTTTATGATTATATCATTTCGTGTAGTTATGTTTGTTCATGATATATATTTCACTTTTAGTAGCAATTAACTAATGCGTCATACCATGTAGCTAAAATAAATGTACAACAAATATTCCACGACTTCGATGATAAACAAAAGCAGATTCCTTTGATGAGTACTATGAGTATATCACCGACTTTTTCAAACGTTTCCATTCATACAACTGAAACAGGTATTGAGATGCTTCCTGCACAGGCGCTAAGTTCTTTGTTACGTCAACGTATTCTTTATTACGTCATCAGTGCAAGATGCAAGGTTTATATGAGAGCGGCTTATACAATAGACTACGGCCTTTGATCATTCCACTGGCGAACTCTCGACCAATTATGGCTCGATAACCGTTCACACCTTTTCAAAGGGAGGCGGGAAGAGGGATTAAGAAATAAGTCATTGTTTTCAATCTGATGAGCTGTTGTTTAAAAGACTGAACTCAGATAGCTCCTTGAACTGAATATTCCAATAAATTAATAACAAAATTATAAATTACATATAGATATAAAATTCTGTATCGAAAACAGAGAAAGAGAGAGGATATAGAAAATGACAGGGAAAGAGGGGCGAGAACGATGGATAGAGAAGAGCAAGAGTAATGAGTAGAACGGGAGAGTAGAAAGAGAGGGGGAAAGAAAGAGAGGGGAAAAGAGAGAGAAATAGTGTGAGAGACAGAGACAGAGAAAAGAGAGAGGTGAAAAGATAGGTGGGAAATAGGTCTAATATTATTGGAACTAAAAGGAAAGGGGGAAAAAGGAGAACTAAGAAAGAGTGAGAGAAATGTCGGGATCATCATGAAAGATGAGAAAGTGAAAGAGAGAGAGAGAGTAGGGAGGAAATGATAAAGAAAAAAGAGGGAGTGATAGCGAAAGGAGGAGGAGCGAGAGATTAAAAAATAGAGAAAAGAGAGAATATAGAAAATGACAGGGAAAGAGAGATGGATAGAGAAGAACAAGAAATGAGGAGAGGGAGAGTGGATTTATAGATGGAGAGAGAACGAGAGGGGAAAGAAAAAGAGGGAGAGAGAGAGATAAAAGAGATGGAGAGAATACAAGAAATAAGAGAGAGGTGAAAAGACATGTGGGGAATAGGGGCAATACTATCGGAAATAAAAGGAAAGGGGAAAAAAGGAGAACTAAGAAAGAGTGAGAAAAATGTCGAGATCCTCATCACAGATGAAATAGAGAAAGAGAGAGAGCGGTGTGGAGGAAATGATAAAGAAAAAGAAGAGGGGGATGACGGCGACAGAAGGAGGAGCGAGAGAAGAAAAACTAGAGAAAGAGAGAGGATATAGAAAATGACAGGGAAAGAGAGATGGATAGAGAAGAGCAAGAGTAATGAGTAGAACGGGAGAGTGGATTTATAGATGGAGAGAGAAAGAGAGGAAAGAAAGATAGAGGAGAGAGAGAAAGACAGAGATAAAGAGAGGGTGAGATGGAAAGAATTTTATCGTCAGTATAGTTTGGCCCTATTGCTTTTGCTCGGATAACGGGATTGGACGGCTTTCGTGGCTTACGTGGCAACAATGTTGACGTGGCATTTAATACATTTATTCAGGGAATCTCTCTCCAAATCGAACTCAAGTAAATTTTCTATTAATGTCTTACACATCGGCACATGAAATGTATTTTTTATATAATGAATATAATGCCGTTGTCGATAATTTAAATGGCACTATAAGTCTTAAATGATAACGATATAGTACGGGTTGTGAATCCTCAAGATTTAATATGATATACAAAACACATCAGTGCATTGTAAACAGGGGGTTTGTGAGCTTGATGTAAACAGGTGTAAAGAAGAGGGAGAAAGCATTTAGAAGAATGCAAATTTATCAAAATAATTATATTATGAATCATAAAGATTGACTGTCCTAAATAAGATAATTTTCTCAGCAATAACGTGTGGCCTACAATGAAAAAGGAAATCTCCCGTTACCTGGAAACGTCAGAATCCCCGCTACTGACACAAGAACATGACTTTGTAAAAGAAATAGGCATGCTATCGTGTGAAGCGTTGGTGGTATAATGGTTAGCATAGTTGCCTTCCAAGCAATTGATCCGGGTTCGATTCCCGGCCAACGCATGTATATATTTTTCTCTTTTATATTCTTTTGTGGATGTAGAATATTCTAAAGAACTGCTAGTATCTAAGAAGCGTACATATTTTTTTCGTCTCTCTCTCTCACTCTCTCTCTCTCATTTCTGTTTCTCTTTCCAAGGTCGTGTTTCTCTCTCTCTCTCTGTTCTATGTCTATGTCTAATATCTCTCATCTCTCTCTCTCTCTCTCTCTCCCTCACTTCCCTCCCGCTTTATCATACCCCTCTCAATCTCACATCTCTCTTTCTCCATCTCTCTCTCGCGCTCTATTGCTATTTAATGTCCATATTTCCCTCCGTAATACATCATTTTATATTTATCTCCCTCTATACTGCGAACTATTCTATCTTTCTCAATAATTCTCAATTCTCTTTCCATCTCTTCTTTCTCTTTTTAAATATCGCACCCTTCGTATTCTCACATTCTATTTAACAATGTACATTAGCCTTTTCACAAAGTAAAATGATATACCTTCACTCTACACCTCTAGTTGAGGTAACATGATCGTAACCACTTTCAACAAATCAACGCAATGGTCAATTTCAAATTCCTATTACGTAACTGTAACGTTCCCAATTTTTTTTAGTGTGGATGGAGAAGGCTATTGAAATTGAAGTATCGACCGTGCTTATTTTTATGATGTCATTCAACATCTTCCTTTATTCCCTCTCATTTTGAGTTACATACGACAAACAAAAAGACAAAAACACACAATAAACAAGCTTAGAGTGTTTAGATTTGAAAACGCATTTATTCAATTTCATGAAACACAAACACATAAATATCATGTCCATACATGGAGCATCATCTAATAACAGCTTGAATTGCACGTAACAATCCTCATGAGTGTGACAACTGAAGTAGATATCGTAATGTTTTGAGAATAATTTCTGATATAGTCTAGTAAAGACTCGTCAGCTAGGCGGCTATCCTCTCAAGTCTGCCACCGGGCAGGTGCATCTTGTAGTGATTGTTGAGGTTGCCGCGCCACGCGAAGTCTTTTTCACACCCCTCAAACGAACATCGATACATCTCCGGTGTGAACGCGATGATGAGTGATCAACGAAGACCGAGAAGCGAAGAGCATCTGACAGTACTGGCAGCAGTAAACACGATGTCCGGTATGAATCCGGCGATGAGTGCTAAGATGTGTCTTCTTGGCGAACGACTTCGGGCATGATGGACATTGGAAGCGGTGATCGGGCGAAGGCGGAGGTGACGGGGCGAATCGCTTCCTCGGCGGGGATGATGACCGTGAGGAATTGGCTCTCTTACGATCCGCTATGAGGCTCGGCGTGGGTGTCGACGACGGTATCAACCAGTTGACGACTGAGGGTTGATCAGTTCCAGACGCCTTCACCTGTTGCGGTTGTGACCTCCTCTTGACTTCCACCGGATGTCTATCAGGAGCTCTTGTAGTCTTGCAGAGGGGACAGTTCGAGACATGGCAGTTAAAGATGGTCGAGGTTGTTTGTCGACGATGTCGAGACCAGATGACGGAGGCAATGGCCTTGTTTAAGTCGGGCTCGTGTATCTCGACAGGGTTCAGCATGGCGGCACTCCTGGTTATCGGGAAGAGGACGGATAGAGTGGCCAGCAGGGGGTTGGCGAGGAGAGTTGACCTGCAAGGGGAAAAAATGGGAGAAGAAACATTAGCTATGATTACACATGTCAACAGAGAAATTCATTTAACTTTAGTTCTGGATATCCCATAACAGAAGAAAGGTTGTTTGTTTTTAAACAAGAATGAAATTCTAAAGGAAAAACAAAAAATTCAATTAAAAAAAACTAATAACTTAAACTGCTTTGAAGGTACTATGTCCCATTTGCAGGCCAAAAAAATAAAAAGATTAAGTTCCAAAGCATTAGAAAGATAATACTAACTTTGAACTTCCCTCAAAACAAAAGGGCTTGAAAATGTCTTTTTTTTTGTTGGGAAATTACGACCGTTAGTTGTAGAATTGAATTTAGCGATCGCGGACATGTAATTAAATAGTCTGGTCGTACGTTGTGCTGCGCAAACATTCAAACAGTTTACTTTTGGCCATTACAAGAAGTTGGTTATTGATGTAGACAAATGCTCATGTACCCATTACAGCTCATTTTATGTATGTTATTACCAAAGAAATAAAGTCAGTCAGTCACTCAATAGTACCTGACATAATTGGAATACTAGGACACTGCTGACGTTTAAATTTCACATGTAGGACATACATGCCATTTTCATAATTCCTGCAAAGTTCTACAGAATCTGATGTAAATGAGATATGTGTTTCACAAAGAAAAAAAATATCTTGCCCATGTCATGCTGTGTCATTCTGTTTTGAATGCTAGAATATTTAGTGTTTTCAAGAAATATGAAAGGCATAGGTGAAAATGACAAATTCAATACTTACTCCATGTATGCTATGATTGCACTGTAGTGAGATCCTTATCGTAGAACAAACAGTGACGAAAGTATTTTCCAAATGTTTTCCAAAGAGTTGAACCGGTAAATGCGCCTTCCTCGATTAGCAGTCAAGAGTCAGAATGGTATTTTGTGTTACTTTTACCTTGTATTATTTGATTACATTCATACTCGATAATCTCTTTCAGTAGGTGATTGGTCGAGAGTTTGCCCGGTAGGTGCAGCGTGATAACAGGCTGCTAAAACGGACCAATCAGAGAGGAGGACTAATTATCGCTATAGAAATTTCAGTCATTTGTCTCCGCCCACTCTCACCGCGCGTAACAATAGCTTCTAAAGTGCCTCTCATTTTCAATGATCGATCGCGGATTAGATTGTTTATGTGGAGCGTAATTAAATTCTTTGTCATGAAAGGAATTATTATTATGTAACATGTTGGGTGAACATTCAAAACTCCTTTTAACATTCTTATTTTTAGAAATCTCAATTAAAATCTGATCACAGTAAAATGTTCAATCGGGTTTGACCGACATGACAATCTAAAGTGTACAATCTTATTCTTTGTTTAAATCTTAGCGCGACGTATATAGCCACAATGTCAATGAGAGCAAACATTTCAATATAAAAGATGCCAGTAATGTAATTCGATGACATTTATTCTTTCATCTTCCATCCGACCAAAATAAAGTTACTATTCAGTATCTTATAATCTGATAATAAAGATATTGATGTATCGTGGTACAGGTATTACATTCTCATCGGTTCGTCCACTTAACCAGACTAATTGTATATTACACTTCGGAGCTTATTACAAACAAGTGCAGTATAATTTTGTGTTCTTGTTTTTATTTCATTGTTTGTTTTGTTTTGAGACTGCATTATATCAATCAGACTTTAGATTAGTCTTTAACATTACTGCGAGCCAGCAAAATTAACTCGAATTTGTATTTACAGCGAAAAACCAGTGACATTTTATTTCTCGTGTCGCAGATAATAATAAAAAGGTAGAACGAACAAGATCGATCAAATACATGAAGCTGAAACAGATACAATTCATCGAGTATAATTATAACCCACAAAATACCTTTTGGAAAATAGGTGAAGGAAATTCCATGAATCAAGATTCAGTGTTTGCAATTCTGTGCTCATTTATTGGTAAATTGTTTGATTTCATCTTAATAATGGTGCACGTCACAAAAACTCTCATCGAGTTTATTTTGCTTGAAATGCGATTTATTTGATAAACTTGGGTTACGAAGAAATAAAGAATCAGACTCTTATTTGGCAAAAGAATTCCCAGTTTTTCTTCAAACGGGGGGGCGTTTCATGAAACAATTAGTCGGTGGTTTTCACCGACTAATATCATTTTCACCGACAATTTTATTGTCACCGACTATTTTCCAGGCCTCTGATTGGTCAAATTTAGTCGGCCCCGACAGTTGTCGGTGGACAAATGTTGATGAAATGCCCCCCAGGTGTATCGCTTCATTGTGTTGTCGTCGAAGTTTTTGCCTTTGACCGAGAGCCGCGATGCGGGGCACCTGCATTCAACTAAATGCCAATGTTACGTCATCAATGAATGGTCAATTTAAAGCGGCCGACCATTAGCGTCATATGGAATTTACTTTCTATTCAGCCGACAAACTCTTGACGAATCACAGCTTGAGGAAACGTCCAAACCTTTTAGTGACGCGTCAATATGTTTTGATCACAATTGGTGTTGATGGATTAAGCGAAATAACTTTGCTTTCTATTTACAGGGTTAAACAACCTTTTCTCTACCATACTTGTTGTAAAATAATGCAAACAAATTGAATAATTATTATAATTGGGGTTTTCTGACATACACAAGAAAGGGATATTTAACAATACTGTTATTCTATTTAGTGAAAGCTTATATCCAGTCTAGCTATCACTACTTTTTTTTCATTTGATCTGTTTTAAATATATCGTTTTTTAAAGATTGTTCATTGACTTCACACATTTTCTCTGTTTTGGAAAACAAATTGCATGTATAATACACACATTCGCGTTATTCAAGCAATATGTGTTTAACAAAGAAAATACTTAAAACAGGTATTTTGGCACATAAAAACTGAACGTGCATATTTATCATGAATATTCATGTCGACATGAGTAGCTCATTAATTACATTTCTTGAAATGTCATAATACGGGAACGTTAGAAGTATAAATATTTTTCATCGCAAAACACGATCGCAACTATTTTCGAAAAATCAGCTCAATACCCTATTGTATATTCCATAACCGTTATGTTCAGATTACGTAATAAGCCATTTGATTAAGGCTGTTGAAATTACCTTAGGTTAATTTTTCGAAAGTAGTTGCGATCGTGTTCCAAAGACATTGCAAGATGCAATTAAATTAAAGAAATGCTCACTGTAGATAATAATCTACAACATGACACACGCTGATCAAATTATATTTTTTATTTCACAAAGCTGGGGATGTTTGTTTCTATTTGGCACTACAAAAGTATTGAACAGAAAAATCAAGAAGTTGAGTTATAAATTTGTATGCATTCTCATTTAGTGTCATGATCATATTAACAACCATCTCTTTACAAAAAGATTATCAATTGTTTGTTGATTATTTATATGATTATTGTTGGTTTGTCTGTCTGCCTGTTTTTGGTGTTTTTTATGATTATATCATGTCGTGTAGTTATGTTTGTTCATGATATAGTTTTCCATTTTAGTAGCAATTAACTAATGTGTCATACCATGTAGCTAAAATAAATGTACAACAGATATTCCACGACTTCGATGATAAACAAAAGCAGATTCCTTTGATGATTACTATGAGTATATCACCGTTTTTTTTTCAAACGTTTCCATTCATAAAACTGAAAAGGCTATTGAAGATGGGTCCTGCACAGGCGGTGGCATGTATTTAATTTCGGCAAGTAATTTGTTACGTCATCAGTGCAAGATGAAAGGTTTATATGAGAGCGGCTTATACCAACTCTCGACTAATGAACATTCAATACTCCTTTTAACATTATGGCTCGATAACCGTTCACACCTTTTCAAAGGGAGGCGGGAAGAGGGATTAAGAAACACGTCATTGTTTTCAATCTGATGAGCTGTTGTTAAAAAGACTGAACTCAGATAGCTCCTTGAACTGAATATTCCAATAAATTAATAACAAAATTATAAATTACATATAGATATAAAATTATGTATGAAAAATAGAGAAAGAGAGAGGATATAGAAAATGACCGGGAAAGAGGGGCGAGATAGATGGATAGAAAAGAGCAAGAGTAATGAGTAGAACGGGAGAGTAGAAAGAGAGGGGGAAAGAAAGAGAGGGGAAAAGAGAGAGAGAAATAGTGTAAGAGAGAGACAGAGAGACAGAGAAAAGAGATAGGTAAAAAGATAAGTGGGAAATAGGTCTAATATTATTGGAACTAAAAGGAAAGGGGGAAAAAGGAGAACTAAGAAAGAGTGAGAGAAATGTCGAGATCATCATGAAAGATGATGAAGAGAAAGAGAGAGAGAGAGGGTAGGGAGGAAATGATCAAGAAAAATAGAGGGGATGATAGCGAAAGAAGGAGGAGCAAGAGAAGAAAAATAGAGAAAAGAGAGAATATAGAAAATGACAGGGAAAGAGAGATGGATAGAGAAGAACAAGAAATGAGGAGAGGGAGAGTGGATTTATAGATGGAGAGAGAAAGAGAGGGGAAAGAAAAAGAGTGGGAAAGTGAGAGAGAGATAGAGATAGAAAGAGTGTGTGTGAGAGAGGGAGAGAGAGAGATATTATATATAAAAGAGAGGGAGAGATGGAGAGAATACAAGAAATAAGAGAGAGGTGAAAAGACAGGTGGGGAATAGGGGCAATACTATTGGAAATAAAAGGAAAGGGGAAAAAGGAGAACTAAGAAAGAGTGAGAGAAATGTCGAGATCCTCATGAAAGATGAAATAGAGAAAGAGAGAGAGGGTGGGGAGTAAATGATAAAGAAAAAGAAGAGGGGGATGACGGTGAAAGAAGTGGAGCGAGAGAAGAAAAACTAGAGAAAGAGAGAGGATATAGAAAATGACAGGGAAAGAGAGATGGATAGAGAAGAGCAAGAATAATGAGTAGAACGGGAGAGTGGATTTATAGATGGAGAGAGAAAGAGAGGAAAGAAAGATAGAGAGATAAAGAGAGGGTGAGATGCTGTTGCTCGGATAACGGGATTGGACGGCTTTTGTGGCTTACGTGGCAACAATGTTGACGTGGCATTTAATACACTTATTCAGGGAATCTCTCTCCAAATCGAACAAAAGTAAATTTTCTATTAATGTCTTACACATCGGCACATGAAATGTTTCTTTGTATAAAGAATATAATGACGTTGTCGATTATTTACATGGCACTTTAAGTCCGATATAGTGAATAGTGTTGTGAATCCTCAAGATTTAATGTGATATACAAAACACATCAGTGCGTTGTAAACAGGGGGTTTGTGAGCTTGATGTAAACAGGTTTAAAGAAGAGGGAGAAAGCATTTAGAAGAATGCAAATTTAGCAAAAATAATAATATTATGAATCATAAAGATTGACTGTCCTAAATAAGATAATTTTCTCAGCAATAACGTGTGGCCTACAATGAAAAAGGAAAGCTCCCGTTACCTTGGAAACGTCAGAATCCCCGCTACTGACACAAGAACATGTGTAAAAGAATTAGGCATGCTATCGTGTGAAGCGTTGGTGGTATAATGGTTAGCATAGTTGCCTTCCAAGCAATTGATCCGGGTTCGATTCCCGGCCAACGCATATATATATATTTTTCTCTTTTATATTTTTTGTGGAAGTAGAATATTCTAAAGATCTGCAAGTATCTAACAAATGCGTTAAATAATAATATTATCACCTACATATTTTTTTTTGTAGGCCTGCTGGCCTGACTCTCGCTCTCTTGCTATTCAATGTCCATATTTCCCTCCCGCAATACATCACTTTATATTTATCTCCCTCTATACTGCAAACTATTCTATCTTTCTCAATAATTCTCAATCTCAATACGACAAACAAAAAGACAAAAACACACAATAAACAAGCTCAGAGTGTTTAGATTTGAAAACGCATTTATTCAATATCATGAAAAACAAACAAATAAATATCATGTCCATACATGGAGCATCATCTAATAACAGCTTGAATTGCACGTAACAATCCTCATGAGTGTGACAATTGAAGTAGATATGGTAATGTTTTGAGAATATGAGTTCTGATATAGTCTAGTAAAGACTCGTCAGCTAGGCGGCTATCCTCTCAAGACTGCCACCGGGAAGGTGCATCTTGTAGTGATTGTTGAGGTTGCCGCGCCACGCGAAGTCTTTTTCACATCCCTCAAACGAACATCGATACGGCCGCTCTCCGGTGTGAACGCGATGATGAGTGATCAACGAAGACCGAGAAGCGAAGAGCATCTGACAGTACTGGCAGCAGTAAACACGATGTCCGGTGTGAATCCGGCGATGAGTGCTAAGATGTGTCTTCTTGGCGAACGACTTCGGGCATGATGGACATTGGAAGCGGTGATCGGGCGAAGGCGGAGGTGACGGGGCGAATCGCTTCCTCGGCGGGGATGACGACCGTGACGAATTAGCTCTCTTACGATCCGCTATGAGGCTCGGCGTGGGTGTCGACGACGGTATCAACCAGTTGACGACTGAGGGTTGATCAGTTCCAGACGCCTTCACCTGTTGCGGTTGTGACCTCCTCTTGCCTTCCACCGGATGTCTATCAGGAGCTCTTGTAGTCTGGCAGAGGGGACAGTTCGAGACATGGCAGTTAAAGATGCTCGAGGTTGTTTGTCGACGATGTCGAGCCCAGATGACGGAGGCAATGGCCTTGTTGAAGTCGGGCTCGTGTATCTTGACAGGGTTCAGCATTGCGGCACTCCTGGTTATCGGGAAGAGGACGGATAGAGTGCCCAGCAGGGGGTTGGCGAGGAGAGGAGTCGACCTGCAAGGGAAAATAAATGGGAAAAGAAACATTAGCTATGATTGCACATGTCAACAGAGAAATTCATTAAACTTTAGTTCTGGATATCCCATAACAGAAGAATGGTTGTTTGTTTTCAAACAAGAATGAAATTCTAAAGGAAAAAAAAAATTCAATTAAAAAAAAGAAACCCCAAAAAAGAAACCCTTTACAGCTCATTTTATGTATGTTATTACCAAAGAAAAAAATAGGTGAAAATGACAAATTCAATACTTACTCCATGTAGGTTATGATTGCACTGTAGTGAGATCCTTATCGTAGAACAAACAGTGACGAAAGTATTTTCCAAAGATTTTCCAAAGAGTTGAACTGGTATATGCGCCTTCCTCGATTAGCAGTCAACAGTCAGAATGATATTTTGTGTTACTTTTACCTTGTATTTATTTGATTCCATTCATACTCGGTAATCTCTTTCAGTCAGCGATTGGTCGAGAGTTTGCCCGGTAGGTGCAGCGTGATATCAGGCTGCTGAAACGGACTAATCAGAGAGGAGGACTAATTATCGCTATAGAAATTTCAGTCATTTGTCTCCGCCCACTCTCACCGCGCGTAACAATAGCTTCTAAAGTGCCTCTCCTTTTCAATGATCGATCGCGGATTAGAATGTTATGAGGAGCGTAATTACATTCTATGTCATGAATTGAATTATTATTATGTAACATGTTGGGTGAACATTCAAAATTTCTTTTAACATTCTTATTTTTAGAAATCTCAATTAAAATCTGATCACAGTAAAATGTTCAATCGGGTTTGACCGACATGACAATGTAAAGTGTACAATCGTATTCCAAAAAAGATCTTAGCGCGACGTTAATAGCCACAATGTCAATGAGAGCAAACATTTCAATATAAAAGATGCCAGTAATGTAATTCGATGACATTTATTCTTTCATCTTCCATCCGACCAAAATAAAGTTACTATTCAATATCTTATAATCTGATAATAAAGATATTGATGTATCGTGGTACAGGTATTACATTCTCATCGGTTCGTCCACTTAACCAGACTAATTGTATATTACACTTCGGAGCTTATTACAAACAAGTGCAGTATAATTTTGTGTTCTTGTTTTTTATTTCATTGTTTGTTTTGTTTTGAGACTGCGTTATATCAATCAGACTTTAGATTAGTCTTTAACATAACTGCGAGCCAGCAAAATTAACTCGATTTTGTAGTTACAGAGAAAAACCAGTGACATTTTATTTCTCGTGTCGCATATAATAATAAAAGGTAGAATGA
The DNA here is from genome assembly GCA_037976565.1 of Mesocentrotus franciscanus. Taxonomy (NCBI): domain Eukaryota; kingdom Metazoa; phylum Echinodermata; class Echinoidea; order Camarodonta; family Strongylocentrotidae; genus Mesocentrotus; species Mesocentrotus franciscanus. The sequence continues at coordinate 25,167,209 of CP137683.1, read as the reverse complement.
ACAAGATCGATCAAATACATGAAGCTGAAACAGATACAATTCATCGAGTATAAATATAACCCACAAAATAACTTTCGGAAAATAGGTGAAGGAAAGCCGATGAATCCAGATTCAGTGTTTGCAATTCTGTGCTCATTTATTGGTAAATTGTTTGCTTTCATCTTTTAGTGGTGCACGTCACAAAAACTCTCATCTACTTTATTTTGCTTGAAATGCGATTAAGTTGAGCTTATCAATGTTTATGCATTCCCATTTAGTGTCATGATCATATTAACAACCATCTCTTTACAAAGAGATTATCATTTGTTTGTTGAATATTTATATGATTATTTGTTTTGTGTGTGGTTTTTTATGATTATATCATTTCGTGTAGTTATGTTTGTTCATGATATATATTTCACTTTTAGTGGCAATTAACTAATGCTTCATACCATGTAGCTAAAATAAATGTACATCAAATATTCCACGACTTCGATGATAAACAAAAGCAGATTCCTTTGATGAGTACTATGAGTATATCACCGACTTTTTCAAACGTTTCCATTCATAAAACTGAAACACGTATTGAAGATGCTTCCTGCACAGGCGCTAAGTTCTTTGTTACGTCAACGTATTCTTTGTTACGTCATCAGTGCAAGACGCAAGGTTTATATGAGAGCGGCTTATACAATAGACTACGGTCTTTGATCATTCCACTGGCGAACCCTCGACCAATTATGGCTCGATAACCGTTCACACCTTTTCAAAGGGAGGCGGGAAGAGTGATTAAGAAATAAGTCATTGTTTTCAATCTGATGAGCTGTTGTTTAAAACACTGAACTCAGATAGCTCCTTGAACTGAATATTCCAATAAATTAATAACAAAATTATAAATTACATATAGATATAAAATTCTGAATGAAAAATAGAGAAAGAGAGAGGATATAGAAAATGACAGGGATAGAGGGGCAATAAAGATGGATAGCGAAGAGCAAGAGTAATGAGTAGAACGGGAGAGCAGAAAGAGAGGGGGAAAGAAAGAGAGAGAGAGAAATAGTGTGAGAGAGAGAGAGAGACAGAGAAAAGAGAGAGGTGAAAAGATAAGTGGGAAATAGGTCTAATATTATTGGAAATAAAAGGAAAGGGGAAAAAAGGAGAACTAAGAAAGAGAGAGAGAAATGTCGAGATCCTCATGAAAGATGAAATAGAGAAAGAGAGAGAGGGTAGGGAGGAAATGATGAAGAAAAAGAAGAGGGGGGTGACGGCGAAAGAAGGAGGAGCGAGAGAAGACAAACTAGAGAAAGAGAGAGGATATAGAAATTGACAGGGAAAGAGAGAGAGATAGAAAAGAGCAAGAGTAATGAGTAGAACGGGAGAGTGGATTTATAGATGGAGAGAGAAAGAGAGGAAAGAAAGATAGAGAGATAAAGAGAGGGTGAGATGGAAAGAATTTCATCGTCAGTATAGTTTGGCCCTATTGCTGTTGCTCGGATAACGGGATTGGACGGCTTTCGTGGCTTACGTGGCAACAATGTTGACGTGGCATTTAATACACTTATTCAGGGAATCTCTCCAAATCGAACTCAAGTAAATTTTCTATTAATGTCTTACACATCGGCACATGAAATGTATTTTTTATATAATGAATATAATGCCGTTGTCGATTATTTACATGGCACTTTAAGTCCGATATAGTACGTGTTGTTAATCCTCAAGATTTAATGTGATATACAAAACACATCAATGCGTTGTAAACAGGGGGTTTGTGAGCTTGATGTAAATAAGTTTAAAGAAGAGGGAGCAAGCATTTAGAAGAATGCAAATTTAGCAAAAATAATAATATTATGAATCATAAAGATTGACTGTCCTAAATAAGATAATTTTCTCAGCAATAACGTGTGGCCTACAATGAGAAGGAAAGCTCCCGTTACCTTGGAAACGTCAGAATCCCCGTTACTGATACAAGAACATGTGTAAAAGAATTAGGCATGCTATCGTGTGAAGCGTTGGTGGTATAATGGTTAGCATAGTTGCCTTCCAAGCAATTGATCCGGGTTCGATTCCCGGCCAACGCATATATATTTTTTTCTCTTTTATATTCTTTTGTGGAAGAAGAATATACTAAAGAACTGCAAGTATCTAACAAATGCGTTTAATAATAATATCATTACCTAAGAAGCGTACATATTTTTTTTGTAGGCCTGCTGGCTTGACTCCCTTTATCTCTGTCTGTTTCTCTCCCTCTCTCTCACCTCTGTTTCTCTTTCTAATGTCGTGTTTCTCTCTCTTTCTGTTCTATGTCCCTGCCCCTCTGTCATACCCCTTTAAATCTCTCATCTCTCTTGCTATTCAATGTCCATATTTCCCTCCCGTAATACATCACTTTATATCTCCCTCTATACCGCGAACTATTCTATCTCTCTCAATAAATCTCAATCTCTTTCCATCTCACCTTTCTCTTTTCAAATATCAATATCACACATTTCTAAAGATGGTGGTTTTTATTTTTCGAAAGTATCGACTGTGCTTATTTTCAAGGTGTCTTTCAACTCTTTCTTCTTTTCCTCTCATTTTGTGTTAAATACGACAAACAAAAAGACAAAAACACACAATAAACAAGCTCAGAGTGTTAAGATTTGAAAACGCATTTATTCAAATTCATGAAACGCAAAACAATAAATATTCTGCCCAGTACATGAAGCAACATCAAATAACAACTTGAATTGCACGTAACAATCCTCATGAGTGTGCCAATTGAAGTAGATATCGCAATTTGTTGAGAATATGAGTTCTGATATAGTCTAGTAAAGACTCTAGGCGGTTATCCTGTCGAGCCCAGATGACGGAGGCAATGGCCTTGTTGAAGTCGGGCTCGTGTATCTTGACAGGGTTCAGCATGGCGGCACTCCTGGTTATCGGGAAGAGGACGGGTATAGTGGCCAGCAGGGGGTTGGCGAGGAAAGGAGTCGACCTGCAAGGGAAAAAAATTGGAGAAGAAACATTAGCTATGATTACACCAGTCAACAGAGAAATTCATTTAACTTTAGTTCTGGATATCCCGTAACAGAAGAAAGGTTGTTTGTTTTCAAACAAGAATGAAATTCTAAAGGAAAAACAAAAAATTAAATTAAAAAAAGAAAACTGCTTTGAAGGTACTTCCTGCAAAGTTCTACAGAATTTAATGTAAATGAGACATGTGTTTCACAAAGAAAAAAAACTATCCTGACCATGTCATGCTGTGTCATTCTGTTTTGAATGCTAGAATATTAAGTGTGTTCAAGAAATATGACAGGCATAGGTGAAAATGACAAATTCAATACTTACTCCATGTATGCTATGATTGCACTGTAGTAGTGAGATCCTTATCGTAGAACAAACAGTGACGAAAGTATTTTCCAAATGTTTTCCAAAGAGTTGAACCGGTAAATGCGCCTTCCTCGATTAGCAATAGTAATTTGTGTTACTTTTACCTTGTATTTATTTGATTACATTCACACTCGGCAATCTCTTTCAGTCAGCGATTGGTCGAGAGTTTGCCCGGTAGGTGCAGCGTGATAACAGGCTGCTGAAACGGACCAATCAGATAGGAGGACTAATTATCGCTATAGAAATTTCAGTCATTTGTCTCCGCCCACTCTCACCGCGCGTAACAATAGCTTCTAAAGTGCCTCTCCTTTTCAATGATCGATCGCGGATTAGAATGTTATGAGGAGCGTAATTACATTCTTTGTCATGAATTGAATTATTATTACGTAACATGTTGGGTGAACATTCTTTCATTCAATACTCATTTTAACATTCTTATATTTAGAAATCTCAATTAAAATCTGATCACAGTAAAATTTTCAATCGGGTTTGACCGACATGACAATCTAAAGTGTACAATCTTAATTTTTTGTGAAATCTTAGCGCGACGTAGACACACAATGTCAATAAGAGCAAACAGTTTAATATAAAAGATGCCAGTAATGCAATTCGATAACATATAATCTTTCATCTTCCGTCCGACCAAAATAATGTTACTATTCCATATCTGATAATCCGTTAATAAAGATATTGATGTATCGTGGTACAGGTATTACATTTTCATCGGTTCATCCACTTAACCAGACTAATTGTATATTACACTTTGGAGCTTATTACAAACAAGTGCAGTATAATTTTGTATTCTTGTTTCTTTTGTTTTTTCATTGTTTTTTTGTTGTTGAGACCTTATCAAATCAATTAGACTTTAGATTAGTCTTTAACATAACTGCGAGTCAGCGAAACTTACTTGATTTGTAGTTACAGAGAAAGACAAGTGACATTTTATTTCTCGTGTCGCATATAATACTAAAAAGGTATACAATGAACACGATTGATCGAATACATGAAGCTGAAACAGATACAATTCATCGAGTATATAACCCCCAAAATAACTTTTAGAAAATTTGAAAGCCGATGAAAGGCGATGAATCAAGATTCAGTGCTGCAATTCTGTGCTCATTTATTGGTAAATTGTTTGCTTTCATCTTCTAGTGGTGCACGTCACAAAAATTCTCATCGAGTTTATTTTGCTTGAAATAAGATTTATTTGAGAAACATGGGTTACGAAGAAAAAACGAATCAGATTCTTATTTAGCAAAAGAATTCCGAGTTTTTCTTCTAACGGGTATATCGCTTCATTCTATTCTCGTCGAAGTTTTTGCCTTTGACCGAGAGCCGCGATGCGGGGCACCTGCATTCAATTAAATGCCATTGTTACGTCATCCCGATAGCGTCATAATAGAATTACTTTCTATTCAGCCGACAAACTCTCGACCAATTGCAGCTTGAGAAAACGTCCAGTTAGTGAAGTGTCAATGGGTTTTGATCACAATTGGTGTTGTAGGATTAAGCGGAATAATTTTGCTTTCAATAATGTGAACAAATTGAATAATTATTATAATTGGGAGTTTCTAACATACACAAGAAAGGGATATTTAATAATACTGTTATTACATTTAGTGAAACCTCATTTCCAGTCAAGCTATCACTAGTTTTGTTTTTATTTATTTTGTTTTAAATATATCGTTTTCTTTAGATTTTTCATTGACTTTACACAATTTCTCTGTTTTGGAAAACCAATTGCATGTATAATACACACATTCGCGTTATTCGAGCAAAATGTGTTCAAACAAAGAAGGTTTTTAAAAAGGGTATTTTGAGACATAAAAACTGAAGGTGCATATTTATCATTAATATTCATGTCGATATCTGTTGCTCATTAATTCCATTTGTTAAATTGTCACAAATCAGGATTGCTTGAAGTATGAAAGATGCATTGAATTTAAAGGTATTAAATTGTAGATTTTAATCTAGAACATTATCGGCACTACAACCATTTTTGAGGGGGGAATAGTTTTAGACCGATTGGTAATTGATTATTTTCTTTACTCCATATAATGGGAAGTCGAGCATATTAAGTTCAATGTATTCTAATTTATTGTCATGACCATAACAACCATCCCTTTACAACGAAATTATAATTCATTTGTTGATTATTTGTATGATTATTTATTTGTTTATCTGTTTGTCTGACTGTCTGTAAGCCTTTTTCTATTTGCTTGTTTGTTCGTTGGTATTTTTATGATTATCTCACTGTGTGTATTTTAAATTTTTCTTAATTTATTCACTTTTAGTAGCAATTAACTAATGTGTCATACCATGTAGCTAAAATAAATGTTTACACAAATCCACGACCTCAATGATAAACAAAAGCGGATTCGTTTAATGTGTATCACAGACTTTTTCAAACGTTTCTATTCACAAAACTAAAACAGCTATTGACGTTAGTTAGTTCTTTCTTACGTCACCGTATTCTGTGTTACGTCATCAGTGCAAGATGCAAGGTTTATATGAGAGCGGCTTATACAATAGACTGGACTTTGATCGATAACTGTTCACACCTTTTCAAAGGGAGGCGGGAAGAGGGATTAAGAAACAAGTCATTGTTTTCAATCTGAAGATTCAAGAGCTGTTGTTTAAAACACTGAACTCAGATAGCTCCTTGAACTGGTTATTCAAATGATTTAATAACAACATTATAAATGACATATAGATTTAAAATTCTAAGTATATTTTCATTTATTTCCATGGACAGTATTTTTATCCTATACGATCGACAACAAATTTTTTGCAAAGCAATGCATTTCAGTTTCTCCCTTTTTGTTTGTCTCTGTCCATCTGTTTCTTCCCCTCTCTCTCTTTCTCTCGCTCTCTCTCTTTATTCGTAGTAGGTCCATGCTTTAACTATCTCACTTTCTCTGTCTCTTTCTCTCTCTCTCTCTGATTATGCTTTCGATGCCCCCACTTCTCCCTCTCCTACCGTATTCAAACACTTTCTGTCCGTGACTCGTACCCCCCATCTCTGAGAATTTACCTTTCTTGCACATTCTCTCCTCCATCTCTCTCTCTCCCATGTAACTGTTCATATTATTGGTTTCTCATTATGTATTCTATTGTCATTCCATCTACCCACTACTCATTTTCACACACTTAATTTGCTTTCCAACCACAAGTAAAATCAAAAGTCTACCACTTTTGTTGATATATCATTTGATATATTTTTGCTACCTGAACTATGTGGATCACAGTCAATTAATATATAATTCACAGGACATTATCTAGTGCTAACATAAATATCAATTATATTTCCACCATGTGACCATAATCTAGAAAGAAATATTCACAATACCAATAAAACATAGAACATTCTTGAATCTTAAGAATTAATAATCATATGGTTGCATCGTAATCGACCAATGTCATACAAAACTGTGCACTGAGAAAGCTTGTATTACAACTGTGACTAACTAGAGCCGACTTAATGAGTCACTTTCAACATTGATCTCGATTAGTGGTAAACTTGTACTAGTACTGTATAATTTTGTAATTGTCCACATCTTAATTATAATCATTGAACTTCCCTAAACTTCCCTAAGCGCTATGTTTGAGGATTGCTTTACCCGACTGCTAAGAAAGCATGTGTATGCTTGTAAGTAAGCAACCAGGGGACCAACGGCTGTAAGTCTTCTACGGAGGACTTGATAATGAGGATTTAATGCACGAGCGCATTGATCACATTGAGTCCACTGCTCTACCACTGAGCTATATCGCTACTCCTATAGAAGGTATGCTATGGAATACAAGGTATTTTTAATGTTACCCTCTGGCCTACGACTTATTTCAAAGGAGAATTACACATCACCTTTTTACCCAGATTTACTAGGAAACATAATGTTACATGTCTTAAATTGTTGTTGTTTTTTTCTTTTTTGTTACCTATACGATCGACAACAAAGTCTTTGCAAAGCAATGCATTTCGCCATCTCCCTCTCCGTTTCTCCCTTTCTTTGTCTCTGTCCATCTGTTTCTTCCCCCCTCTCTCTCTCTCTCTCTCTCTCTCTCTCTCTCGCTCTCTCTCTCTCTTTATTCGTAGTAGGCCCATGCTTTAACTATCTCACTTTCTCTTTCTCTCTCTCTCTCTCTCTCTCTCTCTCTCTCGCTCTCTCTCTCTTTATTCGTAGTAGGTCCATGCTTTAACTATCTCACTTTCTCTTTCTCTTTCTTTCTCTCTCGCTCTCTCTCTCTTTATTCGTAGTAGGTACATGCTTTAACTATCTCACTTTCTCTTTCTCTTTCTCTCCCTCTCTTTATTCGTAGTAGGTCCATGCTTTAACTATCTCACTTTCTCTTTCTCTCTCTCTCTCTTTATTCGTAGTAGGTCCATGCTTTAACTATCTCACTTTCTCTTTCTCTCTCTCTCTCTTTATTCGTAGTAGGTCCATGCTTTTACTATCTCACTTTCTCTTTCTCTTTCACCCTCTCTGATTACGCTTTCGATGCTCCCACTTCTCCCTCTCCTACCGTATTCAAACACTTTCTGTCCGTGACTCTTACCCCCCATCTCTGAGAATTTACCTTTCTTGCACATTCTCTCCTCCATCTCTCTCTCCCATGTAACAGTTCATATTATTTGTTTCTCATTATGTATTCTATTGTTATTCCATCTACCCACTACTCATTTTTACACGCTTAATTTGCTTTCTAACCACAAGTAAAATCAAAAGTCTACCACTTTTGTTGATATATCATTTGATATATATTTGCTACGTGAACTATGTGGATAACAGTCAATTAATATATAATTCACAGGACATTATCTAGTGCTAACATAAATATCAATTATATTTCCACCATGTGACCATAATCTAGAAAGAAATATTCACAATACCAATACAACATAGAACATTCTTGAATCTTAAGAATTAATAATCATATGGTTGCATCGTAATCGACCAATGTCAATACAAAACTGTGCACTGAGAAAGCTTGCTTTACAACTGTGACTAACTAGAGCCGACTTAATGAGTCACTTTCAACATTGATCTTGATTGGTTGTAAACTTGTACTAGTACTGTCTAATTTCTTAATTGTCCACATCTTAATTATAATCATTGAACTTCCCTAAACTTCCCTAAGCGCTATGTTTGAGGATTGCTTTACCCGACTGCTAAGAAAGCATGTGTATGCTTGTAAGTAAGCAACCAGGGGACCAACGGCTGTAAGTCTTCTACGGAGGACTTGGTAATGAGGATTAAAGGCACGAGCACATTGACCACATTGAGTCCACTGCTCTACCACTGAGCTATATCGCTACTCCTATAGAAGGTATGCTATGGAATACAAGGTATGTTTAATGTTACCCTCTGGCCTACGACTTATTTCAAAGGAGAATTACACATCACCTTTTTACCCAGATTGACTAGGAAACATAATGTTACATGTCTTAAATTGTCGTTGTTGTTTTTTTCTTTTTTGTTAAGATAACACCAAATTATTATTATCAAATAAAATTGTAGCCCCTTGAGTGATATTATATCACAAAGTGTGCAGTAGAAATACTTAATATATTATTAATACAACTGTCTAGGCCTATCAGTTATACAGAACATCGGTAGTAAATGCAACTTGATAACACGATTGCAATAACTTTTAAAATATCAAGGTAAATGCAATTTCCATTCCCAATTGTATTACCTACAGAAATCATCATATTTCAATCCGTAATGTACAAGGCCATTGGAATTGCCTTAAGTTGAATATTTTTGTCTTTGCGATTATGTTTGTTGTACACTGTACTTTAAACAAAGTTATCAAAATTAAACTACCATGGGGTTACAGGATAAGTTCCAGTTTATGAAAACAAACAAAAACTGGGTATTACAACATGAATTTCCACACTTTAAATAATTCACTATTCAAAAGTGGCTGATTTGTGACTTTAAACATGGTGGATGTAACCTTTATGCCAGCGTTGGATCCCACAATAGAATTAGATGCATTTATATTTTTACAAATCCTATCACTGCTCAGCCCTTTGAAAAGGTGATTGAAAGGAGGGTCTATCCTTATATTAATATAATTATAACAAAACTCACCCATTTCCCAGAAAAAAATCCATAAATTTTGACAATACTTATACATAATCAATTTAGAGACACCATCAGTGTTCAGACATATCATGAAAAAAAAAATCATCCATTGCTCCAAGAGAAATACATCAAATCAAATTTGTCGTGAAAACACCAGTACATAATCGGTTGGCAACACCTAAAGGGTACAAAGAAGATTATGATATCATAATATAGCATTTCTATCCATGCAATATATATAAACAAGTACTAAATCACAATAATCAATTGGCAGTTTGTTTTTCATCTGTACAAATGGTAATGGGTGGCTGGTACATATGTGGAGCTGAGTTCGAATGCATACATTTATATTGCATCACATCTCCAAATTCAATTCCATGGACAGTTGTATAGAAAGCAGAGTAATATTGCAGTGTGTAGTGTTCCGATTCTGTACAGTGGGAAAAGTCACATGATTCATGTATGTCCTGCATGAAAATGTGATGAGACGTGATTCATTTCTACAAACTACTAATTAGACGTATTCACAGTAGAAAAAAAGATAAATATCTTATCTATTTGGAACCAGAAGGGCATTGTGTCATATACTTTTAACACTGAGTTAACACCCTTCTGGCTCTGTACTGATGATCCGACAAATAAGGAAACAACTCAACAAAATTCTTAAAGTCTGGTTGTGAAACTGTGTTTCCAATGAAAACTATGTAGAGGTGTCGTGGTCGAGTGGTTACGCCGGACTGTCGATCACAAGGTCCACGGTTCGAGTCCCGCTGTGGCACTAATGTCCTTTGGCAAGACATTGATCTACATTTGCCACACTCAACCCAGGTGATGTAAATGGGTACCTGGCAGGACTTAATTCCTTGAAATGCTAGAGCACCGTAATGGCAGCCATGCTAAAGCCGGGGTAATAATTGGGGAGCGCCATGAGTGTCAAATCTGACAGACATGAGCACTATACCAGAACCCACTATTATTATTATTATTATTATTCAACTAAATTATTCATACCCCTTGTAAATGTGATGCTTTTTGTGTTTTTTGCAAGTCATCAAGTCAAGAATAAATGGTGGACTGGTTGAGTTAGGGCCTTTGTTGAATACTTCTAGATGTAAGCTTTAATATGTCACATTCTCAAGAAACATAAATCGGGACAAACTAATTTTTCACATACTTAAAAACTTGTAACAACTTGCTAAGGGTATGAATAATTTAGTAGTTAATTGCATCTGTGCTAATAACAAGTCCTTTGTATCTGCAGTGATTGCAGGGAGCAGGTACATACACAAAAAAACAAAAGCTGTTGGGCAAATCATACACAAGTTAGGTATCAGATTGTTGCATTTCATACTTGTCCAGGCCACCTTTTCGTGCCATTATTACTAACTATCACAATTTTTGTATTAATATTCTTTGCCAGATAATATTCATAAGTACATTCTACCATTGGATGAAAATTTTATTGGATTCTGTAAAAAAATTGTGACTTCTACTTTTGTAATTTCCAGATTTCAGGATTGCCTTCACCCTTGGTAATGAAATATTAATAACAGTATTAAACAACTGACTGAAGTTTGGTTTTCAGTTATCATTTGTGACATTATTAAATTGGGATGGGAATAGAGAATGATTCATACTTCCTTCAGACATTAGAGAGTAAACCACTTCAAATAACCAACAAAAAAAGCTAAACATAAAACAAGATAAACCTATTGCGCTTTAAATGACTGTATCTTAGTACACACAAACCAGCAGGTACGTGTAGCAGCCTTTTATGTAAGCAGCTACGCGTACTTGAATGAATTAACCCCTCACAAAATTGTCTCTTGTCATTCATTAAAAAAGGCCCTGTAGTTTGCTCCAGTGACAAATACAGTCAAACCTGCTTTAGCGACCACCTGTCTGTAAAGACCACATTTTTTGTCTTATTGAAACATATACAAACGGAACATGTATACATAGAGACCACCTGCCTATAGAGACCACTTTTCTTGTTTCCCTTGAGCGGTCTTTATATACAGGTTTCACTGTATATGTATCCTGGGCTTTATTCATCACCAAAGATACATGTATATGGTTAGAGTTATGGCTAGGATTGCTATTGGGTTTTATGTTAGAATAAGGATTATGTTTAGGTTTAGTGTTAGCTCCAGGTCCAGTATTCAATTCCATACTTTGTTAAAGAAAAACTTTGACTTCGCATTTGGCTTGAAATGCATGCTAATATAATTGTGCACAGCTTATCCGCTGCGTAAGCCTGCCAATCAATGCTTCCAAAATAATTGGCTTGAGTCTGCTAGGGAACTGTCTTAAATTTAGGGTAAAAAACTAAGCCTGAAGCATCAACTGAATACCGAAGTCGGCTAATTATTTTATTTACAGAGAAAGACCAGTTCTGATCATGCGATTGCATTGTGAAAGAAACGTTGTGGAATCGATCAGAAAAGGTTGATCATCTAGCATATAAGTATTGGTATGTACTGCAAGGTTCTGGAATCATCAAAATGATGAGAAATTTGGCCCAGTCTTGGTAAAGTTACAAGCACTGTACACAGAAAGATGTATATGGGACTACGCGACCACGCGCGATATCTATTTGGTCCCAATAGATATAATAATTTACCAAATATATCAATTAGTAGGTGGTTTCCGACTTTCCCGGCAAAATTTGTATCATCACGTATTAGTCAAAACATATTCTTTCACATGATTGGTAATGAGAGCTTCCATTTCATTTTTTTGAGAGAGGGGCGTTTTCCAAAACTGGTCTTTACCTTTAAGCTAAAAACTGAGTAAATAATCATATTTCTGACTAAGTATGGAATTGAATAACGGCCCAGGGATGAATTTGGGAATTTCGGTTAGTGTGGACTATTTGACAGCAGAGACATTTGCCGCTGGAGCATGTCTCATGGAACTTCATTCACACATAATATTTTATTGGGTCAGTCTTTGAAGCAGTTTCCTGCATCATGTCTGAATGGGGTTGAGAGATGAGTGCTGCTATCTTGGTCTGTTCTTCTCAAAGTCTTCTATGCTATTAAGGAGTCTCTGACGTGCCTTCTTGGAGCCCACAGCGCAGGACACCAAGCTACTCAGCTGCTTGGCTGAATACTCCTACAAGAAATTGATAGCAAGAAGAAAAATTAGGCCATTTTCATACTTTAACCAAATGTATACTGAAGTGCCTCGATAAAAAATAATTGTATTCATACGTTGTAATTGTATTTCAATAGTCTGGATGCAAATTGCACATACAGTAGTACATGTTGTTAAGCAGGGCAAGCCATACTCTTTGTCCTGCCTAGCAACAACCAATTTATGCAATTTGAATTCTGACTATTGAGATACATTTATTTGTAACAGGTTTATGAAATAATTTGTATCGAGGTGCTTCACAAAGGCATAGGCATAGATTTGGTTACATTACAAAAATATCTTATCCTATTCAGCTCAGGTCAAGGAATGTCAGAGTCTTCACACAGTGTGGGACCCTCAAAAGATTTTACAAAGAAAGAAGACGAAGAAACAATGATACTACAAGTCAAATACTCCAAGCAGGAGGTTTGAGAGGAGAGCTGCCTAGAAGACTTATATTCAGTGGCATTTATTATTACTAATATTCTCAAAGTAATTATTATAAGATACATTTTTTATAGCTAATTTTAGTTTTGGTATCCATTAAATGGAATTGAGTTTTGAGAGAAATGAGCTAAAAGAAATTCTGATGAATTTTAAATAAACTACCATACTCAATATCAAAATCATTAAAGATATATCACTCATATATTCCATAGAATTCTTTTCTAAATATCACTAATTTTATTTATTGTATGAATCCAGTTACATGTTCGATTCTTCTTTTAATTTCTGTGAGAATTCATTTCTCTTCATTACCAGAAGTCAAGATACTATTCAAGCAACATATCCCTGCAACGGGTTTCTGTATTATCAAGACTTTAAATTGTCACCATCGAAGTGACGAATCCTCATGAACAGAATGAGGAAAAGAAAATAATAAATGGTTCAAAAGAAAGTGTGTTGACCCCTTACCTTGTGTTCCTTTACCCATAATTCCATGTCAGCCTCGGAGAGATAGTAGGCCTTCACGTAGGCTTCTACGAACTCCCGATCTGGTACGGGCCTGGAGAGATAGATAACGAGAGGCAGATACATTATTGTGATGAAGGGATAGAATGCATTTCTACAAGGTATATGCTTTAATATAATGTACTACAAGGAAACACACATTTTGATGAAAATTGTTTGACTGAATCCTCTTGTATAGTCTTTAACTGCTTATATTTGCAACATGTCCTGCTACATTCTTTAAAAAAAAAACACCTATATACACAGAAAATATAATTAAGGATCATATTTGCAACATGTCCTGCTACATTCTTAAAAAAAAAAACACCTATATACACAGAAAATATAATTAAGGATCATATTTGCAACATGTCCTGCTACATTCTTAAAAAAAAAAACACCTATATACACAGAAAATATAATTAAGGATAGCTTTCCAAGGATAGAGATAGCTTGACTATTATTATTATTATGAAGTATTTGGCGTCACCTGTGCCTGGGAGGCGAAAAGCGAACTGAATCACTGTAACCCTCGGGTCTCTCCTCCCGGTGACAACTTGTAGCTGAACATTTATTTCCATTTACAAGTGTGAAAGAAAACATATAAAGATGCTCACAGAATTCACAAAATTCTTTATAATAATAAAACCATAAGCAAAAAGTAGGCCTAAGACTAAAAAGAAAAGAAAACAGATAAAACTCAATGAACAAAATCCTTTGCATCCGTATTTGCAAAGTACCAGACAAATTACTAATAAATATTTTAAATCTAAACTTGTCTTCGCACAAGCTAGAATGGTTTCATAAGCTACGTGTATATATCTCAATACCATTTCCAATCAAATAGTAACATACATAGCCTGTGACAACAAACCCATGAATATAATCTTACTCCGGGGAAACAGCCCTTATATGCAAACAACATGCATGTGTACATTAATAAGACAAACACTTTTGCCTGCCAAACATTATGTACGCAAATAAATAGTCTGCACAAATTTATCAAAGATGGTAGATAATCTTACTTGACTTGTGCGATGCCCTCAATCTTGATAAGAAACTGTTGGAAGTCTAGCTGCATTAGAGCTCTACCCTCGTTACTACACTTTTTGGCACTTGCAAACCTATGAGAACAAAGAACAGAAAGCAAAGACAAATTGTTAACAAGCAATTTCATGGTTGATTATTTATTTACCTGACTTTCAATCCTGATTTTATACAAATCCAGCTACGACGATTTTCTTGAGGCACAGTACTGCAACAAAAGCGGGTAAAGGATTGGGAATTGCATATTTGCTCTTTCTACCCACAGATATTTGATGTGCTGATTTTACCGTTGTGAATCGAAGAATTCCAATGCCAATGTGGTAGTAGTAGTGTGTGTGTGTGTGGGGGGGGGGGTGGGTTGTATCATATCAATTTCATATTACCTTCCCTCTCTCCCTTTCTTTCTCTCTCTTCTTCCCCCTATCTCCCCTCTTTTATCACCATTTGATTGTCCCCATAGCTAACCCACCTTCTCCCTGCTGGACTTACTAGCATCAAAGGAGGCGTGATGGCTCAGTGGTAGAGCAGTGGTCTCAGTAACCTGGAAGGTCCCGGGCTCGAAACCAAGTCGATGCCCTAGTGCCCTTTGGTAAGGTATTAATCCTCATTACCAAGTCCCTCAGAGACAACTTAAAGCCGTCAGTCCCCTGGTTGCTTACTTACACATGCTTTCTTAGCAGTTAGGTAAAACAAACAAATAAACAAAGTAAGGCTTTTGCTCGAGGTATTGAAATGTTCTTGGACTTACCCCTCTACCAAGATGCGATTAGCCAGTCTGATGACATGCTCCCATAGAACTCTGTGTGCTTCTTGTGGAATAGGTACTCTCCTGTCGCAGAAAGAGAGAGACAGATAGAGAGAGTAGGGACAGTGAAAGAAAGAGACAGGGGGAGATGTGGGGAGATAAAAATAAGAAATACAGATGGAGAGACAGAGACAGAAGAATGAAGCATGAAGAGAAAGAGATATAAAAAAGATGGATACAGTGATAGAGAGAGAGAGAGAAAAAGAGAGATTAAGATTTTTTTCAAATAGTAAACATACACTGTAATGGAATCATTTTTAAATTTTCAAATCATCTCATGAACAAAAATAAAACAATCAAGTGAGATCATAACTGAATGAACAACTTGTAAATTGATTTTTTTTTTTAAGGCTCTAAAATGTCAGACATTCATAACATAATCTTTTTTCAAACTTTCACTCCTTTTCTACATTTTTATGCCTCCGCTACAAAGTAGCTGGAGGCATTATGTTTTTTGGTTGTCCGTCCGTCCGTCCGTCCGTCCGTCCGTCCGTCCGTCCCGTCCGTATGTCCGTCCATACGTCCCGTTCTCTTGATCTCAAGAACCGGTTGATGGATTACCGCCAAACATGGGTCTTGTATGTATCTTGCAGAGCTAATGAACTGATTAGATTTTGGGGTTATGAGGTTAAAGGTCTAAGGTCATAGGGCTCATTATGTATGCAAAAATAGCTTGAGATCGCGTTATCACAAGAACGGATTTATGGATTACCGCCAAACTTGGGTCATGTATGTACATGTATCTTGCAGAGCCAATGAACTGATTAGATTTTGGGGTCACGAGGTCAAAGGTCACAGGGCCAATTATGTATGCCAAAATAGCTTGTGATCGCGTTATCTCAAGAACCGATTGATGGATTACCGCCAAACTTGGGTCATGTATGTATCTTGCAGAGCCAATGAACTGAATAGATTTTAGGGTCAAAGGTCAAAGGTCATTGGGCTCATTATGTATGCAAAAATAGCTTGTGAACGCAATAACGCATTGTCAATACTGACGGATGGATTACTATCAAACTCGGGACATGTATGTATCTTGCAGAGCCAATGAACTGGTTATGTCTTAGGGTCATGAGGTCATAGTTCAAAGGGTCATACATGTATATGAAAAATAGCTTTTAATCACAATATTCTGAGAACCTGTTAATGGATTACAATCAAACTTGAATTTTTTAAATTGCTTCTGTTTTGGTTTGTAAAATTGCTCTATGGCGGAGGCATCATTTTCGACTGCGTGCAGTCGAACATCCATCTAGTTTGTTGATGTTTTGCTTTCACTTTAATAAACTTGTTCTTGAAGTCAAATTATTCTATACTGTCAACTTGCTTATTTTGTTGATATGAGTATGACATTAGAACTCTACAAATTAAACTAAAAACCACCAAAGTCCAATTTTAGAAATCACTTACTTATTACTCATTGCTGCTAATCTACTGCTGAATCCACTCATGTCCTGCAGGAGAAAACAAAAATACTTATATCATAACAAAACATAAAAGTCACACCTAGCACAACTGTTAAAGACTTGAAAAGGACTTTGCACCCTAAATTAAAGTTAAAATGTATTAATAAATATTGTTTAAATAAAAAACAAAACACATTTTAAGCATGTTCCACATTTGTTAAAGCCATGGAGAGTGAAAAATGTATAACTGCATGATTTCATTTTTATGCTACAGGACTGCAATGTAAAACAGCCTTATCCTATCAAAATATGTTTCAATCAATCAATCAATCAATAAATGAATAGGTAAATAAATAAATGAAATACATGTACATAAATAAATAAACAAATAAATAAGCAAACACATAAACAATTAGCAGAGAGAGTTGTTCACCTGTAATAGAGCATCTACATAAGGGCTGTGCTGGGACATGATATCTTTGATGTCCCATCTGACCGTCAACATTAGCTGCAGGATGCGTTCATAGTCCATACAGCGAGAGGCCACGCCTCGATAGATCGGCTTCCGCAGATCACTAGCGACGCTCACCGTCTGGCAAAACAGAATGATTAGAGTCAGTACCGGTATACACATACAACAATGCACATAGAACAGGTACATGTACTGAACAACTAGAAACTTTCAAGACATCATGAAACTTTTGCGATATGTAAATGATTACAAATTTCATGGCAAGAGACTTTCATTAATGGCAGAAATTAAGAGTTGTATCAGTTGTGATTTGTTAATTTCATGGTATGAAACTTAAAGAAATCGAATCAATCATGAAATACGTGAACATTTCACAAAAAATTTTTTTAAAAATTTCTTGGTTCACAATAGTGTCATGTTCAAGTCATATAGCAGGCTAAAGATTAGCATAGGGGGGGGGGGGGTCAATCACAAAACAATATGATTAGCATGGTGTTTTCCAACATGCATGTAGAGCACTCTTCAAATGAATCCATAATGATAAACTGCTAGGTATATTTAATGTTTGATCTCGCATCCATTCATATTTGTATTATAGTCAGGTTTATAATTAGCTTCTGTAACATTGCAGAAATTGCTCATTTTATTTACTCATTGTTTTCAATCGCATAAAGGTACCAAACCAAGTATTACTGGATAATATGCTGAGGCTGGGAAAATGTCAGGACCGAAGCATGTGCCATCACTACAGCAAAATAGCTTTGCCTATTAAAGTCGTATCTGTTCATGAAATTTAGATGTGATCACAATATGACTTCAGTCATTTGACTCTGTGGTTCGTAACATGACTACTGAATTCATTCATTGCCATAAGGTTAATACAGTGGTCCCCCGGTTCCAGTAGGCAATGAAAACTACCAATGGGCTCACCAATTTCATATTATCTTGTCAGTTAGGTTTATGTATTGTACCGGTATTCTTTTCATAATGCAACTATGTAAACTGTGTTGTTTCAGTCATTGGACAGTTTAAAACAAGGATTTTTTTAATCCGAAAAAATATAAAACTAAAAATAAATAAATAAAGTGAATGAACATGGTTCTAGATACCTGTGAATAGAACTGTTGAAGGAAAGCTTTCTTGCTGGCTGGAATGACTGAATCCAGATAGGGTTGCAGCAACTCAAACTGATTGGCAAGAAATATCCTGTTCACAATCAATCAAGAGAGAGAGAGAGAGAGGGAGAAAAAAACAGTTATTTCACACTCATGCTGTGTATTGGTTCTCTAAATTGTAAACAAAATAATGATTATTATTTTAAAGAAATACCTACCGGTATGCAAATGGTACAATGGACAAATAGGAAAAAGATTTAATGTAACAGACTTTAGAAAAGAAAAAAAAAATGAAAAGTTGATACAAACTACATGTCTGTTTTTAAAATACTGCATTTATATTGTCAGCCATTTCTGCCCAATATCTGCAAAGATGTACAGGTGGTTATGAAATTGAGGACTACTGGTTGAAATTGTTTGCTTCATGGAACAGAAATGGATACATCCATCCTCATCTGGTTTTAATTTCCCAGCAGATATTCAATGCCCAATTTAATTATAAAAGAAGGAATCAAAACCTGAGAAAAAGCAGCATTTCTTTCATAATAAATTGCATACAACGCAATTTGTGGCTAATGGGTTAGTCAGTATCCATGTGTATTGCATCATAGTTCGCTGACACCAAGTTTGGTTGAATTACCAATTAATGTGTCTGTGTGTGCACAGGTTTCTCAAGCAGAGAACCCGTGGTCCCACCAGAAAATACTCCAGCTTGCCTTCATACCGAGGGTGAGGGAAACATGGTATTATGATGATAATTTTGGGCAGTTTTTGGCGGTAGGCTAGGGCACAGTACATTACACACGACCTATCAGTCGTCAAAGTGATGTCCACTCTTGGTGACTGACAACACCTAAACAGTTGAATGGTGTCGAATTCCCTATGAGAACCGACTACTATGGGCCTTTAATGTCATATACTCACAGAGACTCGGTACCAACGACCCTCTCAGCCAGACTATACAATCCATCGCTGCTATTCAGATCAACGATGGGAGAGACATGGGGAAAGCCAACTTTCATCTGTTTATCATGAGGGTGGATTGGACGAGATAGACAAAGAGAAAACAGGAAGAGGATTAGACGAAGAGAAAGGTAGGAGGAGAAAATAATTCATAAAACACTTTCAAAAATCCATTAAAACATTACAGATGGTTAAAACAGATAAAATAAAGAAAGGGGAGAAAGAGTGTATAGCAAAATATATAAAGAGAAGCAGAGAAAGAGAGAGGGAGATAGAGAGAACAAGAATAACAGAGATAGAAGAAAGAGGAAGTAGAAAGAGAAGGGAAGAGAGGAAAATTGGGATAGATGAAGTCCATGTATGATAAAAGTATGAAGAGACAAAATGAAGTGAAACGGAAGAATTCTAAATTCATTATGAGAAATGAAAATAGCTTACTGGCACTAAAATTCAATTAAATACAAAACATAATTTAAAAAAATTGATGTTGTCTATTGATATAAAAGAAACTTACATGTAAATAAATAGGCCGCCATCAATTTCAAGCCTTACCGCTCACGATGGCGGTCTCCTGCGTTCATTGATTGGATTATATATTATATTATATGTATTCAATTATATTATATTATATGTGAGAGTATGTATAGGTGTATGTGTGTATGTATATGTATGTATGCATGTGCTATGTATATGTATATATATATATGTATATGTATGTATGTGTATATATATGTATATATATCTATTAAAAAAAGTTTAAGCTCACTTCCTTATTTTGTATTCATTATGTATCATGACTATATTGTTTATCTTATGAATTGTTTTGTATATTATCTTTGTAAACACATTTTATATTATGTATTGTATTATTTTGAACGCAGAAATAAAAGCAAACAAACAAACAAACAAATATCATAATACATTTCAAACCTTAAATTTCCTCAAACATTTTCAAGATTCATTACAACTATTTGAAGATGCTAACGCTTGATCACAAAAGTATTCATAAACAAAACTTTTTAAAAAGCAGTCCATTGCTTACCCTTCCATCAACCGAATGAGATACCATTGCAGCGTTTGGTTCTTGCTCAATGAGATTATCATTAATCCTCTTCAGAGTTGTCCACAGTTTACTGCCGAGCGATGCTCCACTCATCGTACTCTATCACACAAAATTCAGAAAGAAGTACAGTGTATGAAATATCTAAGTTCAGTCATACTTGCTTTAATAGCGACCACCTGTATAGAAAGACCACCTGTCAATAAAGACCACGTTTTTTGTTTCTCATTAAAACCTGTACTAAAGGAACCTGTACATAAGTCCAACTGCCTATAAAGACTACTTTTCATGTTTCCCTTGAGTGGTCTTTGTATACAGGTTTCACTGTATTTGCATCAAACCTTCTATCTTTAAAGAGACTACAATCAGGCTCAAATTTCAGCAGCACCGTATTTTGGGCTTGTGCATGAAAAGCAGCAGTAGCACACAGGAGAATGTAACAGTTAATAACTAAATAATTCATACCCTTACCACATTTTGTAACTATGTGAAAATTGATTTGTCCCAATTTATGTTTCTTGAGAATGTGGCATATTAAAGCTTACATCTGAAAGTATTCAACAAAGGCCCTAATTCAACCAGCCCACTTTCATTATTGAGCTACAAACAACAGAAAAACATCATATTTACAAGGGGTATGAATGATTCAGATGTTTCAGTTGTTAAAAGGAACCAAAACCTTCATCCTCAGTTACCTTTATTGTAAAGTTTAAACAATTTGAATAAGATAAAATTGAACAAAATCAGGCAAGGTATAAGGAAGTTAAAGCTAAAGAAATAACTTGTCACCAGAGGGCAATATTTAATTTGATGGCGTCATTTGTGGACAACTCCCCATGCCTTCTGATCATGGAATTTCATGTTTTTCCTTCTTTCTTGTGATCGAGATATTCTACTCCCCTGAAAACAAGATATAGAATGCAGAATGATATTCTACTTCACATTTTATGAAGTCGGATATTGAATACAAATGAATACAAAGAAAATGAAAGAATTTTGGTTCCCTTTAATTTCCATGAGAGCTCTACTCACCACGTCCGTTGCAAAGAAAGTGTAGACAGCAAAGATGTAATAGTCAAAGAGTTGAGACATGCATAGCACCACATCAAAGGCGATCGGCTTCAGAACGGACATCATATTCATGTACTTCCCTGAAAAAAAATACAAAACATGGAGAAAAAAAAACAAAATAATGAATTACATTATATACACAGATGTGAGTTGGTCTAGTGGTATGTTCAGTTGGTCAGTTCTCTGCCTACAAACAGGCTCAGGTGGACCTTGGTTCGAAACCGAGTCATGTATTTCGGATGGTGATGTTAAAGTGAGTGGATCGTCAGTTTCCATGTGCAGAAGGCCATAATTCGCTGACACCAGACTCGGTGGAAATAACATCTATGGGAGTACAAATCTGCACATAGCAAATCCGTAGGCCAGTCAAGAATTACCCCCTAATCTCTCGGAGAGTCTAGCTTTGGATCCCGCTTCGGATCGGGTGAGGGAAAAGCAAAGCATTACATAAGGTCGAATGGTCATAAAACTGAAGGCTAACCCTGGTGATTGACAACACCTGTTACTGGGTGAACACCCGAAAGGTGTCGAATTCCCTATGAGAGCTGACTTCTATGTGTCTTTAAAGGTTGGTCCCCAGATGTAAATGATCATATCTGATTGATACACATCTATAAAAATCCAATTACACATATGTACATATAGTAGGATTAGGCATGTAATGCACAAACATTTTACAGATGTCTCTGGCATATGCTGAAGTGATTCTTTAGCCTCTAAAACATAGATTTTAAAACAAATTAGAATGGATTCATGACATGTTTAAAGGAGTTACAAATGTTTTGAGATTCACAGGCATGTCAAACCAACCAAGAATGTTTCCTACATCGTAAGTGAACAAGTCTGTTATTTTCTGGTTACTTACCACATAGCCTAAGTACTGTTAGTGTTGTGTTGGTTAGGATGGGACCTTTGTTGTACGCTCTCTCTGCTTTCTTCTTCTTAAGAGAATTCCTGGTGTTAAATTTTATTCCAAAAAAGGGAAATGAAAGATGCTGTTTGACAAGAATATCATAGGAATTGTGTTTATTACTACATGATGATGATACAGTCCTTTTGAGGTACCACATGTTAGGGTTAGGGTAAATTACTACATTTAATATTCATATGAAATTGAACAATAACATTTTTATATCATTGATAAATGGGCAAATGCAATGTCTCATCAACATTCAAACATACACATTATTACTTTTTTAATGGCAATGAAAACAAAGTGAAGTAACAAATTGTTTCAAATTTTGCTGCCCTATAGAATGTAAATTGTTGCATGGAATACTCATATGAAAATTAATAGTAAAATCTTCATATCATTTCATTTGTGGGCAAATGCAGATTTCACGTTAACATTCAAAGAAATACATGTACATGTACATTGATACCTTCTCACTGGCTAACATAAGAAAGTGATGTACTTTTGGTTTTAATTTTTGTTGCCATACAGAATGTTCATTGTTGAATGAAATATTTTTTAAAAAGTAACTATCAATTTTCAAATAGGCGATTTGTGAGAACATATATTCTAAACTTTTAACAAGTTGGCGATCAAAACAAATATTCAAATTGGCAATCTGTGGATAAATACAGAGTACTTTCTTACCTTTTGACCGGCTGTTCTCCTGTCTTCTCATCCACAAAGTCTTGTTTGAGCTCATCAGGTACATCACTATCATCAGAGTCTTCATAACCAAGGAATTTCTCATTCTCCGGCTACAGATGCAGAAAGAGACAGAAAAAAGAAAGTCAAAGAGAGGTACATCACTATCATCAGAGTCTTCATAACTTTCTCATTTATGTTCCTACATACAGAAGAATTTTTTTATGGACCATTGGTTGAATATATGCATGATTTCGTCATGACTGGTGTGTTCGATAAACCAATGAACATCCCCAAATTGCTGATGTGATATGCTTGTAGGATACTTTACAGGAGAGAATGGCAATTTGCCATGGAAAATAGCACCTATACACAACATTAAAAAAAATATATATATATATATATCGTTTTGTTGTTGTTGGAAAATCGTATTTTATTGAGGAAAAATTGTACTATCCTATTTACTCCTAAAAATAGTACGAAATACAATAAAATCGTACTGGTTGACAGCTCTGTATGCACTGTTATTATCAACATTTTATTTGTTTATATCATGCTCATCATATTTTTCTTGCCCCATACTAAGCAGAGAACATAGCCTGGTCTTTCTCTAATACTGAATTAAATGTGGTCTCACTATGAACATGACGGACATAAAGAGGACAAAATATACAATTCCTCATTCTACCCTCAACAATTGCTGTGGTAGACAAAGGAACATTCCTTCACTGCTATTATGTAAAAATATGTAGAACAGGTGTCACATGCATATTCGCGTACCTGTTCTACTTATTTTACATGAAGAGAAGAGATGTTCCTTTGTCTACCACAGCAATTGTTGAGGGTAGAATGAGGAATTGTATATTTTGTCCTCTTTCTTGTTCATAGTGTCTGTAGAAAAAATAATTGTCTTGCCAATATCTTAACAGTAACAAGACACTTTAAAATAGTCTAGTCTGAATAGGATTACAATTACTTACTCCATTTGCAGTCGCCTCATCTTCTTCTTCATCGGAAGCAAACTGTTTTTCAAAGGGACTCCCATGCTCAGCATACTTAGAGAAGAAGCCACGCCCTGTTGGAGAGATCGGTACTTTGCGCCCATCAGCTCTGCTACCGGCGGTGGAGGTGATGGTGTCATACTCCGGAGGAACCTGAACTCGTGGAGGCTTTGGAAGGAGAAATTGCTCTTGACAGGGCACATCTCCCAGCCTTCGTTCTCGAGGAACATCCGGAGCTCGTCCATTCTAGCCCTGGAGTGCACATCATAATTTACCAACAGATAAATGCACATGAATATGTGAAATATGGCTGCAAGACTGTAATTGTATAATCTCCGCAATACGGCAAGTCCGTGCAATTATGTCCCATATGTTACTACCAAATCTAAGATTTTAGTATTTCTGACCACTGCTTATGTTTACAACCCTCCATGAGCTTGGATCAGATATAATATGCAGTGAAATTACGTAATTGATGTGAAATGACCAATTAAAAAAAAAATTCATACAAGTTAAGATATATTTCTTATAACCAAGCAAAATGCTAAGTAAAATACTGACTTAATCTGCATGCTGAACTGAATACGGCCGCTGGTGTGTATCTAAAAGTACATGCATAAACCTTATTGCACAACAATCAAGTATCTAATGGGACATGTACTGCAGATCAATACCTGTAAATCTATCTACATGTATGACCCTCTTACCTGTGATAACTTTTGAAGTAATTCAAGCTCTGTTGTCGAATAGAATCATGAAGACCTTCCGATTTACTGCCACAGAACTCCTCTCCTACAGATATTAACCTGCGAGAAATGTGGAAGAGAAACAGGCGTTCATTGAACTGAACCTCTCTCATTTTGCTACCGTAAATTCTAGATTCCCCTCTTGATAATAAGTACGTTGAAACCTGTATATAAAGACCACCCAAGGGAGACATGAGAAATGGCCTTTAAAGGCAGGTGGTCTTTGAGTACAGGTTGCTTAGTACAGGTGTCAATGAGAAACACTATTCAAGGGAAACAAAAAATGTGGTCTTTATAGACAGGTGGTCTTTTTATACAGGTGGTCACATCCACTGGTTTATAAAGAGCCAAGTGCCAACCATCACATTCAATACAAATCATAGTAATTAGCTAAATCAATACAAAGAATGAAAATAGACATAAAACGAAAGTGAGAAAAAAGGCAATATCTCAATCGAAACAGACCCTTGCCATCACCAGACAAATCAACGACAGATTCTGAACAAGGGGAGAATGTCACACACCTGTTAACAAGATCAAGGACATAGATGAAATCATCGTATTTGAAGCTGGACAGGTCAGTCCCCTGAAGGTAAGTCTTGACCTTTTGCTGGACATCCTGAGAGTGAGAAACAAATAGATAGAGAAAGAGAATGAGAGAAAGAGAGAGCGAGAGCGAGAGAGAGAGAGAGAGAGAGAGAGAAAGAGAGAGAGGGGGAAGAGAGAGAGGGGAAGAGAGAGAGAGAGAGAGAGTGAGTGAGAGAGAGAGGGGGAGAGAGAAAAGAGAGAGAGAGAGGGAAAGGGAGAGAGAGAGAGATAGAGGGAGAGAGAGAGATAGAGTGGGGGGTGAGAGAAAGCAAATAATAAATTAAGAGAAGAATACGTTCATACAGACTATACAAATACCACTGTATTGCATTTACTGGTATTTCTTATGAAACTTCATTGGTTACACTTATGTTTTGTCTTACAGAAGAAGTATCTGTGTAACAACTATGACTAATGATATCAAATATATGTGACTAAGAAATAATTTCAGAAACTTGTATTTCTGTGCTAAAACTACACCATATCCTATAAAATGTATAGAGTGTTGAGATAGATACAAAGTTGTGATTGGTCCACAGCTCGTCATGTGATATCGAATGGGAGGATCATAATTAGCATATTTCACTCCTGGTTATTTTTCCATGTTATATTGACCGCCTGGTCAAATGAGTATAATTTTGCATCATACCGTATCCAAGCAACCCTGCACGAACTAGCGTGGACCCATCGTTTGCATCGTCACAGCTCAGCACATTTGACACGCAAGCCTATGGAGTAGTGGCTTGAGAAAATATAACCCCTTGGCAAAATATATCTCCCTTCAGCAGTCTAAAGAATGTTATATTACACACCTTGCCTTGCCAGTCAATATCTGTATATTATCAACTAACCTGCCATATCCTAGCTAGACCATGTTCTAGCTTCTTCCTGATGTACCGCCTACTGAAAGCCTCTTCGACGTCGCTAGCCTGTTGGATGTCCTCTGTTAGAATAAAGTCATTGTCAAAAGCAATCAATAATAAGGTATAATGGTACATGCAGTGGTGTAGCATGGGTACAGCTAGTGAAGTGCACATGTGTCATAAGGGGAGCACCAGTTTTTAATACTAGGTGTAAAAACATGAGAGAAAACAAAGCCATCGTGTAAAAGAGGAGGAAAAAACATTGAGTTCTCTACTACTTTAATTCCTCTCTTCTGTTATATTTTAAGGTGGTGGGGGGCTTCCAAGTGCCTCTAAAGCTACATATACATATTATTAGGCTGTGTGCATGACAGAACAACATTTTTGATAGGTATAGCCTCGGATAAGGTTCCCCCTTAGATGTGATCATGAGTCAGCTTTCTGATTCACAAAATGAAAAAATCTCAACAATAAAAAAAATGGAGATTTGAATGAAATATCAGCGATACTTTTCATCGCAGAGATACTGAAATGTAGAAAAAATTGACATGGCGTAACCCTGAAAACTTCACCTAGAACAATACAACAATGGAAACATCGTCTGTTTGGAGTTCACGCCCTTCTGGTGCTGAACAGTTGATACTAAAGTCCAGAGAATTGTCTGAGAATGGTACAAACCTGATTCTGGCGTTACGGCCTGGTCAGTGCTTTCCTGGTTGTCATGCCATTCTAACGTCTTGTAGTAACTCTTCATGACTTCCCACAATGCCTTGCACAGATCCACCAAGCAGGGGATGTACGTCTCCTGGTGAATTTGCTGGAATAGCATGAATTACAAGAGAAAACACATGTAAAATTTCTGTCCAGTAATTAAATAAAAAATACATTTGAAAAACAAACGTTGTCAGGGGGTGATGGTTTAGAGGTAGCTATCTAGGGGTAATTGGTATTAAGAGGGTAGTTGTCGTATTTGTTAATGAGTGGTCACTCTTATATCTTTGACAGAGAATAATTTGGATATTTAAACTTGCAATATCTCTTTATAAAAAGATTACTTCAATTTGACACTTTGAAATAAGTATTCAAGTATGGAACCCAAAACATAGAGAGCATAGTATGTAGGGATTGGTCTCCTTCAAGACATGTGATTTAGGATTTTGATTGTACATGTAGTACCTTTCACGCCTCTCTTACCGAGCTAAGATCTGTGTACGGTATCTTTTGGAACCAGGTGCCAGCTTCTTGAAACCGTAATAAGTCTAAGTTCGTGGACATCCCATAGAAATGCATGTTAATTTCATAACACATGTTTTAATGGGATGTCCAAGAAGTTAGACTTGTGAAGGTTTTGAGAAACGGCCCCCCTGGAGTCAGTAGGTCCACTCTCAAATCGTTTAGTTACAGAATAACAGTAATGTAAACAGAATACAAAATTTAGCACTTGACACTCCAAATCTAAAGGGACTAATAAGCAAGATAAGGTTCAAATTATAGGCCAATTTATTTATTAAAATCTAAAAAAATTAAACGCTCTCTTACCGAGCACAGATCCCTGTACGGCATCTTTTGGAACCTGGAGTCAGTAGGTCCACTGACGAGCTGAACGTAGCCTAGAATGATCTGGAATGCTGTGTTGTGAATCGCACTGGTGAAATGCATGTGAAGTTGGTCCATAGCGGTCTACAGGGGGAACAGCACAAATACACAAGGTTGATGCATGATTGCAATTGTAATTCTGTTGTTACAGCTGGAATATAACTACTTTAGTCGGACGGTTAAATGAAGATGATTATCGAGTCAAGCCTCCATCAGATGTGATGCAGTAAATCACCTAAACCACACAAATTTGTTGTGGACTGCACTGAAGAAATGCATGTGAAGTTGGTCCATGGCTGTCTGTAAAGGGATACTTCAGGCATAAATCAACAAGGTCACTGACTGATTGTGATTATAATTTTGCAATCACAGCAGGGGGGTGTTTCACAAAGACTAAGATCGACTTTAAGTTGGACTTAAGTATAACAGGCTGTTGTGCCATTGTTTGCTCTCACCATTATGATCTTTAGATAATATTTTTTTCTTCAATAATGAATTATCAAAAAATGTAAGTTTTGTAGATTTTTACCATGATTTGTACGTCCCTTGAGAGACCAATGCCAGTAAATAATGATAGCAAACAATGGCATGAACGGCCTGCTATACTTAAGTCCAACTTAAAGTCGATCTTAGCCTTTGTGAAACACCCCCCTGGTATATTGTCTGCTGAGAGCCAGAAGGGTAATAACTCTCTGTGAAATGATGTTACCTAAAGGCCTTTCTAGCTCTCAACAAGAATAATCTGGAATGGTGTTGTTGTTGTTGATTGCGCAATGGTGAAATGCATGTGAAGTTGGTCCAAAGCTGATTGTAGGATGAATAGCACAAAACACAAGGTTCTAGCCAGATTTCAATTGTAATTCTGCAGTTAAAGCTGGAACACAGCTACATAAGTTGTACTGTTCCGTGAAATGGTTATCAAGTCAACCCTTCATCGGATGTGATGCAGTCTTAAAATTACCTAAAAACACACTACAGCAAAAAGTTGCTGTGGACTGCACTGGAGAAATGCACGTAAAGTTGGTCCATGGCTGTCTGTAATGGCTGTCTGTAAAACTCAACAAGGTCACTGACTGATTTCAATTGTAATTCTGCAATCATGCCTAGAATACTACCTGGTGAGAACCAAAAGGGCATTAAATCTCTGCGAAATGACAGTTTTGTGAATCGCACTTGCGGTATTGGTCTATTGCTGTCTATAGAGCAGCAACAAAAATCAACAAGACCCTTAATTGATTCACTAACTGACCGACTTAAATTGTATTTCTACAATCATAGCTAGAATAATAGTCTGCTGAGAGATTTTGCTATTTTTCAAACTCATTGCGAAACAAAGTGACACAAATCGTTATAAATCTACACAAGTACACAACAAAATGGTAGGTTTTGTATTTACCTGTGTTTTGCCTAATAATCTATAAGCCGTTTGTAGTTTCTCGTAGTTCTTGATGTCAAAGTTACTGCAGGTCTTGGCCAGGGCATTATCAAGTTGTTCCTATCAACAGAGATAATAATTACGGTAACATATTTTGCTCTTATTATACAACAGTGTCAGCCGCACGACTTGTTATTATCCTCATTTCCAATTTTACTTTGACATGTATTAGTCTTTCATTTACAAGTAAAGTTACCTCTGCATAAGTCTGATGAGACCACACAAAAAATAGCCTGACTTATGCAAAATTTGACTTAGGAAGTATAGATATCACATGCTTATCATAGTTTGGTCCAAATTTAATTTAACTTTGGGAAAATATGACTTGTGCAATTTAAAGTTATGCAGAGTAAATTGTATACGTGAATACAAGCAAACCACAGCGATTTAGTATATTACATGTACATTGAAACATGCTTTAAGGACCACCTGCATAGTAAGACCACCTGTCTATAAAGACCACATTTTCTGTTTCCCTTGAATAGTGTCTGTCGTTGGAGTGTCTACTAAAGGAACCTGTACATAAAGACCACCTGCCTATAACTACACTATTTATGTCTCCATTGAGTGATCTTTATATACAGGTGTGTCTGTATTCAAGTTAACGCAAAATACCTCCTCATTATTATCATAATATTTCTTGTATACAATACTGAAAATGTGTATCATTAAACGTGACATATGACATAAACTGAAATAAATCAAACTGAAATTTTTGGCAATTCACACTACCTACATTTTGATAGTGTTTAATGAGTGAAATTATCACTATCAACCCATTGGATGCATTTTAATTTCAACAAAATCTGCACTTCGAACAGACTGGATACAAGTATTACAGCTCAGGCAATAACAGGTAAAACGGAATAAAAATGGACAAGTTATGCCACACAAATAATTTCCCTGTGCCACATTTCTCATCCGATAGATATACCAAAAGCTTCCATATTTTTTAACTGTTTCCATTACAAGATTAATCTATGCTGGTTTTAAAAGGGTCGACATGGAGGTATTACAAGACCGGGATTGGGTAATTTAAAGGTAAAGACCAGTTTTGGAAACGCCCCTCTCTCAAAAAATTGAAATGGAAGCTCTCATTACCAATCATGTGAAAGAATATGTTTTGACTAATACGTGATGATACAAATTTTGCCGGGAAAGTCGGGAAATCGCCTACTAATTGATATATTTGGTAAATTATTATATCTATTGGGACCAAATAGATATCGCGCACGTGGACGCGTAGTCCCATATACATCTTTCTGTGTACAGTGCTTGTAACTTTACTAAGACTGGGCCAAATTTCTCATCATTTTGATGATTCCAGAACCTTGCAGTACATACCAATACTTATATGCTAGATGATCAACCTTTTCTGATCGATTCCACAACGTTTCTTTCACAATGCAATCGCATGATCAGAACTGGTCTTTATCTTTAACAAAGCCTTTGTGTTGCACTAAGCAATCCTTCTGTCATTTTGGTGCCTACTGTGCAATGCTGCACGTATGGCAAACGAGTGACCATGCAGAGAAGCAAAGAATTGAAGAAAATACAACTGCAGCACATACCTCGATCATTTCCAATGTATCCTGAAGCTTGGAGCTAAGTTCACTGTTGAATAAAACAAGGAAGTAGGATTACACATCTCTCAATGTGATCAAGTATTTCAAACATCTACATTTTGAGTTACATAATTTCTATATTTTAAATTAAAGGGATAGTTGAGTTTTGTTGCAGAGGGCGCTACACAAAATAATTTTTTGGTGAGATAATGAATGAATGAATTGAATGAATATACAATTTAAATGATAAAATCATCTTTCTTTGATCAAAATCGGTTCAGAGATGGCTGAAATATCCATAAATATAACCATTTCTAATATTTGTGGGGCACCACAAATATTCGGTAATTTAGAACCAGCCGTTGAAAAACGAGATTACGCCTTATACATTCTATTCCAGCCAATGCCAATATTGGCTTTTTGTTGGCTTTTTCGTGTTGGTTATAATAAGCACAACCAGCCGGCCTGTGTATTGTTATTATTAATTAATTAATTAATTAACAGTCACTATATTTTTTTGATATGGTATGATCGTATTTAATCGAAATTCACACATTTTTGGGTCTGAAATTAACTTCATAGCAATTTTAGGTTCTAAAAGGGCACTAGAAATGTCATAAATAAGAATAAGAGCAATAACCATGCATTTTGAAGGCATTTGCGCTCTTAAACAAGAACTTAACTATCCCATTATCCCTTTACAAACCTTTATACTGATCAGGGGCAGGATGGCCATGGGGAGTTTGGGAAGTTTTCCCCAAAGGGCACTCAATATTTTCACTTGGGGCCAGTCATTTTTGTGGGTTGAGGGGCAGCTGATATGTTAGCTGGGCAAGTCGCATCATTCCCCAACTAAAAATTCAACCCTTGGCCACCCTTGGTACACTTTGGTGAATATATATACTCCTTCACAGTTCACCCACAGAATGAATGCCAATAAAAGTTGTGTGGGGTTGACTTTGTATGTCCTAGCTTTACAAAAACTACAGTCAATCCTGTTTTTTATGGCCACCCAAGGAAAACAGAGAAAGTGGCCACTAAAGCCAGGTGGCCTTTATAGAGAGGGGCCACTGAGATCGGTTTGGTTGTATTTTATTAGGTTGACTGGTACCCTTTGTATAAGAATATTGTACATCTCAACGGCAGTCATGATATTCATCAATACTACAGATATCTTTTATAATAATAAAAAATTGTTTCTTTTATAGCGCTATATCCAATTTAGAACTGATCAAAGCGCTTTACTAAACAAATAAATAAATAAATCAATCAATCAATCAATTAAAACTCAACAAAAAATGTAATAGAAAATGTAATGCAGTTAATTACAATGTAAATAGTTATGTTTTAAATAATTCAACTGACATACTACAGCGTAATTCACAAGGTAACCTATTCTATGTAACCGGACCACTGTAATGAAAACTTCGCTCACCTATCTTCAATTTTATTCTAGGCACATGGAGAGCCGTTGTGTCTGTAGTTGAGCGAAGATTATATGTGGAGTGACGGGAAGATTGTAACAAGGAAGACAAATATTCAGGGGCAACATTATGTGTACATTTATAAACAAACAGTGCGGTTTTGTACATTATTCTTTTTTCGACCGGTAGCCAATGAAGTTGTCTAAGTAGGGGTGATGCATGATCCTGTCTCCTAGCTCGAAGAACAACACGAGCAGCACGGTTTTGAATGCACTGAAGTCTTTGAATATCTGTTACTGGGGCATAAATGAGGAGGGAATTGGCATAGTCCTGGCTTACCTGATGCACTTGTAGTGTTTGAAGTTACTTGCTGCCCTCTGACATTCTTGGCATAGCTGAATGGCACCAGGGTAGTCTTCTTCCTGTACAAACATTCAAATATTATCAAAATGAAATTCAGCTTGACAGACTAATGAACTTTTAAGAGTGCATTTCATTAGTAAGTAGTTTGAAATGGCACTGTCGGTAGTTACTTTTGCAACAAAATACAGCTTTGCCAAGTTTCTCTCCAGCTTACTGTGACTTTAAGGAGTAAAATATATTTTTCTTATGCATGAAATACAAATGTGTATTACTTGTTGTTAAAGACGGATATTGGTGGGCTCTCATGGGGAATTTATGACCAACAAGCCTTATGTAATGCTCTGCATTTCCATCAATCGCTCCATATGGAAAAGTTACTATCTTACATTTCACTCACTCAAAGACTCTCCGAGAGATTAGGGGGTATTTTTTTATGGGACTACGGGTTTGGTATTTCCACCAAGTCTGGTGTCAGCTTATTTTGACCTACTGCACATGGAAACTGACGAACATCTGATCTCCCTTTAAAATCAAACTAACACCCTGTCTAAGAACAGAATAAGATGAGTTTTCACTATTTCTAATATTTTTCTCTTTTTGTAACATAGTATGAAGATATCTTTGCATAAGAGATCAACTTACTTCCATTAGCTCCCGCAGTCTGACATCTGTTCTTTGCTGTGGAATAGAAAATATAAGAGAGATGCAATTAACATACGACTCTCACAAACCTTCAGAGTACTTTAAATTTAATGTAAAATATTTTAAAATGGCCCCAAAATGTATCAATAAAATGAGTGGAGAAAAAAAAAAGACTAGCTACAATTTTCTCTAAAGAATGAAATTTATAATACATGTAACCATAGCAACTTTAGAGGCTTTGTTTTCTGTGGATGTAGAATAACAAGATAAGAAAAATGGGGAAAATTTTCGGAAACTATAACACACTTAAAGATAGGTATCATGCTTAATGATCATATTTTTCCCCACAACTAAAAACAATTTGCTTCATAAAGGTGAATTCTTAAAATATGCTGCAGCAAAACAGGGTGTAAGATGCACTCCACATTTCTGTATCTTTTAACCAAAAAAAAATCAGTGAATATGCATATAGACTATCAGTGGTTGAAGTTATGTTTTTTGGCCCCACAAATATATAGACTCGTGCCTTTCATTTATATTACCCTCCCTTTTTCATTTATATTAAATTATTTGGCGCCGCAAGTATAGACTCTTGGCTTTCATTTATACGCTATTGTGGTCGCCACCTTTGTTGAAGGTGGTTTATGTCCTCATGTCTCGATGTGGCTTCGTGAAAAGTATGAAAGAATACCTACCAGTGTGTCGATGGTATGGAGGGATTTGAGTAGTCCAAGGAGCTGCTGTTTCTTACGATGATTCTTCAGGATCCTCAGACTGGCCACTGTGAAACCTTGCTTCGTCATTGACAATTGCCTGATCATCGGAGGGGGGGGGGTGATTAGAAAAGGTCAGATTCAGTCGAATACAATATCATGAAAGCATTTCAACTACATGTATGGACTAATACTTCTGTATTAGAGAAAATAATTATAGTGAAACTAAATCTTAGTCACATTGAAGACCTATTAATGAACACTATCAATTTTGTTGATACCGCAGTGACACCTTTTGAGGACCTACATGGACATGTAAGATTAAAACCCCTTATTTTCAAAATATGTGCAATGCTTTAACGAATAAAAACTATAGTCTCACGCGCACAACATCATTAGATGTGAGGGCTGTCCGTCTGGTGGGTTGTTGGTCTACTGGGATGTCCTTAATCGATTTAAATTTTAAAAATACGTTCTTGATATTAAATTGGGGTTGACTGCTTCCTTTGTATTACTCACACTTTGCAATTACCACAATTCATGTTTATAATACTATTGGTATTAAACTCACAAACCCAAAATTCATTGACACAGCAAGAAAATGAGTGTGTTATGACAATGTTAAACATTTCCTAATGTTTTGACTTTGAAAAAACATACATACCTTCGACCATTCATACAGATTACACTCGCCTTCTGTAGTGATGCTTGTAACTCCATAACTCGTTGTAGCTCCTAAGGAAATACAAGATTATAAACAAAATTATTCTTTGATTATGAAAACAAATACAAAAATAGAAGCCTACTTTAGTTCATGACTCTAAAACAGCAACTTCATATCAGTCTACAACGTTCCTCCACACTTATTAATTGTTTTATTTTTAATTGCAGAAGAGAACTTATTTTCATACGTACCATGACCATGTTCTGTATTTAATAATAGAGAATTAAATTTCCTCTCAAAAATGTATTCTCTGTTTATTGACATAATAATAATAATAGTTCGTCCTTATGTAGCGCATTTCAGGACCGCAGGCCCTCTCAATGCGCTTTACAGATATACACTATTACCCCGGTCATCGGATTCATGCTTACTCGCACACAATGTATGCACATTCCCCACTCCCTGGGGAGCATTCCAGCCAGTCGCCATTTTACAAGCGCCACTTGCTAATCAAACCACATTAGCTTTCGCATCCTACGGGTACCCATTTAACACCTGGGTGGAGAGTGGCAAATGTAGATCAATGTCTTGCCAAAGGACATTAGTGCCGCGGTGGGACTTGAACCGCGGACCTTGTGATCCACAGTCCGGTGACATATCCACTCGTCCACGGCACCTCTACTTATAAATGTATTATTACTCAATAGCATACAACATACTATACATGATATTGTACTCTGTTGAAGATTCAATGATTCAAAATAGCTACTTATTAAAGCCACAGAAAAGAATGTACACATGTACATAAATACCTTGAATGTAATAAGAAAATTTTAAATGATCAAATCTCAGTGATGAGTCCAGCAATCATACTCATGACTTTACAAAAGGCTGATTATGTGAACAGTACACACTTTCTTTGCTATATAAAGTAATCTAGAAGTTCACAACCTGTCATTGTTTCTTTTCCTCACCTTGGTATATGCAGATTGGTTTTCCAAAACAACATCTGAAAATTTCTTGGATACCTGACATAGAATAAGATATATATAATGAAACTTAATAATAGCACAAAAGGGAAATGGTCTCTGATATGGTGTATAGAAATCCACAGATAAATGTTGCCTGTTTTACAGTGATAGTTACACAAGCTTTCTTGATAAATCAATCAATCAATCAATTATAGCAGAATCTCAATTGCAATGTTTGTTTGTTTCTATTTAATTCCAGCCTCATATGCATGCAATGCATATATACATGTACCGGTAAATAGATAAGTCCTAAAATAAAACACTAAATTTGTATGATGGCTTCAAGGAGCGATAGGTTTCATCTCCCTCTGAAATGGTGGAAAGACGTTGTGATTTGTTTAACTGAGTGTTATAGTAGTAGTAATAATATGAAATGCTCTCTTATTTCAAAGATGACAAGAAAATAGAAATAGTCCAAAAGTTTGGACCAAATCTGTTTTGCTACTTATTTGTGTTGTCCCATATACTCAAATTTTAGTAGAATGCTTTTCATGGTATTTTAATTCCATTATTTGATTTATTTGATTTGATTTGATTTATTTATTTCTGTTTGATTTTCTTTTTCTTTTACAGTTTTACAAATATATAAGAAACAAATCATTGAACATTTTATACATGACAAAAGAGTATATGTAAAACATAGTAAGGTTGGCTGTAACTAATCGAAAACATCAAACAGGAGGGTTGACAAAGTAAGCAAAGCTTGATAGCATGACTACCCTCAATGGATACATAATACAAATATAGAGAAAACAAAATATTGGTAAAAGGGAAAAAAGAAAGAAAATGATTTGATTCCTTTGATAAAAACTATGGTAATTCCAAAAACCTCACAATGCACAATTATAGCTACTTAGAAAACAGTCAAAGAAGTCAACCATTAAAAATAACTTCTAGACAGGTCCTTTTAAATTACTTAAGCTCAGACCAGTACTCAAATATTGTTGTTAACCCTTTTTCGACAATTATTCCACATTTTGCGGTTTGGCAGTATAAATTTTGATCCATAGCCCTAAAAAGTAAGCCAGATGCACGAGTACAAAGGGCAACAATTTCTGCACACACTGCATCCATTTTTTGAATTCATGACTATATCGCGATTGATGCCAGGAATTTTCAAAAGGAAAATAAGGTTTAAAATCCTTAAGTTAGGGCAACACATTGAGAGATTAGAAATCAAAGTTTGTCTTTCAACATTAGCCATATTTTCAACAACATTCTAACCCATTTATATTGTTTTTAGAGAGATTATACCTTATTTTAACAATGTAACATTAAAAGAAAAATACAAGTGTTGCCAATTTGAAGAAAAATATGTGATCATTTTAGCCCTAAAAATAAATCCTGCCCAGAAAGGGTTAAAGCTCTCTACTCACTGCTTGCAGCTGTCTTCTTAGCTTGTTTCTATCCTCTTCAATGGCAGCAAGATCTAGTTGTTCAGATGTGAGTTTCTATATATAAAGGAAAGTGAAAAGATTCCACTTAAATATTAATGTGTCAACATTTATAGGTTTGATGAAGAAAAAAAATTGTACCTATGATCGTAAATCAATATATTAGTTGCTAAAAGATATGCTAATGATGTAATGGTTTGAATTTATTAAACTGTGTGTCAACAGTTATCCTGCAAATCCAGTCTTATATTATGTCATTTTATTTCAGGCTTTTCTTTGCCCGAATATAAGTGATTTATTTTTTTCTTCTTTAAAAACGATACACTCATACGACATACACTTGTTTTATATTTATGAGCTCATGATTTGTCTTTTGCTTCTTCTTGATATTGAATTATAGATATCTTACATAATTATGTAAATACCATCAGCTACTGAGGAGATTCTTCTACAGAAATTTGATATATTTTGGTAACCCACAGGCACTGGCTGATGGTTATTTTCCTTTTGTTATTGTATTTATCATTGTACTTTGTTTTCTTGTATTCTTTGATATTGTTATACTCCTTTATGTTCCTGGAAATGAAATAACAAAAACAAAATATTTTATACATTAGCAATTAGGTTTCGATGATATAAAGAACCTGATCAGTAAATCCATTAAACAATGACTGGATCCTGGATAATTAGCACCTTGATTGACTAATTTTGTCAGAAAGTGCACTATAAAAAAATTTATATTATAATTATTATCATTAACATTGTGACAGCAGTAATTTGGTCAAAGGAAAACCTTGTCATCATTTTTTTGATAAAGACAGAAAAAAGGAGTCTACACAAACAAGATGATTCAAACTACAAAACATGATCAGCAACCATATAAAAAATGAGTAAAATCATGCAAATAAGCGTGAACAAGACCAAAACCTGTCACTTCTTTTATTTGTCAATAGAAACTGCCTCAAATATATTTGAGAAAAACTGTTAAAAGCAGTTCAGATGATAAGTCGCAAACAAATGTACAGTCGAGAAAATATGTGTTTTTAATTGATAACTTTTACATACTTCAATTATATTTGTTCTCACAACTTTATTTTGATGCTTGAATGTAAATAAACACCTCGTTTGAGGCACACACTAAAACAAACAAAAACAAAACAAAAACAAAAAATATCTAGACCATACATGTAGAATATGCAAAGATTTGACATACCTCAAGTTCGTAGTTGCTGCAATCGAAAGTATCTTCTCTGAAATACTGCTCTTCTATGCTTCCAATGACCTGTTGGGTATTAAACAGAGGTAAAGGATTTAACCATGTTAAGAAATGTGTAGTTTTTATATTCAATTAATTTTAAGAGATCTAAGTTTACATGAAAGCAGATGGTCTAAAACTAATTCAAATTGCATGCTTAAGTATATCATTTAAACAGGAGAAAGTTTGTTGTTTTTATAATTAAAAACAAAAAATCATTTAACGACTAATGATGCATTTAAAGGAAATCAGATACTGCTGAATATCTTTTAATGATGCTCAGCACAAGAAAGTGATTGCAAGAAAGATTTATGTTTTTCTTTCTTTCTTTGATTCTTTCTTTCAGTATTGATTCCCTCCATACTTTTCTCATGTCAACAATGTTACAGTTTCGAAATAATGTTACGAATACACCCAAAGAGGACAATAGAAATGGGTTCCTTTCAGTTTCGAAATAATGTTTTGGATACACCCAAAGAGGACAATAGAAATGGGTTCCTTTCAGTTTCGAACTAATGTTTTGGATACACCCAAGGAGGACAATAGAAATGGGTTCTTTTCAGTTTCGAAATAATGTTTTGGATACACCCAAAGAGGACAATAGAAATGGGTTCTTTTCAGTTTCAAAATAATGTTATGAATACATCCAAAGAGGACAATAGAAATGGTTTCTTTTTAGTTTCAAAATAAGGTTTTGGATACACCCAAAGAGGACAATAGAAATGGGTTCCTTTCGCATCATATGTTGAGTGCTAGAGGGGCGTGAACTTCAGGCACTTTACATAGATTTAACACCCTTCTGGCTCTCAGCAGACGTTATGAACTAGGATTACCTCTGCTTCTTCAACAGGATCGTTGGAAAACTCTCTGTCCTCCTGCAAACAGGAAAAACACAAAAAACCACAGGAAAAACACAAAAAACCATAGGAAAAATCACAATATTGTTTACATAGACAAAAAATTGCATGCATTAAACATACGATATGGTTACTGTCTTACTGAACGCAAAATATGAATACAGTGAGCTAACTTTCATCTTGTGTAATAATAGTTTCTCTGTTTGAGACGAATGGTGGGTCTACTTTCATGCAGAGCCTCATGGTAATTGATATGCATATTCTTAATATTTCAAGAGAGAGATTTTCTATGACTTGAAACTGCACTCCTCCTTATTTGCAAAATGGTAATACCAGTATTTACTGTACAAATATTATATTAAGCTATTCATTCTCACATATTAATGCAGTTCATGTTTTGTGCTTATGATAGATTTTTCAGACCTCTCAGGCCAAGGCTGAAGAAATTAAGCACTGAAAAAATTGCCACCAGAAAAATAATGGAGCATCAGGAATGCATCATCACACGTCTTCAAGAATAAACTTTTCTTTTTCTTACAGGAGAAAACCACCTATGAATTAGACCACACTGTTACCTTTGTGTAAACTTTCTGCACATCTTCAGGGGGAGGAGGTTGTTCTTCGACAGGACTCACATCTTCAAAACTGGTACTGCTGCTACCCTGAATGATGAAATAACAATAACACAAGATCATGGTCAATCAACGTCATGGAAGTCAATGGATTTACACACAATGATAAAATGATTCATGTGTAAATAATAGTCGGAAGCCAATTTTGCAAATTGGCAAAAATAAATTTTAAGATCAAATTTTCAATTGTATGTGCAATGTACTATGTAGGGGGTATTCTAAGACCTACATGTAGATTCTATGGTAATAGAGACCAAGGGCCCAGGCTATGTCAAATTGCCAATATAGTTTTGACTCGATTTCTTTGGTAATCATGAGAAAATTCAGTGTGTGAGCACTCACTTGCATGCAAAGTGAAAGTCTATGGAATACGTCTCAAAACACAAACATGTATGATGTAATGTGTGCGTAGTGATGACTGATGGTGTGGTGACAACTGGAATGTGCATTTACACAGCCACAATCTCCACCAAAGTGACCAAGCAAGGCAGTCAAAAACAGCCACCTAGTCTGTCCTAGTACAGTCCTACACAAATCATGTTACATACAATTTCAATAAAAACATGAAAAACAATTCTGAAGTTGGACAAGTCCGTCTGCAATAACACTATAGCCTCCATAAGTACATTAGATGCATAACAAACTGAATTTAAGTGAATACAAATGACGCCAGACTAAGTTGTCTTGCGCGAGACAGCGACTGTTTTGTCTACTCTAGCTCTACTCTCTATACTATAGCTCTAGGCCTAGGTCACCTCAGCAGATTCCTGAATTGTACCTTACATACATATAGCGACACTCCCTGCCGTAGCGCTGGGATGGTATGACACCTGTGATGTGATCATCCCACGGGCACAGGAGTACACAAATATCATGCAAAATACAAGCGATCATGCATTCTACATCACAAATTACACATCAGCAATACTACATCTACAAAAACACATACCTGTCTACTCAACAGAGTTTTAAATCTCTTCTTCATTTTCGTGAAAATTGATTCCCTTTTCTGTCGGTACGGTGGATACTCCCAGTCAGTCACGATCACAGAGAAATTGATAACCGCATGTCGCCCTCAACGGTTGTATCAGAGCTTGCATGCAATTTCTTGGAGAGAAGCGGGTGCAGTGGGAGATGGGGAGGGGCAGGAAGATGTGTTCTCATCTTCCTGGGAGGGGTAAAAATACATAAATCAATCAAACATAAAAATATTCTTTTTAATGGGAGGGATTTAAGGTAAGTACAGCTGATGTATGGATCATATAGTTAAAATCTATCAAAATAACAAAAAATGAAAAATGTTGCCGAAAACTGGTGTCTATGAGTATGAAATCCCCCCTTAAAAAAAAGTAGGCAGCCAACTTCGCTTGCCAAGCAAAGTGATATAATTTAAAAGAACCGAAGGGGGGTAAAGGTGGTCGTCAAATTTGAAATTTGCTGTTATATTTTAAGAGTTCTTAATCATATTATTTGATTTTTATTTTGTCGACAAGATTAAAAAAATAATAAACATACAACTTCAATGATGTACAGTTTGGTTTCATACACTACCAAAAATATGGGTATTACCCGGCCCCAGACAAAGTCTCTCTCTCTCTCTCTTTCTCTCTCTCTCTCTCTCTCTCTCTCTCTCTCTCTCTGTACCAGTTCCCAGCAGGAACTTATAGTTAGTGACCTACTCGGCAAGTAAGATATTCTTAGTAATTAAACAATCTTATTTATCCATATCCTGTAGAAGTTTAACTCAACCTACGTGAGAAGAAACATGGCAGTTATCTTTCACACAACTTATTTGTAAGGACGCCTCTCATTCAAAATTTTAAACACTTTTTATTCAATTGATTCATTAAAAAGATGGATTCATTATCATGATTAAAAGCATATCAAACATTCAAATATGGAGGGCTGGTGGGTATAATGTCTATAAAATGTGTTCT
The DNA here is from genome assembly GCA_037976565.1 of Mesocentrotus franciscanus. Taxonomy (NCBI): domain Eukaryota; kingdom Metazoa; phylum Echinodermata; class Echinoidea; order Camarodonta; family Strongylocentrotidae; genus Mesocentrotus; species Mesocentrotus franciscanus. Next base: position 25,125,444 of record CP137683.1, on the reverse strand, counting down.
CTCTGCTGGTAATGAATCAGTGTTGAATCAGATTTATTTGATCTGAGGACTGTTTATCAGAAGAGATAATTTTTTCGTTTTGAAATCGCTTAGCCTTACTTTCCTTATTCGAAAGTTCTGAAATCGAAGGTTTAGGTGAAAAATGTATTCATAACAATTCTAGTTTGAACAGGGAGCGCATGCCCCCACATCATTCGTAGCATGCCATTGGAGGCCCCTAGCTCAGCTCAAAGCTAGCTGGATCAATATCCATTGTACTGTAAAAGGGCGTATGGTTGCAATGAGCTCATTAGAAACCAATGGTTTTAATGTAAAGGGTATTCTTGACCTGGAAACGGGGAGGGAGTGGGGCAGGGGGGGCCCTAGAAAAAATGTAAAACACCCTTTTTGGGAAAAAGAAGATGGGCCCTCCTGGCGCTCAAGGGGTGGTGAATTTTTTTCTTTTTGAATGCAAAAAAAATTGTACTCACTACCCCACTGAGCGAAAAATCGATTTTCAAATTTTCAATTTTCAATTTTCACTACCCCTGAATCCTGAATCCTCTGAATCCTCTGAGGTGGCTGGCATATTTATTTCTGAGGGGCGCATAATAAATTGCAACCCCAAACAGGTACGACTGTGTTTTTGAGGATGAGAGCCTATATTGCAATTGAACAAAGATGGCGCGCTTCAACAATCACGGAAGAGAGACCACAGAACTGAAAATACGTATTTTGACTATTTTCAGTTCTGTGAGAGAGACTTTCAAAAGGAAATGTATAGTTTGAAAGCTATCCCTGTCGCCCTCATCCCCGCCCCCTTAAAGAGAGAGAGAGAGAGAGAGAGAGAGAGAGGGGGAATGGAACGTGTTGGTTGGCTCAATGCTCTCAATGTTCTTGCCCTTTCTGATTGTGATTGCACTACTTATTAATAGAGACAGCACATAGCAATTTAGAATATCATAGATACAAATATTATTTGGGTCTTTCTTTTTCCTTTTTAGGAGAATCTGTTGATAACTGGATCTTGTTATAACGACACCTACCAAGTGACATCATGACAGTTAGAAAAAATGTCATGACATCGATAGGAAGAAGCAAATCACATGATTAAATAACAGTCTTTCGCACATACTTCTACAATAATACAGGGTAATTAAAATAATGATTGTCATTATGTCGAGAGGTAGAAGTAATTTACACAACACGTAACAGTAATTTTTGCACATGATATAGCTGCTATAACACCATGCTGTCAGGACAATTCAATAATTGTCATGATAATAGGTAAGACTAAAAGTAATTCACACATCGTCATAACATATCTTTGCACAGCATGATACCAGTGCCATATCCACCTGCTTCGCGAGTTCACAAAGTCACTTCCTTTTGTCTTACCGTATACTCCAGTCACACCACAGTGACCGACACCATAGGCCAAGCAACATTACGATATAGGCCTACCGCCGAAGCACCAACTAGACCGATCTTAGACCGTACTCAGTCGGTTTGGAGGCGGGTTGTAGTCGGTTTCATACCTCAGTCACATCGACGAGACCGATATCAGACCGACAGTAGAAAAAGCAAAGCAAGTTTTCGATTGGTTTTTAGTCAGTTAGGGTGCGTATCTGAGGGATGACAAAATACCGAACAAATCAGCCAAAATTGGTCGGTTATCGGTTGATTTAGAGTCAGTCTGGCCATGTGACTGAGGTAATAACTAGATTAATAGGAATAACAGGTGTCCCGATCCTAGTTTTTGTTTGATTTGGTATTTGGTGCGGATATTTGTATGACCCTAAGAATCATTGCATGCCTCTTTTATGATAGCGGTGACTACTCGAAGCCCGCATAAAATGTTTTACAGAGTCCATCTACTATTACTTCTTGCAAAATGAGAAATAACTTTCACAGTGAATCTCAAATTATCAGCCATATATCCCTTTTGTCCCTTTTACGTACAGTAGGCCTACTTAATTTTTTTTCAAACGTTTCCCTTATTTTACCGATGTTAGGACTAGGAGTGAGGACCTCGGTTTTCTGTTTTGATGGAGGGTTCGAATCACGTCTCGATGGGACAATGGCACAGTAGAACAAAATTACAAGCAGGCATTAAAAGGGTACTAGTACCAGAGAAAGATATAACAACTTTGCCGAAGAAGCCCAATTTGGGCTTGCATAGGCCCTACATATAATATAATTATCTACATTAATTTTGAAGAAAGAAAAACAAGATTTGGCGATACCCCGTGTTATTGTTCTGCGCTGCTATAATCATCTATGGAATTGTCCCTTCGATCAACCCGTCGATGAGCCTTGGTAATTTCGCAAATGTTGCATTTTTCGTCATTTCCTAAGGATTTGTTTCTTCTGGTTTTCCTTTTGGGGAAGATCCATCTGACTTGTGCAAATCCGTCCTTTCATAGCCCAGGGGCTATAAACAGTTCCTTCAACCGATATACTACTCTTTTCATTCTAGCCCGTAATTGAAAACCAGGGCGAGAGGATGATAAAATTGGTAATTTTGTTAAGAATTGATAATATAATCTTAAGATTTGTGCAGGTTGTGATCAATTTTATAACATTTTCTAATAGTTTGAATGTCGTTTTGATATTGGGATTTATTAACAAGAATAAGTTTGCACTGGATCACATCGTTGTATAATGAAATGTGTCTGAATAATGCAGACTATCTTCGCTTTGATTTCTTTATCATTACATGCACGCAATAAATAAACTTGTGAGAAACTTTCGCACACATGTTCGCCATCCGTACACAGTGGTAGTGTGTGTATGAGCAGAGTGGCACAATCGTGTGTGTATGCAACGCATACTTCTCAGTCCATTTGACAAGTGTATAGGAACCGAGGCGCACCCCTGTACCGTTGTTAGGCTCTCGCTTCCCCCGAACTTCTGGGGCCTCTATGCGTTGACGTCCCAAGGATTTTCTCCATCGCATTGAAGCTGTGCTTTGCACTTCATGAGCCTTTTTTCTTGCCTAAATCAGGAATAATGCAGTTTTGGCCGTCGATTTCTGTTGTATCTGTGATGTAAATCTTGGACTGGGGTTTGCGTCAAGGGGCTGCTGTTTCACAAACATTTGAGCATTTTCAACGCTTTGGATAAGAGGATAATAACAGTGTACCCAGCTAAGTCACGAATAGCCGATCGCGAACAGATTTTGCACGAAACGTCAAAACTCCTTTGAATTTGGAAGTATTTTACAGCATAAGTAGTCGGTAAGTAACTTTGCCACTGTGGACCCAGTAAAAAGAGAGATGTTTCAGCCGAGTTTTGTAATTAAAGTTTGGTTTTATTTATGCCTCGATGATTATAACTATTGTCCACCCATTGTAATAATGCATTGTTCGAAGATATTCCTCTTTTTTCTAAGGTCACTCATTGGATGTTGACTATTGTATTTTTTTCTGAAGAACAAAATTCGGGTCTGTTACCCATGGTATTATGCCTACTTCGTGATTTTGCCACACAACTTAGAATTTAAATTGCTGTTGTATTGTTATGATAGAGCTCAACTTTAAAATGCACCACCAAAAGGGTTTATAATTACACATGAACGTCCAGCGCCTAGGGTTAGGGTAAGGCCAAGGGTTATATAGTTATAGGGTTGAGTATGAATGTAAAAAAAATATACTTTTCTTTTGGCGGTAGCTTTTTTAGGATATGGTGTTGTACAAGACTAGTGACGTGATTTATGTAAGTTTTTTTTCTTCTTTCAAACCAGAGCTCGTTAAGTGCTTACCAGAGCTAAATCGTTCTCCGCTCCCGTGTATTTTTTCTTCGCTGATATTCATCAAGGAGATACAGTGTGTGTATTGGGTTTTTACAGACGTGTATCAATCAGATATGATTATTTACGTCTGTAACGTCACCATGACATGTACTAGTATCTCCTTAGGGTTATGGGTAGGATTATGGTTAGGGTTTTTCTAAGAAACTTGAACAAATCTTAGTCTTCAGAATTCAGATTGACTTCATTGGTGGAGCGGTCGTCAGTATGTACAGACGTCTAGTTCTCTGTTGTGATGGGAGTATTCAAAAGTTCCTAATTCTATGATACTATTACTACTTACAAGTTTCAAGAATATATTTTTTCGCTTTATGGAATTGCTTGCATGGGATATGCATGCATGTTCTTGAATGAATACACGACTGGACTGCAATTTCTATCCCTTCGCTAAATGTGGACATGGGGCTCATTCATTGAATGCGGAATCAACGCACAAGCCGTTCGATTACCGGATAAAGAAAAAAACAAAAAGAGCTATTCCCGGTAAATTTTGTGATAAATCCTTCCTTAATCTGGTGCTTGCATTGTTCTAATCACTTCAAGCGACGCACTTTGATCATTATGTAGGCCTACATGCTGCTGGCCTAGGTCATAGCAGGGAGATCCCTGGTCATAGGTTTATTAGCGGGTAGGTCAAAGCTTGAAGGATTATTGTAGTATTCGTCTTTAAAAAGTTTCGAAGAATCTATAGTGTTGACATCTCCCGTAAATACTTGCGGGAGTTAATTAATTATCAGAGGATAAAAGTTGGCAAACTTTTGTAATGTAGAACTTCGTTCTATTATGAGGATTGGATTATGGTGTGCACTCTTGAGCTGAGGGGAGATAGAGTCTGAACAATAGATGGACATTAATATACCACTTGTGAATAGTGGCGGATCCAAAAATGGAGAAGGGGGGGGGGGGTATATACTTGAAAGAATCCGGGCTAACTCGGCCTACGGGCGATCTCGGCCTCGCTGTAAAAACGGTCCCCTAACCCTAACCCTAAACCTAACCCTAACCCTAAGCAAAAAATGACCGTTTTACAGCGAGGCCGAGTTCGCCCGACTCCGCTTGAGATAGTACATACCAAAACTTGTTTGGGGGTAAATACCGCCTCTCTGAGCTACTGTAGTTTTCAACTTTGAAATAAATTTTACTCATTATTACGAATATAAAATCTCAAATATCTCACATATTTGAGATATTAGTTGATGAATCGTTAACAAAACTGAAGTTGTGAGAAATTAGCAGCATTTGATTGTAGGCCTAACTTGGCAGCTTTGTTCCATGATTGGAAATTTTATTCACCAGACATAATTATAATACAGCCTATATATAGTCCTGATTTAATAGAAACATACATGTAGATACAAAATGTTGCTTGACATGTACAGTATTATGACTGTATAGCCGTATTTTAGTGCAAACGTTCTAACTTCTGTAAGATCTGAAAGAAGTAAAGAAGAATTGCGGAAGTGAGCATGCATGCATGTGCAGGCCTACAGAGTTGGACGATTTCAAATCTAGCTTGTCACCAGACATATTAGATGTACATGTATCCTGCCTCTCATTGAGAGTGTATGGGTCTACTCTAATTGAGTCGAGATTCATTTTGAAATGGGAGGGGTAACTTAGTGATAGATGCTCTAAATTAAGGACACTACCCAAAACCCTAATATATTCCATGTTTAGGGGGAATACATCCCGTTGCCTGCATGGGAGATAAGTTATTTGATTATTAAAGGTACTATGTCCCATTTGCAGGTCAAAGAAATGCAAAGGTTAAATTCCAACGGCATTTGAAAGATAATATTAATTTAGAAATTCCCTCAAAACGAAAGGGCTTGAAAATATCTTTCAGTGGGGGGAAACGACCTTTAATCGTTGAATCGACTTTAGTGATTGCAATCATTTTAGTAATAGTCTGATTTTCAGACCCTTGTACCGAATGGTCGTACGTTTTGTGCTGCGCAAAGATTCAATCAGTTTAATTTTGGCCATTACAAGAAGTGGGTTATTGATGTAGACAAATGCTCATGTACCCTTTACAGCTCATTTTATGTATGTTATTACCAAAGAAAGAAAGAAGTCAGTCAGTCACTCAATAGTGTCTGACAGTGAAGTCTAGAAAGTAAACGGGTTTCCTTGCATAATTTGAATACTAGAACACTGCTAACGTTTAAATTTCACAGCTAGGACATAGGTGACATATTCATAATTCCTGCAAAGTTCTACAGAATTTGATGTTGGCTGCAAAAGGGACATAGTATCTTTAAGGAGAGTGTTCAGTTCTTGGAAAGATGAAGAAAACGAAAAATTGAGCCTTTTTTGTGTTGTTAGTATGAAAGAATACCATAGAAAAAAGAATTTTGAAATCTGAATATGACTAGAGAGGGCTGAAGTGTTTTGACCAAACTTTCATGCCACACGTTTGTGTAGTACTAGTGCTGTACCCAACAACAAGATTCATTAATTTCTTATTTTGATGATTGCAGTTTCTTACACAATCCAGTCGCATGCACAGAGCTTAACTTTACATTATTTTGATTGGGGTGTAGAGATTCAGAAATAAACTTCGCCCAAGAACAAACTACTTGCGGTATTATTTTCTAGTCATCAGTAAATTTATGACGTAGATACAGACCTTATAGAGGCCCCGCCCTTCTAGCTCTGTCTCTCTCTTGCTGATCTTACAGACAAACTCTCATGTCGACCAGTGCCGGATCCAGGATTCTCTGCTCGGGGGAAGGGCAATCCGGAAATTTCTCTGACAAAAAAAAATGTCATCAGATTTCTGGGTGCATTTTGGGTCAAAATTTGCTGCGGAGGGGAATTATGTTCTTTGCATACTCATTACGTATAATACAGAAGATATGCCAGATTGGGTTTTACAGAAGGGGGATGCCCCCTGTGCCCCTGGATGCGCCACTGTACACGTTTGCCCTGTTACACTTTCAAATCTATCCCCAGGTCATATCGGGTTGTATGCCTATTTCCTCTAAATAAGTCGTTACGAACGACACGGGGAGACAGATCCTGAGTCATAACTTTTAGGCCTACATGTCTACATGTTCTCCTCGATGCAGAAACCAATGCCAAACCAGATATGAGATAACAACCACCGACTGATCAACTCTCGATGATTCATTTTCAAGTTCGTGTGATACTCACCAACAACTTACCGGCAAAAACCTCCTGCCCGGTCAGTGGCGGATCCAAGATTTTGTAAAAAGAGGGGGGCACAACATGTCTAAAGTTTAAACCAGGGTAATATTTGTCTAAGCGCAATGAGTGTTACTGAGTGACTGATATGAGCACAATATAGATGTAAGTGGCCAACATCATTTTAATTATCATTGTTATTATTATTGTTATTATTATTATCAATATTATTATTGTTATTATTATCAATTATCAGTATTATTATCATGATTATTATTATCATTTAAATTCGCAGATAAAGCAGGCCAGCACCTAAAAAAGTAAATGTAAAAGGGGGGGGGGCACAATTTCTGACTTGTGTACTGAAGGTATATGTGTATGTCACTTTGGTTTCAGTAGGCGGAGGGGGTGGGGTTCATGGACCGGTTGTGTGCCCTTAATTCTGCCAGGCGGTGTCCAGTAACAATATTTTGATAATACCACCGAATCGAAACTCGACATCTTAATTCCAAATTCACAGGGGTCCGTCCGCTTACCTGGAGTTTTTGGTCGCTTCGTCTGCATAGTTTCCAGTTTTCATGTGAATTGTTTTTAACAAAAGTTTCAATATCATACGAAAATATTCACATTGCCTCATTTTCTGTGTAGCCAGGTGTCTTGTTGGTTTTCTGTCGCAGGGGTCCGTCCGCTTACCTGTTCTGTTTTTCTTCGGTCGTTTTGTCGGCATAGTTTCCTGGTTTTCGTGTAAAGTTCCCAGATGAAACATGTACGAAAATAGTCCCAATAGTTGCCTCATTTTCTTTGTAGCCAGGTGTCTTGTTGGTTTTCTTTAATTCTTTCAGATGAGTAAAAGGGTCGTGCAGCGCTTTTGAGTAAGTTTTCGAGAGTGGAGACTGGAGCGGTCCTTGAACTCATGAAAACCTCTCAGTAATGGTTCTCGACAAGTCATACAGTGAAACCTGCATATAGAAAGACCACCTGTTTACAAAGGCCCCCTTCCCTGTTTTCCTTGGGTGGCCTTAATAAACAGGTTTGATTATAGGCCCTATACATGTATGTATATAATTATGCAAGAGAACTACATGTATGTATTATCGAAAAGAAGGGGATCTGTTAATTTTCAAGCATCCCAACTAGGTCTAGGAATTGGGTATCTTCGTCTCAGAGTCTAAACAAATTCCTGGATTTAGCTCATGCTGCAATCATAATTATAAACCTTTAGGTCAGTCAGGAATTCCATGACGTTTACAAGCCGATCGCCCATCTGATTACCAAGATATTTATGATTGGAATTCGAAATTTCAAAAAACGTTTTCCCAACGGTTTTTATAACACTACTATTAGGGAAAATGAGTATTGTAAAACCGATCACTCAAAGATTTTTACTTTTTTGAGGCACTTCATGATCATTTTAAAGCGCTTTTTTTTTTAGGGCTTCAATATTACACCATAATTATCACAGACGCTGATAACACGTAGGGCCATGCATCTCAGATTTGGCATTGTTAAACAATGCGTTTAAGAAGTCACCGAACCTCTCTGAATCGTACAAGCAAGAGTACAAGTAGTTTATAAATAATATGAAGGTTATTCTTAATGGGGTATTAAAGGTGTGCCTCTGGACGGCCACACTAAATAGCCTTGTCAATGAGCTCTTCAGTGAGTCACCGGGGGTCCTGATTTGAAAGGTGAATCCAAATGTATCTTTCTAAAAGTGCTGCTGTTCCTAATTAGCCCAATTCACTGGTACTGTGCCCTAGTTATATATACCTGTATAGAAATCTGGTCAACGCTTAAAGAGAAGTGTGAGTTTTGAGAAAGGTGAAGACAAAAATTGTAAGCTTTCTTTTTCTTTTTATGTAAGGAAGAATATCGTAAAAAATATGTCTCCTGAAATGATTGCTTTTCAAGTGCCCTCATATTCGAAATACGATGAGTTATATAGCAGAAGTGTTTGGACTTTGGACGAAACGTTAATGCCCCATTACAGGGTGTATGTACGAAGTCCCAGACATTCTGTGTATATACAATCAATTTCTTATCGTTATGATCATTCCAAAACCTACATGTATTATGTGAACATAAATTAAAGTGCGCTACATAATTAACCTTTTTCAATTGCTATATCGCTTCGAGACAGTTCCTTTCACTATGTTAAAGCCTGGCCAGAATCCAACTTTATCTTTAAGACTCTACCAAGATACGACGATCCGCCACCCTCTGTTTTCCGTCATGATCTAAAACAGATCCCATTCTAGTCTCTTGACAATCACAATCGTGTAGAATACCTCACCTTCCTCCTGACGACATATCCCACAACAGGGAGGCGAGAACGCAAGCTACCTAAATAGCTGTATTTTGACACCGGTGAAAAGAGTTTGAGAGCCACACACAATTACCCATGTACCCCTTGAGAGATTTTTTTTGAGTCGCCATTGTTGTTATTTTTCGGCAAGACTAACCAATATTGTATAATGACTGGACCGCGACAAGGAGTTCGTTCTAAATTTCAGGAGCAGATGTTGTTGTCGTTAATGCAATGATAGAATTTGTATTTTGGTTTGGGTGAGGGGTGCTGAATTGAATTATCATACATGAGTACAAATCAGAATGCAATGCTATAAAAGATGTACAGATTGATATGAGGAAAGTTTGGAACTTTTAGATGATGGCCCAAACATGATTCCGACTCAAAATTTGCCTGTTTGACTTTTATTGTCACCATGGTTATTTTTTCGGAAACTGCGAGGAAAAAACTATACAGTTTCGGTATAAAGAGTCATAGTAAATGTTCTTCCAGGAGGCAAAATTATAAGTGAAATAGTGAAAAGTGAAAATGCACGACGTGCATTACAGAGAGGGATTTAAATGGGGGTAACCGACCCGTACCCCTTTTCAGTTTACACAAAAAATGTGACCCCGAGTGTGCTCTTGTGCCACCTTTCAAATTTTGGACCCAAAATGCCCTTATTTCATGTAGGCCTATACGGAATGTGCAGTTCTGTTTTCTTTCCCTAGAACTATTACCCCCTTGAAATAATCCTGAAGTTGCCCCTGTGCATGTAAGCCCCCTTTTCGTTTCCGAAAATCCATTTAAGTCACTAAAGATCGCATGCGCCCCATATCAGCATTTCACCGACATCTGCCATTCCCTATAACATGCTGTAAAACACTGCACCTTGACATGGTGCTGTAGGGAGCCCCGTTAAAGGAAATGACTAATACATGAACTCCCCATTTAGAGATGATAACAGCCTCATCGACAGGAACCTATTGTAAAAAATAAAACCATTTACTTGTTGAATGGGACTATGGGAGAGAAAATAAATCACGCAATACACAGCGTCGCTTTCTTAATATTATTGCGTGCAAGTTGGGAGATTGTTTTCTTTTGTCCACCACGCCTTAAACTTGCGTTTTATGTAGTTCTAAAATCTAAATACATTCGAAAGATAGAAATATTAAAACATTTGGCATTGCTTTCAGGTTGTTGGTTGTGTGTGTGTGTGTGGGGTATTCATAAGTGCAGGTACATGTAGTTTGGTATCATGTTCCTAAAGTTATCTAAACCTGTTTGGACCGTTACCGTTATATACATATACGTATGTTATATCTAAATCTTGATAACGTTATAGAGTTAAGACATTTTCAGTTTGAGGAGGGGGCATCGATCTTTCTGGATGAATGAAATGCAAATAAGGAAGGTCTTTAATTTTGAGGAGGATTTGTAGGTCATACTGCCTGCTTGACTTGCTTGTTATGTTTCTTCTCTCCTATCTTTCCCAATACCTTTTCCTTTTTTTCTTCTTTTTGTTTTGCATTTCCTCTTTGCCATTTTAATGGGTCCCTCTGTCCCGCTGTATCATACAAATGTACAAGTATTATATTATTAACGCGTTGGTCATAAATGTATGAACTTTAATGACAACTAAGAGTTTTGGAATTCCATTAATCTGTATATGTACCAGGTACTACCCCCCCCCCTCCCCACCCTTGTACCATGGGTAATATTATTAAAAGACAAGCTTTAACTATTACGAACTTCCAAAGCGCTTAATTAATCTTCATGTTTGATTTGCACTTTTCTGACCCAAAGACGTGCCAGGGTCCCAGGATATGGAGAGAAATGCTTATTCAGTGCACTTCCAGCATAATTAATTAATAACAACATACATCATCCAGTGCATCTACGCCTTTTACTATCCAATTGTAATAGTAGGTGGCATAGCCCGGGTCCAGGCATGGGGGCGCACTGGTGTATTATTAGTGTCATGGTGTCGGCGGACTTGCTTCCTTTTTTTGAAGGATGAAATACGAGAGGAGGCCATCTTGTGAGCGAGTGTGGTATACAGTCATGTAGATAGACGGTCATACATGTAGCATTCTTTTCCTCTCTCCCCTTCTTTAAATTCTCTTTCCCCCTTACCCCTTTACTTTTTATTAATTTATCACTCAAAGGAACATGCCCCTTGTGTCTGTAGCGACGTCATTGCTACTAAGGCCGTTAAAAAAACATGTTTAGCGTCCTGCCTTTTTGAAAAATAGGAAGGAGGAGGAGGCCCCTTTTTTAAAATTTCTTTCAAAATGGCCGCTCCGTACATTTGCCCTCCAGTCAGTCGGGCTATTTTTCAAGATGGCCGCCAGCATTTATGTTTTTTTTTTTTTTTTAATTCAGAAAAAGACCATTTTAGCAGTTTGTTTTTCATGTTTTTTCATTAAGATTAAAACATTTTTTAAAAAATTGAAAAAAAAGATTTTGAAAAAAAAAAAATTGAAAAAAAAGGAAGCGGGCGGGGACGCTAAACATGAATATTTTTTATATGGCCTAATAGCCACATTTTTTTCTTTCAGTAACCGAATTTCATCGGATTCTATTATCAGCATCAGTAATGAAAAATAAATGCCTTTGTTTCATTATAACAATATTGATGAATGTTCATCAAGAATTCTATGAAAAATGATGGTTGACAGTACGGATTTGTTTTAAGTCGCTGACTAGACCTCGAGCTTATTTGACATCAATGATGTTTTGGGGAAAAAATAAATTGGTCAGCAAATACTGATAATTCATAGTTTGTTATTTCTTCTGTTTAGAGAGGGGGCTATTTATTTGATCATTTATCCTATGCACTTGTCAATAAATTAGCTGTGTTATTCTTTCGTCTGGAGTCTGGACTACAATGTATGCTTCATATGCAAATAATCGCAAGTTCACAACGGGTTGTATGTGGCTAAAAGCATTAAGTGTGTGCACTGGTTATTTAACTGCTATATATGTACACTGCTCTTTGGATGATGAGGGGTCGATATATAGCCTACATGTACTAATAGTAAGTCCATTTTAAAAGCAGCCTTTCCGAGAAAAATCCAGGATTTTGTAAAAGAAAGCTCATCAGGATTTTTCGTTGCCTAGCTTGTTTACTTTTAAATTCTCTTATGAAAGCTAGGTAAGCCATATGGGTTTGAAAGAGGGGTGGATGGATGGGATGTGCCCCCCCCCCCCGCCCAAATTCGCCAGTAAGAATAACATATCACGAAAGCGAAATTCGTCCTTACAGTATGTACAGATGTACATGTAGATCAAAATCACTGTCAACATTTTTATTCCCGATTTCATTTCGGAACTTCCTTTGGAATGTAAATTCACCTCACTTTTATGATTAAAATTTCTCTGTCACTGTTATTTTCCAATTTGATTTACCAAGCAAATGTGACCTCATTCCACGTAACGCCCTTCTCATATTTTCAATCGACTGTCTGTCTGCCACTTGTCGCCACATGTGCTGTGTGCGCTCAATTTGATTTTACTTATGGTTTCAATACATTGAATTTATAGGAACCAGTTGCGGGTATTTAGGGAGTCGCTTTGATTATCACTAGTTTTACTTTCATTTTCAATAGTATTTATATCACGATCATTCTTGACGGATGTTATTTTTTCTCTCAAATCCTTTTCTTTCATTTTACAAATAATCGGGAGGAAATAACATATAAATGGCATCGAACACTTGTTTAGAAAAGAAACCATTAAGAAAGGAAATGAGAGAATACTCGACATGATAGTATTTATTTCACGATCATTCTTTTCTCTCAAATCCTTTTCTTTCATATTTTATAACAATTGTATGGTCTTACGATTCGTAATATTTTAGTCCCTGTCGTGTTTTACTTATGGTTTCAATGCATTGAATTTATAGGAACCTGTTGCGGGTATTTAGGGAGTCGCTTTGATTATCACTAGTTTTACTTTCATTTTCAATAGTATTTATATCACGATCATTCTTGACGGATGTTATTTTTTCTCTCAAATCCTTTTCTTTCATTTTACAAATAATCGGGAGGAAATAACATATAAATGGCATCGAACACTTGTATAGAAAAGAAACCATTAAGAAAGGAAATGAGAGAATACTCGACATGATAGTATTTATTTCACGATCATTCTTTTCTCTCAAATCCTTTTCTTTCATATTTTATAACAATTGTATGGTCTTACGATTAGTAATATTTTAGTCCCTGTCGTGTTTTATTTATGGTTTCAATACATTGGATTTATGGGAACCTGTTGCGGGTATTTAGGGAGTCGCTTTGATTATCACTAGTTTTACTTTCATTTTCAATAGTATTTATATCACGATCATTCTTGATCGGAGGTTATTTTTTCTCTCAAATCCTTTTCTTTCATACTTTTAATATAACAATTGTATGGTCTTACGATTCGTAATATTTTAGTCCCTGTCGTGTTTTATTTATGGTTCCAATACATTGAATTTATAGGAACCTGTTGCGGGTATTTAGGGAATCGCTTTGATTTTAATAATAATAATAATCATCATTTCTATAGGCGCATTTATTATTACCCCGGCTTTAGCCTAGCTGCCATTACAGCGCTCCAGCATTTCAAGGAATTAATTCCTGCCAGGTACCCACTTACATCACCTGGGTTGAGTGTGGCAAATGTAGATCAATGTCTTGCCAAAGGACATTAGTGCCGTGGCGGGACTCGAACCGCGGACCTTGTGATCAACAGTCCGGCGACGTATCCACTCGACCACGACACCTCTACAATCTATCATTAGTTTCACTGTCATTTTCAATAGTACTTATTTCACGATCATTCTTGACGGAGGTTATTTTTTCTCTCAAATCTTTATCTTTCATATTACAAATAATCGGGAGGAAATAACATATAAATGGCATCGAACACTTGTATAGAAATGAAACCATTAAGAAAGGAAATGAGAGAATACTCGACATGATAGTGTCAATCAAAGTGTTCAATTGCTGTCCCCTTGAGTTGAGTGATCTTTTGTCTGCAGATGTTGAGAAAATTAAAGTATTTCGGTATTCTCGTATTACCTGATAACGAAAAAGTGAGAATAAATAACATGATAAAGAAACATAAGTGAAAATGTTTGGGTGAGTGATATTTTCATTTCAACTCATTTCCGTGATTATTACTCAATCACACACCGACATTGAACTTTAAAGTTGTATTTTCTCTCCCTATTTGTGTTAATATTTTATATGCATTCATAAACGTTTAAAGCTAATCTTGAGCTCTGGTATGGGAATCTTATATATCGAGAGAACATGGCTATAATTCATTCTGGTAGGGATTGCTTATCCTGCAGTAGATTGATTGTTTGAACCAGTAAAATAAAAACAAACTCACAAAATCTTGCTGGAAATCATCTTCAATAAAAACCACAAATCTCTTGACTCTCTCTGTGTCGAGCCTACTTACCTTAATTTCCTTATCTTTCTAACTCTTACCTTAATTTCCTTATCTTTCTAACTCTTACCTTAATTTCCTTATCTTTCTAACTCTTACCTTAATTTCTTTATCTTTCTAACTCTTACCTTAATTCCTTAAATTTCTATCTGCTCCTAACTCAGCCCCTATACATTTTCTACTAAAGTCGCTTGGCACATGTCATTTATTTGTAATCTTTTGTTGGATTCTGTGAGAATTTATTTTCTATCATTACCCGAACTCAAGCTTATCTTTAAGTGCTACCTAAAGTTGTTGCATTCAAGTTTCCTTCTTCATTAGTAAGTACCTCAAGAAATCACTCACTTCCGCTGTGCAGGCGGATGCTCTTGAGAGAAAATGTAATGACAACTTTACGCGCCAAAAAGGTCCTTAAAATAGATCATGTCACTGTGTCATCGGAAAATGATTTCCCGTTAGATTCATGAATAATACTTCTTCTTCTTCTTCTTTTTATCAAATTTTACGCAATCTTCTGCATAACTATTTTACTTATCCTTCTCTTCGTCCTCCCTCTCATAATAATCTCATTCTTTTAATCTCCCTTTTCTTCCTCATACTACATGCAAAGTGTATATTTGTTTTATTTTGTCTGAATGAAATTTGTAATTCTTCTACTCAACCATCTTTTCAATCTTCTTCTTCTCCTCCCTTTCTTTCTTCTTCTTGTTATTCCCTCCTTCTCTTCCTTCCTTCTTAGTCTTCGTGCTCGTAGCCCTGTAAAATATGCTGTAAATCTACATAATGATGGTGATAATACTACTACTACTACTACTACTACTACTACTACTACTACTACTACTACTACTACTAGTAATAATAATAATAATAATAATAATAATAATAATAATAATAATAATAATAATAATAATGATAATAATGATTTAATTATAATAATAATAATAATATTGATAATGATTAAATTATAATTATAACAATAATAATAATAATAATAATAAATAATAACATCTATTAATATGCAACGCAATGTTATTACAAAGAAAGGTATGGCAGTGATACACAGGCCATGATAATACATGTACACTGTATATGATCTTTTTTCTGTCATGATTTTTTTTTCATTTCTTTTTTCAATCGTCATCTTCTCGACATAACACTTACATCACAAATCAAATTTTTCCTCAAAGGAAGGAACCATGCGATGCTCTGGTATTAATGAACATTAATCTCCCGTTTTCCGTCTGTTAATCCACCACTTCCCATTTTAACCATGGGTGCAATGTCCTTGGGATATTTAAAAGTAAATTTGATATTCTCCACTCTCCAGTGAAAATTGTAAATGATTACGTCTTGCATAAAGAGGTCTTGAAATTGTTTGACGAAAATAAACAAACAACAGTCCCTGCTTGAATTATTGCTCTTGGTGATGGTGTCTTTAAGACCTCCTTTATGCATGATGTGCCAGCTCGAATTATCTATTTTTGCGATGATGATTTCATTAATATCTCCCGATGTGAGGTGCCCCTTTAAAAATAGTCCTGCTTAAAAATAAATTAATGATCAATTCCATTGTTAATGATTTGATAAATAAATGTATTGTACACATGTATATTGTTATATTATGCACCCTTTAAAGGTACTATGTCCCATTTGCAGGCCAAAAAAATGAAAAGGTTAAATTCCAACGGCATTTGAAAGACAATACTAATTTAGAACTTCCCTAAAAAAAGGGGGCTTGAAAATGTCTTAAAGTGGGAAAATAACGACTATTAGTTGTCGAATCGACTTAGGAGCTATAGAGCCAGTAAGTAATAGTCTGATTTTCAGACCATTGTACCGAATGGTCGTACGTTTTATGCTGCGCAAAGATTCAATCAGTTTAATTTTGGCCATTACAAGAAGTGGGTTATTGATGTAGACAAATGCTCATGTACCCTTTACAGCTCATTTTATGTATGTTATTACCAAAGATGAAAAAGCCAGTCAGTCACTCAATAGTGTCTGACAGTGAAGTCTAGCAAGTAAACAGGTTTCCTTGCATAATTTGAATATTAGGACACTGCTAACGTTTAAATTTCACAGATAGGACATACATGACATATTCATAATTCCTGCAAAGTTCTACAGAATTTGATGTTGGCTGCAAAAGGGACATAGTATCTTTAAAGCAGGACTTGCTTGAATTGTGAAATTTGGGTGTTGACGTGGCCCTTTAAAACAGGCCCTGCTCTAATGATCAATTTTTCCTGATGATGATTTAATTAATACCTCCTTGGGCGGATGTCTCTGTACTTCGGGAGCTTTAGACGAGCGGGGATCAAGAAGAGCTTAACGTGGAACAGGAGGACGGTGACGCTTAATTTATCTGTGGTCGGGGTTTCTTTTTATTATATCAGTACACTTTTCTGACTAGTATGTGTGTGTTGATTACTAACTAAATTAACTAACAGATGCTATAGAACTCTTCTAATTTCTCCTTTGCAAAAGTAGGAAAAGCTTAACGTAAAATAGGACAGTGACATTTTATTCATGGTCGGGGTTCCTTTTGTATATTTGATATTTGGGATGGTAGCAGAAGATTTCAGACAAGCATGTCTGTGTTGATTAACTAACTGAATTACCAACCAGATGCGAGAACATTTGTAATATCTCTTTGCGCAATTTTAAAAAAAGGCGTAAGGTAAAACAGAAAATGACAATCACATTAATAATCGATTTAGATGTTGGGTCGGGGTTGCTTTTTGTATGTTTCATTGTTTGGGATGAGAGCGGTAGATTTCTGACAAGCATGTGTAAGTTACCAAGCAGATGCTAGAATTGTTGTATTCATTCTTTGCGCAATGAAGAAAAAGTAACATACATGTAGATCGAAAAGGCTTAAAGGGCAAGTCCACTCCAAAAATAACTTACTTTCAATAAAAGCAGAAAAATCAGACAAACCAATCAAAAAAGTTTGAGCAAAATCGGATAACTAATAAGAAAGTTATGAATTTTTGAAAAAGTATGTAAAACTATGGAACAATGAGAATCACAACACAAATTGCCAAGATGGTTATCAGTTTGTGACGTCATGTCCTCACAACTTATCAATTGCTTTATATAGTTTAATCCCATTAATTTCCTTTATATCCCCAAAACTTGATTTCCCATGCCTTTGCCCAGGTTATATGATTTGTATCATATTGCGTGCATGACATTTCCCAAAAGCTTTTATGAATTTTGAAGAATTGATACTATTTTCTGAATATTGTATTTCATAATTATTGATTTTTATATAAATAGTTTATCAAAATTAAATTTTTCATGATTTAACTGGACAAAATTACTCTTTATTTGTGCATCCACACAAAAACATATTACTAACAATCTAACTTGGATGCTGGTGTGAAGAAATAAGATTCTTAGGGTGAAAATAGGAAATTTATATTATCAATATAAAGAAAATAATTAGTGGATAGTGAGGACCATACGTCACAGACTCATGAGTGAGTTGCCAATTTGTCTAGTGATTTTCAAAGTTTTTCATGTCATTAAAAATTCATAACTTTCTTATTAGTTATCCGATTTTGCTCAAACTTTTTTTGATTGGTTTGTCTGATTTTTCTGGTTCTATTGAAAGTAAGTTATTTTTGGAGTGGACTTGGGCTTTAAGGTAAAACAGAACGTCAGTGACGTTGATCTTTTATTTTTAGTCGGGGATTCTTTTTGTATATTAGGGATGATAGTGGTAGATTTTTTTACTATCACGTGTGTGTGTGTTGATAACTTACTAAATTAATAACAGATGCTAGAAGTTACAGCCTTTTCTCTTGTCTACAGCTGATCATTGAAATGTTGCTTTAAAGGGATTGGGTAACTTTGTCTCAGATTCTGAAACAAAATCCTGGATTTAGCTCATGATGCAATGATAATTATAAACCTTTGGATCAGTCAGGAACCCCATGACTTTTACAAGCCGATCGCCTGTCTGATTATCAAGATATTTATGATTGGAAATCGAAATCAAATTTTGCGTTTTCCTAACGGTTTTCATAACACTACAGTCTATTGGGGAAAACGAGTACGGTAAAACCAGTCATTAAAAGATTTTTACTTTTTTGAAGCGCAATTTTATAGGGCTTCAATATTACACCATATCACAGACACTGATAACACGTAGGGCCGTGCATCTCAGATTTAACATTGTTAAACGATGCCTTTAATAGTGATACGCCGAAAAAAAAAAATGCGTAAAAAAACACCCTTTCGTATTGATCATCCCCCTTTTAATGTATCCGCGTACAAAATGTACTATTCATTCATTCTCAGATTTTGATATTCCAAACATAAACATATTCCACTTTCTTAACTTAGCATTGTCATTTTTAAAAATAATTTTCTGTGTAAAACATTTGCAAATGTGGTATATTCTACATGTAGGTACATGTAAGTCATTATGCATTGGCTCAAAATGTTCCCCGTTAATAAATGTAGGTCTGATTGTTATCACATCATAATGTTGAAATTGCTTACTGTTATTTTATCGTAATTTTCCTTACGTCGAAAATATTATGTTTATTATTAATTACATTTGTTAGGGTACCTATCACATACAAGATAATTTATGTACAGCTAGAATAATGTGTGAAATACGAAATGAACATTATTTTATGTGAAGTAAGCATGTAAAAGAAGTGATATAAGCCATGAACTTGTGCGTCTTCTGCGTTGCCTATTTAGTGTTTAAGGGGAAACAGATTTAGACGCTGATTTGACAGGTACAGTGTGTTTTCTGATAACAACTTTGTTTATTCCACTAGTTTCCTGGATAAGGTGATAATTGACTGCACTGTTAATCATGTGCTTATGGGCTCTTAACAGGTTGCCACGACGTTCGTATATACAGTCGAGTAGGCCTACTCGTCATGCGATTACATGGTGAAAGAAACTGGAAATCTGGAAGGATTTTGGAAAGGTTAAGTGTATATACTGTGAAGTTTTGTATACATTTTGTATAAACATAAGATGTACACATTTGGTGTATACATAAGAGATGATGTGTACTGTGCAGTTCGGGAATGATGAAAATTTGATGAAATTAAAAAAAAATTGACCAAGTCTTGCTGAAAAAGGTTCACATGCATTACACACAGAAATAGCGTTCTTAAAGCCTATCTGCACTAGTTTGGCGAGGAGGGATTAGACCTCCCTGCATGGTCACTGACAGGTGGTTATCTCATCAAATCAGCTCTCAATTAACATAAGGAAAAGGGGACCATGGGGGACCAATGGTCACCGATTAGGCATTGACTGCTATATAGAGGGCGCAAGTAGCTATAAGTAGTGCAGTGGGGCTTTAAGATGTCCACGATTTCTCACTCCAGATTGTATCGACGATTCACAAAACTTCCCAGAAGAACGCTGTTTGAATGAATAGAGTCGAATTAACAGTTGTTTGCAGAGTGTTAGCTAAATAGCCTTTTACATTTATTTGATAAGGAGGGGTAAATAAGGGATTACATTTTACTGTATTATACCGGTAAAGTGCCCCTTTGTTAATTGAAGAGAAGGTTGAGTTGTGGGAAAGGTGAAGAAGAAAAAAAATGGTTAGCTTTTTAAAAAATTCCTTTCACGTCAGTACGGAAGAGTATCATACAACAAAATGTCAACTGAAAAGGGTGGCTCTTCAAATGCCCTGATCTTCGAAATATGACAAGTATAACAGCTAAAGGTTGTGGACTACAACTTTCATGCCACATGTTTGTGTAGTCCCGTATATAGGCCTAAATATTTCTGTGTGCAGCGCATGTGACTCCTAGCAAGACAGAGCCGATTCATTCCAAAACCTCACAGTAAACACCAATACTTATTTCCTACATGATCAACCTTTCCAATCTCTTCCACAGTTTGTTTTACATCGCAATTGCATGACCAGAACTCAACTTAAAGATACTATGTCCCTTTTGCAGCCAACATCAAATTCTGTAGAACTTTGCAGGAATTATGAATATGTCATGTATGTCCTAATGTGTCCTAATATTCAAATTATGCAAGGAAACCTGTTTACTTGCTAGACTTCACTGTCAGACACTATTGAGTGACTGAGTGGCTTTTTTCATCTTTGGTAATAACATACATAAAATGAGCTGTAAAGGGTACATGAGCATTTGTCTACATCAATAACCCACTTCTTGTAATGGCCAAAATTAAACTGATTGAATCTTTGCGCAGCATAAAACGTACAACCATTCGGTACAATGGTCTGGAAAATCAGACTATTACTTACTGGCTCTATAGCTCCTAAGACGATTCGACAACTAATAGTCGTTATTTTCCCACTTAAAGACATTTTCAAGCCCCCTTTTTTAAGGGAAGTTCTACATTAGTATTGTCTTTCAAATGCCGCTGGAATTTAACCTTTTCATTTTTTTGGCCTGCAAATGGGACATAGTACCTTTAATGTTTAAGTATTCAACTTTTTCTGACGGGGCTGCACCCTTGTCCCGTTTTCATGTGCAGTGCAGTTTTGACTCAAGCTCTTTGCAGATGTGATTCTTATTATGAAGCAAACAAACATATACATGTAATACGATTCGGAGGACTTTCGTATCAAGACATCAACTCAAGGGCAATTTCAAAATTTCAAATACCCTTTAATTGATATTGCCTTTATATTTGTAAGAATTGTAAGGATTGTAAGAATATGTTCAATGTCTCACTATACTGCTCCTTCACAACCACTATTTAAAAAACTTAATCTTCTCACTACATGTATCTATCAATTGAATGACTACTGTATCTCATTAATGGTCTTTAAACATAAACATAAAAATTGCCATATAATCTTGCCTCTATTATTAAATGTTAAACAGAAATGCATTATAATACTAGAAATCCGGAAAATTATTATGTCGAAAAATGTAAAAATACAGTATCATCTTTCTCTTTCAAATCAAAGGGACCTTCAATATGAAACTCTCTTCCTCATGTTGTTAAAACAATTTCATTTCTTAATTCTTTTAAATCAAAATAATTAATCCATCCCAACTTTTATAACTTTTATAACTTTTAAACTTTTTTTTGCTATAATGTCACTATGTTTTTCTAATTCTTTATCAGTAAAAACTTAGGTATTTTATTAGGCTGGGGACTGCCTCGACAGAACCTTTATTTGGTTCTTTTGCATTTCCCATTTCATGTTCATTATCTATTTCTTTGCTGTAAACATGTTCATTTTTTACTCTTGTCTTTACTTCTCTTTTTAATTTTGTGTTTAAAGTTCAATGTATACTGTGTATCCTACATGTAATAATGTTCTCAATGTACAATGTGTTTTCAATGTACTTTATTTAAATGGACTTGAATACATTAAATTGAATTGAATAGAATTTGCAATCGTGTTACATGTAACACTTTCGGAAGTACTTAGAAAAATGAATGTCCTTCTGCTTGTGAACGTAGCATCAGAGTCAGACACGGAGACACCCCCAACAAAAGCAAACAAAACGAAACGAATCAAAACAAAACAAAACAAGTAGGGTCCGACCCTTGAGCCCGATGACTCAAAACTTCTCAGAATCTGATATTTTCAGCATTGCATAAACATAATCAAACCCTTCTGACTTTTGGCATTTCAAACTTATTTCTTTTATTTTCAGACAATGGCAAATCAAATGACCGTAAATCCGCAGTAGTTACATGCAGGACACTAATGGAGCAATTTATGAAAATCTGTATGCACCGGATAAAAATGATGAATTTAAAGAATTTGCATGTCATTGTGGACTGTACTTAGGGGATTTTCTTTTTACCACATGAATCATATTTTTATGACATGCGAGCTCCATGTAGCCTCAAAACATACTTCATTTCTTTCCCATTATTTGTCTTCACAATTTATTTTGATTTGATTTGATTTATTTATTCACCTCTCATGGGTTGGATTGCCCTTGTCAGCATGTATACGAGTCATGTAGCTGTTTTTTCTCAAAATTGTAATAGACTGCGTCTTATTGATTGTTATTGTGCGCAACTCCAAGGCTATATACCATGTTATCGTAAATATTGTAGTCATCATTGATCAAATACTTTTCTGTCTGCTTCTTGTATAGAGTGTGGAGAGGGGATATATGGGGACATCTTTCCCCGGCACCTGAGCTTTCATACCTTATTTGATTTGATGTCATTTTTTTTCTTCTGATGATGTTTCTTGCTTGGAGGTTTTAGATTAAAAATTAGATAGCTCGATCGATTGGCTTATAAATGTACATTTCTTTATACCGTTGCATGATTTTGTTGGGTTAGAAATATAATTCATATCTACGGGTTTCTTTCGTCTCGTAACGTTTGGGCAGCATAATTCACACGGTCATTATGGAGTTGCGACAAACCTTACGTACATGTATATTTTGAGAGAAATAGTATTTATTCAACGATTTATCCATGGGGCTATTCGCCTCAAAAGAAGAGTTCGGATATCACCAAAAACATCAACATCTTTTACCAGTCCTTGTCGGTTCTCTCAGTGCATGGCCACCTAACTTAACATTTATTCAACTGATTACACGGGAGGGCATGAAATGAAGAGGCGGTTTTATCCAAAAGGGTAATACACAGAGGCATTGGTGCATGGGGGGCGCCCGTGCCCCTCGAAACCCTATTGGCATACCTTAAGTACACTCACAAAAGTTACCCCTTAGTTGTGTACAATTTTAGGAAATATGCCCCCTTCCTTTTGCGAAATCATGGATCCGTCCCTGTAGGGAGGTATCGCCGTAGAATATTTCGAATTGATGTGGGGTAGGGAAGCGACATTAGCAAGGCATCGAGCAAAGAGAAGTTTAGAAAGACAGCTAAACAAAGTGTGAGTTAGTATATCAGGCAGAAAGCATATCAAACTCCAACAAAGAAGAGATGAAAGGAACAAGGAGAGAGATATAAAGAGAAAGGGGAGAGATGACAGTTAGAGAGAGAAAGAGAGAGAGAGGGGGTAGGGTATAACAAAGAGATTGAGAAGGAGGGCGAGAAAGAGACTAAGAGAGAAAATATGGACAGGGAGTAGAGAAATGAAGAAAGAAAGAAAGACAGAGAGAGAGAGAGAGGGAGAGAGAGATTAGAAAGAAACAGAGAGGGAGAAGGGGGTTGGGGGGTCCGTCTCATGACATGTGTAAAGTTTTTTCTCCTGAATTTCACGTCAAGGTCTGCTGTTTACCTCTTGTCATGTTTCATCCAATGAATCGTGAATTTCCCACACCAATTCCAATTTTCCAAGATTTTTTCCCCCTTCTCTCAATCGCATTCGAACGAACAGCACGGGATTGTCCGGTGAAAAATAAGAACAGGCAGGGAGGGAAAATGGCTTCAGGTGTCGTTTTGCTTTGGGAAAGTTAACTGACCCAATTTTAAGGGTTGCCCCCATGAGAACCAAGGATTGGGACTACAAGAGATGAATTGTGATCTGCAGATGCGACGGGACAGGTTATGGTAATAAAGAAAACAAGAATGGATGAAGCAAGCTTGGGAATTTGACTTTAAATTTTTTTCTGTCGACGTTTTGCTGTAATATTATGTACTGATTTATATCTAATGTCATTGTGTTTGTGTAAGTAAATGTCGGTATGTCTTATCATTTTATACATATAAGTAAATGTAAGTCAATGTCTGTATTTCTTATCATTTTATACATATACATGATGTCACCAATTTCTTCATACATGTAGTTTGGGTGGGTTGTCAGATGCATGCGCATTGTAATATGTTGACAAATCAGTGATATTTTGGGCATCTGATACCTAAATGTAGTATGTACACAAGTGTCAAGTCCCCAAGTTTTCTTCTTTTCCTTCCTTTCACTCTCGCGATATTTTGACCCTTTGCTTATGTGTTCTGGGGGGTGTTTCACAAAGACTAAGGTCGACTTTAAGTTGGACTTAAGTATAACAGGCCGTTCATGCCATTGGTTACTATCCAAATTGGTCTCTAAATTATAATCTTTAGATAATATTTTTTCCTTCAATAATGAACTATCAAAAAATGTAAACTCTGTAGATTTGAGACCACGATTTGTACGTCCCTTGAAAGACAAATGTCAGTAAATGGTAAGAGCAAACAGTGGCATGAACGGCCTGTTATACTTAAGTCCAACTTAAAGTCGATCTTAGTCTTTGTGAAACACCCTCTGAAATCACGTTTGGGATAGCTTCGTAAAATACACAGACAATAATGAAGTTCTCGACTGGAATCTATATTCGCTCATGTGGATTTTTTCGAAGTACATGTACCTTATGATTTCTATTTCAACTTTATCTACCTAATGCTTCAACACGTTCAATTCTGTTTTTTTCCTGAAGATTTATAACTATGATTTCACTGCTTTCAAACCTCAGTTATTTTACACCAGAAAAACCTTAATCTTCCTCCAACCTGTATTTACCTTTGGAATACGTGTAGCTATGGATGATACGCGAACAATACTGAAGTTCCTGACCAAGACTCTCTTTGCTCCTGTGGAAACTTGATTTTTTTTTTTTTTTTTTTAGCCTCGTATTCAATTTTATTTCAGCTCTTTGTAATTCAACTTGATAAATGTTATTTATTTCTGAAGATATCTCTCTCTCTCTCTCTCTCTACGTGCCATATCCTGACTCCTGAGACGTTGGCGACTATGGAGTGCCACAACTCTCTGTCCCATGCATATTCTATGAATTCATTCTCCCCGAGATCAATTCCACTTTCAGAAATCCCACCCCTAAAGCTACTCATCCACAGAATCCTCCTTCTACCCCTACTCCTCCTCCCCTCGATTCTTCCAGTCAGTGCAAGATTTTCCAAACCATTCTTCCGTATAACATGACCCATGACACGTGAAGATATACAACTATAATTGTACTTTTGTGTGTTTTATATAGCGAAAAACCAGCAACATTCATCTTCCTGTATTAAAGAGGGACACACTTGTGAAATAGCTATGGAAAATACACGGACAATTCTGAAGCTTGTGACGGGACTCTCTCACTGCTTTTTTGGATTTTTTCCTAGAATTTTATTTTTTACATAAACTATATTCATAATGATTCAACATGTTGATTCTTTGTAATTTTATGAAGATTGACAACTCCTATTTAACTGTTCTCGACTTTTCAACAGGAAAACCCATTCATTATCCTCTAACATAGAATCACCTTTGGAATAGCTATGGAACACACATGTACAGAGACAAAAGTGAAGTTCTTGACGGGACTCTTACTACTTCTGTGTTTGTTTGTTTTCCTTTTATAATTTTATTCATAAACTCTATTTCTTGATATAGATCTAACATGTTAACTTTCTTTAATGGTGAAGATTGACTAGTCAAAGTTTACTCTTTTATTCATTTTTTCACAGAAGGATAAACAGCAACACTCATCTTTCCCCAACCTGCAATCGCCTTTGGAATAACTATGGAAAATGTTTTCCTCTTAGAAGTTTATTAATAAACTGTATTTCTTGATATTTATTTAACATGTTAGACCTTTTTCATTTGTGAAGATTTACAAGATAAATTTTACTCTTTTATTAATTTATTTTTTCACAGGGGTATAACCAACGACATTCCTCTTTCTCTGACCTGGAATCACCTTTGGAATAGCTATGGAAAATATACGGACAATACTGACGCTTGTGACTGGACTCTCTGTGCTCCTGTGCCACCTGGACTTAGCCTCGTGTTTTAACGTGGATCAGAGCTTACCTGTGGTCTACACGAGACCAGGAGGATCATACTTTGGTTTTTCTGTCTTGCTTCATGAAAACCTGCAAGGAAAATGGTAAGTAAACAATTAATTATTTAAATCTGTAACAAAATAGGCCTACTTTTCATGAGTATAGAGGTGCTTTCGCTGACAGTTATCTATTGTTCATAAATTTCTTTACAGATACTACGTCCCTTTTGCAGCCAACATCAAATTCTGTAGAACTCTGCAGGAATGATGAATATGTCATGTATGTCCTATCTGTGAAATTTAAACTTTAGCAGTGTCCTAATATTCAAATTATGCAAGGAAACCCGTTTACTTGCTAGACTTCACTATCAGACACTATTGAGTGACTGACTGGCTTTTTCATCTTTGGTAATAACATACATAAAATGAGCTGTAAAGGGTACATGAGCATTTGTCTACATCAATAACCCACTTCTTGTAATGGCCAAAATTAAACTGATTGAATCTTTGCGCAGCATAAAACGTACAACCATTCGGTACAATGGTCTGAAAAATCAGACTATTACTTACTGGCTCTATAGCTCCAAAGTCGATTCGACAACTAATAGTCGTTATTTTCCCACTTAAAGACATTTTCAAGCCCCCCTTTTTTTAGGGAAGTTCTAAATTAGTATTGTCTTTCAAATGCCGTTGGAATTTAACCTTTTCATTTTTTTGGCCTGCAAATGGGACATAGTACCTTTAAGGCACGATGAAAATCGGTACTTTTATGAGTATTTCAATAATTATTATTACATTTTTTATTATTATTGTTAATATATTATCACTATTATTAATTATTATTATCATCATAATCATCATGATAATCATCATAATCAAATGAAGCGCTTATATTTATTAGTTGTATTATATATGTCATCAAGTTAAAACATGTAGCATGACGATTATAAAACCGAAAATGAAGGATGATAATAATTTTTTTTTACATCATCGTCTCGTTTTGTAATGTGCTGTAATCAAGGTAATTTATGATCGTGTGTTCATTATTCAATAGACAAAATGATATTTTATCCGTAGGAATCGGTATATTCCAAAATTAGACCAATTTAGGCAAAATATGACAGCACCGAGTATCAATTATGGGTAATTGTATCATTAGATACTCGCCAACTTTTCACGATTACCCGTCCATCATGTACTTACAATAACGGGTTCATATTAGTCTGCGGGTACAGACTCTTATGTGAGACGGAAAGACAATTCCATAAAGTCTTGAGCAGAGCCTAACTCTGTCAGTCTCTTGCTGTGTCAAACCTGGAGCAGCGACAGTACAGAACCTATATGGACTGCGTCACTGCGGCCTCTGTATAGTCTTCTTGCTCAGACCCCCTGTTATGCACTGTGATTGAGTGACATGATCTGTTCCTGCAGACTAGGCCCACATCCGGGTTATCAATTTAATATCTAATTTGATTCTATTAATTTCATCAACATCTGCTTGATTGGGCTTACGAGTCGGCCAAGAGATTTCAAAATGCTATTGATGAGCATGAGTCATTTGGCAAGGTATAGTTAGACAAGGAGATCTAGACGAGCTGCATACCCATTTTTCATCATGAAATATGAAAATTCGATTTGCATACCCTCAAAGATGGTTTTCCCATTTTCTCTGAAACTCAAGTTGTATTTTTTCATAAGAAAATGTGGAGGAATACATGACTCCGGACTACTGTAGAATGTACTCGAAATGGTGACACCAAACTCTTTAATCAAAATGTACTTTTTCCCAAATAAAATATAAATATATTAAATACTATTGCATATTTTGTATCAACTTGTTCTTTTTAGAGGATTAAATATAAATACTAGTAATATCTTTAATGACATTAGCCTTGTTTGTTAATGCTCTATAGGCGATTAAGGCGAATCATGATTTTTTTTTGGGGGGGGGGGGCAGATGAAAATCGTTGGCAAAAGCTTCTTTAATATTTGAGCTTTTAATTGATATTGATAACACTATTTCAAACCTCACTATTGTTATTTCTAATATTAAACAGTGCATTAGAATTAAACTATTATTTAGGAATATAGTTTATTATATAGTTTACAGTCCTCTGTATGTGGAAAATATGAGTATATTATTATGTAGAGTCAACCCTGCCTTAGTGTCACCTGTCTATAGTGGTCACCTGAATTATCTTCCAAGAGACGATTGTGTGTTGTATAACCTGTGTATATAGGCCATCTATCTACAATTGCTACCTTTTCTGTGTCCCTTCGATGGCCTTAAATAGATAGATTTGACTGTGTTTCAAAGGTACGAGAATCATTGACATTCCTCTTACGTCGGTGCCAGGTAAAAATGTCAGAGGTAAAAATGTCACAGAAACATTTTTTCACCTCTGACATTAATTTTTACACCAAACCCTTACGTCATGCTTCAGCCCTTTACGTCACAATTCATGTGCTTCTTCCGCCATTACATAACCGCTGTTGATCATGTTAGGAAATAGGAAAATTAGTCGAGGATAAAGGGAGGAGGGGCGGCCCCAAAGTTGACTTAAATTTGTTAAAATTAAAACGCAGGCCCATTTCCCTTTGTACCGTCCTACATTCACGGGATTGATTATTTATACAGAAAAACGCTGTTTAAGATTCAAATGTGGATCATCGAGATTCAGCTAGTGTATACATAAAGACGTTATTGGCGTGGCATGGGGAACAGGGGCCAAGTCATTGAGGGTACCGTAGGTGAATGACATGAGAATTAACATGGCCACAAATCATAGGGAGCGAGTGGGAGGGGTCCCTTCATATTGTTCATATTTTCCTTTTCTCCATTTCTCTCCCTCTCTCTTTCTTTTTTTTTTCTTCTTCTTCTTTTCCCATAAAATATGTCTGACGTTTGCTTGGTACATGTAGCTTCGCCAGTACTTGTCTTGCAATATGTATGTCCTCTTCATGTTTCCTCTCAGCATTCTAAAACTTACAGTCATGTGCACTTGTGCAGTTCTGAGCCCCTCTGTGTTACCTATAAATGGAGGTATAATGGGTTAACTGTCACTCGAAGGTGTGAGGGGAGCGCTGATTGCCCCTTTTATTGGCGTCTTCCTTCCCCTCTCCCGAAATAGACCGGGGTGCACCGTCATCCACAGCCGGGCGACAACACGTGGGATCCGAGCATGCTACCAATAATTATGGAAGCTTATGACGACGTAGTGTTTAAACTCGGCAAGTCGACTTGTTTAGGACAACAAGACGAATATTATTATTGGAACTTGAAAAGTCAACTTGTCCAAGACAAGTCGATTTGCTAAGTTTCAACAGCTCGTCTTCTTATTTTCTTGTCCTAAATTATCTCGTCATCTCGTCGGCACTTTTTAGCTCCTTATACGATCACGAACGAGTATGATCGATGACTCTAGAGTTTACATGTACCTGTCGTCTGCTCACCATGGAGACTAGTCGCTGGAGCGTGCGGCTTAAAATATATAACTGAGATCCTGTCTTTTAAAGACTTTATTCTGTCTGGTTAGAGCAACCACTCTGTTCATTCCTTCTGTAAAAGCATGTGAGGCGTAAGCAGGGCGAATACCAATACCCCCCCCCCCAAAAAAAAAAAATGGGGGGGGGGGTGGCTCATTTCCGAAAAAAATCCGAGAACGAAAAGAGAAAAAAGACACATAAATTGTAAACGGGTCATAATTTTTCTTTAATGTATGGACTATGCCCCATTAGCTTTTAAAAAGAGGGGTAAGGGGGTGCAGCAGCCTGTCCCTATTACTATGTAAATATAAGTCATTTTAAAGCTGTATTGACAAGCCTATTTTAATAATCAAAAAGTTATCTACATCTGTTACACTGACCAGAAACGGTTTTCATTACTGACTTTTTTTACTCGTATAATGAATTTTATCACTGGTCTTATAAACATATCGATTGTAAACTCTTATTTTACTATCATCCATTTTTCCCGTCGTTCTTTCCTTCATTTTTTTCATTTATTTTTCTCTTCTTTTTCTTCTTCTTTCTTTTATTCGTTATACTCAGTTTCTCTACTGAATGTCTTAATTTTATATTTACATATCTAATATCGTATAGGCCTACCATTTGCATGTATTTTATATGTTGCATTTTTAATTGTAAATTCAAAATGTGTCAGCTTTGAGCTGCGACTTTGAAATTTTATCAATAAACCTTGACCTTGCCAATTCAATTCAATTCAATTCAATGCAATTCAAATTGCGATCAACATAGTCAGTGACAAAATCTAGTAATCTACATGGACATGATGGGAGCAGACGAACATGTACGTGTATTAGGGAAAATAAAGTGAGACTCAGTTTGCTCAGACAGATATTTCCGTTTCCATAACCGCATGGTTACTAATTACTGGTCATCGACTCTTCGTGCAGAAAACGATTTTGTCCCATTTTTCTGTAGCAAAATTATTTTACCTACTTAACAATGAAAACACGGCATAAGAGGGAGACGGAATTATACATTATACGTCTGGACAAGGATTTAGATGAAGATTAAACAGTTTTGGAATTCAGTCGAGGGGGCTTTGTATGAAGTCATTTGAACTATATATTGTGAAAAGAAATGTGACAGCTTCGGTACGTGATGGGATTAATCGGGCTTGCAGAGAAGTATTTATTTGTTGTCATGATAGTCATGAAATTCTTGGCAATATTTTCATGCAGCATTATTAAAAGCATTAACATAAGCAGTGGGGTAGCGTGGGCTCAAAGATTGAGTGGGGGAGGGGGGGGCGCTGGCACCGGCCTGACTACATGTAGATGCAACACGTCCACCGACTGGGGGATGGGGTGAGAGAGGTCCTATCATCCTTATTAATGTTCCATCCCCCATTCCCCAATATTCTTGACTAAAAGAAAATCCCCGTTGATGATAATCATTGATAAAAAGGGACATTATGACTGTGTTGTCTGCTTCTGCATTGGATACACAGAAGGTGAAATGTCGTCTGTAAGAAAGTCTATATACAAGAAATTTATGAATATTTCGTATGAAGCGCAATGGAATTGCCTGATGCTATCGGCAGTGTGACAGTCGTTTTGCTTTTGCATTAACTTTTATGAGGAACCCATCATTATTTTGAGGAGGGGGTGCACAACTGACCCCTAGCCTTCATACGACATACACTGTACATGTATATTGAGTATAACCCCCAAAAAAAAAAAATAAATAAATAAATAAATAAAGAATAAAATAAAATAAAAAATTGTGCCCCTGATTGTGTTCCCTTTTATCCGCTTTTTCGCTTGTCAGAAACTTTCGGATCTGTACCCCCCCCCCTCCCCTCCTCTTAAATTTTCACAGAATGCAGGATCCGTTGTTTCCCAGCGTCGGTTTATTCTTGGAATGTTGCTATATACAAGAATGCCAAATCTCTATGGATGTGTGACTCCACTGCATAAATCACACCCTTCCGAGTGAGGAATTCAAGCACAAACTGGATAGATACTACTGACAGACGTCTCTACAAATTCATATTATAATGTTCAACAATTTTTGTTATGAAGGTTGATTTATGGTAAAAGTGAACAATAATAATTCATGGGTTTTCTCATTCTTTGATGACAGTGTAGAATAATAATTATTGTAGGAATGTATACTGAAAACGACTGCTCTTTATATGCCCTCGTACATGTATATAGCTAAAATATCAAAAGAAATAGGCCTAGCTGAAAAGTTTGGACCTAACTTTCATGCCACACGCCTGTGTAGTCCCATATACCCATTTCTGTGTACAATGTATTTGTTTCTCAGCAAAACTGAGATGTGAATATTGATGTAAAGTTGTTCATGAAATATGTGATAAATTCAATATCAAGTCTGCTTCAATCTCATCTAATTTGTGAATATCAAATTATTTTACGAGCACACCACCTTCTGGGGCCGTTTTAGAACTCAGGCAATTCAGGCAAATCTCGTGCAGGCACGTACATTTAGCTCAATTTTCAGAAAGCACTGCTTCATACGACTCGGAGCGTACATGTATGGGCAGTTGTCATGAAATACCGCAATGTTGTATTCCAGTCCTAAGTAAACGCTCGAAGCACTATCACAAGTCACCCCTGAAAGTAGGGCGGGGTTTGGGGGGTGTAAAACAGTCCCCCTTTCACCTGCAATTCTCCATGCAGCGGGGGGAACAATACACCACTTTCCCTCATGGTCTACTCTCTGCCTCACTTTCTCTCACCCCCTCTCACAGCCCTCCAGGGGCCCCCCTCCATTATGAAACGTAATATCTTGGCTGGTCCCCCGACTGCCCCCTAACCAAATATTGTTAGCCGCCGCTATATTTGCCTCAGTGTAGATAGAAACCATGTCCTCTATGCTATAGAACGAGAGAGTTACCCGTCTAAGTAATACATGGTAACATTGCACGTTGAAGGATGAAGTCCATGTAAGTGCGAGATGCTAATAAATATGTTAATGTGGTAAAGAAATTGGACCAACATGCAGCATGTCGAAGATGTCCAAGTGTTTTGCCGGAAGATGTTCTAGGTTTATTGTAAAGGATCAAGACAGACATAATTATCATGGATGGTCAGAAGAGGGGTGGGATGTTTGGAAAAAAAAACATCTGCGAAAGTTCACAATCCAAACCAGGGAACTCCCTGATCCAAACTATCTTTTATTTTTTTCAACATTATATTTCGAGATTTCATCCAAAGTTTCATGCTTGTTTTTATATATATATGTTTCGTGATTGCTGTTTTGGACCTCTTTTTTCCCGTTTTTATTCTTTTGTTTGAAACTCAGTGAAATCATTAAAATACATACAGAGAAGAAAAAAAATTACATTCATCGCACGGTTATTGCTTGATGTCTTTAGCCCAACGCACACTATATACGATCCTCTTGCGATCTAATTTTCAAAGAAATGGAAATTATATTAGATACGGAAATCTAAACAAACACCATCTTCCTGAGTTAGGTTCTAAATGATGATAAGGATACTGACAACTAGAATTTTCATGCATTTGAGCCTTCTATTCAGAATAAAAGCCGAATCGGCTTCAAATCGTAGACAATCGCATTACCGGTCTGACGTCACTGCGATTATGAGCCGATTTCGCCTTTTCCTTCTCCAAAGACGCTTGAAATACATTGGACATTAGATTTGATTAATCATATGAATATTGAGACCATCGTTCATTAAGATTTTACATGTTTGAACGTTTACATGAAATACTAATTGCAAATTCTGAAAATATCGGATCGTAGACAGATCGTGTAGTGTGCGCTGGGCCTTCATGCCTTACTCTATACTTCCTCTGCATTAATCACTTCATGATATATTTACTACTAGACGGTTTACCCTACATACATTATGGGCACATAATTAAGTGGGATTAACCAGGCTATTTTCGTCATTTTCCGCGTTCTATTTCTGCACACCCAGCTACATAAAGGAAGTAGCAATCTATTTCACATATTTTTGCAAGCTAGATCCAAGAGGTCCACTGCTTTTTAAAAGGGAAGTCCATGCTGATATTAAAGGGATCCGGTCACTTTGTCTCAGATTCTGAAACAAATTCCTGGATTTAGCTCATGCTGCAATGATAATTATAAACCTTTAGGTCAGTTAGGAACCCCATGACTTTTACAAGCCGATCGCCTGTCTGATTATCAAGATATTTATGATTGGAAATCGAAACCAAATTTTGCGTTTTCCTAACGGTTTTCATAACACTACAGTCTATTGGGGAAAACGAGTATGGTAAAACCGGTCACTCAAAGATGAGGCACTTCTTGATCATTTTGAAGCGCGATTTTTTTAGGGCTTCAATATTACACTATATCACAGACACTGATAACACGTAGGGTCGTGC
This sequence comes from Mesocentrotus franciscanus, assembly GCA_037976565.1. Lineage (NCBI taxonomy): Eukaryota > Metazoa > Echinodermata > Echinoidea > Camarodonta > Strongylocentrotidae > Mesocentrotus > Mesocentrotus franciscanus. The sequence continues at coordinate 25,091,226 of CP137683.1, read as the reverse complement.
ATCTCAGATTTAACATTGTTAAACGATGCCTTTAAGTTGGTTTTAATAGAAGCAGAAAAATGAGAGGGACATGTCAGAGAAAGTTTGAGCAAAAAAACGATTAAAAGTATGAAAGTTATGAATTTTTGAAGGTGCGATCATGGACCTACTATGGTGCGATCAATCAAACACAAATTGGCAACTCTGTGACGTATCTTGCGAACTCCCCTCCCATTTGACTTGTACTAAAAGATTTTCCCTTAATTAAAATGTTCAATCATACATTCACCCGAAATGTAGTTATTGCAAGTATGTTTTTATACAACCCCTGAATGAAACAAATATATTCCGTCACCAATAACTAAGGAAATAAAAGTTTATTAATTTTTCAGTACAGAGCACATTGGAGAGGAGCTTGCAAGATACCTCACAGTGTTGTCAACTTGTATTCCACTGATGGCAACTTTAAAAATTCATAACTTTCGTATTTTTAATCGGATATTGCTCAAACTTTCACTGACCTGTACCTCTCGTGTATCCACTTCTATTTAAACCAACTTTATATCAGGGTGGACTTCCCCTTTAAACAGGTGGTACCACTGGTACGGCAATAGTCGTGGATACATGTAAATCATATTATAACAGATGCACCCGTATTGCATGTATGTGTATATCGGTGATACATGTATGTTGTTGAGTCAAGACTTCGCCCATTTTTCAGACAAAGACGTTTTGCTTGTAGATGCATCAATAATATTGTTTCTACTGTGACCAAGGCTAGTGAAAGAATGACGATATTTTATCTTCTTAGAGTTTTTTAAGTTGAAGGTTACTCTTGTAGTGAGTTTGAAAATGGCACATAGTGGCTATTTTCTAGGGTATAAAATCTTGAACTTTCTTTATCTTTCGTAAATAATGCAAACTATCGTTTTTGTCTGCCTGCAATATCATGTATTTGAAATCAAATTGATACTCATTTCAAACCGGCAATCTGTATAAAAGTTTCCAGTTATGTACGTGAATGTTGGGGCTAGTATATGTAAACTACATTGTTGTCTAGCGTGGGGCCAGCAATTAAGGGGCACCGGCATCATAGGCCGGGTGGGGGCGTATCAGTCTTAATATTCTTACTAGACAGATGGAATCGTCTGTTTGGAGCCATAAGGGCATTAACTCATATACTTTTAACACAGAATTATGGCCCTAGGCGCTTCTGGCCCTGAATGGGCGAAATGTGAATAAACAAGGCCAAAGATCAGGGGAGGGTGTAGAAACTAGGGGTCCAATCGTTCTTTTTTTTCCTGCTCCTTTCCTTTCCTTTTATTTATTTACCGCCGTTCATGGGGGAGGGGCAGGTGTCCCCTGTTCCCTGTAACGCCACTGTAAACATGTACTTCATGTAGAATTCAGCTCTTTAAAGGGATCCGGTAACTTTGTCTCAGATTCTGAAACAAAATTCTGGATTTAGCTCATGATGCAATGATAATCATAAACCTTTAGGTCAGTCAGGAACCCCATGACTTTTACAAGCTGATCGCCTGTCTGATTATCAAGATATTTATGATTGGAATTACAAATTTTGAAAACCATTCGCCTGAGGCTGATGGTTTTCATAACACTATAGTCTATTAGGGAAAACGAGTATGGTAAAACCGGTCAATCAAAGATTTTTACTTTTTTGAGGCACTTCTTGATCATTTTGAAGCGCAATTTTTTTAGGGCTTCATTATTACACCATATCACAGACACTAATAACATGTAGGGCCGTGTATCTCAGATTTAACACTGTTAAACGATCCCTTTAAGTGTATGTATCATACTCATAGGCAATAACGAGACAATAATGTAGGGGAAGAGTAGCTCTGTTTAAAAAGTCTCTTCTTTTCCTCAGGCTCGCTTGTAAAAAAACACTTGTAGGGCCCCTCTTGATCAACCCCATGTTGTGACGGGGGACGGGAATTTCGTTGGGGACTACCATCGGGGTGACACAGGGTTCCCTTCCTTGACCTCGCTGAGGTCACGCTATCAAGCATAACGTGTGTTTAATTACGTGAGTAACGAAAATCTGTGGTTTAGGGATGCCATAATAGAGTGATACAAGAATGAGTGTTTGGGTATATACAGCCCACTGACCTGGCAAGAATTGATTTGGAATTTGAATTACTTCCTAATTTCTTTTCTTTTTTTTCTTCCTTATTTCTTTTCGTTATATACCTTTCGTCTCTTTTCTTTTCTTTTCTTTTCTGTCTTTTCTTTCACATTTTTCTTTTCTCTTCTCTTCTTTCCTCTTTTTGTCTTGTCTTTTTTTTTCTGTCCTTCCCTTTTCTTTCCCTTTCTTTCACTTTTCTTTTTTTTTTCTTTAGTTGACTCTACACTTTTCTTATTTTTCTTTATTTTTTAATTTTCTTAACATTCTTTTCTCTTGTTTTTCTCTCTCTTTTCCCTTTTCTCTCGTTTCATTTCTTCTTTCCTTGTCTTCACCCTTTTTTTTGGGGTGGTGCTGAATAATTGAGGGCAAGATTTGCAACGAATGAAGAAAGGTGAAGGTTATGTTTTGATTTCCTAAAATAAATTCCTTTCAGGAACGGCCGAAAGGGAGAAAAGTGTCGTGTGTACGAAGGAGGGGAGGCGAAGTTTAAATTTCTACATGATACCAGGGGAGAGAGGGAGAGGGGGGTCAAGGTTTTTGTATGTAATGCCTGCCACTTTATTTATAGCCACGATAATTTAATTGAAGGTAAGTAAAACCCGAAAATGCAGAAAATACCACGTTCTAATTAACAAATAAAGGGGAAAAAACTACCGTCAAAACGGAAAGGCCTCCAGTCTTTGAAATGTACGAAAGCGTCTATGAGAAAAAATTGTTTTACAGATGATTTACATGTTAACATATTTTTGCGCAATCAATGCCTATATCAGTTCACACTGCAGTATATGAAACTGACCATAATGATTTTCTTTATGGATTTAGATAATTGTTTCACGCCTTATTTCTTGAGTAATGTTCTCAAATTGGCAAAGATGTCTCATATATGGTTACCTATTTTATCCGTTGTCTATAGATATTAATGATTACCAGTCCGTAAATGTGAGGCCCCACAAAAATGCTAATGTTTAGAATATTTAGCAATTAATGTTTCAGAATGAACGAATGACTTGATAAACAGACCTGTGCATGCGTACTCAATTTTCACCAAGGATTGAAAAAGTACGAGAAAATCGTACTTGGAACTCTTTCATTCGTATATAGCTTCAGAAAATGCAACATCTATGGGAAATTTTGACCGCTTTTTACTCAGTTTCAAGGACAATGACAGACTGGTTGAACATTAAGAATGACAGATAGCATCTTTTCATATATCAAACACTCAATACTCCACCCCATGAAAAAACATAAAAATCAGGCCGCGGTAACCTTCGCCTGACGTATTTCATCTCTAAGCCATTTGCTCGGTTAGAAATGTGCACAATGACGAAGACTTCAAAAGACTATTCTAAATTATATTCTTACTCAATGGCGTTATTGTTCAAATTGATTGTATCAACTTTTGAAAGAGCGTGGGTCGTTTTTGTCACTTTGCTATTCATATTTTTACCGCAAGCCAAATATTAGGATAATTGGCAGTTTGAGGTACTTTAGTAACAGAGAAGATATGGGTCGAATAGACGAATTCATGATTTTATCGAGGGAAAGGGGAGCGTCACAAATCAAGGAGAGTCCCAATTAAAAGAAAAACATTCTACAAAAAAAAATCAGACTTTTGGGGGTCCGTTTTAGTCCCAAATTTTGTGATAAGCAAGTAAGAATGCCACCCCACCCTACTTTGTTATTCTTTTTTTTTTTTTTTACCGCACGCCAAATATGAGGATAATTGGCAGTTTTAGATACGTTACTGACAACTAATGTCATATATGGGTCTAAGGGGCGGATTCAGGATTTTATCAAGGAAAAAGGGGGTCACAAAATCAAAGAGGGTCACAATTATTTTTGTAATTATCAAAAAGAAGGAAAAAATGTCAACATCAGATTTAGGTGTCATTTTTACTCCCAATTTAATGATAAGCAAGTAAGAACCCCCCACCCCAAAGAAATGGGAGGGGCGGACCCAATGGCCTTATCTGGATTCGTCTCCAGGGGGGTGTTTCACAAAGAATAAGATCGACTTTAAGTTGGACTTACATGTAAGTATAGCAGGCCGTTCATGCCATTGTTTGCTATCATTACTTACTGGCATTGGTCTCTCAAGGGACGTACAAATCATGGTAAAAAATCTACAAAACTTACATTTTTTGATAATTCATTATTGGAGGAAAAAATATTATCTACAGATCATAATTGAGAGACCTATGGTGAGAGCAAACAATGGCACGAACGGCCTGTTATACTTAAGTCCAACTTAAAGTCGATCTTAGTCTTTGTGAAACACCCCCCTGATCGTTTGCGTTGCCTGCCTGTCGGGGATAGATTGCATCATAAGAGTCAAAAGATGTTTTAGGCGAGGATGAAAAAAATATGAAATGAAAGGTCTTTTTACTCGAAGTAAAATTGTGCACTTAAAAAAAAAATCAGCCTTTAATAATATTGTCACAGGTCTAGTCATGTGATCCATGGTAGATCTGATCCTGTAGGGAATGGGTCAATGGCCATGCATTCATCGTCAGGAAGTATTGTGCTGCCTTCCAGAGGAGACACACATGCAAATCCGATTGCAAACCTAACCCTAACCCCAACTCCCTGCCCTAACACTAACCCTGACCATACATAATCTCATGATGTACATATTTGACGAAAGACAACCCCGAGCAATAATGTCGCCCGAGCAATTGTCGCCCGAGCAAATGTTGGATCACCTATCAGTCAGTTCATTGTCATCGTCATGATGGGTCTAACGATAATGACATTTGTCGCGCACGGTGAAATTCAGCGTGACTTCAGGAGCCCAAAGGCAAATCCTGGCCATCATTCCGCGGGTAAGTACCGGGGCTTTATCTGGACTCCGTGGAGTGTTCCCCTGTTGACTTAACGACTTAAAAGTGCAATGGTTGACACCTTTCTTTGAACCGGAGCACCATCATAATGGACATCATGGCGCGTCTGGAAATCATTTCCTCCGAAGAAAAGAAGAAAAAACATTTTCATGCTTTTCAGATGTGCATTTCTCATGCCTCGTTGGCTTGTCAGTATTGTACATCAGTGATGGACAGCACACCACCGGTAGTGATGGCATTCAAGATTTGACACCTTGTAAAGAAAAAAATCAATCGAATTATACCTTGAGCTCGGTCAATGGCCATGCATTCATCGTCAGGAAGTATTGTGCTGCCTTCCAGAGGAGACACACATGCAAATCCGATTGCAAACCTAACCCTAACCCCAACTCCCTGCCCTAACACTAACCCTGACCATACATAATCTCATGATGTACATATTTGACGAAAGACAACCCCGAGCAATAATGTCGCCCGAGCAATTGTCGCCCGAGCAAATGTTGGATCACCTATCAGTCAGTTCATTGTCATCGTCATGATGGGTCTAACGATAATGACATTTGTCGCGCACGGTGAAATTCAGCGTGACTTCAGGAGCCCAAAGGCAAATCCTGGCCATCATTCCGCGGGTAAGTACCGGGGCTTTATCTGGACTCCGTGGAGTGTTCCCCTGTTGACTTAACGACTTAAAAGTGCAATGGTTGACACCTTTCTTTGAACCGGAGCACCATCATAATGGACATCATGGCGCGTCTGGAAATCATTTCCTCCGAAGAAAGAAGAAAAACATTTTCATGCTTTTCAGATGTGCATTTCTCATGCCTCGTTGGCTTGTCAGTATTGTACATCAGTGATGGACAGCACACCACCGGTAGTGATGGCATTCAAGATTTGACACCTTGTAAAGAAAAAAATCAATCGAATTATACCTTGAGCTCGTAAACAGGGCACATGCTGGAGGAAATTGTTAATAAAGATCAAATATTTCTCCTCTACTTCTTGCAAATTCTGGAACAGTCCCCCTCCTCAATTAAAATCATCAACATTCAAGCAGAGTTTGAAGACATACATGTAGGCCTATCTTATCTGAAGTGAACCGGAAACCATATGTATTCACTAAACTCACACTGCCACTGCTTGGTAACTTGTATGTACTCGAACACAGACTCATGGGTGACATCTCAAAGCACTATGTATCCCGTGGAAAAGGCGCTATATAAATTGCAACTATTATAATTAGTACTATTACTACTATATTATTATTATCAAAATTTCATGATGAGTTACAATAGTAGACGAAAAAGTTTTCTCAAAGGATACCGTCCATAATAATGAGCTGACCCATCATTCCGAGACGCTGTTGAAATATAAAAACTCTTGCATTTTACATTGTCATGATATCAATTAGAACCATGAATGCTGAATGCTGAGTATTATTATTAAATAGAATAAATTCAAAACTTATATGACACTTCAAACTTCTGAATCATACACTTTAACTGACGATCATCCACAGAGTAAAATATGAGGTTGTACGATTGCAGCTCCGCGGCACTTTCCTACACAAACCAAATCTTAATGTCAATCCTAACGTCAAACCTATCTCTAACCCTAACTCTGAACCTAACCTAAAACCCTATAGTGTAACTCTAACAGTCTAACTCTGTGAGACCATTTTATGCAACATCTCCCCCAGTTGAATTAATGGTCAGATGTCTCGAAAGAAGGGTACATAAATTATAATATGCCTTTGACGGTTTCCCAGGGGTTCCGGGGAAATCTGCACCCTCCGTCAAGGGACAACTCTAAACATTCTATGGGAATAAACTATATTAGTAGGGACTGTGTGGACTGTGGACGATAGCCATTAAAGTGCCACGCCCACTGATTTACCCCCACAAAAACCCGTGAAGGATCGTTGTAGAGGGACACATGGACTTTTAGGGTAAAGTCCTGCATTACTCTCTGATAAATGCACTGTATCTAGAGCTATAAATGTGCCACACCCATTTTTGTCTCGCCTGCGTAGCAAAAAGCGAGACATAGGCGCCGCTTTTCCGGTGACGGCGGCGGCGGCGGCGACGGCGACGGCGGCGACGGCGTCAACATCAAAACTTAACCTAAGGTTAAGTTTTTGAATTGTTAATATAATTTTGAAAGTATAAGGTCCTATTAAATGAAACTTGGACTAAAGGGTTATCAAGTATCCCCAATCATGTGAGGAAAATTTCAGGTCACAAAGTCAAGGTCAAAGGTCATTTCAGGTCAACAAACTTAGACTATGTTGTGGCATCATCATCAAAAACTTAACCTGAGGTTAAGTTTTTGAATTTGTAATATAATTTTGAAAGTATAAGTTCTTATTCAATGAAACTTAGACTAAAGGGTTATCAAGTATCCCCAATCATGTGAGTAGAATTTCAGCCCACTAGGTCAAGGTCAAAGGTCATTTCAGGTCAACAAACTTAACTATGTTGTGGCATCAGGCTAAGATTTTTTAATTGTTATCATAATTTTGAAAGTATACATTCCTATTCCATGTAACTTGAACATAAGGGTTATCAAGTATCACCAATCATGTTATTAGTCTTTTAGGTGACAAAGTAAAGGTCAAATGTCATTTCAGGTCTGGAAACTTAGACTTTGTTGTGGCATCAACATCAAGATTTTGAAATTTTAGCATAATTTCAAAAGTGTTTGTTCAAATTCCATGAAACTTGTACCCAAGGGCTATCAAGTATCACTAATCATGTGACACAAATTCCAGGTCACAAAGTCAAGGTCAAAGGTCATTTTAGGTCAGTAGACTTGGATTATGTTATCAAAATTTAATATGAGAATTAATAAATAAATTGTTGTTATTTTTCATATTTCATGAAAGTAAATATTCGAATCATTCGAGTACTTTCCCATGAATATTCTAATAGTAATTTTAGTATTCGATCCCAGGCCTAGTATGTACATGATCAGTTACAGCTAGGTGACAATATTGATGTTTGGATAATATATATTGGAGTATATCTCATAATAATGTTCTCATTATGCTAATGAGACGTGATGTGATGTAGATGGGTTCTACCTTCCAATTGTTTTTACACAAAGTGCTGAAAAATCCTCTTTTCTTAAAAAGTTTATTAGATAACTTTATTTGTAAATTACTGACAAGCATTGAAACATTTGTAGTCTTACCCATACACTAAATCTCATTATATTGTATTCTTATGATACAGTAAATAATTATTCTGATGATTCGTAATCAATATTCACTTCAAAATGCTTATTATATTCAGAGGATTTCATTTTCGGGGGTCTGCAAATGGGCCACCCTGCCTATAAAAATAATGTCCCAACCTCAACTTTTCATCATATCGAATTGCGTAATGCCGAATTGCGTAATGCAGGCGAGACCGCCGAGAGCGTTTCACTTGTTAAACTGCCGCGCCATCTTATACCTCACATAAAATCGGTAAAGGATCGTTTTGGAGGGAGACGGTGGCGTTTAGGGGAAAGTCCCGCAGTACTCTATGAAACTTGCTCTGTGTCGAGAGTTATATATAAAGGTGTCACACGCACTTTCGAAGTGCCACGCCTACTGATGTACATCATATAAGTCCATGCATGATGGACATATGGACTTGCAAAGACTGTCGTGTTTGAATTTGTCCTCCACCTACACTGTATGCCTTCATCGCGATAATTATTACATGAGTACAACTTAGGCGATGGAGATGGTACATGAGTTGTGTAAAAGTTTGGGAGCAATATAATGCTCCTTGCGTTCCTCCCTGTATTTCAAGTGTGGCTTCTGAATCTCTACGAAGAGGGGCCTTAATGCACATGGAGACATACAGTTAACAACTAAGTTATTCACACCCTTACCAAGTTTTGTAATTTTATAAGTAAGTTGAAAAATTTATTTGTCCCGATTTTTGTTTCTTGATAATATGATTTATTAAAACTTACATCTGAAAGCATTCAACAAAGGCCATAATTCAACCCGTCCACCTTTCACTTTTTAGTTATGAAAAACACAAAAGAGATCAAATTTACCAGGGGTGTTTCACAAAGACTAAGATCGACTTTAAGTTGGACTTAAGTATAACAGGCCGTTCGTGCCATTGTTTGCTCTCACCATTATGATCTTTAGATAATATTTTTTCCTTCAATAATGAATTATCAAAAAACGTAAGTTTTGTAGATTTTTACCATGATTTGTACGTCCCGTGAGAGACCAATGCCAGTAAATGATGAGAGAAAACAATGGCACGAACGGCCTGTTATACTTAAGTCCAACTTAAAGTCGATCTTAGTCTTTGTGAAACACCCCCCTGGTGTATGAATAATTCAGTTGTTAACTGTACATGTATCGTTGGAATTGTGAGCGGGTGAACCATAGTCAGAAAGTTATTTTTAAAGTAGTCTGTTAGCGTTTATGAAGTCAGGGCTCATGAACCGGCGAAAAATGACTGCTGCGAAAGATTGAGCGCTGAAAATTAAGCAGATTTTGGTTGGGGATTACAGGACCTTGCCAGCGAGATCAATTTCAAGATCCAGACGAAGCTGTGGGTGACATGGACTAAGTATTGGTTAAAGTGCATGTACGTTCAGCAAAGAGAAAAAAGGAAGGAAGATGGAAATAAAGAGAAAGAGCTCATATTCGGGCAGCAAGGTCCACGAATATGTTATATTTCTGCAAAGTTTGCTACAAGAAGTGTCCCAAATTTTGCGTACGCGGAAAATTTAGGAACCGACTTAATATTTTGGCAAAAGGCGTCGCCCCCCCCCCACTCCCCCTTGTGAAAATGTGCCCGTAAAACTTTACAACTCTGTAGAAATCGTGCATATTTTTTTGCAATCCCGGCCGGAGGTGACTTGTTATTTATTGCAAACGGATAGATCTAGATAGGCCCCTCCAGATTTCGTTTTGTATAATTATAGGACTTAAATCTATTTTTGTATTGCATGCAGAGGGCCCAGTGTTATTTGATGCAAGTGATATTTGGCCGAATGCCACAATTTCTCGTTTTCGATGGATTACCAATTTATTTACCATTGTCTATTATGATTGTGATGCCATTTTCCTTTCTTTTCTTTTCTATTGCAACTATTATCGACGTCGTTAAAGGCTTACATGCACCTATGCATTTTGATTTAGCTTCAGTAAAACTCAAGTCTTCTGTACCCAGAGTAATGATGGGACGATGCACTTTCCCATTCGATCTGGCTGATTGTTATTCTTAATTTGACAGTAAACGTGGTAAAGATCAGAAATACAATTTTTGTATGGACTGAAACAGGAAATACTATTAATTTCTACTGGGGTTCCCATGTATCATGTTTATGTCCAGACATAAATATTGAGATATGTCTGGACATTTTGAAGTATAGAAATTCTCATAAAAATCGTGTAAAGTTATATCATTAGCCACATACCACAAATGCGGTGAGGTACTTCCCACAGATGTGGGTAATACATAGGACACTCTAAAAACAATCTAGTCAGATTTGAATAGATTACCGTATCAGAGGGACACTAGATTCTATTCAAAAAATGACTAGGTTCTAGTCAAAATGACCAGAATTCTAGTGACACATGCATTAATTTTTTCTTTGTCGGGCAAGCCTCGGACAAGCTTTCAGGTTGGCAAGAACAACCTTTGTTTAAAAAGTAGGCATACAATTTGAATATGTTAGTTAACCGGTCTATTGACAATCTCTCTCTGCCATATTTAAAGTACGCATGATACCTGAGGATTTCAAGAGAAATATGTGCCATGTTGCGACTATGATGTTGAATGTTCTTTAATTTTGTGATAAAGATGAGATATATACATGCAGCTCACAAATTACACTGTGAACATGACGGACAAAGAAAGGACAAAATATACGGTTCCTCATTCTACCCTCAACAATTGCTGTGGTAGACAAAGGAACATCCCTTCTCTGCTATTATGTAAAAATGTGTAGAACAGGTGTCACATGCATATTCACCTGTTCTTTTTATTTTACATAATAGCAGTGAAGGGATGTTCCTTTGTCTACCACAGCTATTGTTGAGGGTAGAATGAGGAACCGTATATTTTGTCCTCTTTCTTTGTCCGTCATGTTCACAGTGTTATTACTTTGTTTTCAGTTCGGTGAGAATTCTATACCGCTTGAAATAAATGAGACAATAAAACTCGATGTTAGAGTAGAACCTGTATCAGAATTTCTGATCAACAACGGGTTACAATTTCATGTCCTATACATGAATGTTTTTAAGAAAGATGTGCAAGGGGGCACAATTTAAATAGCAAGCTGCAATGCAAAAAAGATGATTTGACATTTGCTCCGGAGACAATTACAAAGGAATTTATGTGAAATTTGGTTTTAGGTTTAGGGATAGGGTTAGGTATAGCGTTGGGTCCAGGGTTGAAGTTAGGAGTTCATTTTGTGTATAAAAATACAGTGTCGTACAACCACAAAGAGAGTGCATACAAACACTGTTATCCTGACACCTTGCCTAAAAACATGATAATTATAGTCTATTCGTAGCCTCTTGCTAAGCTCTATAAACGAGGCTATCCCCTTCCCTCTAGTTTGCAGGCAGAAATTCATATTAGTCTTTGTCCGTGACAGTGTCTGCACTGTGAGACTAGGCTGACAACATACTGCATAAGCTCTGTACTTTAGCTGCTCTCGATGTGACACTTCCAAAGGCAGAGACCATGCATGAGACTGACGGAGCTAGGCTCTGGTCAATGCTTTATGAATAGTTGTAAAGTGTCAAATTAGAGTCTGTTCCTGCAGACTACTTTTCCCATATTTTGAGGGGATTTAGAACAAATTATGTTCGACTTATTTTCGGGAGCGACAGTGACGCCGTTGTAGATCAGGATGATTCCTGAGTAATACAACCACACAATATAGGAAATCTGACCCAGCCTCAAGATGGGTAGACGCACAATATGGGCTAGATCGTGTGTCCGCGATATGCTAGGCATGTGTTATGTATGGAGTAAGAAGAATCATGATTGTTTCATAATTAACAGCATAACAGGTAGACATATTCTATTGGAAAATAACTCGGTATATAACGCATTAGTACATGTAGCTTTGGGAATTTATGAAGAAGAAGAAAGAAGAAGAAAAAAAAAGAGAAAAAGAAAGAAAGAAAGAATACACCACGAGAGAAGACAATAATAATAATAACTAGCAGGGCCCGTGGAAAATCCACGGGATTCTAGGGAGGGTGGGAGGGGGTTGTAAATACTTTAAAATAGATATGTGCTATCGATTTTTTTTTTTTTTTTTTTTTTGATAATAATTTTTAATAATAATTTTTATTATATTAAAAAAAAGATATTTCTGTGCTAGATGATATTATTTTTCTTCATTGTATATGCCTACTTTTTATCATTTTATATTTTTCTTCTTCTTTTCATTAATATTTTACTCGTTAGAATACCAACCTTTTGTTTGCTGTCCCATCATGTATCGTTTTGAATTTTTAATTTTTATCAGAATTATGTAATAAAACTTGAAAACTGGAAGAAAACAGTGAAATCAATTATTTGTAATCAAAATTGATGCAGTTATTTTAGACTTTACCTTCGTTTTCATTTTCGTTATTTACGATTATTATTGTCGTCACTTCGTTCCTATTATTCTCACTATCCCTTTCCCGGATCCTCACTCTCGTTATCTATACGAATCAAGGGCGTCATTGCAATCCGAGTTTGAGCATGGGGGGACACAATTACATGTCACTCTCTCTCTAGTTACGCTGTTTCACGGCATGTACTTTCATTGGTGACCGGTTCATTTATTGTCTTTTTCATCTTTGACGTTTCATTACATTTTTAGAGAAAGAAGACGATTGGTTGTACGGTTCTCGACTCTTAATCTTTGTCTGAATTCAGTTTCCCACCTCCCGCGCGTAAGTTTTGACGTTTCATAATTATTAGAGAAAGAAGACGATTCGTTGTACCGTTCTCGACTCTTAATTCTTGTCTGAATTCAGTTTCCACCCTCTCGCGCGTATAGCTCGGAAGCTTTGACGTTTCATTAAATTATTAGAGAAAGAAGACGATTCGTTATACCGTTCTGGACTCTTAATCCTTGTCTGAATTCAGTTTCCACCCTCTCGCGCGTAGCGCGGAAGCTTTGACGTTTCATTAAATTATAAGAGAAAGAAGACGATTCGTTCTACCGTTCTGGACTCTTAATCCTTGTCGGAATTCAGTTTCCACCCTCTCGCGCGTAGCGCGGAAGCTGTGACGTTTCATTCAATTATTAGAGTAAGAAGACGATTCGTAATTGTACCGTTCTCGATCGACTCTTAATCCTTGCCTGAATTCAGTTTCCACCCTCTCGCGCGTAGCGCGGAAGCTTGACGTTTCATTAAAATATTAGAGAACGAAGACGATTCGTTGTACCGTTCTCGACTCTTAATCCCTGTTTCATTAAATTTTTAGAGAAAGAAGACGTTTCATAGTACCGTTCTCGACTGTTTGAATAAAGCCCCTCCCGCGCGAAGTCAACAGAGAGAAAGAGAGAAAGAAAGAAAAAGGAAAGATTTTAACCCCAAATCGTGGGGGGACATTTCACCACCTGAAAATTCGTGGGGGACGTGTCCCCCCCGTCCCCCCAGGATAATGGATTGACGCCCCTGATAGGCCTACGGTTCTCAGCATGCACTTCACTCCCATTATCATTTTGGTTTTTTTCACACATTACTAAGTTAATTTAGTCCTACAATGAAAATAATATACAAATATACAAATATACAATGACACTCGAAGTGACTCGAGGATCTAGCTAAAACTATTCGCATCGAAGGAACATCAAATCGTATTATATTATCCCGAGGGCCATCGATCGCGGCCCCAGAGAGAACAGTACTGTTCCCGAGTGCGAATAGTTTTAGCTTGTTCCGAGAATGAGTCATTGTATAATTGTTTTATATCCCTTCCACCTGTAGGCCTATCATTCCTTGACACTTCTGTAATAGCATGTACCGTACTCACATTCACATCACATTCAATAAAGAAATAAAAGAAAACAACAATTCATTGCACGGCTCAAACACGAAACATTGAAGAGTCTAAAGACACGCTATACAGCCAGTATTACAGGTACAGCAGTAGAGTGCTGCAGTTACCGCACAGGGTACAGTAAATTGCATGGCGTGAGCGCCGTGACTGGCACCGCGGGAGTTGCCCGTGCGGAGGCATTTGATATTACGTGAGCTCGCTGAATTTACCTTCTCGTCAGTTATATGGTCTCGATAATTACAATCTATTTGCGTTATTGTTGTTGTGATTTTAATGTAGTTTTCATGAAAAGACCAATAAAGCAGAAGCTTGGACTATGATTATGTTGACATGGTTCACAGAATATGTATAAATATTTTCAAAGTAAAGATTTTACGCGAAAAATCGGACGATTTGTGCCAATATATCGCAGCTGTCGCACGAATTGTCTCAACTGTGTGTGTGTGGCCTGGGCGTAGAACCAACATAATACGTTCTCGTCAGTTTGGCTGCTGCAAAGGCCTATATATAGCAAGATGCCTAACACCGGACAGGCCCAACCCGTTGCGCCTTGTACTTGCTACGCCACATGACTTGAGTGGATTGTCGTATGCTGTGTATTTCTCTGGCATGCCCGTAAAGTGCCTACAAAGCATATCATAAGCAAGATGCCTAACACGGGTAGGCCCGCTCTGTTGCAGCGTGTATCTGCTACAACACATTATAGAGTGGATCGTCTCTTAAAAGTGTATCTCCTTGATTAGACAGAGGGCGGGTGCACGCCTTGCTGCCTCACTCTCGCGGGTTCGTCGCCTTCTTGCACGGACAACGACGGCCGTGCTCTCGTCCGCTCGTCCTCCCGGGACCCCGAAACCACCTTTAACGACATCGACGGCGACCGCGGGGTCGACGTGGCACGCGGGTACGGGAGACATGCCTCGTATAATTGTGTCGCCGTTCCCGCGCCACGGCGAAGGGGGGCGCGGTCGAGGAAAGATGTTTTTCATGAACCGTTTTTACCCCCCGCGACGATTTTGCGTATTAATATATAGATAATACATGAGATTTATATAGCGCCATTATCCATTCTAATTTAATGCTCAAGGCGCTTCAAAATATTAGGGAACACATTACATCATGACAGAGGAATCGTGTACATTTACATAAGAAAGAGAAGAAAAAAATACAAAAATGAAAGAATGAATGTCTGTCTTCAAAACGCAAAATTGTACAAATGGGAACAAATGGGACCCCTTCCCTCATCCCTTCCTGGATAGCTTGGTTTGTCGCATTTAAGACAGGTGCCCCTCTTCTCAAAAAACCAACACCCCTCGCTACTGCTGACACTCGCTACGCCACTGGTACTCTATATGGTGTTGCTCCCGCTCGACAACATGAATAATCATAAACTTCACCAATCATATTTTCAAATATACCAGAACTCTACCATAGCTGTAAGACAAAAGACGTGATATCCAGCGTCAGATCATCATGTTCAAGGCAGAGTGCTTGAAGGGACCCCTAATTCTTCCCACGATCGTACCGGGTCCGTCTCCTCAGTCTTCACCTTGGAATTTCGGATGTTTCTCCTCCTTTCCGATTCCGTCTGAGAATTAGTGCTCCTATCAAGGCCAGATCAAGACGCTCCAAATTTAGGCATACACTTGGCCTTCACTCGCAGACTTAAAAGCTATGCTCACACGGGACCGGCGTAGTTTTAAACTAACGTGTAAACACGGATCCACTAACAACGATGCGGATTCACCAACACGAGACCGACACAACTAGTATATTCTTCTTCTTTTTTAAACAAGCAGGACGAACAGTTACATAGGAGTGACCGGACCGTCGTAGTTTTAAACATAAAATTTGCAAAACAGGTTTTTAAACACGGATCCACTAACGATGCGGGTTCACACGGGCCGACACAAGTACATGTAGTATATTCAAGGTTTTAAACTACAAGCCGGACAATGAGTAATTGTTGTATATAACTACAAGCTGGCATAACCTCGAAGTTAAAGTACAAGTCCACTCCAAAAATAACTTGCCTTTAATAGAACCAGAAAATTAAACAAACCAATCAAAAAAAAATTGAGCAAATTCGGATAACTAATAAGAAAGTTATGAATTTTTGAAAAGGTATGTAAAACTAAAAAACAATGGAAATCACTACACAAATTGCCAATTTGGTTATCAGTTTGTGACGTCATGTCCTCACTATTTATCAATTGCTTTATATAGTTTAATCCCATTAATTCCCCTTTTTATCCCCCAAACTTGATTTCCCCATGCCTTTGCCCAGGTTATATGATTTGTATCATATTGCTTGCATGACATTTTACAAAATTTGTTATGAACTTTGAAGAATTGATACTATTTTCTGAATATTGTAGTTTCATAATTATTGATATTTATATAAATAGTTTATCAAAATTCACATTTTTCATGATTTAACTGAAAAAAAAGACTCTATATTAGTGCATCCACACAAAACATATTACTATCAATCTAACTTGGATGCTGGTGTGAAGAAATAAGATTCTTAGGGGGGAAATAGGAAATTTATATTATCAATATAAAGAAAATAATTAGTGGATAGTGAGGACCATACGTCACAGACTCATGAGTGAGTTGCCAATTTGTGTAGTGATTTTCAAAGTTTTTCATGTCATTAAAAATTCATAACTTTCTTATTAGTTATCCGATTTTGCTCAAACTTTTTTTGATTGGTTTGTCTGATTTTTTTGGTTCTATTGAAAGTAAGTTATTTTTGGAGTGGACTTGGCCTTTAATCAAGTTAATTGTAACCTCACGGCTCATTACTATACGAGAGAGAACCCCCTCCACCATCACTGTGGCTCTAACCATCAGATCGCTAGCCTCAGTATGGTCTAAAAGGTGGTGAGATTATTTTGCTGTTGCAGTACGTGCCCGTCAAGAGAAGTTCGGGTTCTTGGCCCCGTCTTATAAAGAGTTGCGATTAATATCAATCGCAACTGTGTACGTAAGAGATAAGAGATTGCAAACTTGCGATTGATTGGAGGAATTGCGATTGATTCGGAACAATCGCAACTCTTCATAATTTATAAGACGGGGCCCTGGTGAAGGTGAAAAATACTCTTTGAGATTCCTCACTCTTTTCATGTCGGCATGGAAGAATATCGTATAGAAGAAAAAAAGTCGTGAAGAGGATAGCTCGTCAAATGTCTTCATAATTCTCTTAAATCTGACAAGAAATAACCTACGCTTAGACCAAACATATATGTGTAGTCCCATATACCACATAATGTGTTGAGGACATGTGATTTTCATCCATGCAGACTGAGTCAATTTTCCATCATTTTGATGATTCCCAAACCTCACAGTATATACATCGATTCCCATTTCCTTCACTTAATAATCACTCTTTCCCTACTGATCCCAGACAGTCTCTTTTAAAATATAATCGAAAGACCTGGGACCCATCTTATAACAAACTAATTATTATAATTACATGAGGAAGTATTGTAAATTATCAAGTATTTTAATTATCTTTTCAAGTCATCTTGCTCGGGTGAAGTATTTTTCACACGGCATATTGTACCAAAACTTGATACATTCCACTTCTCAAACAAACAAAAAAGGATAAATACCGCAAGGCAAACACACTTGCACACACTTGTATTCTAAGCCAGTTAAGTTTGAGCATGATATTATCTTCTTCTTTTTTCAGTAGGCCTGTCATCATCAGACCGAAGTTGCAAAATAACCCGCTATTTTAACTAGCTCGATCTCAAATTAGCCAGCTAATTTGCGTTTTCATCAGCCCGCAGTTGCGACTAGCGCGGGCTATTCGGTCAAGAAAATAATTTGCGTCCGTCCGAGCTAGTTTGTGATGAGCGTATCGGTCTGGTGAAAACGCAATTTCGAGCTTCGGGAAAATATCCAGAGTCTGAAAATAGCAGGTTATTTTGCAACTTGGTCTGATAGCGGCAGGCCTGACACTTGAATTCCACAATGTAGGTTAAGCCCCGAAGTCGTTATCTTTCCCGGCAGTTCTTAAACGGATATGTGTTAAAAATATTATTGTCCTATATGGAAGTTTATATTAGGCCATGTACAATTTACTCCTGGTTTCTCGCCCGGATTGTTCAAAATTGAGGAGGAGGGGTTCCAGTTATTTAGTATTTGATATTTTTCTTGTATGTGAAATTGGGAATTGCTATCGGGGTCAATTTTTTAAACACAAATTTTCCTTAATTTCATTTCATTTGTATACATGCATTTAAGAGGCTTAAAACGAAGTGCAAATGTATTAATAACTTCCATTACCTCATTGTCGAGTTGTCCTCCGATTAGCATGATTAGTATTTATTTCCTTTTAGAACAAATACAACAAAATTAATAACGAAAAATTGAGGTGGTCCGAAAGGTGGATGGAAAAGGGGACGAGAAACTAGGAATTATAATTGTATTTGACCTCAAACGGGATTGCCCTCTTGAAGTTTGTGTTAGGCCCTTGACACTGTTTCCTGACAAATGTTCGGAATTAAGGTGTTTCATTTCAAGCTCTTCAATTGAGTGGACTAGAGCTTTAACCAAAATAAAACAAAGTTCAAGTGGGGAGGGTCATTGAAAGTGTGATGATTGAAGTGAAATTGGTGGTCATGTTAAGAGTGTTGATTCAGATTATGATATGATAACAATTGTTGATGATTTATTGCTGATTTACACCTGTATAATGTAAACTCAATATTTAGACGGTGTTTCATATCAAACTAAACTCTACGTTCGGGTGGACTGTAAGCAAAGTTTTCAGGTGGAAGAAGTCATTGAAAGTGTGAAGATTGAAGTGAAATTGGTGGTCAGGTTAGGAGTGGTGATTCAGATGATGATATGATAACAATTGTTGATGATTTATTGCTGATTCATAATGTATAATCGATGTTCAGAAGGTGTTTCATATCAAACTAATAAACTCTTCATTCGAGTGGACTGTAAGCACAGATTTCAGGTGGAAGAGGTCATTGAAAGTGTCAAGATTGAAGTGAAATTGGTGGTCATGTTAAGAGTGTTGACTCAGATTTTGATACGATAACAATTTTTGATGATTTATTGATGATTGTAATGTAGCTCAATGTTTGCAAGGTGTTCATAATTCACACTCATCGTTCGAGTGGACTGCCGGGTGGACTGTAAGCAGAGATTTCAGGTGGAAGAGGTCATTGAAAGTGTCAAGATTGAACTAAAATTGGTGGTCTGTTAAGAGTGTTGACTCAGATTCTGATATGATAACAATTTTGATGATTTATTGATGATTGTAATGTTATGTAGCTCGATGTTTGCAAGGTGTTCATTCACACTCCTCGTTCGAGTGGACTGTAAAACAATATTTCAGGTGCATGGAAGAGGTCATTAGATGTGTCATGACTGAAGTAAATTAAAGGGCAAGTCCACTCCAAAAATAACTTACTTTTAATAGAAGCAGAAAAATCAGACAATCCAATCAAAAAAAGTTTGAGCAAAATCGGATAACTAATAAGAAAGTTATGAATTTTTAATGACATGAAAAACTTTGAAAATCACTAGACAAATTGGCAACTCACTCATGAGTCTGTGACGTCATGTCCTCACTATCCACTAATTATTTTCTTTATATTGATAATATAAATTTCCTATTTTCACCCAAGAATCTTATTTCTTCACACCAGCATCCAAGTTAGATTGATAGTAATATGTTTTTGTGTGGATGCACTATAATATAGATTAATTTTCCCCAGTTAAATCATGAAAAATGTGAATTTTGATAAGCTATTTATATAAAAATCAATAATTATGAATATAAAATATTCAGAAAATAGTATCAATTCTTCAAAATTCATAACAGATTTTGTGAAATGTCATGCACGCAATATGATACAAATCATATAAACTGGGCAAAGGCATGGGGAAATCAAGTTTTGGGGGATAAAAAGGGAAATTAATGGGATTAAACTATATAAAGCAATTGATAACTAGTGAGGACATGACGTCACAAACTGATAACCAAATTGGCAATTTGTGTAGTGATTTCCATTGTTCCATAGTTTTACATACTTTTTCAAAAATTCATAACTTTCTTATTAGTTATCCGATGTTGCTAAAACTTTTTTTGATTGGTTTGTCTGATTTTTCTACTTCTATTGAAAGTAAGTTATTTTTGGAATGGACTTGCCCTTTAAAGCGGAGGTCCATGTTACACATTCAGATTATGATAGGACAACAATGGTTGATTGATGATTTATTGGTGGTTGTATATAATGTAGTTCCAAATGTTTGCAAGGTGTTCATATCACACCCTTTGTTCGAGTGGGCTAGAGCTAAAAGTTAAAGTGGAAGGGGTTATTGAAAGTACCATGAATAAACTGAAAGTGATCTACATGTACGTGATGTGTGGATTCACATTGGGTATAATAACATTGATTGATGTTTTATTGATGATTTGTGTTACCTGACTGGACTCCAAGCAAGTGTTTATACCGGAACGTTGTGTGTCTGGACAGGTTGCATGGTTATCAGGACCAATTGACACTTACGGTTACCTACCACAAATGCATGTACAAATCATACATACATACATACAGTAAATCGAACATACCTGCCTTTCAATAATCTTTAAGATGATATGATGCGTGACAATGTTATATTTTACAAATATTCCTTGTAGTTCATACTGCTTGATGCATATTTTTGTACAATCCAATCCAAACGTGATAACTTTACTTTTTTGAGTGTCCAAACAACCCCATCATTGAAGACAAGCAACTAGGGGACCTATATACTGCTTGGCATTTGTACATGTAAATCCTATCGGAGGGACTTGGTCATGAGGATTAATTTTCTACCAAAGGGCACTATCGCATCAAGTTTGTTTCGAACCCATGACCTCCCGGTTATGAGATCAGTGCTCGACCACTGAGCCACCACTCCTCCTAATGATGAATTCAAAAAAGGTAATTTCGTCATCACTGCGATAAAACTGAAATCGCTTAGTACCTGCTAGTCAATTCAAATTATTTATACATCAGTAAGTCTATAATCACATCTTTATCTTTAAAAAACCCATAAACAATCAGTGTAATATTATTTTAAGATCGACATAATGGATTATAAACATAAAGGCTGAAATTTTGGCACGACTAATAGTTGTAGGCTCAAAGTTTGAAAGAAGATTTTTATTTTCATAAAGAAGGTATCGAATCCAGACGCCTACTGGCCACTAAAATAAAAAGGAGGAAAAAAGAATAAAAAGGAACAAGGAATTGTAAAATAGAAAAGTTGGCTAACGTGGGGTAAAGAGGCGTGAAAACAGGACTATTTTTGTCTATAAATAAAACTGTATTTCCGATCGAATGATTCAATTTTTGAGAAATGGTTGACCTCTAAGTGATACCCAGCAGAGAAAGTCAGAGAAATAAAATTCCTACAAATTGGTTTTCCAATCATAAAGTGAAACTAATGGTTAACACTCTTATTAAAGGTCGTCTTGAGTTTAATACCAATCTGGATTTCGATGCAGTGGTGGTTCTATAGAAGGGGGCTGGTGGGATCAAGCCCCCCTCCATTTTTCTTCAAGACCCCCCAATTTTGTGTTTGATTATACTTAAATTTAAGCGAAGCACATGTAGAACATTAATGCGATAACCCCCAAACACCCCAACACCCCCCCCCCCCCAAAAAAAAAAAATCTAGAACCGCGCCTGTTTCGATGTAAATTTCTGACAGTGTAACTTACTGCTAATTCTGTTAATAACTCAATTCTGGTTGGTAGGTTTTTCCGTTAAAAAATATATATATATATGTGTAGATATATACATGTATTAAACAGAAATAAATATATAAACATAAACCAAATGTTCACAAGCCGACTGAATCGCTCTATATTAAGAGACACTGATCCTTTTCGTTTTTCCTTGGAGGTTCTCATATTATGCCATTTGGTTGTTGAAGCCATCGGAATTGTAACTACATGTAGATGATATGAAAATTATATAAAAACACCAACACCGTCAAGTATATTGTAGGGTATAGGCCCTATATATATAAATATATTTCACTCTGAGTGGAAGCCAATGTTCTTTTCTTTCTTAATAAGAATATCGCAAAGATTTTGAAACTATCAACTCGTGGGCAATGTTAATGACTATGGCATTGCCTATAGAAATCAGGTTCGGATTACGTAATACGTCATTGTAATATTGCAAGAGATGCAGCACAATGGACAAGGTTATTGAAATTGCCTTAGGTTGATTTCTTGAAAGGCTTTGCGATCGTGTTCCCCTCCCCTTTTTCCCCCGTTTAATGTAAGCTATTTAAAGTTTTATGGCAAATCCTTGGGCAGATGTCACGAATCGGGTATCTCAAGTATTGGAATAGATGTGTAGATTTCAGTAGATTCTTGAAGAATTTCAGTCTTGAGTCATTTATTTCAAAGATTGCCTTTAATCCAACCGCAAAATACCATTGATCCTGTAAATGCCATTTCTCTCCAGGTAGGAAAACTGATAGGATTAAAGGGACAGTAGTTATTTGATATTGTGATTTGCGTTAAAAATACAAGAATATTTTTTATAGCCAGATGAGCATGGTTGCGAATTCCCCCAGAAAATATTTTCCTATGATAATATTTAAAAGAAAATTTGACTATTGTATACGGTGTTAATGTAATCACTTTAAGGATATGCATTTATCTCGGATGCTATTTGACATCTTCAGAGTCTAATGTTTTAGATTTGTAAGATAATCAAATAATAAAATGTAATGATAAATTAAAGGCTAAGATAATCATCCTCTCCTTAAAATTAGCATCGCTGACAATTTTCGCTGACAAAGTTCGTATATCTGAAATGAAATGTTATGAACAAGATATAAATTGATGCGAAAATGAAATTCAATTTCTATGAGAAAAAAAATTATATCTCTCTGCTGTATACATTTTACAGATCATCTGAAGTCGATTGTTTGAGACCACAACACAAGCCTGTCCTAATTTACAAAATACAAAATATTGTAACTGAGTTTGATAGCGCTAAAGAAAAAAGTAAAAATAGTCACTGGCACATTATCATTATGAATAGCATATAAACAAAGAAGTAGTACATAAAGAATACGTGCATGTAGCAAGTGGAGAGATTTTTTGCAAACCAGTTAATACCTTTAAAAGTTGACTTGTTTTCCGTCTCGCAGGACGTAAATTGGGATCGACAGACACATTACCCCAATCGTTCGGTCCCATTTAGACCTTGTCATGTCGGTGAAATCAACTGCCGGTGTGATGGGTCAACGCCGAGAAATACAAACTGTTGATTCAGAAGTTGAGATGCAGTTTCAAACTCCGCAGAGCGATTCTATTCTCGTAATAATAATAATAATAATCTGGATTTACATAGCGCTTAATACGGAATACCGTCTCTAAGCGCTCTACAGACATTATTACCCCGGTCATCAGATTCATTCACGCACAATGTGCACCATCTCCACTCCATGGGGAGTATTCCTATCATATGGTCAGCGTGAGGGCATAGGCAATTACCAAAGCAAATGCTTTCGTCATCCTACCGGATCCCCATTTCTCTCTTGGGTATTGAGTGGCAAATGTAGATTAATGTCTTGCCAAAGGACATTAGTGCCGTGTCGGTTAGATTCTGGTAAAGATGAAAAAAATAATGCGTGAGCTTTCTCATCGTTTTCAATCGGGATTATTTAAAAATGTGTCATGAGGGTAATTATGATTATCCATCCCCCAACGTTTGGAGATTTTTCTTTTTACCCAACTTGCAAATATTTTTGCCCATTTTAAAACTTGTAAATATTCTATATGTTGAGTTCTTGACCCTAATAAGACAATATTTAACTCAAGTTTGGTTAAGAAAATACCCAAAGTTGGTTGGATACAATTTTACCCAATATTTTTAAGAGTGTTGCAGTTTAAAGGCAAGTCATGGAGGTGGTCGTCACTAACGGAGATGGGCGGGTGTGGCAAGGGTGTTGTATCATTATTTTGCGCGACTTTCTTCCCACTATCCCTTCTCAACTCTTATATTCGAGGTTTGATCTTGGGAGTGGATGAGGGCGTCCCCCCGGACCCCAACATAATGGATATCATTGTCACGCTCTTCCACTTGGGCTAATTCATGACGACTGTAATCATACCAATTCATATTGACTGGGAATGCGGGTTCTCACTATGTTTTAACATGTGTAACCTAGAATTCAACTGGGCCCGTATTCAATAAACTTCTTATGCATGAAATTTAACAACTTTTTCTTAACTGTCGTCTGAGCTAGGACAAAGCGCTTACCATTTTTAGAATATGGCTAAGGCAACTTTCGTAAACTAGACAAATTCTAAAACATTTTCCGTAGACTTAAAGGGCAATCCAACCCTTGTAATAAATTAAGTTGATTTGTATGAAAGCAGAAAAATAACAGAAACAGAATGGCAAAAGTTCAAAATGAATCGGACCAATAGTATGGAAGTTATGAATGTTTGAAATATGAGATCACTAAGTCTATGCGAATCTCAAATTGGTACTTTGGTCAGTGGATTGTGACGTAGGACGTGGATAACTCTCCCATTTGCCGTGTACAAAAATATCACTAATTTCTGTTTTCTCGTAAGTTCCTTCTCCCTACTCAAAATATATTATAGATAGCATATTATTATAGGTCCTCTAAAAAGAATAGACCCTCCTGAGCCATGATCTTTTGAAAATTTTAAATTTTAGTCATTTTATATGTTGGAGAGATGGGAAAGTAGTCCGGCACTATACATCACATTGACATTACCGCTTCAGCCAATTTGAAGTGCCCATACGTATAGTAATTGCAACTTTCAAAAATTCATAACTTTCTTATATTTAGTCAGATTTAATTGAAACTTTCATCAGTTTGCTTCTCTGATTTTTCTGCTTTCTTTTAGAGTAGTTGTCTATTTGGGCTGTATTGTCCAAGAAGCTTATTGAATACTGGCCCTGTTTTCTCTGATGCATACAATTAATGCACCTCTGACGCCTAAACGCTCCAAAATTCATATTGACCACTTGGGGGATCATGAATTCCAGTACCTCGCGCACAATTTCATACCTCATCGCAGGGGTGTCAAGCGATATGCCAATATAACAAGTTGTTGACCTTTGCCTTTGACCTCTGACCTCGATGAGTAAAATCGTCCGCTGCCTGCAAGGAGGCCGTTACTGCCATTAACAATGCATTGCTCTTACGGCCTTCTTGCTGGCTCTCGACGAAATGAAGTATGATTTATAGCAGGTTTTGACCTTAACCCAAGTGCAGTGTTTTGTAGGCTTCGCACAGTTTTGACAGACATTGCTATAACTTTTTAAAGAGAAAATACATGTGTTCCCTTTCATTTCAGTAATGCGTTGTTTGTTTGTTTTTTGTGTCGTTTTCTTTTGTTTTTGTTTTATTGGGGCGGGTTGTATGTAGGAGTGTAATTGATAATTGAAATGTAAAGCACATGTTACTTGCTGTCGTCAATGTTTTGGCATGGTGGCTCAATGGTTAGAGCGCCCGCCTCATGAACGGGAGGTCGTGGGTTCGATCCCCGGCCGAGTCATACCAAAGACTTATAACAATGGGACCTTCTGCCTTCTAGCTAGGCGCTCAGCATATTAGATTGGAGAAGGGTAATAGTAACATATTATGTTATGCAGGGCCCGCTGGAAGAGCAGCTTCATAACTGAAGTGGCTACCCTGGGTAAATAAAACGTTATTATTATTATTATTATTATTATTATAATTACCAAGTATAGTGCTACTTATGTCCATGATGATTCAGTGTACAATTCCTTTATCCTTCTCGTATTTATCAAGGACTGTGTTTGTCTTCATACATTACTGGTTGTTCTTCTTCTCCTTTTCTTCATTTTCCTTTTATTCTTTCATTCAGTTATCACAGTATATCATTTCAAGAAGATGTTTCTGTATAATAAAATCGACGTGCAGTACATTTATGTTGAAAAAATAAAGTTTACTGTGAATTGATGATCCGACATCTTACTTCGGGCTTTACTTCAACCTTTCGTCGATAAAGTAGGATTAGGGTTTTAGGTTGAGGTTTTTATCTTTTGACTTGTGTAGGGGAAAGTTTAGGGTTAAGATTACGTCTAATGTTTGGTCCAATGTTGAAGCTAAAAATTCGATTACTTTGAAGCAAAACAAATGGACATGGTAATTGACGCCTGAGCATGTTTCGTACAATCGTGAGATATATCATTATGTTGAAGTGCGCGTTGGACTAAAATCGGACAGTTTAAACGTGAAAATCAATCAACATGATTGTTCAGTTCAGTCATGGATTTTACTAGTTGGTTCGTATGTTGACTACATACATACGTTGATTAGAAGTGATAAGGATATTCGTCAAGTAATCCCCACCATCAAGCGTTGAATGTAATAAATCCTCTTGCTTCCTGCGATAAGTTTGAAGGGAAATCTGTTTATTTGAGTGATAATGATTTTCTCGTGGAGGAGGATTAATATGCAAAGGAGTGTGATTCCATGTGCAGTGGAGATGGCAACACAACGAAATGACGTCGAAGGAATGAAAGCACTTCACACACTGTAATGTTTATTGTTTTTATTAGCTTATGATTATTATGAATATTATAATTATTATAATTATAACAATAATTATAATAAATAATAATAATAACAATAACAATATTAATATTAATATTAATAATAGTAATAACAATATTAATATTAATAATAATAATAACAATAATAATAATAATTATTATTATTAGAATTATTGTTGTTATTATTATTATTATTGTTATTATTAGCATCGTTATTAATAATATTATCAGTATTATTAGCCTTATTATATAATTAGGGAGTTGAATTATTTATTATATAGAAATCAATAAATTGTTGGCTTTTTAAAAAGTTAGAAATTTCAACGTAAGTAGCATGTGGAAACTATAATTACTCATTTCAAGAGATCACTCTGCATACAATCATGTTTAATTCATTATAATAGAGGTACCTTGTACTTGCACATGTATGCCCCGACAAAAACAACAACAAGAATAACTCCAACAACGAGGCTTGAAAATTCCACCCAATATAACCATATCTTGCATGTACCGTTAAAATCGTATGCCATTCATTTTAAGGGGAGGGACACTCTCCATCCCCCGGTTTTGGTCCTATGCTTTCAGGAGGCACTTTCAAAGGACACTTTGTACCCTTGTCGCACCGCAACCCCGAAACACCGGTTCCACATCCTATCCCTGTCTCTTAACAATCACGGGTGTTTGATGTCTGCGGTGATCTATTGTTTTACCCCAAATGACCCGAGTTGGGTTAGTCATTTCCGCATGGATTTGCAAATGCAATTTGATCACCATTTATCACCGTCGACAGCCGAATAAAATATATTCCTGATGGATTATGGATGCTATTAACCAGTGGCGTAGCTAAAGGGGGAAGGGGCACATGCCCCCTATCGAGTGGGGATCAAAATATATATTTAGAAAGAAGATGCGAGAAGCGAGTGGAATGGAAAGGGAGAAGGGGGAATGAAGATAAAATAAAACGTCTGGGCCACCTCTCGCACCCTCCCCTTTAAAATGTAGCCTTTTAAATGTGCATTTTACTTTCGGAGTAAGATGGTACCCCCTCACTGGATGGCCTCTCACTACGCCACTGCTGTTGACTATGTGCGATAATGATCTTTATGAGTAGATATGTGATTTATTTATTTGGATGATGAGTAGTCGTTGATGTCATCACATCCGTTCCTGTGACAGTTTCGTAAGCCAGGGTGTCACCACACTACCATGCTTATACACTGTACTACAATGAAACATCAAGATTGAACATTCTATAAAGTGGTTGGTTCCATTATTATAGAAAATGTCGAGTTCTGGGTATTAACATGAACTTCTAATTTTGACCATTTTTGTAATCAATTTGATGCAGCTAATATTTTCTAATCAGATAGGTTGTGATATATACCGATATATATATATTCCGGTCGTGAAATAAAGATAAAATAATAACCCATCGTGGAAAACAGCTAATATTATTTCAAAAATATCTTACAGACAGTACGTTTTCAGGTGTTGAATTTCATATCTTACTGCATTTTGTCGTACCACAACCAAACATAAATTTAACGTGTGTAGCCTTTATACGGCCCAGGAATAGACATAAATGGGGTTGAGCAAAACGCTAGCAAGTCTGCAATCTAGTATTCTTGGCATTCGGGGCAGACGTCTGTCGCGTTCGCTAAACATGTTTACCCATATGAATTCAATATAGATGCCCCAAACAAACTTGAGTGCCCCTCTGAGAAACGTCTCAACATCTGCATTCTTTTAAGTCGTTAATTTCCGACCTAGTTGCGATCGCATCTGACGTTCCTGCACCCCTGGTATTTTTATCAACTTGTCGAGGGGAGGGAGGAAGGAAGGGTAGGGGGCAAGTAACCGGGTTTGAGTAGTTTTCAGGCACAAACTAGTCGGCCGTTGTGTCTGCAATGTGAGACTATAGAGACAGCATACTGCATTATATAGGCCATGTACTTTAGCTGCTTAGGCAATTGCAAGGCAGACTGCCAGAGCTCTGCTCAAGGCTTTGGGAATTGTGGTAAAGTGTCAAATGAGAGAATGTTCCTGCTGACCAGGGTTTGGGTAGATGAAGGTGTACATGTAGGGATACAGTACATGTATATCCTGGGGAGTGTTTCACAAAGACTAAGATCGACTTAAAGATACTATGTCCCTTTTGCAGCCAACATCAAATTCTGTAGAACTTTGCAGGAGTTATGAATATATCATGTATGTCCTATCTGTGAAATTTAAACGTTAGCAGTGTCCTAATATTCAAATTATGCAAGGAAACCCGTTTACTTGCTAGACTTCACTGTCAGACACTATTGAGTGACTGACTGGCTTTTTCATCTTTGGTAATAACATACATAAAATGAGCTGTAAAGGGTACATGAGCATTTGTCTACATCAATAACCCACTTCTTGTAATGGCCAAAATTAAACTGATTGAATCTTTGCGCAGCAAAAACGTACGACCATTCGGTACAATGGTCTGAAAAATCAGACTATTACTTACTGGCTCTATAGCTCCTAAGTCGATTCGACAACTAATAGTCGTTATTTTCCCACTTAAAGACATTTTCAAGCCCACTTTTTTTTAGAGAAGTTCTAAATTAGTATTGTCTTTCAAATGCCGTTGGAATTTAACCTTTTCATTTTTTTGGCCTGCAAATGGGACATAGTACCTTTAAGTTGGACTTGAACTATGGCGGGCTGGTCATGCCACTAGTTCCTCTAACAATTCCTTGCATTGGTTTCTCATGGGACTTACAAATCGTAAATTTATCTACAGAATTTACATTCTTTGATAGTTCATTATTGAATAGTATCGAAAGATCATAATTTCTAAGGTTTTTTCCCTCTAATTTTACATCTGGTTCAAGGCTTTTTAAGGGCATAAATCGCATACCGTAGCATAAGTCCAAGTCTTAAATATAACTTAAGTTTACAATGTAAGAAAAACAAATTCTTCAACAATGAACTATCAAAAAAATTAAATTCTGTAGATTTGTGACGTCCCTTGAGAGACCATAGGTGAGAGCAACCAGTGGCATGAATGGCCTGCCATAGTTCAAGTCCAACTTAAGTCGATCTTAGACTTTGTGAAACACCACCCTTCTCATTTTCAAAACCTGGGAAGTAAACTCTGGAACTCGGGTGAAGGGAAGCTATCAAAATGTTATGATGGTACTTTCTTGGAATTGCTAGCACCATTGATGAAGCGATGTGGCTTTAAGGGGACAAGTGCGTCTCCTATCGAATGATGAAAATAATAAGAGATGGAGAGAAAAATAAGCAGAGCCATTACTGGCATTAGCTAATTTGCATTTCATTTTCTGAGTAAGACTCGTGAAAAAGGAAGACTATACGTTCAAACCAGGGACATTCTTAACATTGTCCCTGACAGGACTGAACTGAACTGATTTAAGTGTATCTTATAAGTAACGTTTGCATGCGAAATATCGCTTTGTGTTTCATGTACTAAAGAAACGTTGAATATTACTGTCATAAGATGTCCAGTTTAACATTCATGATTTCGTACTTTTTTCTGATTTTCCCCAGGGTCCTGGTAGGAGCGCCCAAGTCCAGTTCTCAGTACCAGCCTTCCATCACGAGACCAGGGGCTATCTTCAAGTGCAACATCCCAATGATAGCAGGTCAAAGGCCAATATGTGTCGAGGTCAAACTAGATGACAGAGGTAAGATACCTGAGTGAAAACCTGTCTATTAAGGCCACTAAATTGAAACACAAAAAATGGATAGGTTACACATTAAAACTTGTCTATTAAAGCCACCAAATAAAAACTTTTCTGGACCAAATTTCGTTTTGATAAAATCGAGGAGTTATGGTAACTCCTTGGTCAAATTATATCACAGAAGTAAGAAACTTAAAACACAGTCTTACATGGTGAATAAAACGTGATAGAACATGGCCAACAAGTGGATAGTTTGGGATCGTCTTCCTTTCATCTAGTCTTCCTCTCCTCTTTTCTCCTCACTTCTTCCCCCTTTCTTTATTACGACATTCGCTTGGGAGTAGGATACTCATCAACTGAGATTTGAGGTTAAATAGTAGGACGTGACAACCTTATATATTTATTTTGAAGGAGATCGTGTTCTAAATGTTACACCTCTTGTGCTTAGAGGCTGCAGCAGAACCTACTTTTTTAATCACCAGGTCGTAGCCCCATTCAGTCTATTTGGAGTAGACATGCAAGTCATGCGTAGAGTATGTGGTGTTACCCATCACCATATCAACCTATAATTTTATTTCTTTTGAAGGAGATCGTGTTCTAAATGTAACAGGCTGCAACAGAACATAATTTTTGAATTATGACGCTCCTAGCCCCATTGTCATATCAGTCTATTTAGAGTAGACAAGTCATAATGGAGTAATTTTGAAGGAGATCGTGTTCTAAATTTTACACTTTTTGTGCTTAGAGGCTTCAACAGAACCTACTGTTTGAATCATCATGTTGTAGCCCCATTGTCATATCAGTCTTTTCAGAGTAGACAAGTCATGTCTGGAGTAGCGTGGTGTAACCCTATAGAGAGAACAGGAGCGATTCCTGCCCGACTTCCGAACATCTTTCCCCTGACATACCCGACGTCCGCTCTCTCTAAATGGTTGAAAGGTCACTGACTACACACAAATCCAGCTGCAGCAGACAACCAATAGAGAGTGGTGTAGTTACAGGAAACACCCCCATCTTGGAAGGGCGGGACAAGAAGAAGAAAGAAAGAGAGGAAGGGAAGGGACTGTCAAAATGAGATGATATGATCCCCTCCCATATTCCCTCCCCCATTCGATGGCCGTGTAAACTCACATTTTATCCATGTAGTAATACCTGTCCCCCCTCAAGATGCCAGTGCCCTCTTAATGCCTGGACATACATTCGGCTGCCAATAGACATGCAGGAAAATGGGAACAAAAGCTCCCTGTTTAGCATGCATACTTTTATTTATGTTATTTAGTATCGTTAGGCGCATAATTAAAAATACATGAATGTTGACTTCTGGACATGGAGTTTCATCGGGAAAGAAGTCGTCAATATTATTAAATGGAAACACTTGTGTATTATTAGGTTTTAGGATCATCATGATCACGAGACCAACTCAAATCTCCGTAACCATATATGTTTTCTCTCTCGATCCGTGAATATTTTCACATTTCTATAACTTGCCCTCTTTCTCCCACCCATTGAATATTCCTCTATAATTATGCTCTCTGCTCGTATTCTAATAAAAACTGAACTCAAAACCCAAACGCCGGGTTAAGCTTTTGTACAAAACCGGGTTTATCAAAGAACATTTGTCTTAGGTCTATTTTTCCTCTTGTTAAACTTGATCTTAGAGCCCAGGTCGGGTTCCAGTGAATTGATAGAATACCTCTCTCATTCATCCTTGTGTTCAATTTTCCATGTATTTTTTTTCTTCTCAGGAAACGAGAGAAGTGCCCCAAACGCCCGCCCGTATTTCAAAGATGCTAAAGATAACCAATGGTTAGGGGTATCCCTCACCAGACAGACCATTGGAAGGACGGGAAAAGTCACGGTAAGTCACTCCCATTATTTCACCCCCTCCCCATCCCACCCCATCCCACCCCATCCCACCCCACCCCACCCCGTCCCACCCCATCCCACCCGTCCCACCCATCCCACCCCATCCCACCCCATCCCACCCCATCCCACCCCACCCCACCCCATCCCACCCCATCCCACCTCCACCCCTCTTGGGTCATAAATCGTTTGGAAATTGGATTTAAACAAAAACATAGAATGGATCCTTTGCAACACGTAACTACTCATCTGTAACAGTTTAGACCTTATTTAATATTGAGTGACAAACATTTTAATTTTAATTTAAACATTTTTGTTTTGCTTTGATATGGAAACGGTTAATAGATTCATATTTTTGTTAATCAAATAAATTCACTGAACATGAGTGTTTAAATTTGACATGACAATATATTTTTTAAATACAATATCTTGCGTTGTATCATTATACCATTCCACAGTTAAGAATGGCTTAAACATGATTGATAAGAGAAGGGATGACGACCGAGGAGATATAATTTTGATGATTGTAATATCGTTTGACCAATTCCAATGTTGTGTCAAAAACTGCCCTATATTTTATACCAGCCAAATATGATTATTAAAAACAAATTTTTATTTGTTGATGATTTCAGCCCGAAACTCATATCGTTGTTCAGTTTGTTTAGTAATATTACATTGTGTTATAGATGTATTAACCTCTGTGTGAATTATTAATTTCATCCATCTTGAATGCTAAAAAAATGTTAATTTCTTCTATATTGATTGCTAGACATTATTTGTGTAGTGTCATGTGTTCACAAGTAACAACAATCCATCGCTTTATAATATGCATCATAATATTGCAAAATATCATTCAGTTACGTATTGTATATCATGCATGCTATATATAATAAACCCATTATATATGATATTGCTTGTTTATCATGCTATTGTAATAGATGTCGATTGATATTTAACAATTTCATCTCTTCATGTTGTGTGTAATGCAATATACTCTCATTAATGACTGTATTCTTGTATTTGTATCAATGCTTAGTGTTTAACACTGCTTTCCTTATATTGATTGCCAATTAGCAATAGGCCCTAGCTACTCTTGGAAGTTACAAAAACTGTCATAATACACATTGACCATTCTCTTTAAAAGATTATACTGCATAGAAGTCTACAATCCCCAATGCAGTGTAAGGAAAGTAATTCCTCAATTGACACACTTGCCTGTCTACGAAAGACAGTCGATTGTTTTGAGTTTGATATAGACCTAAAAGGACATTGATGGTCAGCGCTATCAATGACAATCCGTCTGTTTGGAACCAGAAGGACGTTAACCCGTCTACTTTTACGGAGAGTTAGCGTCCTTCTGGCTCTGAAAAGATTTACCCTTAAAGGTAAAGACCAGTTTTGGAAACGCCCCTCTCTCAAAAAAATGAAATGGAAGCTTTCATTACCAATCATGTGAAAGAATATGTTTTGACTAATACGTGATGATACAAATTTTGCCGGGAAAGTCGGGAAACCGCCTACTAATTGATATATTTGGTAAATTATTATATCTATTGGGATCAAATAGATATCGCGCACGTGGTCTTGTAGTCCCATATACATCTTTCTGTGTACAGTGCTTGTAACTTTACCAAGACTGGGCCAAATTTCTTATCATTTTGATGATTCCAGAACCTTGCAGTACACACCAATACTAATGTGCTAGATGATCAACCTTTTCTGATCGATTCCACAACGTTTCTTTCACAATGCAATCGCATGACCAGAACTGGCCTTTATCTTTAAGGAAACATGTCGCCACATATTCATGATTTTAAGCGCATCCTAACGACAGGTATTTCAAACATGTACAAGAATACAATCTTTTCTGAGGAAAAAAATGGTGCATGGAGGTCAAAAGGGGGAGGGGGAGGTGGAGAAGGAAAAAATGTGTAAACCAAATGAAATTAAAAAGAGACAATCTTGCATAATGACTTCTTCTTTCTCCTACCCTAAATATCTTTCTTTTTACCAAATAACGCTTACAAGAATACATTCTTTACTGAGCAGCGCTGTGCATGGAGGTTTTTAAAAAAAGGAAAGAAAGAAGAAGAAAACAAATCCTTGATAAACCAAATGAATTTAAGAAAAAGTAGGTACACTCTCTTGCATATTACCAATCTCTTCTTTCCCCTACCCTAAATGTGTTCCTTTGTACCCTGTGTATCCACGTGTTCCCATGGTAACTGTCGCACCATCACCCTGCTCATACACCACAACCACCACCATCATCATCATCATCATCCCCAACACCACGGCCAAACCATCCTCAACCGTAGGCTTGTGCGCACCTGTGGGCTAACGCTTACTACAACGACGCCTTTCTTCCCAATGGTGTTTGCTACACTGTGGGTGCTGGACTTAGCTATAACTCGGTCACTAAGCAACGCCCTTGCCTCAATGGTAAGTCTAGAATATTGCCTGTTCCCGATCTAGGCATGCTCCCGAGATGCTGACATTCTTAATTTGATATCCGACTGGGGTTTGGGTGAACCTAAAGCATAAATAAGTTGAAATCAATGTAAGGGCTTGAGGCAAATTTTCATTTCTGTATAAATTTAACGTCACTCTCTAGGACGTGCCCAGAATCCATTCGTAGCTCTCTTAAGATTTCAACTGTTAACATTTTGCAACAGTCGAAGTGAGTGTTAAAAGAAGTTAAGAGTTATTTATCCTTAAGTCATATTCGGCGGTTGACTTAACTTACCTAAACAGATCAGAATACTTGCCACTAAGATCACGCACTCCTTAAGATTGTCGAATATGGCATTTTTCATAGGCTATGATATCATGAACTATTTGGAACTCGAGAGTACCTAGGTATGATCCTTGGGGAACCCCATAAATTGGGGGGGGGGGGGTGTTGAATTTAGTGTAAATGAATTAGAAGTTATAGAGTGATGAAGTAAGCTCTTAGGACCGTCCAAAATCGGCTTTGGTATCCCTCCTGCATCGTGTTGCACCTTCTGCCTTTAGCAAGTGGCTCTCTTGCCCAACAAGTCGTTTTGAGTGTTGCACGAAGATTGGTCTTGCACGATGGTTGGTCCTGTCCAATGTCTTTGCCCAGCATCTTCCTGAATGTTCGTGTCAGCTTGGCACTCTCGTTTGGTGTCGTTGCCCAAGCTGTCTTGAAGGATTGTGTAACGTTGCATGTGTCTCGATTCTTGTCCTGCATGACTGTTTGGGCTCATGAGTACTCACTGTCTTAATACCGAGATGTAGAAATCCATTCTTCTGAGTCGTATTACGGATCACTTCGTTCTGGAGTTGAATCCACTCCAAATTAAAGTGAAATATATTATAAAGTGGTGGTATGAATCAATCTTTTGGGAGTGGATTTCACTGTTTATTGTGGATTTCTACTCAAAAAAAAACACACGAAGTGATCGTTATATGACTCTTTAATGAGTGGATTTCCATTTAGAGAGCACCTTTAATTGTTTTAATGTCTGTGGATTGTGTCAGTAACTTCAAAATGTTCGGATCTTCTGCTAATGAGGTGTGGAAATCTGCGTTATCGAATGCACTTTTAGATCAGTGATGCTATTTGGAATGTGTTATCGGTATTCTCTTGAACTTGAATATGCATTGGTGTCATGATAAAAGTGATTAAAAACGACAGGCAAATTCGCTAGCCCAACAAATCATACAGGTATGTCACATTAATCATAAAATGAAGTCTTTTGGCACGTTTGGGCATCAATGAAGTATATTTCATACGACTATTTCCTTTTATTAAAGACGGGAAACATGAGTTTCATATTAAATCTGTTAATAAATGAGCTCCCTGAGAGTCTCTGTTGCACCACTGATTAATGCAATATATGTTTATTTCTTGTCGCCATGGAAAATAACAGCAGATAATTCAAGATACCCTGTAGTAGTGCTTTGATAACATATGCATTCCCACCTCTTGGCAATATTCTGAATTTGTCTTGCATGTTTCCCTGTCTGACATGTTTTGCATGGAACCTCGTTCTCCACACCTTGGTATAGAAAGGATTAATTTTGGACGGTAAGTTTAACGGACACGTTCCTCCTACAGAGTACTCCGAAATCGAATTGAAACGGTCAGGGTCTTTTTAATGTTTTTAATTTTTTTTTCTCCGTTTTATCGGAGGTTTCCTTGAAATATCAGATTCCAGACAGTTAGGACAATTTTCTTCTCTTCTAAGGAAAACCAAAATCACAAAGACTTTCGAAAAAAATTATAGCCTCGTCCATCACTATTGAAATGTGTGAATATTTCAGTAACGCACAGTGTATCTCGTTATACGAACATAATTTCTATAATACATGTATATACAAATGTTGGCAACACTATGATATAGAAAGACAAAAGTAGACACCCTCTTTATTGACATTTCCAGTATGACATAAATTATGGTAATTGAAGTTTAACCCCAAGTCCGTCATGAATTGGTATTCACACATGACTAGATTGGCCGATACAATTCTTATATTAAACATTGCACGAAATCATGAAACAGATAGATAGTTTTCTTCAAACTAGCGTTTTAAGCTAATAGCTATACTACACTGACATTCATATTAGCATAACCTAATCGCAATCTGGCATGCATCTAAATGTTTATTAATAAACAACATAAACCTGCTGAAAAGATTGTATAGTGATAAATATCCTTGTTATTCGCTCGGTATTAATTACCAATAGGACGATGCATGTTTGCAAACAATGATGATCAGATGTCATCAGTAAAGCTAACCCGCCATATCAAACTTACTTTGTAAAACCGTAACCAATAACTACACCACTCGCAATTTGCCAAATGATAATAAGCCATGTATGTGTAGTGCTTAATACAACGTTTCTAAGAGATTTAAAGAGAAGGTTGAGTTCTGGGAAGAGGTGAAAAATAATTTGTGAGCGTTATCATTGTATTATGCAAGTGTGGAAGAACATCAGAGAAAAAATGTTCCCTGAAAAGCATGGCTCTTCAAATGCCTTAATATTCTAAATATGGCATGTAACATCATAAAAATCGGGACGGATTTTTATGCCACATGTTCGTGTAGTCCCATGTACATCTTTCTGTGTACAGTACTTGTAATTTTACCAGGACTGGGCAAAATTTCTTATCATTTTGATGATTCCAGAACCTTGCAGTACACACCAATACTTAAATGCTAGATGATCAACCTTTTCTGATCGATTCCACAACGTTTCTTTCACAATGCAATCGCATGACCAGAACTCAACTTTATCTTTAAATTGTAATCATTATTACCCCAGTCATTAGATTCGATTGCTCCGCTCCCTTGGGAGGATATCCGTAATAATTAAAATCTACCATAAAATGGTGACAAGACAGATGTTAATGGATGAAATAGAACGTAAACCAATGTATGCATATTAATAGTATGGAGATAGATAACTTCATGTTGATTCTTTCATAGGAATCTTATGAGAGAAGCCCTGGCGTTTTTATACTGTTTTCACGGCAAAGCCTCTTCTTTCCTCCCCAGCACAAAATTTAATAGCTAATAAAGTAATGGCACCGTTGTTCAGTCTCGTTTACTGTCACACATGTAACATTCATTTCGTACTTTTGTTGCAAAAGTATACCACCGTCTACAAATTTATATATAAATAAAACATGTGAAGAAAGAAATGCTCATCTAATTAAATTGCACATAAAGTTCTACTCCGTCAGCTATGCATTTTTTGCAAGCTGTGTCTGTAAATCGACAGTTCTAATTGAAAAGTACAATAAATTCCCCATGACAATAATTGTAATGGTGATTTCCCTCTCTGTCCATTTAATAAAAATGTATAATGACTTCTTACCAACACACTCACACACTCACACACTTGATAATGTTTTTGTTTTAACAATCTAATACAAAATGCACAGCACTTTAACAATGATAGATAGTTAGTTTACACCGCTCTAACTTAACGTTTAACGCTCCTTTTGATGTCGGGTATATTGTAGGTTCAATTAACTACAATTTGTTCCAAAATCGATGATTTTTTTTTAAAATAAGCAGACAGCATTGAATTACAAAGTTAAAATGTTTGCTTAAACACTATTAGCCTGCAATAATTTTTATAGTATAATCATGATAGTGTAGAATCTGAAAATACAGGTCGATAAATGAAATAGTATATTGAAAAGCCTGGACCACGATTTCTCTTTTGTGGTACATTAAAACTTTTGTCACACTTTACATAGTAATGGTAAACACCGTGGAAACACGCTTTCCCAAATAGTGGTTATTATCACTTTTATATTCATTGAGGAAAATTATTTTGAACATGGGCAAGAGGCTGTTACTCTCCTTTTTTTTAAATATATTTTTGAAGAGTGATTTAAGATAAGCACTTAATCACATTTCTCTTTTTTTAATTTTCGTTTGCCTGTTTTAGATTTTGTTGTTTTTATGATTTTCATAATATATGTTGCACCTTTTCCCCTTTACCCGCCTGCCATAAAATTAATTGTGACGTAATCCACAGACATGCGCACATAAATGGTCAAATGAATACTTCAAGAACACGGTCAAGGTGATTCTCGTGAATGGGGCGTGTTACGAGATCGACAGCGAGTTGGACTTCACGACGGTAAACAGGACCAGGCCCTGTATCCATGGTAAGTTCTAAAGTTGGCACAGTGGTCACAAAAATCTGTTAGTACTCCCACCACGATGATGGTCCTGTATCTCCAGTTCAAGATCATGAAGATAAGCGTCTTATTCATGACATACACTTGTTGGTATTATTAGAGAGGATTTGTTCATAAGTAAGCATATTAAACTGTAGATCGAAAAATCAGTCTGTTTCGTTCGGGGATATGTTCCGCTGAGATGACGTCTAGCTTCACCGCATCCCTTGGAGGAGAGCGTCTAAAGACAAAACATATTTTAAAAACTCCTCCAAGCAGACATATTTGTTGGTCTAATCAAACTGTAGAGCTATGACTCTAGGAAACTGACAAAGCTGTAGAGAGCTATCTAGATTCAGGTAGATTTAGTGGAACGGATAAGAAAATATTTATGTGATTACATTAAAAAAACGATGAAAACTATGAACAAGATCAAGGTAATGTATAAATGATATGTATATTATATTTCTTTCAACTTTATGTTTAAGAGTGGGAACCGGAATGTACTCTGTAATACAGGAGTTGATATCCACTGTTTTTTTATTCATTGTATTGGATCACTTTGTTTTGGAGTGGAAATCCATGCTCAAGATAGTAGAATCCAGTCCCAGAAGAGTAATTCAACCGTTTCGAGTGGATTCCACTAAGTTTGGAGTGGATTTAACTCCCAATTGAAGTGACCTCTAATATGACTCCTAAACGAATGGTTGTCAACTCTTCTAAACTAATTGTGTAAGATCGGGTCGTTGCTAATTTTTCACCCTATACGGTAAGTAAACTACTTTTTAACAGACATTTTATCTCACCTGGTGCTATGTCGGAGGCATGCTGGTCGCTGGCTTTCATCAAAACGATGTCTTTAGTTTGTGCATGAGACTATAGCCAATAGAATATCAGTCAACAGTGGTCCGGTGCTGCAAGTAGAGATGAATTGTATTACTATTGCTGAATCTAGATATGAATGGCATGTTCTCTCCAACGAGACAATGTTCGATATCAAATCTACAGATAAGCATGTGATGCACGATTTGACTGTCGTTTATGAGGACATGTTTCAAAGATAAAGTCTACATTGGCCCCCTTGTTTTGTGGTGACGCTATGCTTTTTCCTCTCTCCATCAGGGGAGGGGTGTAGAAGTAGCCCCCACATATTTCCGATCAGCCCTTGTGCCTCCTGAACCCACTGCTGTACATTCGTGTTTGATGTGACAAATTTCCGACGGGCCTACAAAGTGCTCTTGTGTTATTGCATCTCTATACTGTCACCATGTCCCCTCTCTTCTCCCTGCTTCCTGCTTGTCTTTTAGTTGGATTTGATACGTGAATATAAGCACGCGTGGTCGCATCTTGTCCTTTTTGTGTTAGCATGTTTGCCACGTTTTCCTTCTTGTCAAGACGGACAAGGTCGCAAAGACTTTCGACAAATCTACCCAGGTACTTTCAAAAGCATTGTCCATCACGACATTAGAATGTGCGAAGGTAATACGTAACCCGGATATGATTCTATAAGCAATACAAGAGGGTTATTGAATTTGCCCTTGAGTTGATTTTTCGACAAACATCGCTTTGTCATGAAAAATTTAGATAGGCGGTTCTATGACACCTACCCCCTGAACAACCAACCTCCGGATAAGCACCCCTAGGATAACCACCCTCTAGGACAACTACTCCCTAGGTCATCTACCCCCTAGGACAACTAGTCAACTACCCACTAGGGCAACCACCCTCTAGGACAACTACCGGCCTAGGACAACTACCCCCTAGGGCAACCACCCTCTAGGACAACTACCCCCTAGGACAACTACCCCGGACAACTACCCCCAGACAACTACCCCTATACAACCACCCCTATACAACCACCCTCCAGGACAACTACCCCCGGACAACTACCCCCCAGACATAGTACCAGCGTGACTTGGGTATTTTCATATCTAGCTTAGATGACGGCTATTTCGACACCAAACATGTAGTATTTATCGTAAATCATTTTGTTTGTCATGTTTGTAGTTGAAAATGTCATAAAAATCCCTCTTTCTACTTCTGACTTGTTGATGATGATCTTGTGACACTTTTATATCCCATCATGTGATTTTAAACTAATCTTGCTCAAGTTGCTGTGAATGAATCAGTTGTGGAGCTGCTTTGTTTAGTGATTGTGATAATATTCATGCTTGTTTTACCCATTTACGTCAAGAACATTGACTTGGTTATGTCAAAAGTTATACCTCTTTGCTTTATTTTCCCTGCATCTATGCAAATATGGTGTTCTGAAAATTGCGTCGCAGTTTTATCTCTTTTCTATGTTTGTGTTTGTAGTGAAGGTATATCCAATTTGAACGTGTTCCGAAAACTCAAAAATTTGCAGTGTAGTTTTGCAGTGTATTTTGATTAGTGACTGTGCAAAATGGTGATATTCCTCAATGCTGTCGAGATGATATACCTTTTGTTTATCCCGATTCCCAAATCATTGCTTACAGTTATTCTTAAAAGTATTTAGCTGTCGATGTTGGTTTTCTTGGGTTTCAAGCTATATTGCTTTTTAATCCATGTACATCTCCGTGCTGTCTTATCTATATTGTTGCCTGTGCTGTTTATCATGTCTTATGTTTCCTAGATTGGTAGACCACTGCTGTTGGAAGTGGAAGCTAAAATGGTGGAGGGAAAAAGTGATGAGTTGTTACCATAGTAACCCCTCTTATCTTCATGTTTAAGATGACCTGGTATAAACCCCGTTTTCAATTGTAAGAAATATGGTTTGAAGACCACTGGCGCTGGTAATAGAAGCTAAAATGGTGGAGGGAACATAGTTGAGCAAACGTCTCAATTTTGACCAAATAAATCATCAGATTAATAAATTAGATAAATTAAATAAATTAAACACTCTATTATATATATATATATATCACAATCCATGTACACATTGATAGGTATTGGATCGGGGAAAATGGATATATCTGTGAAGGTACTTTTTCTCAATACTTAAAGGTAAAGACCAGTTTTGGAAACGCCCCTCTCTCAAAAAAATGAAATGGAAGCTCTCATTACCAATCATGTGAAAGAATATGTTTTGACTAATACGTGACGATACAAATTTTGCCGGGAAAGTCGGGAAACCGTCTACTAATTGATATATTTGGTAAATTATTATATCTATTGGGACCAAATAGATATCGCGCATGTGGTCGCGTAGTCCCATATACATCTTTCTGTGTACAGACTGGGCCGAATTTCTTATAATTTTGATGATTCCAGAACCTTGCAGTACACACCAATACTTATATGCTAGATGATCAACTTTTTCTGATCGATTCCACAACGTTTCTTTCACAATGCAATCGCATGACCAGAACTGGCCTTTATCTTTAAGTTAAAAATATGTTAAATTACTTTGTGGTCTAAGAAAATGATACCATTTATGCTCCTATTCGTAGATTTTTGTTAAGCCATACTATACTAGAAGCATTGCCACAAAATCCCCTCTAGCGCCATATCTGGTCAGCTATAGCAGTATGGTCCTGTAACTCGCTGCTTCCCGCATCGAGAGTATTGAGACCTCTGCTAAGTGCGCACTTTTGGCAAGTTGACCATGGGATGGGGCTTTGTAATAAACAGTATATACGCCAGGGCAAAAAGTTCATCAGTTTAGTATCGCTTTAAATCAACAAGTTTGTGCGCGTGTTGTATCTAAAGGTTTGCGGGGGGGGGGGGTATACGATTTAACAGAAATGCCAAGAATTTTGTGAGTATTGAAATGTCTTAATGTTCATTTATGAGAATGTTTCCATCATGTAAGAAATTAGTGCATTCCATTGTATAGTTTATGCACATAGTTATTCAGATCTCATATCCATATATTCACGCCACGAATTATTCCATTTTGACTCATGCAACTCGATTGGCGCAAAGCACGCATTAAGTCCACGGCACACTATCTTTCTGCGATCCGATTTTCGAAGAAATGGCAATTATATTAGATACGGAAATCTAAACTAACATCATCTTCCTGATTTAGGTTCTGAATAATCAAAAGAATACTAACATCAGAAATCTAGTCAGAATAAAAGACGAGTCGGCTTCAGATCGTAGACAATCGCACTACTGGTATGACGTCACCACGATTCTGAGCCGATTTAGCTTCTTCTCCAAGGAAGCTTGAAATCAATTGAAATGAAAATTGTATGAATCATATGATTATTCAGATCAAAGATCACTAAGATTTTAGAAGTATGAATGTTCATATCAAATGCTATTGCAAAGTCTTCCAAAATCGGATCGTAGTCAGATCGTAAAGTGGTCGGTACTAAATCGGTGGGCTTGCATCTACCCTGCCCATCGTTTATCGTACTATTAGTCACTACATTCCATTCTTTCTCCATTCAGTACCTTTCTATATAATTTCGATTTATTCTTTTCGTAATATATTCATTGATCTAATTCGTTCATGGCAAAAGCATTTCGCTCCTCCTACCTTCATGATTTTATTAATTAAAATACTTATGTATTTAGGTATCTTAGTTATTTTTATTTATTTATTTGAAGGCAGATATTATGTCTCTTTCTTTCTTCAAAATGCA
The DNA here is from genome assembly GCA_037976565.1 of Mesocentrotus franciscanus. Lineage (NCBI taxonomy): Eukaryota > Metazoa > Echinodermata > Echinoidea > Camarodonta > Strongylocentrotidae > Mesocentrotus > Mesocentrotus franciscanus. The sequence goes on along the minus strand of CP137683.1, from coordinate 25,047,845 downwards.
TACCCCTATCCTATTGCACTTACATTACGAGAAAAAAATCCACCCAATCACAAAAGCACAATCCATTCCATAGGCAGATTCACAAAGGTGGACCAGCGGCCGCCCCTCCTCATATGAAAAAAATACAAGGGGCTATATACATGTTCGCTTTTCAGAAGTGGCGGTCTTCAAACATTTCGCCTCTCTTCTCCTCTATTGTTCTCCTGGATCCTCAAATTATTCAAGTGTATGACAAATATTTACATTTATATCCGCATTTAAAATCCATACCCCTCTTAGTCCAAACATTCTCTTGCTTTGTAGTGTTTTCTCCCTCTTTCCTGGGAGGGGGGGCGGAGGAAGAGTGGTGATGAACCCATTTTGTTGTTTCATCGCAGACGTGTGGTCACATGTGGTCGAACCAGTTCTATGCAGCGACGAGGTTTCTGGTCATCTTTCCGAACGGCGTGTGTTATGAGATAGATGCCGAGCTCAACTTTCACAGCGTCGCGAAAAGAAGGCCTTGCCTCGAACGTGAGTGAGTTGATTCTTGGACAACTAGCCCCCAGTTCGATATGTCCCCGGTTCACTATGCCCCTCAGGTCATTATCCCTTGTACAACTATATTTACTATTACCACTGTGTATTTTTTGTATAATTATCTTATCTTAAAATATTGACGTATTGATTCATTGAAAGTGAACTAATGGCCAAGCCTTTTTATATTTCCAGTAGAAAATGCTAATGACCGACCGATTAATCGTCTAGATCTAACTTTGGCAGTGTGCTGTAGATCTGTCGAATTTGGCGGTGATTTATCAAATGACAAAGATTCTCATCACCATATTATTAATCATATTTTATTGAAAAGAGACACGGTTTACCCAAGTGCAACCTGTTTCGCCAGTTTCTCTGCTGTGGGTATCATTGAGGTATGTAGAAATGTACACAGCAGTTTCCGGTATCACGATTAATTCTTAGAGGAGTGCCTTTTTTTAACTGGTAGAAAAACATGAAGGTACATGTAAGGCCCGAGAAAGCTTTGAGAGGAATTATGTAAGTGGTGGGTTGACTTGGAACACTCTCTGAAAACTTCTGATTGACACAACATGTGTTTCTTGAGGTTTAGGTAGACGTTGATATTTCTATGGTGACTATACGTTTAGTCATAACCAACAATCTGATAAACGACAAGATTTGCCTTTCACCATACTGTCGGCAATTAAAGGTATAGACCAGTTTTTGAAACGCCCCCCTCTTAAAAAATGAAATGGAAGCTCTTATTACCAATCATGTGAAAGAATATGTTTTGACTAATACGTGATGATACAAATTTTGCGGGGAAACCGCCTACTAATTGATATATTTGGTAAATTATCATATCGATCCGGCCTGGATAGATATCGCGTAGTCCTATATACATCTTTCTGTGTACAGTGCTTGTAACTTTACCAAGACTGGGCCAAATTTCTTATCATTTTGATGATTCCAGAACCTTGCAGTACACACTAATACTTATATGCTATAGATGATCAACCTTTTCTGATCGATTCCACAACGTTTCTTTCACAATGCAATCGCATATCCAGGTCTATACCTTTAAAGAAAATGTTCTTGGCTCAGAGTGTTTTAGGGGTGTCGCTAGACATTTCTTTCAGTTGTGGGGCTATCGGACCAAATTGTTTACAGGTTAGTAGAAAAGCTAAAAGAAAGAAAAAAAGTTATTCAAGCTTGATGACAAATTGTCCAAAATTCCGAAATTTTACTGGAATGTATTTGAATAGTGGAGGGGGGATGGTGTCACATCGCACACCTAGCGACGATCATCATGTTGTCTGACGCATTTTGTCTCATCGAGAGGTGGACATTGTCATTGGGGCATCGCTTATACCACTTTGATTGTAGGGGTGTCGCTTACAAAAGAATAATTCATTGACAGAAAATCTAATGATTTGATACCGCCAAAATGGAAATATGCCCCCCCAAATTATGAAGTTTTGAGCCTGTAAAAATGTACTCGTCAAATTGTTACGCAACACTGAAGGATTTGTAAATAGATAATTTGAGTGGAGGTGGGGTGTGACACATCCTTACCCCACCCCGATCTAGCGATACCCCTTCTCACAAAAAATGAAAGGCTGAATGAAGTGCAATAATTTTCGTTTCTAGAAATCAAAGTAAGTGAGATAGAAAGTAGTATGACTGAACATGTACATTTGGTCCGTACCTATATATAATTTGGGAAGTTATTTCAGTGTGGTATAATAAAATAAACTTTTCATTGCCCTTGAAGTTCAGTGAAATATCTTCCCTTTCTATTAGGTTGATATTCGATCAAAATTGACACGCGCCTTGTGTTGAATAATCTGTACTTAGCATATCGAATCGTGGGCAATGTAGGCCTATATTGAATTTAAAGAAAATAATGTGGGAATCCACAACTTACCTTTAAAATTGCTTCCAGACCATTTCTCACCTACGTCAGAAACAACTCGGTAATGTTTGTGTCATAAATCACAGTTGGGATAATCGGGATGATTTATGCCGATTACTTTACCAAGAAAAGCGAACTCTCGCTGACTTATGTCAATATAATCGTCCTAGAAGATAGCGATGGTTTACGCTTTATGACAAAAACCGCTGTCGTAGTCATGATAAATGACACTCGTATTCGTGCATGAAACAATTTTTCTTCAGTTTTGTGTTAAAGGGACACCGTAGGTCTAATGATTCCGGTAGCTAACCAAGATATAGAGTGTCTCTCTCCATGACAACAACAACAACAAAAATGACTAGAATTTTTTCACATGAAAAATGATAGTATACAAGATTGCCAAATTTGGTAGCGGATGTTTTTTTTTATGGAGCGTTTTGAGACGCGAGATAGGAGTTCAAATTTGTCAACTTCTAATGAAACTGCGATTTAAACTATCGTATAATTTCATGGCTGTATTTAATATGTCGTTAAAAACGCCTAAAAAAGTGAACAGTGTGTGTGGAATATTATGTTTGTGTTCAATGTGACGTTAATAACAGCTTGAAGAAAGCTCAGGCACAATACCATTAGTAAAACTACACAAGGAATCGTTATTTTCTACAAGGAGCACTGCCAGTGGATATCTTCAACATTGTTCAAAAACGATGCGTATACAAGAAAACAAAATACTCGACCACCGTTTGCAAATTGTGTGTAATTTTTCTCCAAACAAGATTCCCCGTCTACTGGTACTGACGAAATTTGCCCCGCATTATTGGACGTATTCTAGTCCGTTTTTTGTGGGCCACCCTGTATAATTTTTGGCGGTTGTGTTGTTTGGTCTAATGATAGGTTTTCAAAAGAAATCGATGAAAATCCGTTAGAAAAATGTTAATTTCATACTGCTGTGGTTAAATGTGTAAAGAGAGAAAAAACATGATTGCAAATATTTTTGAGAAAAAAAATCATTATAAGGCAATTTCAGTAGCCTTGTACATCACCTTTTGAAATATGCGAACGTTATAATGATTTCTACGTAATCAGGGGGGTTTCACAAGACTAAGATCGACTTTAAGTTGGACTTAAGTATGGCGCGCCATTCATGCCATTGGTTTTTATCACCATTGGTCTCTAAACTATAATCTTTAGATAATATTTTTTCCTTCAATAATGAACCATCAAAAAATGTAAACTCTGTAGATTTGAGACCACGATTTGTATGTCCCTTGAGAGACCAATGCCAGTAAATGGTAAGAGCAAATAGTGGCATGAACGGCCTGTCATACTTAAGTCCAATTTAAAGTCAATCTTAGTCTTTGTGAAACACCCCCCCCCCCTGAACTTGAATTTCTATGGGTTTACAATAGAGTATTGGCACACCCTTGAATTGATCTTTCAAGAGTCTTTACGATCGTGTTAAAATATCCGACTCGTGAGTATGAAAGATTCACCGACTCTGAAAGTTCGGAGGACTTTTAAGTTATAATGGTACTTTTGCTTGAATTACGATGCACTCAACACAGGTAAGATTTAGTTCTTTTAAATACATACCTATTTATGGAGTTATACAAAAATATTCTAGGCCAGTATTTTTGGAAGTATGAATCTTGGCGAGTTGATTGATTATTTGGGGGAATGATTACGTTTCGTACGTGCATGACTTGTTTGCAAGAGAATAAGAATTAAAGTGCATCTTGATGTTATTTTCTACATTTAACAAGATCGCAAAGACTTTCTAAAAATCTTCCAAAGGCAATTTCAATATCCCTGTCCATCATCTGTTGAAATATATGCGAACATGACAGTCGCGAATGACGTCATCACAACATGATTTATATCTACAATACAACAGTAAATTGACCTTAAGTTATTTCACGAAAGTCTTTGCGATCGGATCATTTGATTGTGTATTGTCTTGCATTTGCCCCAATTTCAATTAATCAATGGAAAGCTCGTAATCCTTCAACTACTAAACGAGTTTCCATGGTATTTCAGAAAAGGTTCCATCTTGTTTTGGTTGCTTTATTTTGATGTTGTATTTTAAAGTTTTAAGTACTTGCAAGATGAAGGTTTTTCACAAAATAAAATCTTAGTGTATTAGTAATTTCAAGTGTTACTGATCTGTAAGGGGGTATTGTCAACCACCGTAAATGACTGTAACTGGGCTGAGCAGAGCAGAATTTGAAATGAATGAAATCAAACCGATTTGCGTGCTAATTTATTTTCATTCTTATTTGTCACTCGTACATTGTAGTCTCAGATGAAACCTTGAAATCTTACAATCTTTGTTAAGAGCTAATACTTGCGTTTCGATTTCACTATTTTTATTGCAAGCGTTTTAGTAAAGGCTAAAGTTAAAACCATACTGTACGTACTAGAAGCACTTTCTCAAAATCCCCTCTAATGCCATCTCAGGTCAGCTGTAGCAGTATGTCCCGTAACATTGGTAACTCGCTGCTTCCCAAGCTGCGCTTGTTGGTTGTCGCATCGAGTCCTCGTTGCGAAGTGGAAATTAGGTAGGGCCTATTTGGTTACGCACTGTTGGCAAGTTGGCCATGAGATGGAGCTGTCCAAAAACATTACCCTTGGGCAGAAAGCTCATCAGTTCAGTATCGCTTTAAAATCTTTAATGCCCTTGCGAAAGTTCAACCTTATTTATATTATATTACTATGACATATTCTATTATCAAGGTTCCCAGCTACCTTTGAAATCAGGGAAATTTATTGTTTTGACGGATCAATCGAATCGGGGGGAACCAGGAAATTACTTAATTGGCCCTTGAAGAAAGTATCCGGTGTCTTGTCCTGTGTCTTGTATTTTTTCACAGATTTTTGTTTTCTCGGTTTTTTAACAGAACTTCCTGATTCTATAGACTTTTGCAGAGCGATTTCTCAAATATGCTGATCACGAAATGAACATAATTTAGCTACGGAAGCTTTCAGAAACAGTAACTTTTCTTTTGTCCTATGATTAGAAAGTTTATTCTCGTATCTCTGACCTGTCGGAGCATCCGATCCTCCATGTGCCATTTTATCATACATTTCCTTCAACTGTTTTGTTGTGGTTGATGTTGGCATGTACCTCGGAGGTAAAAGAAAACAAAGAGGATATCCTGACATATCTAGATCAGTTAATAGAATCCCCCGCGAACTATTAATGGGTTTTACATAAATATGATCAGATGCCTTGTACAAGATACCAGATCCCTTATATTATAGGGATCCTACACTTTGATTACTGTTAAATTTTGAATGGGGGTGTGGGATCAAAGCTTCTCAACGCATTTCCCAACAGATAAGAAAAACAATAAAGGAACAGTTTGCCGACAAGAATAAAACTTACATTAATAAAATTGCTTGAGTTTACAAGAAAGAAGTGATACTTGTAATTTATACTTTGAACAATTTTTAAAACGAATTATGGATTTTCACACAGAAAGGGGCAGGGGTGACACCCCATCTCATGATGTATATGTTCTTGTCTTTTTCCATTTAGAGTCTCTTACGATGAATAAAATTGGAAGAATATTTTTACTTTTAAAAAATAGTTGCTTATTTTGTGTCTGTCTAGAACTCAGTTGCTAAGCTGTACAACTTTATAGTTAACAAGATGACTGGCTAGTCGTATGTAGCTGAAATTAAGTAGAGACATCTTTACAAGGCTTTGATTTTGATTCAAATTGATTTGAAATGTCAACGATACATTCATATACATTATGGGATATATAAAGAAAGAAAAGAAATATTTAACTAGACAGGATATGCTTGGAATGTTCCGGTTGTTAAATGGGGAAAATACGTGTCAGGCCCAATATTGACTGCAATTGTTGTACACAAAGTAAATGGCGAAACCTGGAAGAGTGAAAATATCGGAATATTGCCCGCTTGTAACGGCTAGTTTGTTGACTGGGCAATATGCATTTTAATTGCATGGTAAAATTACCTTGAATTATTATAGTGATAGTAATTATCGTATTTTCAATGGGGCAAGCGCTTGTATACGAAGTATTTTTGTCCGCTTGTATCGTGGGGGGCAAGAAGTCAGAAATACTGTGACAAGCCAAAAAGTCATTTCCTTTCCCCTTTTTGACCGGTGGAGGGGGGATATGCCCCAGATACCCCCTGGATTCGCCACAGTAATTAATCTCAAATTCATGTATGTGTACATTTTAAAGAAGAAAATATTAAGATATTTTTGTATTCGTTGCTCGTTTATAGAGGTACAGATAAAAGCCGACAGCCAGGGCAAAGGGATAGCATGGCATGGCTGGTGCCAGGCTGGCTTCAGTGCGACCTACTCCATGGACGGCAGTACTCTCATCTTAGGGGCGGTCGGCTCATTGGCATGGAGGGGTAAGTTTGTAGAGATAATTTGTGTGCTAAGATCCACAAAGTTGTTCACTCTTATCATTTTGCCTAGAGTTAATGCTCCTCGAGCTCTTAGCAGATCCAAAATGAAACAATGAAGTTGGGGCAAGTTAAGTTCTCTTTCAGAAACAAATTTCTATTTCTTTCTACTTTTCTAGATAATGTATCTATCATAGATATTTTTAAAGGATACTGATAGCATGATCTCCCAGTTTATCCTTATTTGAAACAGGATGAAATGAATAGTATTATTTCATAACTTTTAAATACATATGTACAGTCTTTTCTATTAAGAGGAAATGGTAAGAGAGAAATGATTGGTGTTGTGGTCTAGTGGATTCTCCGGACTGTGAACTACAAGGTACAGGGATCAAATTCCTGCCTCAGCACTAACGTCCAATGGCAAGACATTTAATAACCTACATTTACCACCCTCAATCCAGGTGTAGTTAGTAGGTACCTGGTAGGGTCATTCCTGGTATGCACTTATCGTTACGATTGCCAGAGCTAAAGCCAGGGTTATATCAAAAATCCTTTGGAAGCGCATAGAGAATCATAATGTAATATGCGCTATACAAGAATGGTATATTATTACAGTGAAACCTGCTGTAGCTACCACCTCTATAGAAAGACCACCTGTCCATTAAGACCATATTTTTTTAATTTCCCTTGAAAATAAGTTTTCATCGAAACCTGTTCTAAAGGAACCTGTACATGAAGACCTCCTGCCTATTAGGACCATTTTTCTTGTCTCCCTTGAGTGGTCTTTAATATACAGGTTTCACTGTATCAGTAAATCTTATGAAAAGTCCTATGTTTGCTATAATTTTCTCTTCAGGTAGTGTTGTGTCGATCTCATCAAGCGGAACCACCGTGGCTGATGTTACACAGTGGTATCCTCCAGGGGACAAGGATGAAAGCTATGTTGGTAAGTCCTGTCAAGACGAGATTGAGTTCTAGGAAAGTTGAAAAACGATTTGTGACTTTTCCAATTCTGTTTATGTCAGTTGGAAGGTTCCAGATGTTAAATGGGGAAAATATTTATCTGGCTCAATATTGACTGCAATTTTTGTACACAAAGAGATTGAGATCTTTAAAAAAGTGAAAAAGATTTGTGACTTTTCCCATTCTTTGTCAAGACGAGATTAAGTTTTAGGAAAGTCAACAAATTATTTGTGACTATTTCCATTCTTTTTACATCAGTTTGGAAAAAAATGTCACCTGAAAAGGATTTTTTCTATTTACAACAACTGTTTACAAAAGAACAAGCTGAAAGTTTACATATATGATTAGATGATGGATGCATTCAAACAGAGTGCAGGTAATTGAATATTGAACTAATTGCAATAAGGAGACATAATGAGAAAATGGTGAGTTTCATTTTGTATACTTCAGAGGGGGAAGACATCCCTGACATATTCATTTGAATAAAAGCAAAATATTCAGATATAATGTGTCTGCCAGTGAAAGTTTAAGAAATATGTGTTGAAGAATTTGAAAGTCTTAAATTTTTTATTTGTATGAGTCACTAGAAAATATAAGTTATTCTAGAGTTTGATGAAAGAGTTTTTTATTTTATTTTGGAGGACCTTAATGTATGAAACATGTTTCCAGCACATACATTTATATTTTAATGTTTCTCTGTTCCACTTAGTAGAAATGTATCTGAAATGAAAAGACATGAACAGAACTCTATCAAAACGTTAAAAATAAAACTGTAGTGGGAAATCATTGATTTGATTTTATCAATATAAATCCTTTGAAGGTAGTCTCCTCCACGCAAAAGAAATCATGATATCAAACAATATGTGATAGTGCAAAGACTTCTATTGTTCTTAGACTTAATAATCATAACCATATTATGTTAGATTCATAAAGGAATTATTAAATTTAACACATTTTGTTTTATGAAATGTTATTGCATTTCTCAGACATTGTCAGTATTTACAGATTATCTGTTACATTTAAGGAAGGAACTTCACTCCAGTATTGCTATTTTTCTAGGAATAGGAGAACAGATATATATAAGTTAATGTTAATGTTAATTAAAGGTTAATGTGCACTTTTCAGTATAAATATCTTAGTGGTCTAGGAATGTGATATTTAAAGAGAAGGTTGAGTTCTGAGAAGAGGGACCATGTTGAATGATCAGAAGGACGAATAAATAAGAGATCATTGTAGACAATGTTCATGTATAAGTGGCCATCTTGAAAGTGCTTTATCCAGGTATTCCTCCGCCAATCACGGCCTCATTACGCACATCAATGAACTACTGGTGTAGTTCATATAGTACCACAACAGTTATCATTGTATTATGCAAGTGTGGAAGAAGATCAGAGAAAAAATGTTCCCTGAAAAGCATGGCTCTTCAAATGCCTTAATATTCTAAATATGGCATGTAACATCATAAAAACTGGGACAGATTTTTATGCCACATGTCCGTGTAGTCCCATATACGTCTTTCTGTGTACAGTGCTTGTAACTTTACCAAGACTGGGCCAAATTTCTTATCATTTTGATGATTCCAGAACCTTGCAATACACACTAATACTTATATGCTAGATGATCAACCTTTTCTGATCGATTCCACAACTTTTCTTTCACAATGCAATCGCATATCCAGAACTCAACTTTATCTTTAAGCTTCTTAAAAGTAAATGATATCTTTGTAAAAGAAGTATGTCATCTAATTGTTCAGGAAATACTTTATACCATGCATATATGGCAATACAAAATTTGATCGAGAATATATTTCAAGTACAAGAGTGGCTCAGATGATTGAATTTGGGAATTAATATTGAGTTTTATGAGGAATTGTTTCTAAAGCAACCATGAGGATATGGTTGGTTTTTAACTAGACAAGGAAATATTTGTCATAAAATAGGAGTAAAAAGAAATCAATGTAAAAAGACATATCACAGTAGTAAATAATTAGATGAGCCTTTCTCAAAGTATCAACCAAAATTGTGAAATCGTGTGTTTATCAAAAGTATAGGAAATAAAAGAAAAAGTGGCCAACAGCAAGTCAGCAACAATGACAAAGATAGAATGTGCTCAAAATTGATCCTGATTATGAGAATCGGCATTATATCTGGGAATAATGATATCCTAATATCTATATTTTAGACAATATTGACAAAATTTGATCACTTGATTGAAGCTGAAATTTTAATTTTAAAATGTTATACATGTTCAAAGAATGAAAAAAAGAGTTGATCAAGCACGATACTTTCACTTTTATTTGTTTTTCTTTCATTTCATTTGATGGTCAAATGTATAAGTTTGAAGTGCTCCATATTGGAGTAATCACCTCACATCCGTACCGTACAACTCAAAAACGATAATACAGAGTTCCTAAGTGCACTTGAATCAAAGATTCTTTTTTCCTTCCCTATTACAATGAAATACTTTCCCTCTTTATTCTCAAAAGTTCTAATCTTACAATGAAAAAACTATATTAGCTGCATTTACACTGCAAGCAAAAATGTTTGATTTTTCTCACATCCTGGTGTTTCATTAATTATTAAAGGAACTACCGGTAAACACAAGGAAAAACACAACCAAAAAACCCACCTCTTGAATGTTTTTTTTGTTTAAACACTGGCAGAATTTCACTGGTTTTTGCAGTGTAAACAAAACATTGGTGAAAGATTCTGCAATTCTTACAATTTATTAATCAGACATTTTAGCGGTTGAATTAATGTCTGGAAGTTAATGAACTTGATCCTATTTGCTGTTGGTAGAGTATTATATTTTCTTTAATTTGATATTTTTTTAATTATAATTTATTGATGGTTTATATGAAAATTGTGAACAATAAAGAGTGTCTACTTTGGTTTTTTGCTTGCTGAGTGTCGATCTGAAATGTGATTAACCCACATTTTGTTTTGTGTTGCAGGTTATGCAGTTAGCTCTGGCCATTTTGTATCACCCACATCGATGGAGGGGGTGACAGGGGCTCCAAGGGCATATGAAAAGGGGCACGTTTACATCTATAATCTGCAAACTTTTCAACTTATCTCCAGCGTCAAAGGGGAATCTGTAAGTTTGAACAGAGTTTTTCATGTTTTCTCCCAAACCACAGAAAAACTTTACTTTCTGTGGCTGATTCATATAAACATACTGTAAGCCTCGTTTTGACGTGCAACGGTAAACTATGGTGTTCTTCTTTTTTTCCCTTTTTTTTTGGTGTAATTTGCTTCAAATTTCTGTATCTTATAATACCGAGCTCAGTGAATATGCATCGGACCTTTGTCGCACGCAGTTCCCTTTCATTTGCATGATAAAAGATTACTACTGTGATTATTATTATTATGTGTATTATTATTATTATTTATATTATTATTATTATTATTATTATTATTATTATTACTACTACTACTAATACTATTATCATTGTTATCATTGTTATTATTATTAATATTTGTTTAGATGAACACCTACTTTGGAGCTGCCGTTTTAGGTATGGATATCAATCATGACGGGCTGACAGACCTGCTGGTTGGGGCACCGCAGTACTCACAGGACCAAGATGAAGGCAGAGTCTACATCTTCATCAACGATGGAAATGTAAGACAGTTACCATGGCAACAGGAGTAAAATAATAATGACGATAATTGGGATTTAGAATGAGTGAAAACGTGATTGCAATATTTAAAATTTGAGGTTGTGATGATTATGTTAGTTTTTATGGTTGATGTATTTGAGATGATGATGAATTACTTTTTTGATAGTGATGTTGTTTATCTAGGAGATGGTGATGATAATGATGATGATGATGATAATGGTGAGGTTGGTGACTGGTGATGATGATGATGATGATGATGATGATGATGATGATGATGATGATGATGATGATGATGATGTTGATGATTATGATGATAGGGGTAGTTATAGTATTAGTATTGGAGGGAGGACATATTTGAGTTTTGTTTTACTAATGATGATAAGAATGATGATGATGATGATGATGATGATGATAGTGATGTTGGTGATGATGAGGATAATTGTGATTGTAATGATACTAATAATAACAAAAGCTGATGGTGATGATGATTGATGATGATGATGATCACACTAGTTAGTGATGAAGAGATTATATGCTTAAGATGATCATGATGATGAATGATTTCTCATCAAAAAGATGGTGGAAATAATGATGGTGATAGCAAAAAGACAAGATGGTGTCGTTGTAGATGAATCTAATCAACATACAGTATGGACCAAGGAACCAGGGGGTAATGGAGGTACTTGCATTTAATATGTGGTACACGGGATGTGCGCTCTAATTGTTTGCTTTTTTAAGCAAATAATTCACTAAAATTTTCCTCACTTTTAAATCTATTTTCTTCAGAATAATACCTCGAACACATTCTTACTAAAGTGCAAATTCCAGATGCAAAAATCATTGAAAAGGAATTTGCTTTTTCATCCAAAGTCCTCCACGATGCCAAAATGACCCTTGAAAATCGATATTGGTTTGAAGGCTACGGCCGCACACCCCAATCTAAACCTAATCTTCCCTCTCCCCTGCTCTACAATCATGGCACATTATATTTTCATCAATTTTCTTTACATCCTTTCTATCCTCCTGTCCTTAATTACAGGCTATTATGAGAAAAGTGGATGTCAAATTAGTGGGCAGTAATTCTGTTGGGGCTCGCTTTGGATCTGTAATTGAGTCAGTAGGAGACCTTAATGGAGATGGATACGAAGACGTGGCCATCGGAGCACCGTATGAAGACTACAGCAGGGGGGCAGTCTACATCTATCTCGGTGGAGAGTATCACCTCAGGAAACCATATAGTCAGGTATTCTTCTTAAAGACTTCAAGTATGAACATGTTTGCCTGATGTCCTTAAAGTGTGCTAATCACCAAAACATGTGTTGCTCTTGATGTATGTGGTTCCATGTGGCTGTACTGTATTCAAAATATGAGCTCCAAATATTGCTTTTACAAAGAGATATTGCTATTTAAATACGTTCTCACTTTTCTCAGTGGACACTTAAACATCTTGTTAAGTAGACTTGTCAACACACGCATATGCACTTGCATAGAAAAGGTGCGCACAGTCAATTTCTTTTGCTATACTGGCCAGCAGTCAGTAGCGAATTTCATTCCTGTAGTTTTGACCAATCAGAGGACTAGAATCTTGTCATGTGGTATATAATACTGATTTTCTCCTGATTTATGTTTTCCAGAGGTTAGTTGGATCAACCAACATGGTTTCATTTGGTTACTCTATCTCTGGAGGAATGGACATGGACAACAACGGCTATCCAGACATTGTCGTCGGCGCTTATGAGAATGATACTGCTGCCCTCTTTTTGTGAGTCAGAATTTTGCTTTTTAATTTGTCTCTGCTATGAAAATAGTTGGTAGAAGTCAATTTTGCACTAATTTCTAATTAATTTGTCCACTTCTTTATCTTTACTTTAAAAATTGAAAATATTTCTTAATAATTTGTTAATGTAATTTTCCACTTCTTTGTCTTATCTATGGAATAATTGTTACATCTATAGTTGAACATCTCCTGGGGTGGATATGTTTGCACCATGAATATAATTAATGTTATTGATATCAGTGAACGGTTATACCTTTGATTATGACAAAGTAGAGTTGTAATAGAGTTCAGGCTTTTGGATACCCTTCTAATATCTAGATACATCCAAAGTTGTCTTGAGGCTTGTTCACAAATGACTTCCAAAGCGTTTTTTTCAAGTGTAAATGCACTTTACATTTTAGTATCTATTACAACAAAACACATATACGGTAAGTGAGAACGCGTAGGACCTTTGTTGCACGAATACATTTTTCTCGCCCTCTTTGCCTTCATTCACACGCAAAAAGAAACTTCAACTGTGGGTTTGGGCATCATATGTATATAAACCTGTATAAGTACCTTTTTAACACACACAAACCTGCATTAGCAACCACCTGTATAGAACTAAAACAAACTAACAAAGATCACTTTTAGTGTCTTCATTTGGTGGTCTTTCAATACAAGTCCTACTCTATTGAGATACATTGCTGTGTTCTTACCCAAACAGGAGTCGACCTGTTATCGAGATGGAAGCTTTCCTTACGTTGACACCAACCCTGATCAACACCAACCTTGCAGAATGTATGCTCAATGGAAGACCTGAGACCTGTCTTCACCTCACCGCCTGCGTCAAATACACCGGAGCCTCTGTACCATACAGAATAGGTAGATATACATGTACTAGAATGTAATTTTGATTTGGACTTCTTTATTCAGGATAGCAACATCAGTATTTAAGGAAACCTCACTCCAAAGAATAAGTGTAGGTATGCTGAAAGATGAGATTTATTCCTGCCTTTTGATGTCCTTATGAAAATGTACAAGAGATATATAAATAAAGATATTCTTGGCATGATGTAATGCCTTTTAGCATGACATGGGTGCAGCCATTTTCTTGAAAATGTAACGTACTAGGAGAAATAGTAGAGTGTCTTTTTAATTCAATAACAAAACCTTTACTGTTCAATGAGGGAAAATCATAGCTGAGAAGGTCAAAATTATATTTGATGAAAAATATATAAACAGGGGAACAATTGTGACTCATTTATGTAAAAGTACTAAAATATAACAGTTGACAAATCTATCTCATTTATGAGAAACCTTTACCCCAAAAGCTAGAGCAACAAATTATTTATGCAATTTTCATTCTGACAATTATAATACTAAATATAATAGCAGGTGAATGAAATACTGCATCACCACACATGTGGGAAGGAAGCATCCATAAATTTGAAAAAAATTAGGCCTTCTTGATAAACGACTTCGCATAGTACGTCACGTTATCAAGTAAATGGTGATGCCCATGTCATGCTGAGAAATTGTACATCATGCTAAGAAAATCTTACTTTATACCTCTCTCATACACTTTGGTGGGAAATCTTGTAGATTCATTGGCAAGATTACAATATACCTCTCTGAATAAATAAAGATATTTCTGGGGTGAGGTTTCCTTTAATACTAATCTTCCTGCTGGCCCTGTAATTACTATACCCCAGCATTGCTAGGCACCATTAACACCTGGTTTGGGAGGGGCAAATGTGGGCAAAACACCTTGTCCAAAAGATATAAGCGCCAAGCAAGGATCGAACCTGGGACCTCACATATGAGAGTGTAGAGCCTTCACCCATATACTACAGTGGACCAAACTTTCAGGCCACATGTTTGTGTAGTCTCATATACCTACCTACATGCATGTGTGCCATGTATGTGATCTTCAGCAAGAGTGAGTCAATTTCTTCTTCTGTTGATCATTCGAAAACCTCACAGTATACATCAATTCTTATGTAATACCCACATTAACCTTATCCAGTTGCTTCCAGTCCATGTAATTGTGTATGGCTGGTACTTAACTTCATCTTAAAGGGCAATCCAACCCTTGAAATAAGTAATTTTGTGTGTTAGAACATATGGGAATTTTTTTTTTCGCCGCTACATCACAGAGACATTACTGATTCAGCCAATTACAATTTTCAAAAAATCTTTACTTTCTCATTTTTGTTTAATTCATTCATACTTTCACTAGTCTACTTCTCTGATTTTTCTGCTTTCCTTTAGAGTAGTTTGCTATCAAGGTTGGATTTCCCTTTAATATATTTTTATGAACTTGGTATAACCAGACTGTTTTGTGAGCTCAAAATGTCATCAAGGTCAATCATCTACTACATTCTTCACAAAATACTCTTTGCTATCAGAAGCCTAGTTGTCAGCAAGAATGCCAGCTTTCCTCCAATTCTGGCTTTGAATATTCTTGTCATTTCCTTTGTTCCACATTCCAAAAATATGACCAATCCTGAAGCAATGTAGAGGCTGTTTTTAACAGATGCTTATCAGCTGCTCATAAACTGTTTGTGTAACATGCACTTTCTTATTGTTTTATGTGATTCTGTATGTCTTGCCAGCAGAATTTTGCACAAATATATTTGTTTCTGTCTCTTTATCTACCCTTCTCTCTCTCTCTCTCTCTCTCTCTCTCTCCTTCCTCTTCTTTCTGTATTTGACTCACCTCTTCATCACTCCCTTTCTGTCACTTTCTTTTGGTCTCATTTTCTTTCCTCTCGCTCTCTTTCTCTCCCCCACTCTCTCTTTCACTCTATCTTGTATCTGTCTCACCTCTTCATCATTCATGGTCTTATGGTCTTTCTCTCTCTTTATCTTTATGTCTGTCTCTCTCTCTCTTACTCCTCATTTCTCTATCCTACTTACTCACCTCTTCATCCCTCACTCTCTAATTTTCTTATTGTCTCTTTATCCCCCCGTCTGCCCCCCTCTCTCTCTCTCTCTCTCTCTCTCTCTCCCCTCTCCCCTCTCCCCTTTCACATAATAGGTATGGACTATGTGTTGGAGGTGGACTACTACAAGATTTCTACTGGACTTCCATCAAGGGTCACCTTTGCTAAAGATGGGGTCGTCCTGGGGCCAAGGGTTGTGCGCAATATTCAGCTGGTCAAAGGTCAACAGACTTGCCATGACATTGATGCCTATTTCAGGGTAAATATGAATTTAGTCCTGCAGAACTCAAAACTGTCGTCAACCTGCCTTACAGAATCACGAAATATTTGAATAATAATAATAATAGTTATTATTCAAATATTTCAAATAGTTGTTATATAAATGATAATGAAAATATCAATTCATAATAATTATAGTAATAATAATGATTACAACGATAATAAGGATAATAATAATAATAATAATAATAATAATGATTACAATGATAACAATGATAATAATAATGATAATAATATTAATAATGATAACAATATTTGATAATAATACTGATGATGATGGTAGTAATAACAAACTAAGGATACTTATAATAATAATGAAAGTAATAATGATAATGATAGATGACAATAATTATAACAGATATAATTATGATATGTTGGGCTTGTACCAAAAGTGTTAGAATGAGAAGCATGTCTAACGCAATATGGCTGATCAAGTTCTAAAGGTGTTTCCTTGATGTTTATATTATCATTAGTAGTAGTAATAGTAGTAGTAGTAGTAGTAGTAGTAGTAGTAGTAGTAGTGGTAGTAGTAGTATTTGTAGTAGTAGTAGTAGTAGTAGTAGTAGTAGTAGTAGTAGTACTAGTAATAGTAGTGGTACATGTAGTAGAATTACTGATATTATCTTATTCAATTCAATTCGTATTTATTTCATTTCCAACAGAAAGATAAACAAAGGCATTACATATATTATTACAGAAAGTAATATATTACTTATTCAGCAATGTTATAAAGTATAACAGTATCAGCAAAAGCTGTAAACTGAATAGATTTATTGAAAGAGTTTAGAAGATAATTGAAAATGATGATTCTCATCGATGCTGATATAATTTCCTTTTTTTACATCTGCAGAGAGACATGAAGGACTTCTTGAGCCCTGTTCCATTCCGCCTTTCTCACCAGCTTCGAACGGCTCCGGGTGTTCGTTATGTAACCTTATGCGACAGGTTGTGCCCTACTATCAGCCCCTACTCAGATAATGATGTGATTCAAGAGGTGAGTTTTCTATTTACAGTTGTCACCATGACAACTATTTTATATCACATCAGAGTTTGATGCACTCGTGCCCTGTGGTAAGGCATAAATCCAAGTCCCTCTGAGAGGACTTAAAGCCGTCGCAGCCCTGGTTGCTTAGTTTTGCTTACTTACAAGCATACACATGCTTTCTTAGCTGTCAGTTCAAATAAACAAACAAACAAACAAACACACAAACATCCATCTTGCCACTACTATTGCAAGGACATACTGATACTGATTGATGATCACAGGCACTATTATTTGTTTTCATCAGCAGCAGCAGCAATATTATCATTGTCTTTATCATCATTATCATCATCATTACCAGCAGCATTATTGTCATCATCAACATCATCATCATGATTATCACAATCACCACATCATGATGTCAGCATCTAATCATCATTATGATTACCAGCAGCATTATTGTCATCATCAACATCATTCATTATCATGATTATCACAATCACCACATCATCATCTCAGCATCTCATCATCCTCATTACCAGCAGCATTATTGTCATCATCAACATCATCATCATGATTATCACAATCACCACATCATCATCTCAGTATCGCATCATCATCATTACCAGCAGCATTATTGTCATCATCAACATAATCATCATGATTATCACAATCACCACATCATGATTTCAGTATATCATCATCATCATCATTACAAGCAGCATTACCAGCAGCATTATTGTCATCGTCAACATCATCATCATGATTATCACAATCACCACATCATCATGTCAGCATCTCATCATCATCATCATTATCATTGATGCATAACTGTTCATGTTTCATCTGGATGTTAATGAAGATAATGCAGACCCAAGAGCAAACGAACCATGTTTTAATCCTTTTTTCTTTCTTTTTCTGTTCTCTTAAAGGCAAGTTTCATGCACAATTGTGGCAATGACTCCACTTGTGTGACAGACCTACAACTCAAAGCAGATATAATCATCCCAAGGTGAGTCTAATGTTTCCATCCATGGCCACTTGTAAATCCAGACTCTTTGCAAATTCCATGTGGATTGCATCATAGTTCATATACAGTCAAACCTGTCTATAGCGACCGCCCAAGGAAACACAAAAAGTGGTCTCTGTAGACAGGTGGTCTTTGTAGACAGGTTCATTTAGTACATGTTTCAATGAGAAATCATTTTGAAGGGAAACAAAAAATGTGGCCTTTGTAGACAGGTGGTCTTTGTAGACAGGTGGTCACTAAAGCAGGTTTGACTGTACTCTGGACTTTGTGAAGTTACCAAGAAATCCCTGTAGGCCTACTACCAGGGCCCTGTTTCATCAAATGCCACGATTTCAGTAGCTTGTAACAGTTACTTGTTATCAATAGCAAGTTTTGTGAAACAGGGCCCTGGATCTTGCTGTGATAGACTCTGAAAGTACATATTCATCTTTCAAATGTGGAATCTGTGATTATAAATTTTCGTGCGCAAAATATACCATACATTAGCCATGTGAGACTATTAAAGTGAAGCTGCACTTTGGAAATTTAAATCATAATTTGGTATGTGCTATATAAGAACCGAATATGTTTATCATTATGAATGATGTATGTTCATGGTTCCGGGAAGTTGGAAACATTATTTCTTTAAACTTATCTCAAAATATTCAGTTTCTTCTGAACAACAAAATCTGAAGGAGTCAGGCACTCTGTCCTCAGATGCACATTTGAAGAGGGGGGGGGGGGTTGTCAAGGGACATGTCTACTATGTTATTCTTCCGATGTGACACATACATGTATAAGTACAAAGAAAACTGGCTCACAATTATTTTGTCATCTTTACTAGAACTCAAGCTTCCCTTTAATTTTTTAATCCGCAGAGGCACCAAGTACCTTCCGCTTGGATCAGCAGATAATATCTATGTGATGGTAGATTTCATAAACAAAGGGGAGGAAGCCCATCAGGCCCAGGTCCTCATCGAACACCCTGTCGGTATCACCTTCGTCAGAGTGGAGAGTAACAGGGTAAGAAGCATGATATGGATTAAAACATCTCTCCCTCCATCCACATCCACAAAGAGAGAAGAAAAAAAGGAAAACATCAAAGGGAGCATCAACAAAACCAATTTCGAATTGTTGAATACACCCTTTCACAGTTAAGGGTGCCATTTTAATTCTGAGTAAACAAACCATTGACGTCTAGAGGTCAGTGGTTGAGGCGTAATTAAGATAGCGCCCATGCAAATATGATGTGAGCGCACAGTGCAGGCAGTGATGTCATCAATGTTTTCAGATGCCTGCGCTGTGCGCTCTCATCATATTTGCATGGGCGCTATCTTAATTACGCATAAACCCCTGACCTCTAGAGGTCAATGGTTTGTTTACTTGTAAATTAAGATGGCGCCCATGTCTGCACATGCGCACTTTTGTAACCGTGAAAGGGTGTATATGCCACTATTGATTCAATTTTTTTTTGTAATCATTGTATGATTTTCATTATTTCGTTCCTAGGCATGAGATAAATGCATACAGATTAAGGTATGACAACACAGCATCGTAGTACAGTACAAAGAATTACAAAGAAGATGAGGAGACACAAAAGCCAAAGCCTGGTGATAGGTCAAAAGAATTCATAAATTTTGTCAAGAGCTCCATTGATTTGATTTGAAATTGTACATAATTACTTTTCTCATTCTCAGGCTCTCATTATTTCTATGAGAGGTCTTGGGTTCAATCTCTGTTCTGTGCTTATCTCTATACCTCTCACCCCAGGGGAGTGTTTCACAAAGACTAAGATCGACTTTAAGTTGGACTTAACTATGGCAGGCCGTTCATGCCACTGTTTGCTCTCACAGTTTATTGGCATTGGTCTCTCAAGGGATGTACAAATAATGGTCACAAATCTACAGAATTTACACTTTTTTTATAGTTTATTATTGAAGGAAAAAATGTTATCTAAAGGTCATAATTGAGAGACCAATGGTGAGAGCAACCAGTGGCATGAATGGCCTGCCATAGTTAAGTCCAACTTAAAGTCGATCTTAGTCTTTGTGAAACACTCCCCAGGTTTATCAAAATGTGTACCTGACAATGCTGAGGTATTAATACATGTAATTGCATGGCCTGCAGAAAGAGCAGTATTAATAATAATAATAATAATAATAATAATTAAACATTTTTTGTATCGCATAACACATAGGTATAATTGCATGTCTCTATGTGCTTTACAGAACAGAATACAGAAGGAATGGAAATGGTGCACTGGGTTCATAATTGTGAGCCATGTATATGGCTACCCTTGATAAAAAAGACCACTTCATTATTTATCATCACTTTCTCTTTACAGCAACAAGAAGCAATTGTTCTATGCTTACCGCAGACACCCAATAACGACACTGCATCCGTTCTCTGTGATGTGGACAACCCAATGAAAGCCAACTCAAGAGTAAGATATTTTTCCTCAAAGTGAAATAATTTTCTTTCTTCTGTTTGCATTCCTCTTGTCAAGTGTTTGTTGATGATATTATTGTGTGGCTGGTAGAAGGTATCAACTTACTATAATATACTATAAATATAATTATTGCAAATATGTTTTTATACAACCCCTGTAAATAAATAACTAAGAAAATGACAGTTTATGTAATTTTCTGTAAAGAGCAAATTGGAGAGGAGCTCGAAAGATACGTCACAGTGTTGCCAATTTGCGTTGCACTGATCAAAACTTCAAAAATTCATAACTTTCCTATTTTTAATCGGATATTGCTCAAACTTTCACTAATTTATTTCTCTCATTTTCCTGCTTTTATTAAAACCAAATTAATATCAGGGTGGACTTCCCCTTTAACAAATTGCTAGGTCGGCACATTTTACTTCCCTTGCCATTCAGTAAAATAATATTATTTTGGTGCTGCCTTTTTAAAGGTGACTTACCATGTTGTGTCTGAAAGAGGCTTTAGGGGTATTATGGTGGCAGCGGTGGGATATTCATAGCTAGTAGAGAGAGATAGCTTTGACAGTGCACTTGTACACACTCAAAGGTCAATTTATGGAACTCCAAAGAGTTCCCTCCCACATACAATCTATATGGGAGGGAACTATTTCGGTGCTCCATGAATTTGACCTCAGAACCCAACTTCTGGTGACGTTACTTTCTAAACAATACTAGCTATGGATTTCCTGTATCGTACTTCTGTTCTTTTTTCCTATTCTTTTATCTCCCCATTATCTCTCCCTCCTTGCCCTTTCTTTGCAGCTCTATGTCTCACTCACCACTTTCTCTTAATCTTTCTCTTCTCTAATATTGTATGTTGTATGCCAATATGGTGGTAACTGTTTTATTAAAAGTTAATGAGTCAATGCCCTTCAGGGCCGGTATTCAATTCAATACTTAAGTTTGAAATATGAGTTTTTTACTTAGTCTTCTGCTTAGATAAAATATTGGTATTCAGTTCAAACTTTTGGCTAAGTATTTTACCCTAAATTTAAGACAGCTCCCTACCAGACTTAAGCCAATTATTTGGGGGCCTTGATTGGCAGGCATATGGTTTTCTAACACAATATCATAACCTGTGCACAATTACATAAGCACGCATTTATTGCAACACTTTAATTGCGCATTACTTTTGATTGACCGTGTGATGTCACAATGCTTATCAGTAAGTATTTTACTTAGATTTTGTCTAACGTATGTAAAAGTCTAAAATACGATTTGAATACGAGATAAGTAAAGTTCTTATGATATTGCTTAGTAATTTACTTAGTACATTTCTTACTTATTCTAAGTATTGAATTGAATACCGGCCCAGGCTCTTAACAATCAATATATATACATATATATATATATATCTATATGTTGAGTTGGAGCTTTTGTGGTTTTAGGCTTTAACAAAAAATCCAAATGATTTTTGTGTAGTTGTGATATTTGAGCTGTTATACATATTCTTATGATGTTATTTGTACCCAATTGAATAAATTAAAACCAATAATTTTTCTCTGTTATTTCTCACTTTACAGAGCAGCTTCAGAGTGAAATTGTCCGTCCCCACAGCTCATGCCAACAGCCGAAGCATCGATATTGTGGTCATGGCCTCGACGTCCAGCACAGAATATAATCACACTCTCTATAACAACATACAGAGGATCCGGGTACCTATTAGGATAGAAGCAGATATCACAATATCAGGGTATGTGCCCTTTAGTTGTAATATTGTATATGTTTGCACTAGAAATTTGTCATTATCATCATCATAACAGGTACATGTATTAATATTGTTATTGTTTTTAGTGTTCTTCTTCTTTTTCTTCTTCTTTCTCCTTAACATTGTTACTATTATTAGTATTATTATTATTCATGCTGTTGTTATTGCTATTTATTTAATTATTATTATTATTCTCATGATTATAATTGTTGTTCTTCTTATATATGTCTTCTTATATATGTCTTCTTTATTGTATGAAACACAAAATTCTTTTGAACTGAAAAATGCAGTTCAGATTTTCTTGCTCTCGACTTCTTAGATGTCATTTTTGTCAACTTTAACCTAGACAGTCTTGTTGTTCCAATAACTCTTTGTTTCTAGCCTTCACCATCATCTCAATCCTTAGCCTTTCAATCCTCTACTCCAGCCATCTCTGCAGAGTACCCACCTACATTACTTGCCTCTAGCTTCCTCAACAGATCCACTTGTAATCCTTTTTTTCCTTCCTATTAGCTTCCCTGACAATCCTCTTTTACATCACACTGGATTCTTTTTCTGACTTTCCACACTTATTACAGGGTAACGAGACCTAACAGTGTGCTGTATGGGCAGCCGTTAACCAATAGCACAAACAGCCAGGATCCTTCTGTCAACGAGTCCCAAATGGATGAGACCCTTCCCCTCATACCATCGGAGATTGTTAAAGTCAATCTTGACAAGCACATTGGACCAGCATTCAAACACATCTATGATGTGAGTGGCAAATGGCTGTACAACATATCATAAATCTTTTTACCATTTAAATGACTCTTCGGGATTTGTCCCACATGTTTCTGACCTCATCAAGGATTTACTACACCTGATAATTGTAATAAGTTGATAACACTACTATAGCTGGAATCAGAACTTATATCAAAGAAAATTGTTGTTTAAATGTTCAAAATGTTCTGAATTCCATGACACTTGGTAATGTCTGGGACACAAAATAACCAGGGATGGTATTCTGAAAATGATGTTATCTTTTAAGTTCGTAAAATACTGTTAATTGTCAAAACAAATCAAACTTAGAACAAGTCATTGGTATAATGTCTGTACATTGCTTGATGTGTTCACTTAAAATTGACAAGGGACAACTGTGCAAGCACCAATGATACAGTAAGTGTTTATTCTGTGCACTTTCACTGTTTGTTTTCCTAACATGAAAGATAACATAGCTTCCAGAATATGGCCCCAAATGCTATGGACTTGCCCTTCTATAGTTTTACTGGCCTGATGATATTAATGTATGCCTTCTAAGAATACACAAATTATTGGCAGTGAATGGTCCTTTGAAGGATTGAAGAAATTATACAAAATGTAATATTGAATAAAGTTTATGTTGTATTTTGCATCTATATTATTTTTGTAAAATGTAAAAGTAAAGTAAAGTATAACATTTTAGTACATTGTGAGCAAAACAAAGGGAAATTAAAACTTACCAATATTTGATTTATCTTTTCCATCTACTTGTATCGCCTCTCTTTTAGGCTCGGAATCTAGGACCCAGCAACCTTCCCTTCATGGCTTCAGTCAATATCACAATTCCTTGGAAGACCAAAAATGGAGACATGCTCATCTATTTCTCAAATATTGCAGTAAGTTTATTGCCTTGACAACACCTTGCTTAAATCCTATGATACAAGTGTAACGTCTTTCCCAGAGGATCCAAGGGCTGATGAGAAAGTTATTGTGGCTGCAATGCCGGAATGCTTCCAGGTAGAGTGGAGAATGTGCACTGTGAGTGCAGAGTAAGTGATTGAAAACAATGACAGGGTAATACTGTAGTGTAAAGTGTTCTGATCTATTATTAACTGGAAAGGTACTACAGGTGTCCAATTCAATTCAATTTTATTTTATTCATCCAAAATAAATAAATGGAAATGTTATGTGGGATTTTTTACAAGCAATAATATACAATTATAAACAACCTAAAAACAGTAGTAATCGAAATACATAAGTGATATATATACATAGACATTGACATAGACATACATGTTGGAGTAAAATTACATATAGTATGATTAATAACATTAATAACAGATTAAAGGGTGAGAGACATGCACAAAGTTTGAAAGCAGAGAGAGAGAACAAAAGGAGACAGAGGGTGATAGAGGGAGAACGATAGTAGAGGTATAGGGAAAAACAGCTGATGCGAAATAAAGAATGGAAAAGTAGGGGCGGTTGTAGGAAGAAAGAGAGAATATCATAAAATTATAAAGGTATTGAACAAGAGCATGCATTTATTCATAGGAGATAGTCTACATAAACATATTTACTATTACCTTAATCAGAAAAGATGAGACAATGAAGGATGTCAATGGCAAAGAGAAAGATTATGGATTATGAATTGTTATTATTTTTAGCATTATTATTGTTAATGCTAAATATATTACTCATTGCGGATGTAGTATCGAAAATAATATCTCTCGTGATATTCGTTTGTCTCGCAATGTGGTCGATAAGGGATCTAAAAGATCACGACGTTTCGTGCGCTGCTGCAACACTTCGTCAGGTGATGAAAACTAATGTAAGCAAGCGTGTTTTATACTCTACGGGAGGACCGCGCGGTCAATAATTTGATCGATAATTGGAACAATACGCACAAGGCCTATTGGCGGCGCACACGTCCTCGACCAATCAGCAGGCCGCTGGTTCGGCTGGTTGTGCATAATTAGCCGAACCAGCGGCCTGCTGATGGGTCGAGGACCGTGTGCGTCGGCCAATAGGCCTTGTGCGTTATTGTTCCAATTATCAATCGAATTATTGACCGCCGCGCCGGTACTCCCGTAGAGTATAAAACACGCTTGCTTACATTAGTTTTTATCACCTGACGAAGTGTTGCAGCGGCGCACGAAACGTCGTGATCTTTTAGATCCCTTATTGACCACATTGCGAGACAACGAATATCACTAGCGATATTATTTTCGATTATTATTGTTGTTATACAGATAATAATATTTGTAAAGCGCTTAGAGACGGTATTCCGTATTAAGCGCTATATAAATCCAGATTATTATCATTCTTATTATTATTATCATTATTATTATCTTTGTTATCCTTTCTGTCTCTTCTTCTTCTTCTTCTTATTACATGTATTAATATTATCATCATTCTCATTCATCATACATTCACCGTGATAGACTCATTTCTATTTGTGATTCTCCAGTTAAAAGGGACAGGTGTTTGCGACACCCAATCATTATTGGCGGATCAGAGTACACTACTCCAGAAAATGCTTGTAAAGAGGAACAAGACAAGTTCACATGCAGAAGCAAATCAACCGCTAGCATCTACACTTTTTGGATCAAATAAAAACAGACAACTGGTACGTACAACTCTGATGAATTAGTAGTAGTAGTAGTTGTTATGAAATTTGGTATGTACTTCTCTCTCTCTCTCTCTCTCTCTCTCCTTTTATTTCATGTTATTTTCCTGTTATTTGAAACATGGAATTTAGCACTTTATAAATGTTATTAACTTGTCACATTTTCTGTCAACTCAATTGCAAAAACTTTCCCCCAAAAAGAACTCAATGGTTTATTTTGGTTGTATTGCCCTTAGAAATCATGTATTTATCAGGTTATTAGGGTTACGCCATACAAAGCAGTTTGGGCTTATTTTATTCAAAATGTTAAGTGAAGATTTTATAACATCCAAATCTGATGTTTTTTTTCTTTTTCTTATTTTTTTCAGAATTGTGTGAATAGCGAGTGTGCATTGATTACATGCCTTGTAGATAATTTAGAATCAGGAGGCGGAGCAGTTGTTGAACTTAATATGAGAATATTTGAAGACACATTTTTAAAGGTAAGACAGCATTTTCTCTTTTTTTATTTGAGGTTCCAATATTTTTAAGGGGAGGGGGGCAATAAACAAATATAATTCTCAAATTTGCTTAAGAATTGTATACATGTAATTGGGCCTTTTTCTTCTAAGTGCATTCACAAAGAGAAAAGTCATGCCTCTCTTTTGACTCTTTATTGTGTTATCTAATAATAGTGGATCCAGAGGCAATTATGGCTAGGGCCCTCTGGCGAAAAATTTTGAGCAGAAATGCACCTGAAAATATAATTACCATTTTCTGTCACTTTTTAAAGGTTTGGGGGACTGAAAAGGTGGTAACCATTTTTCTTTTGTTTGTCAGATAATTTTGAACAAAAGAGTAAATAGTGTGCAGGCACAAACTCTTATTTGACATTTCACATGATTCCATAATACCTTGAGCTGAGCCTAACTCTGTCAGTCTCGGTCTGCATCTGGAGCAGCTATAGTACAGAGTCTATGGTGTGCAGTAGTCTGACTGTTCAGACACTTTTTTCTGTATACACTATTACTGACAAGGGGTTTTGCTTGTAAACAAATAATTTTTTGCCTTTCCTGATATTTTACACATTGCTCAATGTTTCATGATACATGCCTCTTTGGTTTTCATTATACTATTAATGGTGTTTATGCTTAACATCTTGTTTTATTGGTTTTGTGTCACAGGGAGATTTTGGTAAAATAGAGCTTGTTGCAGAGGGTGTTATAGGTGTAGAAGATCCTCTTAGAAGACATATACAACCGCAGTCTGACAGGCCTGACAGAGTAGAAGTAAGTCATAATAATGATAATGATAATAATAAAAATATTAATAATAATAATAATAACAGTAGTAGTAGTACTACTACTACTAATAATAATGATAATGATAACAATAATTATATTGTTTTCATAAAGATGAGAATAATAATGATCAAAGCAACATTAATAACAATAGCAATTACAATAATAATAATAATGATGATCATGATGATGATAATGATAAGGATAATGAAAATGATAATGATAGTGATAATGATAGTGATAATGAGGATAATAATAATATAATGATGATGAAGATGATGATGATGATGAAGATGATGATGATGATGATGATGATGATGATGATGATGATGATGATGATGATGATGGAATCTATAGTATACGTCTGCCTTAAGATATACCACATCAAAGAGCATAGAGAATGAAAATTCTCAATTTCAGCTTTCTGTTACATTTTTAGAATTTATTCTACTGTGTTATTACAAAATAATGAATGTAAACGTGTTTGTAGGTGTCCTGCAAAGATGATAGCAATTAACCGCACGCCATGAAACTACAGTAAATCGCAAAGTGAGATTCTCAGTTAGAGCACCATATAGGTGTATTCAGTCAAACCAATTTTCAATTTCAATTTAATTTCAATTCAATTCAATTCAATTTCAATTTTCAATTCTCATTTTATATCATTCTCGGTTAAAAATTACATTGATACAAAATATACAAAATATATTTAGAAAATGAAATGGGGAACTACATAAATAAAGCCCATAGGCCTTGTACAAGCGTAGTTCCCAAAGCATTCATAGCATAATGTAAAGCAAAGATAACAAACAAAAACAAGAACAAAAACAAAACAAAAACATATTAATAAAAAAATTAAAATAAGAAAAACATATAACACAAATATATACAAAAGATAAATAACTATACATATTTGAGATAAAGAAACTGCTTCAACTTTTTTGAAAGATTAAATTATATGTTTGAATTTCCTGAAAGCGTAAATGAAACACATTGTACAAAATCTCCTGGAACCTTTCTATAACTTTCCCAGGTTAGAACATTAATATTCACCGAGTCTTCTGGAATCGACTAGTGCAAAAGTGGGATGTAGCTAAACAGAATCGCCCTCAATCACATTTGCAACAATGTATGAGTGGATATAAACGTAACCATGCCTTCCCTTGCCTGTCTTTCTTCCACCCTTTCCAGGTTACAACAGTAATATTCACTGAGTCTTCTGTTCAGAATCGACCAGTTCCAAAGTGGGTTGTAGCTGTGAGCATAGCAGCTGGAATTGTGTGTCTGATAGTAGTTATTCTTGTCATGTGGAAGGTAAGTTTTTCAGTCGTTGTTTGTCATTTAACCATTAAAGAGAAAGTTGAGTTCTGGTCATGTGATTGCATTGTGAAAGAAACAGTGTGGAATCGATCAGAAAAGGTTGATCATCTAGCATATAAGTATTGGTGTGTACTGCAAGGTTCTGGAATCATCAAAATGATAAGAAATTTGGCCCAGTCTTGGTAAAGTTATAAGCACTGTACACAGAAAGATGTATATGGGGCTACACAAACATGTGGCATAAAAATCCGTCCCGATTTTTATGTTGTTAATTGCCATATTTAGAATATGAAAGCATTTGAAGAGCCATGCTTTTCTGGGAATATTTTTTATTTGATGTTCTTCCACACTTGCATAATAACAATGATAACGCTCCCAAATTATGTTTCACCTCTTCCCAGAACTCAACCTTCTCTTTAACCCTATATTAACTGGGGGGTCAATTTGACCCCCTCCCCTGTAGTAATTTAGCGACTACTCCGGAACCGCGGCAGATATAAAGTTTTCCTTTCATGAATTTTTTTTTTCGAGTCTTACGCATCTTTTAAAACAATTTTTTTGAAAATTGGACGTATAGTTACAAAGTCACGTGACCTGTTGTCTTTGCATGTCAGCCCGAAAATCGCTCATTTTTGTGATTTGTGTACAAAACATATGGAAATATCATTCTTCCTAAAAAAAAATAAAACATTGGTTATTTTGTCTTGTTTCAAGTTTAGGTGTTTGTTTTGGGGTCAAAATAGTTGAATTGTAAGAAATAAAACAACAAAAACAATAAAATACATAAGTTGAAAAACAATGACATACATAAGAAATTATCAAAACAAGAGATAACATAAGGAATAACCTGGCTCTTCCAATTTTTTTTGTCATATTATTATTCCAAATGGTCTAACGAATATATGTAGGGAAAAAGAATGCTTAAATATGAAGAATATATGATTTATGAGTAAAAATGTGAATTTTATGACCTTATTTGCATAAATTACCATGAATATGCAAATGGGTGAATTTTTCAAAAAATTGAAATTACCATAGTATTCTATACACTTCACTTGACATGCATGCAAATTTCGCGGCGATCGGCTGTGAACGGCCGAGATCTTAGGGAAGGGGTCAAATTGACCCCCTCCCCAGTAGAACCTGGTCTGAAATAGCCCAGTTAAAATAGGGTTAAAGAGAAAATGGAGTTCTGGTAAAGGAGAAAATCAATTATGAATTTTCTCATTCTTTTTATGTCAGTTTTGAAGTCCTCTGAAAAGGATAGCTCTTCATGAATGTCCTCATATTTCATAATAATAATAACGGTGCTTATAAAGCGCTTTCCACCCAAGTCTCTAAGCGCTATAACAAACAAAATACAATGATAAACAATTACATATTAAACAAATCAAAAAAATACAAATAAACCTACAAATTACAATACATAGGAAATATACATCAACGTGAACAGAGTAAGTTAATCATCAAAAGCAATTTTGAATAAATATGTCTTAAGACAAGTTATGAATTGGTTGACAGTCTGACAGTTTTCGACATGTAAAGGTAGTTTGCTCCAAAGTTCAGCAGAAGCTTTGCAAAAAGAGCGATGGCCATAAGAAAGAGTTGACGCCGAAGTAGACACGAGGTTTAATTGTGAAGATGACCGTAGATTGAGGTGGGTTTGTATTCCTGGAATAGTTCTTGTAGATAAAATGGTTTTGAATAATGCCTGCTGAGCAGTTCTGTGTGCACATACCATGAATGCATCAGGGGCGGATTCAGGATTTTCCAAAAGAGGGGGCATGAAATGTACGAAATTGCGTGCGCAAAGCATGAAGCCTTTGAGGTGTGGGGCTTAGCTTTTTTCCCGCTATTTATTTTGGAAGGACAAAAGGCTCCCCCCTGGATCCGCCCCTGTGCATGTACATGTAGGATACGCAGAAAGACATGCATATATTAAACAATTTTTCTACCGGTATTTGTTTTCCAGTGCGGTTTCTTCCGGAGGAGGATGAAGGAGGAGATGGAGAGATTGATCCAAGAAAAAGAGGAGCAGGAATCCCTCAACACTGATGGACTTCTTAACGAAGCAGACTATGAAGATGATAACTTTAGGTCATACTAGTTTATTTATAAATCATTAGTTTATCCCTATGAAAGACTTTTATGTGAGTTGCAGGGCCCTCAAGGAGAAAAGTGTCGATACCGACGAGGCTACCCTGAGTAAACATATCATTTTTTAATTTTATTGTTATTATTATGATTTTTATTATTATTATTATTATTATTATGATGATGATTATTATTATTAT
Source organism: Mesocentrotus franciscanus (assembly GCA_037976565.1). NCBI lineage: Eukaryota > Metazoa > Echinodermata > Echinoidea > Camarodonta > Strongylocentrotidae > Mesocentrotus > Mesocentrotus franciscanus. The sequence goes on along the minus strand of CP137683.1, from coordinate 25,017,027 downwards.
CATGTAAAACACATGCCTCTGCGATGATTGCATCTCAGTCGATATCTTACACTAGTCCAACTCCTTAATTCAAGCTTAGAACCATCTGTCTACAGGTACATGTACCTACGTGTTACCTAAAATGATAATGAGAAACTTGATAAGAAGTTGTTTACCCCGTAAGATTCCTCTTTAGACATATCAACAAATAAAATAAAATAGCTTTCTATGTTTTGAAATATTGCTTTTCATTTCTGTGGATGGAATAATGATAGTAGGAACCCAATATGCATTCCATTACTGGTAATAATGAAATATTGTATAGCCCATGTTTTTACCATCATACTCTGCAAATAACCTTGGCTAAAAAAAATACAATTTTAGCCCTGGGTAGTATAGTTTTTTGAATGTTGCTCAAAACAGTAGCAAGGTATAGAGAAAGACATTTCAAGCTCATTCTAAGTCAATTGACCATATTACTTCGATTGATTTGGAATGAAATTGAAACTTTTCTCTGCTGTTTGGCATTTTCTTTTCTGGAACAGCCGCAGGTATTTAGGGGTACGCCATACAAAGCAGTTTTGGCGGAGGGGGATTAGTTGATTTAGTTAATTAATGATTTTATAACATCATTAATTGGTTTTGACTTGGCTTATGTGAAATTCGTCACTCATTATCTTGAGAACTCTCAATTGCTTTATAAATATATTTGATATCGTCTGTTCGGAGCCCCAATGGCGTGAACTCATTTTACACAGAATTAACGCCCTTCTGGCTCCAAACAGAGGATCGTGTATGTCATTCCAGTAGAAATAGCGTAGCAGTAGTGGAAACCTATGCAATTGCTACTTTCCTCTCCCAAACACTGGACATATGCATGTATTTGTTCGATTTTTGCATTACAAATTTTGAGAACTTTGTTTCATTTTTGTTATATTTAAGAGGGCCAGCAACATTTGATGTGTAAGGTGTACCATATTATGAACTTGCCAGTTATACAGTTACATGTACATGCTAAGAAGTAATTTTTAAATGAAATATTAATTCCCAAGAGTGTGAATCAGGCGTTTTACTGAATGCTATATACAGATAAAATAGGGATAAAGATATTGTATATATGACAAATCACATGTTAGTTAAGTTGCTGTGTAGGAAAAGGAGATGAAGGTACAGTGAACACTCATTATAACAATGAAACGGGGACCAGAAATATGTCCTTGTTATATCAGGTATCTTGTTATATTAGAGTAACAACAACAACAAAGATCACAAAAGAAAATAAAGAGCTGGGACCAGACGAATTTCCTTGTTATGTCAGGACTTTTGTTAGATTTTTTTTTTTTTTAAGAATATGAAAAGATGAGACAAGCAAAATTACCTTATGTTTGGTATCTTGTTAAATTAGAGCTCATTAAAACAAGTTTCCACTGTATCACCAAATGTAGTTCCTTGTATAATAAAAGAAATGCTCTTTATTTTTGTACCTTTGATAACATTTTCTAGTATTGTGGAAAATTTCAATGAATTGCAAGTTTGATTTTGTTTAATGATAGACATTATTTCTTGTACTGTAAATCTTAGTAACTTATTTGTGTATGAACTTTATAGTAAATACGTATCAAGTTTTGATATTGGACACTTGCTTGAAACTATATGTATCAAAACTCTTACATCGTGAAATTATGATATTTATGAATCACAGGTTGTTGAAACAATCTGATGAGGCAACTCAGTTATGTTTTTGTAAAGCTTAGAAGATTACTTTGGTATCCATAATTCCTTGCAACCAAAAATTTGTATATGTATTGCTACTCATACTACATGTAATGAAATACGTGTAGGTATTTCACTCTGCATAGAATCTTCAAAAGGCAGCTATGTACATGTAATGATGTTATATTTATGGTGCTATCTGAAGAATATGGGTATGTTCAAACTTTTTGTTTAAGGTTTTTACTGTAATGTACATGTACGTGAAGTAGCAAACATTTCTCAGATAATATATTGCACAATAATATGCGATTCAGAAGTCCTGATTGTAGAAGTTAAGTTGGAAATTTTATAGCTTTGAAATAAAATAGCAGAATATATTTCTTGGACTATTCCCAAAATATAAGCAGAGAGGCAGATAGCAGTATGCAGTTTTATAATGTATATTTTTTCGTAGTATCCAGGCAGTTTTAAAAACACAGTTATAAAAACTGAATGGAAAATGCCATTCAAAAATGTAAGATGAAGGAAAAATCCAGCGAGGGTACATGTGTCCATTTCCCATAGATATAGTTTATGTCAACTAGAAAGAGAAATAACTAGTAATAAGTTGTTCACTGAATTTTAGTCGAGCAGAAAAACAGACTTCCTTTGCCCAGTCCTGTTGGTATCACTTCATTTTGATTTCGGGTATGTATCTTACAGCTGTAGTTAGAAATTTTGCGTAAAAAGGGGGTAAATAGGGAAACGTTTATAAGAATGTGAATGTGTATATTCAGTTGTATCCGTTTTGTGAAAACAGGGTACTTTTTGTGAATGTGTACTTGATAAACAAACAAAATAGTAATTTCTAAATCCTATTATGTACCTAGTTTTAAACAAAAAGGGGTTTTAAGCAAAAAGGGGTCATATTTTTGGGAAAGTGTTGTTCAAAGTACCGGTATGCAAAACAGGAGGTCACTTTTGACTCCGCTAAACATTCATGCTCTACACTTTTGAATCTGGTGGAAAACCCCACTGTGTGCTCCATTGTGTAGACCCCATGATGATTTGATGTGCAATTGTACAGGCTTTGAAATGTGAATTACAGTAGGCAACTATCCTTAAACCATTTGTAAGAATATTCATCACAAATAACTCTTTCCAGATGAAAACCCTGGGCATTGTTTCACGAAGCCATCAGAAGTCCAAGTTCACTGACATTCCATTGAAACACGTGTTAAATTCAATGGGTTGCTGGCGAACTTATGACGGTTTCGTGAAACGCTGCACAGTTCTCTGGATCATATGAGAATTAAGAATTCAAATGATAGGAAGAAAATACCTGTGTTCATTCGTGAATAGTTAAAGAGGTGCAAAATGGTATGGGGCTCATATTTGTGTTTTTTTGATAAATACTTATGGTTTTTAAAAAGAAATTGTTGGTACAAGATGACCATAGCATTACTGTGAAAGACATGCATTATTGGATGCATATCTTTTTACCAAATATATGCCAGATATTGATATCTTTTTTTACTTTTTAGTGATACATTCATTATCTGATACCCTTGTCATATGTAACAAGTAAATCATTAGTGGCACTTTTAGGTCTTGTGTTCCTGTGTATTTTACCGCTACTTTTTATGTCAATGTTATAGTTAAGCGTATATATATGTTGATGGTGTTGCACAGTTTTTGATGAGTTAAGGCAATGTGTATAGGAAGAGAAAGGAAATAAATGTCATATTTGTTATCGTTATTGTATAATATGTACATACTTTAGCGATTGTATAACGACCAAATAAATATGTTCTTCTCGTAAAGGTGGCTTTTGTATACAATTTTCTTTAGTCTTTCTTGTTTAGAGGGCAATCCAATCCTTCTAATAAGTTCATTTGAATGAAAGCATAAAAATCTGAGAAACAGAATGGCAAAAGTTTGAAATAAATCGGACCAATATTAAGAAAGTTATGAACTGTGCGAATCTCAAATCAGCAATTTTGTCAGTGGATTGTGACGTAGTGACGGATTACTCTCCCCGTTTGTCGCGTACAGAAATATCACTTATTTCTGTTTTTCTTCCAAGTGCCTTCACCCTCGGGGCACTACTCAAAATATATCATGGAGAGTACATTATTACAGGTCCTCTAAAAAGAACAAACCATCCCGAGTCATACATTTATGAAGAGTTGAAATTTTAGTCCTTTGTGTATTGGAGCAAATGGGAAAGTTGTACGCCACTACATCACATAGACATCATCAATTCAGCCAATTTGAAGAGCCCATACCTATAGTAATTGCAACTTTCAAAAATTCGTAACTTTCTAATTTTTTGTCCGATTTCATTCGAACTTTCATCAGTATGCTTCTCTGATTTTTCTGCTTTATTCTAGACAAGTTTGCTATCAAGGTTGGATTTCCCTTTAAGGTATATATTAACCAAGCGTAAGGAAGTTTCCGAGTACTGTGTTGAATTTTCAAAAAGTTTATGTAAATATTTGCTTTCATCTTGTAAAAGAGAAAGAAACGTACTTCTGACAAAAGATTTAAGGGCATACCAAATCTGGTGAGTGGTTTAAGGCGCTTGACTGGATATGCGAAGGTCGAGGGTTCGAATCCCGAAACAGCTCTAATATCCTTTGGCAAGATATTAACCTGCACTTGCTACTCTCCACCCAGGTGTTAAATGGGTACCCGGTAGGATGCGACCGTCATTGTTGGTCAAACAGTTTTAGAGCGTCAAGTAACGCCTGGCTGGAATGCTCCCAGGGAGTGGAGATTGTGCACACAGTGTGTGCGGGCAAGCACTGAATCCAATGACCGGGGTAATAGTATGTCTGTAAAGCGCTTAGAGACATTTGTATTAAGCGCTATATAAAAGCTGAATATTATTATTATTTAAATGGGCTTTTGAGTTTCAATGCTGCACATTGAGGATAAAAAAATAGAACATGAAACAAATGAAAGCTAGTGAAATACATTTAATTTGCACTGTTACTTTATTAAAAAAATCACATATAAATACAAAAATAATCATATTGGTTAAATTTACAATGTACATACAATGTACTACAACGGGGTCCGCTTGATATTCATAAGGATTGCTATTCATAATTTGAGAAAAGGGTCATTATTCATAAGGACCGCTATTCATAATCGAAGAAGAGGGTCCCTATTCATAATACGAGAAGAGGGTCGCTATTCATAATACAAAATCAGGGTCGTTATTCATAGGGACCCTTATTCATAAGACGAGAAGAGGGTCGCTATTCATGCGATACGTATTATGAATAGCGACCCTCATTTCGTATTATGAATAGCGGTCCTTTTGAGTAGTGACCCCCAATATAAATTATGAATAGCGCCCCTTCTTCATGTTTATGAATAGCGACCCTCATTTCGTATTATGAATAGCGGTCCTTATGAGTAATGACCCTCAATGTGAATTATGAATAGCGACCCTCATCTCACATTATGAATAGCGGTCCTTATGGATAACGGCCCTTATGCCTTTATGAATAGTGACCCCCTTTGCGTTTTATGAATAGCGGCCTTTCACATATAGGAAGTTACACATTATGAATAGCGGTCCTTATGACTAGTGAGGTTACCCACTACAACTACTTCATCATCTTCATCGTTGTTTATTGTGCGTTTTTTCCCACACTGTGGGGTCAAACATTACATTTCTTACATTCGAGCGACAAGTAACGCCTGGCTGGAATGCTCCCCAGGGAGTGGAGATTGTGCACACAGTGTGTGCGGGCAAGCACTGAATCCAATGTCAGGGGTAATAGTATATATGTAAAGCGCTTAGAGACATCATAGATGTATTAAGCGCTATATAAAAGTGGAATATTATTATTATTTCTCTTAAATGGCTTTACTCCAAGTCTTCAGTATCTGCCTGGTTGAGGCCTGCTGCTCTCATAGAGTTTAAAGATTAATAATTAATCATTGTAAATCGATTAATAATATACAAATTACCCATATATATTCCTACATGTATGTCCCATAAATATGTTTCAATATTTTCACTAGTTTTGCTTTCAAGATTGTAATCAAATAGTAAAAAAGAGACGGTGATAAATTAGAAGCAATGTCCTCCTCTTTCATTATTAGGTTTTTATGACACATGTCAATCTACTTTACTTATATCACTAACTCCTATTATTGATGGTTATGCATGTATATACATACAAAACAGTCCTCTAATATCTTGACGACACATCTTGCAGCCAACTTACTTAATATTCACTATTGCTATTCCGAAATAAATGATAGTAGTCTGCTATTTTCTCTTTTCTTTTCCCAAGAAATGTTGACAAACTTTGTAGCTGATGTTCTTAATACTGTATTTCACAATACTACTCAGAAATAAATGTCAGTAAACCTCTTCATTTATCCAGGAAATGTTGATGACACACCCTGTAGCAAATGGTCTTGATATTTACGATGCTATTGAGAAATAAATGACAACGGTCCTTCGTTATCTTTTTCCTTTATCCAGGAAATGTTGATGACACACCCTGTAATCAATGTTCTCTTCAGACCATTTCAAAGATATTTCACTATGCTATTCAGAATGATAGTAGTCCTCTAGTCCTCTGTTATCTCTTTCCTTTCTCACACCATGTAACCAATCAATATGATTCGGAATAATATGTTAGTAATCCTCTGTTATCTCTTTTCTTTCTACAAGAAATGTTGATGACACACCCTGTAGGCAATGTTCTCTTCAGACCATTTTAAAGATATTTCACTATGCTATTCAGAATGATAGTAAACTAATGATAGTAGTCCTCTAGTCCTCTGTTATCTCTTTCCTTTCTCACACCATGTAACGAATCAATATGATTCCAAATAATATGTTAGTAGTCCTTTGTTATCTCTTTTCTTTCTCCAAGAAATGTTGATGACACACCCTGTAGGCAATGTTCTCTTAAGAACATATTTAAAATATTTCACTATGCTATTCAGAATGATAGTAAACTAATGATAGTAGTCCTCTAGTCCTCTGTTATCTCTTTCCTTTCTCACACCATGTAACCAATCAATAGATTCGGAATAATATGATGGTAATCCTCTGTTATCTCTTTTATTTCTCCAAGAAATGTTGATGACACACCCTGTAGGCAATGTTCTCTTAAGACCATTTCAAAGATATTTCACTATGCTATTCAGAACGATAGTAAACTAATGATAGTAGTCCTCTAGTCCTCTGTTATCTCTTTTCTTTCTCCAAGAAATGTTGATGACACACCCTGTAGGCAATGTTCTCTTAAGAACATATATAAAATATTTCACTATGCTATTCAGAATGATAGTAAACTAATGATAGTAGTCCTCTAGTCCTCTGTTATCTCTTTCCTTTCTCACACCATGTAACCAATCAATATGATTCGGAATAATATGTTAGTAATCCTCTGTTATCTCTTTTCTTTCTCCAAGAAATGTTGATGACACACCCTGTAGGCAATGTTCTCTTCAGACCATTTTAAAGATATTTCATTATGCTATTCAGAATGATAGTAAACTAATGATAGTAGTCCTCTAGTCCTCTGTTATCTCTTTTCTTTCTCCAAGAAATGTTGATGACACACCCTGTAGGCAATGTTCTCTTAAGAACATATATAAAATATTTCACTATGCTATTCAGAATGATAGTAAACTAATGATAGTAGTCCTCTAGTCCTCTGTTATCTCTTTCCTTTCTCACACCATGTAACCAATCAATATGATTCGGAATAATATGTTAGTAGTCCTCTGTTATCTCTTTTCTTTCTCCAAGAAATGTTGTTGACACACCCTGTAGGCAATGTTCTCTTCAGACCATTTTAAAGATATTTCATTATGCTATTCAGAATGATAGTAAACTAATGATAGTAGTCCTCTAGTCCTCTGTTATCTCTTTTCTTTCTCCAAGAAATGTTGATGACACACCCTGTAGGCAATGTTCTCTTAAGAACATATATAAAATATTTCACTATGCTATTCAGAATGATAGTAAACTAATGATAGTAGTCCTCTAGTCCTCTGTTATCTCTTTTCTTTCTCCAAGAAATGTTGATGACACACCCTGTAGGCAATGTTCTCTTAAGAACATATATAAAATATTTCACTATGCTATTCAGAATGATAGTAAACTAATGATAGTAGTCCTCTAGTCCTCTGTTATCTCTTTTCTTTCTCCAAGAAATGTTGATGACACACCCTGTAGGCAATGTTCTCTTAAGAACATATTTAAAATATTTCACTATGCTATTCAGAATGATAGTAAACTAATGATAGTAGTCCTCTAGTCCTCTGTTATCTCTTTCCTTTCTCACACCATGTAACCAATCAATATGATTCGGAATAATATGTTAGTAATCCTCTGTTATCTCTTTTCTTTCTCCAAGAAATGTTGTTGACACACCCTGTAGGCAATGTTCTCTTCAGACCATTTTAAAGATATTTCATTATGCTATTCAGAATGATAGTAAACTAAAAAAAAGTAGTCCTCTAGTCCTCTGTTATCTCTTTTCTTTCTCCAAGAAATGTTGATGACACACCCTGTAGGCAATGTTCTCTTAAGAACATATTTAAAATATTTCACTATGCTATTCAGAATGATAGTAAACTAATGATAGTAGTCCTCTAGTCCTCTGTTATCTCTTTCCTTTCTCACACCATGTAACCAATCAATATGATTCGGAATAATATGTTAGTAGTCCTCTGTTATCTCTTTTCTTTCTCCAAGAAATGTTGTTGACACACCCTGTAGGCAATGTTCTCTTCAGACCATTTTAAAGATATTTCATTATGCTATTCAGAATGATAGTAAACTAATGATAGTAGTCCTCTAGTCCTCTGTTATCTCTTTTCTTTCTCCAAGAAATGTTGATGACACACCCTGTAGGCAATGTTCTCTTAAGAACATATATAAAATATTTCACTATGCTATTCAGAATGATAGTAAACTAATGATAGTAGTCCTCTAGTCCTCTGTTATCTCTTTCCTTTCTCACACCATGTAACCAATCAATATGATTCAGAATAATATGTTAGTAGTCCTCTGTTATCTCTTTTCTTGCTCCAAGAAATGTTGATGACACACCCTGTAGGCAATGTTCTCTTAAGACCATTTCAAAATATTTCACTATGCTATTCAGAATGATAGTAAACTAATGATAGTAGTCCTCTAGTCCTCTGTTATCTCTTTCCTTTCTCACACCATGTAACCAATCAATATGATTCGGAATAATATGTTAGTAGTCCTCTGTTATCTCTTTTCTTTCTCCAAGAAATGTTGATGACACACCCTGTAGGCAATGTTCTCTTCAGACCATTTTTAAATGCTCTGATGCTATTCAGAATGATAGTAAACTAATGATAGTAGTCCTCTAGTCCTCTGTTATCTCTTTTCTTTCTCCAAGAAATGTTGATGACACACCCTGTAGGCAATGTTCTCTTAAGACCATTTCAAAATATTTCACTATGCTATTCAGAATGATAGTAAACTAAAAAAAAGTAGTCCTCTAGTCCTCTGTTATCTCTTTTCTTTCTCCAAGAAATTTTGATGACACACCCTGTAGGCAATGTTCTCTTAAGAACATATTTAAAATATTTCACTAGGCTATTCAGAATGATGGTAAATGAATGATAGTAGTCCTCTGTTATCTCTTTTCTTTATCCAATAAATGTTGATGACACACCCTGTAGGCAATGTTCTCTTAAGAACATATTTAAAATATTTCACTAGGCTATTCAGAATGATGGTAAATGAATGATAGTAGTCCTCTGTTATCTCTTTTCTTTATCCAGGAAATGTTGATGACACACTTTGTAGTCTTCTAAGGAACCAACATCAAAACGTCCAGAGATGTCACAGACATAGACTAGCATTCTACGTATCAGATAAAATGAAGAAAAACAAAACCTGTCTCACTAGGGGTAAAATTTTTAATTTTCTACAAAGGCTGCTCCATCACAAACATGTATAGCATTCAAAATGTCTAGTGTCTATAAAAGGGTGTAGATGGATTTGCTTAAAATTAGTGATTACTTTCTATCATATGAATATCTGTTCTCAATCAGTTATATCAGAAGAGACCTGAGGGTTACAATGATTAAGTCTACTACTATTACTACTAATACTACTACTTCTACTACAATAATCATAGTTAATAATAATAATAATAGTAATAATAACAATAATAATAATAATAACAATAATAATGGTAATAGTAACTACAATAATAATAATAATAATAAAAAATAATAATTTTTTTCTTCATGATAATAATAATACTAACAGTCATAATAAATTAATGATATCAATAATAACAACAATAACAACTACTACTTCTACTACAACAATAATAATAAACTGATATTAATAATACCTGGAGTAAAGGTATTTCACAAAGTTTCCTGTAGCATCTCTTTCTTTCATTGGTCTATCCTGTTAAAGATAAAGTTGATTAGGTAGTGGTCATGTGATCACATTGTGAAATAATCTGTCTTCTAACAAAAGGCCATTTTCGTAATGTAATCAAATTTATACTGAAGCACCTCGATACAAATTATTTCATTCACCTGTTACGAATCATTTTATATCAGTACCGGTAGTCAGAATGCAAATTGCATATATTACATGTTGTTAGGTAGGGCAAGCCATAATGTTTGTCCTACCTAGCAACAACTAATGTATGCAATTTGAACTCTGACTATTGAGATACATTTATTTGTAAGAGATGAATGAAATAATTTGTATGCGGTGCTTCACAAAGGCATATGCATAAATTTGGTTACATTACGAAAATGGCCTATTAGGAAAAGTTGATTGTATACAGTGTAGCACATAACGATTGACATATCAGAATATCCTATCCAAGCTTCATGATTGTGAGAGCAAGCCAGCTTAAATTTAACAAGTGAAACGCTCTCGGCGGTCTCGCCTGCATTACGCAATTCGGCATTTCGCAATTCGATATGATGAAAAATTGAGGTTGGGACATTATTTTTATAGGCAGGGTGGCCCATTTGCAGACCCCCGAAAATGAAATCCTCTGAATATAATAAGCATTTTGAAGTGAATATTGATTATGAATCATCAGAATAATTATTTACTGTATCATAAGAATACAATATAATGAGATTTAGTGTATGGGTAAGACTATAAATGTTTCAATGCTTGTCAGTAATTTACAAATAAAGTTATCTAATAAACTTTTTAAGAAAAGAGGATTTTTCAGCACTTTGTGTAAAAACAATTGGAAGGTAGAGCCCATCTACATCACATCACGTCTCATTAGCATAATGAGAACATTATTATGAGATATACTCCAATATATATTATCCAAACATCAATATTGTCACCTAGCTGTAACTGATCATGTACATACTAGGCCTGGGATCGAATACTAAAATTACTATTAGAATATTCATGGGAAAGTACTTGAATGATTCGAATATTTACTTTCATGAAATATGAACAAATAACAACAATTTATTTATTAATTCTCATATTAAATTTTGAGAACATAATCCAAGTCTACTGACCTAAAATGACCTTTGACCTTGACTTTGTGACCTGGAATTTGTGTCACATGATTTGTGATACTTGATAGCCCTTGGGTACAAGTTTCATGGAATTTGAACAAACACTTTTGAAATTATGCTAAAATTTCAAAATCTTGATGTTGATGCCACAACAAAGTCTAAGTTTCCAGACCTGAAATGACATTTGACCTTTACTTTGTCACCTAAAGACTAATAACATGATTGGTGATACTTGATAACCCTTATGTTCAAGTTTCATGGAATAGGAATGTATACTTTCAAAATTATGATAACAATTAAAAAATCTTAGCCTGATGCCACAACATAGTTAAGTTTGTTGACCTGAAATGACCTTTGACCTTGACCTAGTGGGCTGAAATTCTACTCACATGATTGGGGATACTTGATAACCCTTTAGTCTAAGTTTCATTGAATAAGAACTTATACTTTCAAAATTATATTACAAATTCAAAAACTTAACCTCAGGTTAAGTTTTTGATGATGATGCCACAACATAGTCTAAGTTTGTTGACCTGAAATGACCTTTGACCTTGACTTTGTGACCTGAAATTTTCCTCACATGATTGGGGATACTTGATAACCCTTTAGTCCAAGTTTCATTTAATAGGACCTTATACTTTCAAAATTATATTAACAATTCAAAAACTTAACCTTAGGTTAAGTTTTGATGTTGACGCCGCCGCCGCCGCCGCCTATGTCTCGCTTTTTGCTACGCAGGCGAGACAAAAACTCACCAAAAAGTCATATTCTAAAACACTCAATAAAGTCATTAATTATTCACTCAAGCATGAAATGTTGATGGGATATGCAAGAATAAACAGAGAATAAAGGTTCTTCTTCCAAAAAAAAATCTTTTAATGATCAGAATATAAACATTTCTAAAACTTTTTACAACTCTCAACTTTGCTAATTCAAACCAGAACAAACACTTATTCCTGTCAAATGTGGATTTTGCACCTTCTCACAAAAGTAGTTTGTACTCTCTCAAGCATAAAATATCGCCAGACTGTTTGATAGAAGAGACCCTCAGCTTTCAACGGATATGGAAATGGCCTAAAAATATTTTTAAATACTTATTTTAGGACTTTTTTCATCCTGTTAGCATATTTTGAGGATGCATTGTAGTACTACAACAGGACTTGATCCAACAACCTCACCATCCCTGATTAAGTGATCAAACCACTTGACTAGGACATAAAATGCATTCGCCTGTAGCTCCCTCTAATGACAGATGTAAGGAATATATGTTGATGAAAGATATTTCTTAACCATTTCATAAGTATTTTTAAGCTTAAATAGACTCGACCATAATGTCAGAGTAATCAAGTTCTTCTTGGAAAACATTATTCCCAATATAATGATTGTTGCATTATGACATGAATATTATCATTCATTATTCTATCAATATCATTCCAATCATCATCATAATCATCACTACTCTTAATATGCCGCACACTGGTCTTCAGTATGACATCACTGAAAATCCCAATTGAAGCTACACTGATACAGCCTACAATAGATTCTTGTACAAATAGTCAGGGTGTGTCATCCACTACCTCACCAGAAAGAAAAAATGACCATCAATCTAACATTCTACCCTTCAAAATGATTGTTAAGATAATTATGTGTTAATTTGTCTACTCTGATATTAAGTTAAGAATTTTTGAAGGTGTGATCATTCATATACAAAGTGGCAACTCTGTGATGTACCTTGCAAGGTCCCCTGAACTGAACAAAAACTAAAATTTATATTTTCCCTTAAGAAAATTTCCAATCATACATTCACCCTAAATCTAATTATTGCAAATATGTTTTTATACAACTGCTGTATGAAAAAAGTCTATTCCTTCATCAATAACTAAGAAAATGAAAGTTTATGAAATTTTCTGTACTGAGCGAATTGGAGAGGAGCTCGCAAGATACGTCACAGTGTTGCCAATTTGTGTTTCACCGATGACAACTTCAAAAATTCATTACTCTCCTCTACTAATTAGTTTCTCTATTTTTTCTGCTTTTCTTAAAGTAACTTCATATCAGGGTGGACTTCCCTTTTGAACACTTACCTCAGACAGAAAACTATCCAAAAGTGGTAAACTTTGCTGAGAGAACATGTAGAAGCATGGACACTGGGGAAAAAGACAATATGACAAGATGAACTCTTTACATATAAACATAATAATATCATACTTGTGTTAGAACAGCGATGGTATATAATGGTTCGGAAAGTAACGGTATTTTGAAATCCTGTTCAAACACGGCATTAGACTGAGAAGGAAAGTAGTTCAAGCTAGGTGTATAAGAAGCAATCTGGGAAAGAGTGGAAGCCTATATACCCTCAACAGAAAGGGAGGCGTTCCGTTCAAATTGCCAGGTGCATGGGACTTAGCACTTCAAAAAGTCAACAGCGTGTTTCCACAAGAGACTCGGAAAATAATAGTATGTCCATCTCAACCTGGAATAGATACGGAAAGTACATGTAAGGGCTGACAGAATTCAACTGTTTCTACAGAAGCACAATAAATAAACCATTTATTTGCACAGTCAACAGACTTCACTTCAAAATCCTGTAGCAACACGCTGATTGTTGATACTTACGGCTCTCCTGGAGTCTGTGTCTTCTGGGTTAGGTTTCTCCAGGAATCCGGTGACCCTCAGCTCGTCATTGACCTCTAGGATACCTCGTTTCATGACCTCTGAAATATGACAAGACACTTGTAATACAGTTAAGCCCAAAACTACTGAATGTTAGGTGTGGTATTAGGGCTGGGATAAGGGTAACTTTAGTGTTATACAGTATCCAACAAAAGAGAGTACACTCCTTTAAAAAAAAAAAATATTTCAATGTAACTCTTTACAAGGTTGTATTGAAAATATAGGCCTTAAAGCACTGATAGACTTGGCATTCTGCAATGCAATTCTGGGTACACCATATTCATTCCATGAAATCGCCTTCGGACTGGAACAGGATGACGCAAAGTCCTCATGCATACATGGGGCTATAGTAAAGATGAAGGAACTTTGTGCAACTGTGGGAAGGACCAGATGATGGAACACCTTTTAGTCTGCATGCCCCCTCCTTCCAGAACCCTGTATCCCCAAAGACCTAGAGGGTTTCAACGCCAAGGCCAGATCCTGCATCCTCCATTGGACCAGGCTTGTGAATCATTATAGTGACTCAAGAAGAATTCCATGAAAACAGTGTAACGCACTAAGAAATTACATTAAAATATATAAATACTCTATGTAGGTCCAGAGCGGAAGATAGAAATTAAAGTGAGGATATTGACCTCAAAGTAATGTCACTGGAGAAGAGCATGTGGCGTACAATGTACATGATAATTGACCCTACCGCACATGCGCAGATACGATACTGCATGGGGAAGACGATAAGACAAGATTTTCTTCGGCTTCCATAGAGAATGTACAGCAGTGTCAACTAATTCCGTATCTTACTAAACTACTGTTCAGGTTTCATGAACTCCTCCGATGATTTCATGAGATCTATTTAGGCACCATCATAATCTGTTGGTTTTGAAACTATACTTTCTATCTGACTTTCCAGTTCTTGATCCATTGTATTTGTATGGGAACTAGAAGTTCCTTTGCCAAATATACGCATGCATGGCCAGTGCTGCCCTCTATGGCCAAATACCGTAGTTATGGTTGCGAGAATTACACTCACCTTCAGAAGGAACATGGTTGGAGACGACCATGCTGGCTCCAGGGAAGCTTTCTTTCCTCTTCTGGAAGGCTGATAGAAAATCAGACAGGGAGAAGTCATCATAAAACAGGGTATCCCTAATGAGACAAAACAGCATGGGAAATCATCTCACTTTTAATGGTTAATAATTTTGCCAAAAATGAAATACACATGTATGTCCAATAATTATGGTGACAATGATTACAAAGGTGATTAGAATTGTGATAGTAATGATGATGATATAATGATGGTGATGATAATGACATATTATAAAACTTATATTTCACCCTGGAAAACAAAAAATTCTAGCAGCGTATCTACAGTTGAAAAGTCCCTAAATCAGGTAATCTTCTAATTTAATCAAGTCCTGCTGACACTGATTTTGGTGTTCTTTCCACACTAGTGCAGCAGTGCCATAGTAAATGTTTGACATAGTCCCACATAGGTTTAGCCAAGGGGCCCAAGGTGGCTATGCCCCCCTCCCCCCTTAAAAAAAAGACAGAAGAAGAGACAAAGTTCATCCATGGGAATTAGCGGTAAAGACCTTAATTATGCACACCCCTGATATAATTTTGTGTGTCACTACCCAACAACTGCCCACATGTCTGTGCCCCGCCTGTGTCCCCTGTTCAACAATTCTAGCTAGTAGGCCTATTCACATGCAAGTGTCTCTGTGACTCACCCTCCTATGACCAGTACATCATCATCTATGTTTCCTTCTTTCACAGCCAACTGGATGCAAGCAACAGCGCCAATTCTATCCTGTACAAAAAAAGGAGAAAAATGGTTAATGGAATCAAATCTTTATTAGTGGTTTACATGTACATTTCAATTGGACAAGACCTCATGATAATCCTAAATTCATTTCAAACACTTCATGAAATTAAAACCACAATGCAGGATTTTTTAACAACAATTTGGTCTCCATCATGGCCCATGTACATGCACCAGAGTTGAAAAACTACATTTTTACCCTTGCACACTTCTTCATGTTTTAAAGGAGAATAAAATCCAACAAACTTTAGCTGATACTCTTATTCAAGTCAGTTTAAAAATAATGAAATTAATCTGATTTTATTACATAGCAAAGGAACACAATCCCTCCAAAATTTGCAGCACCCTTGCTAGCCATTCTCCCATGGGAAATGCCAATTTGATAAAATAGTGATGTCACAATAGTACATACCGGTATCGGCCATTGACCTGCATAGATTGGATATGGTTTCAATAACAATAACACAATCGGTCACACTGACTTTTGTAGTTTGTTTACATTTTGCAATTCGCACAAATATATCTAAATACAGTTCCATCACTACAGAACTAGCTTTAAAAAGATAACTAACTCACATCATTACTGGTAGTCCCATCTGTGATGAGGCGGATTCGTTTCCAATCAAGGGTCCAGGTTTCAAACTGCTCCTTGTAGAAATCATTTGTCTGAAAACATGACAAATCAAACAGCAGGGATAAGAATGAAGCAGGCCGGGCCCCGTCTTATAAAGAGTTGCAATTGATCCAAATCAATCGCAGGTCCTCCAATCAATCGCAAGTTTGCAGTCTCATATCTCTTATGTACGTAGTTGCGATTGATATCTATCACAAATAAAGTCGCAATGAATATCAACTCTTTATAATAAAGACAGGGCCCAGATTTGTTATCATACTAAAATAAGAATGAACAAATATTTGATAGGGATAACATCAAGATGTGGATGGGAATGTCTTTGGAGCAGCTAACTAGATCAACGGAAGATAGCATTATGGAGTACCAGTAGCTTAAGATCCATCACATTGTTGCTGAACAGCCCCAAATACAAGCAATGATATACATTTAGATAGATAGATAACATTTACTTAATAATCCGTGGTAGATACATGGATCAGTATTATTATTGCTCTTTCTGCAGGCATATATTATCTGGTATTTCCCCAGCAAAAGCCAGAAACCATTCAACATAACTGAGTAGAGAGGGACGAATGTGGGCAAAACACCTTGCCCAAGGATGTCAGCACCAAGCAAGGATCGAACCCGGGACCTCGCATATGAGAGTCAAGGGCCTTCACCAATACTTCAGAGCTCCCAATATAGATAGAAAGATAGATAGATCAGTGGATGATAGACTAATGTATGGATAGATGAATATATGGATAGATGGATAAATGAAACTATAGATAGATGGATAAAGGGATGGATGGATAGATGGATCAATGGATAGATAGATGGATAGACAGATAGATAGACATATAGATAGATAGACTGATGGGCAGTAAGAAAGATAGACAGATAGACAGATAGACAGATATACATAGATGGATAGATAGATAGATGGACAGACAGAAACACAGATAGACAGATAGATAGATAGATATATATTCATATGGTACATACATATGTACAGATTAAAAAAAATATATAAAAGATTCTACCACTACAAAGATGGAATCCGTGATGCCATCGATATCCTCCGTCAGAGTCTGCATCCAGTGGGAGATGAGAGGCTTGGGTCCAATAGGAACCAGAGGTTTGGGGAGACCAACGAGATGGGCGTAGTTCCCGGTGGTGTCTTGTCCGATGCCACGCTGGAGACGGGTCCCATACCCAGCAGCCAGAATGACCACCTTCATGATCAGCCACTTTTGGTAAGAGAACAAATTAATGCAGTGAATCCTGCATTAGCAATGAGCAACCACCTGTATAGAAAGACCACTTGTCTACCCGTAAAGATCTCTTTTCTTGTCTCCCTTGAGCAGTCTTTAAATACCGGTACAGGGGGGTGCATGTTTCACAAAGACTAAGATCGACTTTAAGTTGGACTTAACTATGGCAGGCCGTTCATGCCACTGTTTGCTCTCACCATTGGTCTCTCAATTATGATCTTTAGATAATATTTTTTCCTTCAATAATGAACTATCAAAAAAGGTAAATTCTGTAGATTTGTGACCACGACTTGTACGTCCCTTGAGAGACCAATGCCAGTAAATGGTGAGAGCAAACAGTGGCATATGAACGGCCTGCCATAGTTAAGTCCAACTTAAAGTCAATCTTAGTCTTTGTGAAACACCCTCCTAGTTTCACTGTAAATTTCCCAGAGACTGAGTTAAGTATACATTGATCTACCTGCGAGCCTTCCACACACAAAATAGCAATCTCACAATGTGTAATTAAGACATGTGTATTCTGTATGCTTTCTATGTAGAAAGTTCCAGTAGAGACTGGAATCTAGGCTTCCTGACACTAGTTGGAAGGCCTAAAAAATGAGAATGATTCCTCAAAAAATAGTAGTGGTTGGCAGGTATGATGGAGTATTGGGTGTCCGGGTCGACAGTTAGCAAACATAAAGCCTTAATTCTGTTTTGCCTTCGGACATATATGCATCAAATAAACACTAGTCATCATACACATTTATACTTTATAATATTGTCCAATATTTAAGTCTTAGAAAAATATGTGAAATATGGCTTGTAAACTTCTTTAAATTGCTGTTTTGAATCAACTGTCCGGATACATGCACAACTTGAACCTGTCCGGACACACAATGTCTGACTCTGAGTATACATGTACATGTATGATGTATAATTATAAATAATGCATTTACATATATATAATATATATGGAGGATTTCTTTATTATAATCACAGGTTTCCTTCTCAACTTATCTTTCAAAGAAAAAACTGTTGCAAGATACAGTGGAATTAACCTGTAGAATAAGACCACCTCAACCGAGATAAGACCGAGGCTAAGCCTCGATTCGAAGTTTAGAAGTTGGAAACTTGGAATTGGTTAAAATCTCTGCTGTACGCTGTTCCCCTAACTCCAGGGAGCTACTGTTCCCCTACGTTACTGGCCCTAGCTAGTTAGTAGTTCTTTGATGTTTTTAACAGTTTTTCCCCATTTCATAAAGTCAGACAATATATTAGGTGAAAAGAAGAATGTCGATGGAAACAAAGACTAAACAAAGACTAAGCAAAGAAAGATCTTACTAAATACTTACGTACCACTTTACCCTGGGCCTGGGTGCACTACATGAATACATGCGAAGCGATCGCGATGGTACACATTACGAGACATGTCTCAGTTGACCTTTGACACGTGACGTCATACGGGCTCGCTGGCTATCCGTGAAGCGATATCTCTCCCCCTCTTTCTCTCTCCCTTGATTGCTTGCTCGGGCCCAAAAGAAAGCCAAACTTATGGAACGCCGTGTTAATAAAGGCGCATTTATGGGAATCGATAATTACATCATTATATTTTATGAAAAAAGGAGAGGATTAAAAAACAAAAAAATTGGTGCTGAAGATTGAGAGCTGAAAACGCAGCAGCGTTAAAAGGGGTAAGAAGAGAAAGAAAGAAAGAAATTTTAAAAAAGGAAGGGGAGAAGCAATTAGGAAAGAAAAAAATAGGAAATGAAGGTGGAAGCCAACGTGAAATAAAGAAGATAAATACTACTACATATGTAACATGTAGGCTACCTTCTCCTACCCCCGTCGTGACAGTTTTCTCCCATATTTTATATAGACATGCCCTATAGGCCCTATAAAAAGCCGAGGACCCTCCTCAGCGACAAAAATCCACCTCCCCTCATTGACTTTATAGACCACCGTGTTTTTCAACCGGGGTGCCACAATTAGGGGAATTAATTGAATCTCCATTTTGGATTCATTCGGGAATAAACCTAAACGCCAATTTCGTTTAAAAAAATTATTAGAAACAGTTATTTATTTTCATGGGGAAATAACATTTTAAAGACAATTAAGTGTCTCTTATTTCCTCGCTCGCTCGCAACATTTAGAAACAGGATGAATTCAGAGATTAAAGTGCCTGAATACCTCTTATCAGTTTGGGCAACGAGGTGCCAGAATAGCTTTTTGACAGCGAGGTGCCCGAATATCGTCACATTCGGGCAGCAAATTTTTTTTTTAAGTAACAGAATATATGATTTTTGTTATCATATATATTCGGCAGTGAGGTGCCCGCATACTTATTTTCATAGCAGCTGTTCGTCAGCCGCAGTTCTCACCTCCCTGGTTGTATTTAAGAAATTGTTGTTTTTTTTTCTCTTTCTCGAGAGAGAGTGAAATGAATGAGCCAAGATTTCAAGCCACATTTCCCCCCCCAATAAAATTATTATTATCTAATTCGATACCAGTGATTTACAAATGTTGCTGAAATGGCATAATTTTTCCGTGAGCTTCCGGGGGCTCTGCCCCCTGGACCCCACCAAGGGGCCTAAAACGTGCATGCCCCTGGTTGCTCATCTGACTGTAATTTAATGCCTAAAACCCCTGAGCTTCCGGGGACTCCGCCCCCTTGACCTTACCAGGGCCCTAAGGCATGCCCCTGGTTGCTCATCTGACTGTAATTTAATGCCTAAAACCCCTGAGCTTCCGGGGGCTCTGCCCTTTGGACCCCGCCAAGGGCCCTAAGGCGGCCCTTGGATGCTCATCTGATCGTAAATTAATGCCAAAAAACCCAGAGCTTCCGGGGGCTCTGCCCCCTGGACGCCACCAAGGGCCCTATAAAGCATGTCCCTGGTTGCTCCTCTGACGTTAATTAAATGCCTAAAACCCCTGAGCTTCTGGGGCCTCTGCCCCCTGGACCCCACCAGGGCCCTAAGGCGGGCCCCTGGATGCTTATCTGACCATTATTAAATGCCTAAAACCCCTGAGCTTCCGGGGGCTCTTCCCTTTGGACTTTGCCAAGGGCCCAAAGGCGGCCCCTGGATGCTCATCTGATCGTAATTTAATGCTTAAAATCCCTGAGCTTCTAGGGGCTCCGCCCCCGGACCCCACTCCAATTAGTGACCTGCATGCCAGTGACACAAATAAGGTATCAAAATATGCTCATCTGAAAGTAATTAAATACCCAATACCCCTGAGCTTCCGGGGGCTCCGCCCCTAGACCCCATCAGGGGCCCTAAGCCGGGCCCCTGGTTGCTCATCTGACCTTAATTAAATGCCTAAAACCCCTGAGCTTCATGGGGCTTCGCCCTTGACCCACCGGGCTAATTTGCCCCTGGACCCCACGCCAATTTACGCTCCACTTGCTTTGCTTTACCCGATTGTAAATACTTTAGCCCCCTCCTCCCCACTTTGAAAAAAGTCTGGGGGCCTTCATATAACATGGTGGTGATGCAGATTTTTTTTCCCGAAAAAAAACCGTTTTTGGTCATTACGCCATAAGAGTGAGCGAAACAATTTTTTTTTAGTAAGGTAAAATGTTATTTTGTAATAAAAACTGTAGTGTTTTTTTTCTTCTTTATCTCCACCTACAAAATGTGATCTCCCCTAGCTAATATACTACTATCCGAAAATTGTGTGATCCCTGAAGTAGTACGCCCGGCGGCTTGCAGCAAGTGTAGATAAAATAATAACCAGCCAGATTCATAATGGCCTACCCCGATAGGGATGAAACTTATTCTTTTTTTATCTTTCACTTTTAGATAATCCTGAATAATGAATTGTGGGATATCCTTGTTTATTTTTGTTGAAATATCTCAAAAATTGGTATTTAAAAAAAAATCTTTGGTACATGTATTTTCAAAATACTGTAAAATTTGAGACCTTTACGAACATTGTGGATTCACAAAAGTATTTCATTTTAGTATTAACTAGATGTACATGTAATCCACATTTGCCACTCTCCACCCAGGTGTGAAATTGGTACCTGGCAGAAATTATTCCTTGAAATGCACTGTGCGGTGGTTACGGCAGCCAGAGCTAAAGCCAGGATATTATCCAAACTCCTATGGAAGCGCATAGGGTTGTGTTATATCATTATGTGATATGCGCTTTACAATTAAGAACGGTTTATTATCATTATTATTACTGGTAAAAAAAACATTATTTCATGAAAGTGCAGCTCGTTCCCTCTACAACAGCAAACAAAAACAAATAATAAGCACGAAGACAATATGTTTTGAGCAACAAGAAATGTAAACTTTCTTTATTGAATTTCCAACATCAAACAATCTTAAAAGGCTTTGTTTTAAAAATCTATACCATGACATCTCCGAGTTAAACTTTCCAACTTATTCTTTTGACATTGAACTTGATGTACATGATTTTTTTAACAAATATTCTGAGTGGAAAAATACAAGGAAACGGCCACTGTAAGAAACTTTAACGAGCCAGGAACAAATGGCATATTAAAATGAAAATGAACATAGTGAACATACATCAAATTGGAACAGTACTTAATTTGAAATTTGCCAATACCTGTTTTGTTTTACTATTGTATAAATGGATTGTCTTGGAAATTCTCAGATATATTTTGCTAGTATGTACAAATCACTTGGCACCAAATTTCTCATGAGTTATTTACAAAGAGCTACAATTAGGAGACAATTAATGATAATAAGACGAATGAGATAACACTATCTACATTGGAAGTTACCAAAGAAATAAAACAAGTTTAAACCCCCATTTCTAATATAGATTATGAATGTCTCAAAACAAAACAAATGATGATGGTTGACCCTCTTATAATTGATCTGCTTCCTAGCCAAAAATGTGAAGATTTTGCAGTGTTGTTTTACAGATATGGTCGAACATCTTTACTTTAATGTGTAACATTTGCATAACACATTAGAATTAAGAATTGAATGTTCTTTAGCCAAGGGAAAAAGTGCATTCTATGTTAAAGTTATCATTATTTGACATACCATCTTATTTACAAATTTGTGCACTGCCAATCCTTATGTATTTCTAATCCTGCATTCATATTTTGTACATATTTTAGAAGTAATAATAAAATTCCATCACTCGGTCCAGTCCTTTTGTACAGCAACTAAAATAGGAGAAGAAAAAGCAACTATAAAATCAATGATCATGAAATAATTTTCTCACTTTTGATTTGGTCCTTAAGTTCCCAATTTTCGCATGATATAATGGTGTAGGATTCAAATCAAAAATGAAATCTTTAACAGATACAAGTTATCGTTTCTATGTGATTTGTAATTTTTTTTAATATTTCACTTGAAGAAAAAAATGCAACAGCTTAGTATTGCATAACTTCCTATTTATCATCCAAAATCAAAGAAATTAGACAAAAAGCTTTTTAGGGCTTACCAAAATTGTAAACAACCTTTACTTTTGTCGTGTCATGTGTAGTGTCTATGAAATATCATACATTTAACTATTTGGCATTCAAGGGATTTGGTTCTCAGTAACAAAGAGTTATTTTACATGCAATCAGCCAAATTCTGAATTTGTTTGACTTCAAAGATGTAATCATTCTGAAATGTTTCTACTCTACGACCAGCTCAGAATGACATCTAGCTTTCTCTACCAAATATCTCCATAAAAATAACCCCCAAAACAACACCAACAAGAACATTCACTTACAACAAATTTCAACAATGATAACTTCTCAGTCTTGAACAAAAATACGCTAACTTTCCTCTCTAACAGCCAATATTCTGACCATTACCTGTGCTCTTTTTATCTAGATCATATTTTACATTATTGATATTTTACATGAATTTACAACTTTTGATGCACAAAAATAGACAGGTATCATTAATTTATTGTACAAGATGAAATATAATTACACACGTCCAATTTGGACTAGATGGTAGAAAAAAATCTACTTCTCAGGCGATTCCCACTGCAATGTGCCTAGATATTCCTTGCTCTTTGTCCTCCAAAAAGATATACAGTGAAATCTGAATATAAAGACAGGAAAATCAGTCTTTACAGACAGGTGGTCTTTACAAATATATGTGCAGGTGTATTTAGTACAGGTTTCAATATGAAACACCGTACAAGGTAAACAAAGACTGTGATCTTTACAGACAGGTGGATGCTAAAGTAGGTAACCTGTACTTTGTGGTCACCTGTAATAGTAGCCATCAGCTTGCTATAAGAGACCACTTTAAAGCCTCGTTCACAGGACGCTTTAAACCGTCTAAAAAAACACTATCGCAAAGTAAAATGACATGTGAGCAGAGTGCTTTGCATTTTTGTAACTTACAACACTCAGATAAGCCATTATGTTCAGAGCAATTTATTGCATGTAGCTTCTCATTTACGGTGGAACCTCGTTATAATGAGGTGCTTGGGACCATTGAAATTAGCATGTTCAGATATCAGGAATCTTGTATCAGGGTAAACAAACAAAAAAATAATACAAAGAGCTGGGACTAACAAAATCACCTTGTTATAACAGATACCTCATGTATATCAGAGCTCATTATAATGAAGTTCCACTGTACATGTACAATTACATTTATTTTACTGCCACATTTGGTGAGGAGGTTTACAGCAATGTGCGTGAACAAAGCTTTTACTGTCCGTTCTGATATATTTAGAAAATATGTGCCGCAGAACCTTGGTAGCATTATAGACAGGTATGACTGTGTCATGAGAAATGAAGATACTGTACATTCAGCATGTGAAAAACAATTTTGATAGCTTGCGGTAACATGTATCTTTGAGCAATCGACACTGGATAGCAATGGGAACAGTCCCTATGTAGAACAAGTGTGACCATGCTTCAATTACACTTGTAGCTGCATGATATATGGGATGGTTCTCACTGTCCGTGTCTGCAGAATACTGTAGAACCTTATTGTATAGGTTCATTGACACTGGGTAGTAGTGGGAACAGTCCCTATGTAGAACAAGTGTGACCACGCTTCAATTACACTTATAGCTGCATGATATATGGGATGGTTCTCACTGTTTGTGTCTGCAGAATACTGTAGAACCTTATTGTATAGGTTCATTGACACTGGATAACAGTGGGAACAGTCCCTATGTAGAACAAGTGTGACCACGCTTCAATTACACTTATAGCTGCATGATATATGGGATGGTTCTCACTGTCTGTGTTTTCAGAATACTGTAGAACCTTATTGTATGGGTTCATTGACACTGGATAGCAGTGGGAACAGTCCCTATGTAGAACAAGTGTGACCATGCTTCAAACACATTTATAGCTGCATGATATATGGGATGGTTCTCACTGTCTGTGTCTGCAGAATACTGTAGAACCTTTGTGTATGGGTTCATTGACACTGGATAGCAGTGGGAACAGTCCCTATGTAGAACAAGTGTGACCACGCCTTAATTATACTTATAGCTGCATGATATATGGGATGGTTCTCACTGTCTGTGTCGGCAGAATACTGTAGAACCTTTGTGTATGGGTTCATTGACACTGCATGGTTGTGATTGAGGACATTTATACTTCTGGCAAATTCAGGCCATGTTTGATGGAGTCATCGATTGTTTCATGTGCACAATCAGACTAGGGAAGTACATAAGCAATTATGTGCCACAAAGTGCATCACAGTATGTGCTTCTCCTGCTATTGCCAATAACGTGGACTGAAATTTGTCGAACTTCTTCATATATATATCCTATAACACAATAGATATCTGTTTTGCAAATACAGATGCACTTTAATATCGAGATCCATTTTACAGCAGCCCTTTTTAGGTGATTGACCAAGTGACGTGTGAATGAAGCTTAATACTGCATCAGTGAGAGTATGGTCACACTTGCGAATGTACACTAAGATCCAAAGAAGATGGAATACAAATGAATGCTGTCAGATGATTGACCCGCCCGCAGGGTGCTATCTCCGACTGGTCATTCTCCTTGTCTGTCTCCTCTGCTCGTCTCGTTCCCGCTGCTTCGCATCGAACCATGGCAACTCAAACTCACTGTATAGAGAGAGACAGATGGGGACAGAAATAGGATGGCAAAAGATTATTAAGAGCTCTTGCAATAGAACAAAATGCATTCAACAAGACTAACAAAAGGTGCATCAATTTTACAGAGGGAGATATTATATTCTTGAATGATTTAACTACTCAATGGCAAGATATATTATTCTTTACATATTTTTGTACCATCATCAGATTGATTAAAATAAGCGTCCCATATGCATCTGCCTCAAAGTATACTTCATGAACTACTAAAACCTTTCGCCAATTCTCAAACGACCCTAATTTTAAAGCCCCACTGCACTACTTATAGCTACTTGCGCCCTCTATATAGCAAACAATGTCTAAGCGGTGACCGTTGGTCCCCCATGGTCCCCCTTTTCTTATGTTAATTGAGAGCTGATTTGATGAGATAACCACCTGTCAGTGACCAAGCAGGGGGGTCTAATCCCTCCTGGCTAAACTACTGCAGATAGGCTTTAAAAAACAATAAAATCAGGTTATGATCTATAAGTATGCAAAAATAAAATTTATTATTTTTTAAAGATACTATGTCCCTTTTGCAGCCAACATCAAATTCTGTAGAACTTTGCAGGAATTATGAATATGTCATGTATGTCCTATCTGTCAAATTTAAACGTTAGCAGTGTCCTAATATTCAAATTATACAAGGAAACCCGTTTACTTGCTAGACCTCACTGTCAGACACTATTGAGTGACTGACTGGCTTTTTTTCATCTTTGGTAATAACATACATAAAATGAGCTGTAAAGGGTACATGAGCATTTGTCTACATCAATAACCCACTTCTTGTAATCAGACTATTACTTAATGGCTCTATAGCTCCTAAGTCGATTCGACAACTAATAGTCGTTATTTTCCCAACTTAAAGACATTTTCAAGCCCCCTTTTTTTAAGGGAAGTTCTAAATTAGTATTGTCTTTCAAATGCTGTTGAAATTTAACCTTTTCATTTTTTTGGCCTGCAAATGGGACTTAGTACCTTTAATGAAGATAATGGTAGCAATAAAGTTTTTTCAAATTAATAATCAAGATATGACCAAGGAAGATATCTGAACTCCTCTGGTTTTATAGCTGGGATACAAATCAATTTTACTCAATTAGCCTAAACAAAAGTCCCAAACGTGTTGGAGCCTCATTTATTCTGCACAAAATACAGCCTGAAAAGACCTGGAAGGGATTAGGTCTCAAATCAGCCCAAAGCATGTAAATAAGCATCCTTAATAAACATCCTGCTTCTGAGATTCCATGACTTTTTCCTTTCAAAAATATTACAACATACAAAGAAGACAGAACAGAGAGATAGCTTACTTTGGTTTAACTGTAGGGACTTGAACACCAAAGGTGATGACTGGAATCGTATCACACATCTCAATGTATTCAGCTAAAACAAAAATACAGGAAGACAGCATCCATCAATACCATGGACATCTGTATATTACATGGATGATTGACATCCATTAATCTGAGATCAAATATAGAGTATATTATGCTCAGTCAATTTCAACATATCCTGTATGGGTTTTTTAATAATTAAAAAGGAAAGCACACATTTGAAAGAATTTAAATGCAGAAATAATCGTTTAATACATGTTCAAGTTCAATTTATTCAATACCAATAAAAACATATATACATACAAGTCAATTCTTTAGTATTCTGAAATGTATATAGAAATACAGATTACAGATGTTTGTGGTAATAATGGAATCAATGAAACTATACGGGATAGTACTTAAAACTTTGACTTGATCATGAATGTATTTGGATTGTTGGTATAGCTATTACATGCTTGTAAAAGCTTGACCCATGTTTATATTGTCATTCCAACCGAGGACAATTCTTTCTATCTTTGTAGTAGCAGTGGTTATCAATAGACTGTTTTCGTAATGAAATCAAAAGTAATGCAAAATTATTTGTAAAGTGCCTCATTACAAATCATTTCACTCACCTGCTACAAATAATTGTATTTCAATAGTCAGAATGAAAATTGCATACATCGATTGTTGCTACATGTAGGTAGGACAGACTTTATGGCTTGTCCTACCTAACAATACGTAATATATGCAACTCATAATCTGACTATTGAAATACATTATTCGTAACAGATGAATGCAATAATTTGTAATGAGGCACTGAACAAAGATTTGTGCATTACTTTTGATTACATTACGAAAATGGCCTATTCAAATTCAAAGCGGAGGGGCTTACCATCATTCTCTCCTGGATAGAACGTGGTTAGTATATGCTCCCACTGAGCATACTCCCTCTGCTTCTGTTTATTGACCAGTCTCTCGTGTTCTCTCAGCTCTCGTATCCTCTGGATGTCCCATCTCTTCCGCTTTCTTTCGTCCTGCTCCAGTTTACCGTGGCGCTGCTCAAACACAGCATCGCTGCACTCCTGACAAAACAACCAAAGTAATAAAGTTCATGAACAATCAGTTAAATTGAAATGGGGGTAGTCGTCTATAACTACTATAAATATATAAATAAGGTAATGGGGGCCTGTAACAAGAGCATAGCCTTGTTATCTCTAAAGCATCCAAACTTTTCTCAAAGTTTGAACCCTGACTTTTAAAGCATGTATGTAGAGTTACAAATATGACTCAGATATTGGTTTAACATAATAAAGAGACATCTCATTCATTCTGTTCTCTACATTTCACTCACTTATTAGCCGGTAACTTCAGAAGTACACTAACTTAACACTTTGGTAAATAGTGTAATATGAACATCTTTAAAAGGCTTTCCTATGTATCAGACACGTGCATCTATCTAATGCCTCCTTCTGTCCTCCCAACTATTAAACCCCCTCCATGATCTCTCTTCCTTTCTATATCCCTACTCAAATCTTCTCATCGAATACAGTATATCTTTACAAAATGAACAAATCTTTGTTCATTATTTTGGTAAAAAAGTGTGAAATCAAATTTCACTTCTGTTCCGAATTTTTCATTCGCAAAAACAGTCAAGATTAAATTCACTACCCTTTTTACACGTTAGCAAAGCTCACCTTTACATTATTTCAGCTAAATAATAGCATTTTTTTTAAAGACTCTCACTCTGGCACATACCAAATAATGAACAAAGATTTGTTCATTTTGAAAAGATATACTGTTTGAAGTACATGTACAGATAACTTGCAAATTACAAGTGATTGTATAATTTACCTCTGGAGCATCTGAGGATGTACTCGGAGCCGGAATGGTGATGACCCGCCATGACGGAACTGAAAGAGAAGGGAGAGAGAAAGATGAGAGTAAATTATTAAATGGTATAAAAGAAAATCATGCTATATATCAAAACAAACCCTCAAAAAATGCTATTGCTTTCATGAAGACCATGTCATGTACATGTAAGTGCAAGAAAGAAAGCAACAAGTAAACATAGACTTGGAAATCTGTACAAAGTAATCCAGGATTAATGGTCTTCCAGTACTTCAATATCCAAGTTCTCCAGATTCTAAGCAGTGATGTAATCGACACCTACATGTACGTTTAAACCTGAGGAAATTGCATCACGGATTCCAAGATAAATGGTCGAAATACCCTCCATCAAGGGTATTTCTTGGCAAGTGCCGTTAAATCACTGTGTCATGCAGTTTTACATGTAGATTGCTAGGGAATTTAGTTTATCAGCAACAAATATATTATCCCCCCCCCGAAAAAAGAAAAAAAGAAAATCGCACAAGGCCCTGATAAGGGGTCATGACCCCCAGGTTAAGGATTAAAAAAAAAACGAATGAATACTAACCCATTACAGATTCCTCATCAAGCAGATCCAATTGAGGGACCCTCAAGTCGCTTAAGCAAGGGTACATCACTCCTGTCCGATGAAACTTCTCCTCATCCCTTGACTCTTTTGACTCTTTACTGTCTTGTCTGCTTGCGTTCTTCTTCTCCTCCTTCTTTGCAAGTTTCTCCGCTCTCCTCTGTCGCTTGCTCAGCTCAGCGTTAGTTGATTGTACCGACGAGATGCTGGAGTTCAGGTTACCATTGCTGTCTTTGACAGGGGTGCCACCCCCTCGACCCGACTGCTTTCCACTGCTATTGATCGACGTGTCTAGCTCTGATTTACGCTTTCTGAAAAAGAATTTAGGTAATTCTCAGAATTAGTACAAAGGGTCAAAAATGAGCAGAGTCCTTATAAAATCTGATTAAATTGTCCATGTATAAATTTCATTTATTCCTTACATTGTATCTACAAAAAAAGAACAACATAGTTTTACTATCCTTATAATATCAAACGACTTCAATCAAATGGCACATTGTTAATAAATTCCACATGCATGTTCTACATTCCGACTCCACCAACTTTGGGGGCAGAATTAATCCAGCTTATATTATATGTACATGTAGTACAAGGATAGCATGTACTGTACAAATTGTATGCATGCCCAATTGCCCATCATGCCTAAGTATTTTTTCTTTTCTTTTTTTTGTATAAATGTATATTGTGCAAAACTGTGAAATAAAGTCTGATTAGCCTCTTCAGGTATCAACAATTGGTGACAGCTGGTCATGCCAGCAGACCCTGTAGGCTGATAAAATTGGTTCACTGTTGCTCAGATGATTACATAACTCTTCTTTATTCAAAAATAAAACTACCAGGGTACAGTAACTTTAACAAGGCATTTCTTATAAATGAACAACATGTGTGCACATGTAGAAGGAGAGAGAAGCAGGGAGAAGGAGAGAGAAGGAGAAGGAGAGAGAAGCAGGGGGAGGGGGGGGGGCTCATTTGCTGAGTGGTTAGGCTACACAAGATACAGTTCAATTCAATTCAAATCAAATCTATTGAAATTTATTTTGGATAATCTTCAATATGTAACTTGCAAGGACATACATGTACATGTACACTGTACAAACTGTATAAAACAATAAGTTACAAAGGAATCCTTGAAATTCATGAGTTTACAAATAATCAATATACATGTACATGTACCTGAACATTTACAAAAGTGGATACAGAATGAAAAAAGGAAAGCAAATACGAACAAATTATGCAATTACAAAAAGGAGAAGCAAATACACAGTTTGAGATTATCATAAATGTACTACATGTGTCATGTAGTACTAAATACAAAAGAATAATGAATAACATGTTAAAGTGAACAGAACAGATACATAGAGTGATGACTTCAGTTCTGAACCTACTTTTTTTGTACTGGTGAGTCCAATATCTTGCGGGGCCTTCCGACTGGACGATGGTTGTTGTTGTTATTGGTCTGAGGTTCAACCTTCTCTGCTAGATGAGTTCTTCTGTTCATGCGTTCCAATCGACACTTCAGCTGTAGTGGCAAAGGATAATATTATAAAAGTTATATATTATATTACAGGATATATATACATGTATATAAGAGCATCTGGCCGCACCCAGACAGATGCTGAAGACCAGAAGTCTTGGAGAAGGGCCATAAGGGAAATAAAACATCCAACCCCCCAGTGTGGGGAAAAAGGGACACTCAACGATGATGACGTAATACAGTACATGTGCGTGCTATTGGACTGTTTAAAGGCATGAATCACAAAAATAACTGTTCTTCTACACATACATACATGTACATGTACAACATGTAGCACAGTTTGTAGAGGTTTTGAGAGAAATAATATGTCCAACCCAACAGTGTGGGGGAAAATTGGCCCTCAATGATGTTGTAAATACATGTACAGTACATGTGCAGGTCTGCTACTCAGTCGTGAGATGGCAAAACAACGTACATGTAAGTTGAATTATTGGCAAATTCACTTTTATGCAGATTCCAAGTTGTTTTGGGGTCCTTTAACTACATGTACTCAACAATTCCTGGTACTAGAAACTGCCCAGTTACAGGGTGTACCAAGATTTTACCCCTCTTCCCTGGCAAAAACCCTCTCGTTTTGCTGCAGCTCAGCGCAGGGCGTTGTGCTGTGCGCGTTAGTCCGGTTCTATCGATTCTAGGACATACGTTGTTTTGCCAGATCAACCCGTTGGCACCGCACACGTGGCAAAACAACGCATCTTTTACAATTATGTAAATAAATAGAAATAAAGGGATTAAGTAAGAAAATTTTGGCAAGAAATTAATCCACATTTGCCACACTCGACCCTGGTGTAGTAAGTGGTTGCCATTCATTGAATGCACTGAGCGCTATGGTTGCTGGAGCCAGAGCCGGAGTAATAATATCCAAATTCCTTTGGAAGTGCATAAAGACATTATCCTGCATTATATCCTAATGTGATATGAGCTATACAAGAACAGCATAACATTATCATTACATGTACATGTACTGTACACTTAAAGAACATAAAATCTGAAGAAAAGAAAATTAATTACTAAACTAGTGAGCATAAAGTGAAAAGATTCTCACTTAGGAAGTACTAGTTACTGCATTAGCATTAGCTCAGACTCCTCAGAGTTCACTTATACAATCTACATGTACATGTACTGTAAGTGTACATGTGTATGTACGTGTGCATGGCTCTGATCAAGGGCAAAAAGTGTTACATATGAGGTGAATTTTAAAAGTCAATTTTAGACAGTGGCAAGTGGCAACAGTATTTTTGTAATCTGCAAACATTATGCAACACATAGCTAAACAAGGGAAACGCTCGGCGGTCTCGCCTGCATTACGCAATTCGTTATGATGAAAAACTGAGGTTGGGACATTATTTATAGGCAGGGTTGTCCATTAGCAGGCCCCCCAAAATGAAATTCTTTTAATATAATCATCATTTTTAAGTGAATATTGACAAAGAATCATCAGAATAATTATTTACTATTATTTGTACCAAGATTGATAATTTTCATGAAATATGAACAAATAACAAAAATTGATTTATTAATTCTCATATTTACAGGTAGTTGTGAAAACATAATGCAAGTCTACTGACCTAAAATGACCTTTGACCTTGACTTTGTGACCTCACTGACCTGGAATTTGTGTTAATGATTTGTGATACTTGATGACCCTTGGGTACAAGTTTCATGGAATAGGAATGTATACTTTCAAAATTATGATAACAATTCAAAATCTTAGCCTGATGCCACAACATAGTCTAAGTTTGTTGACCTGAAATGACCTTTGACCTTGACCTAGTGGGCTGAAATTCTACTCACATGATTGGGGATACTTGATAACCCTTGTTAAGTTTTTGATGTTGACGCCGTCGCCCGCCCCGCCGCCCCACCGCCACCGGAAAAGCAGTGCCTATGTCTCGCTTTTTGCTACGCAGGTAAGACAAAAATCAGAACTTAACAAATTGCCGTTAAACGAAGTGAAAAAAATATTTTAAAAATTTTGGGGGCTATATTAGCCTAAACCTAATTTTCAAAAATAAATGCATCGGATATGAATCCGCTAAAGTGAAATTTTAGTCCAAAAGTTTGGCCGGAATTTGGTGGCCAGATCAGTACCACAGAGTTTGCACAGGAGCGCTATGGTCGGCTTCCGTCTCTAAAGAGAGGAGCCGACCCTACCCAAATCAGAAAAAAAATTTGCAAGGGGGGTGGGGGCCCGCTTTTGTTTTTTGTTTTTAAAAAGGTAAAATTTACGTTACCATCTTTTTTTACCCCCTGGATCCGCGCCTGCCGTCTGGTATGGGTCATTCTTTAAACTAAAGTTTAATAAAACTGACATTTGTCAACCTTCCCCATATTCATACTGAGTCTGAGGCGACCAGTGGAGCCAGATGTAATCTCAGCTCAGCAGAATTCAGAACCATCGATATCGATATTAGACCTAGACTAGACTAGATCTATATCACTATTATTATTATTAGATCTACTATGAAAACAGCCAAGTTAAGATTAAGATCAGAGTTGATGTTGATAGTTTTCAAAATGCCACAAAAAATTAAATTTTCAATATTCAAATTTCAATAACAAATCTGTCATGACTAAAAATACAAATCTCACCGTTTCATTTTCCCCACGCAATCGATGTGCCTCTCTTTCAAACATTTTGATTTGTTTCTGCTGCTGTTCAATCACATCCAAGTGTAACATAGAAAGCACTTTCAAGTGAGAAATTTCAGCATTCACTTTGTCTGGCGATCCATTTGATGGAGCAACACCACAGCCGCTATCTCCAGATCCTGTGATTGAATTATCGTTTGGCTTTGTGTTGTCCGACTGTGCGACATTTGAAACATCGCTAGCCACTGCCATCGCCGTAGCGTTCAAAACAACAGACGGGTCATTGTCGGCCGCGTTGTTTCGAAGTGTGTCCCCTTCACGATGCACGTCCATATTGACTGGGAGCGACACGTTCTCGTTGCTAGAACCGTCGCTGTTTTTCAAATACAGTTTTCGAGTAGCATAAGATTTACCAGTGAGCTTCGATCGCTGCAATCCAATAAAATCAGACTTCATGTTCCCAGGAGCCATGGGAGTAAAAGCCGCTGCTAAATCAAGAAACACGTTGCGAAAGTACGACGACATTTGCAAAACAAAGCAGTTTGGTATTTAAAATGAGCATTCTCCACGCGTGCACAAGATATTCACAATGTCCAAGTCTCATCTAAATCATGGCATTTGAAGCCTTTCCAAACAACTAAAGTTACGGATAAGACTCGTTATATACTTCTCCACGCATCAAAAGTGTTAAAGTAAGGTAACTAGTGAAAAATCA
Organism: Mesocentrotus franciscanus; assembly: GCA_037976565.1. Taxonomy (NCBI): domain Eukaryota; kingdom Metazoa; phylum Echinodermata; class Echinoidea; order Camarodonta; family Strongylocentrotidae; genus Mesocentrotus; species Mesocentrotus franciscanus. The sequence goes on along the minus strand of CP137683.1, from coordinate 24,982,786 downwards.
TCCGTAACAAAGTGAACATTTGATACCTTAATTATATTTTCCAGCTCCATAGATTGAGTAAACACACGCAGCGCATATGTGCGTACGCAGGATCATAAATACATGCAATGCATGCGTGCAATGTAGATTATATTAACGAAGTCCAAACGTAACGTACGCGCGCGCCGCGCACAAATTTTCGATTCTCAATCAATTCAATTGCAGCATAGATAGCACTCGTACGATGCCAGCCAGCGCTAGCGCTATATACTAGCGCTGCGTTTCGTGATGGCTAGCTCCGACAGTACAGCCAAGCAGCCGCCCGAGCATTGCGACCTGTGCATGTCATGGCTCTTCAACGTGCACGGGCTGTCGAGTCGAGTCTCGTGCACTCAGAACATTAAAAAGGGCATAAACGATAGAAAAACTAAACTGAAAATTATTATAAAAATAGTGAATTATAAACTGGCATAAAATTTGGATTCATATTATTCAAATTGAAAAATGAGGGATTTAATCATGTTTAAAAAAATTAAAACAATCTCCATGTTGCTTCTGTCTATTGTCATGTTTATTTATTTAAAAAACCTTCGGCGGCTGTCTAGCTTCTGTGGCGCAATTGGCTAGCGCGTTCGGCTGTTAACCGAAAGGTTGGTGGTTCGAGCCCACCCAGGAGCGAGCTCCTTTTTTTTTTCTTTCTTTCTTTTTCTCTTCTTTCTATTTAAAAAAATCAATCAGTGGCCTTACTACAAAAGGAAAAATGAATATAATTATGAAAGTAAGATAAACAAGACCATCTTTCTCCGTCGGCATCACTTTACATTCGAAATTTATTATTTGTCCAATTACCCCTGCATTGAATACTTTCCTTTGACATGAATTTCAAGTGTTATTTCCCATAGGCTAAACGTTTTACATCACCATGGCTATAAGGGGAAAAGGTGCCCCCAAACAGTTCAGGTGGGAGTATCCAAATCCATTGATTTACCCCCTCCTTCTCGAATTGTATATAGTTGATCATGAAAGAGATACATCTATATTGCCGGGGATCGAAAATTTTAAAAAGTTGTTTTTATCTCATTTAACGGGCAATCCAACCCTTGTAATAAGTTGATTTGTATGAAAGCAGAAAAATAACAGAAACTGAATTTTGAAATGAAGCGGGCCAATAGTAATTAAAAGAATGTTTGAAATATGACATCACTAATAAAGTCTATGCGAATCTCAAATTGGTAGTTTGGTCAGTGGATTGTGACGTAGGACGTGGATAACTCTCCCATTTGCCGTGCCTCATACGAACATAATCATTGATTTATGTTTTTCTCCTAAGATCCTTTTCCTTTGGGGCACTACTCAAAATATATTATAGATACTAGATAGCATATTAGGATGGGTCATCTAAAAAGAATAGACCCTCCTAAGCCATGAATTTTGTGGAATTTTAGTCATTTTATATGTTGGAACAATATGGGAAAGTAGTCTGGCACAACACCACAATGACATTACTTCTTCCGCCAATTTGAAGTGCCCATACGTATAGTGATTACAACTTTCTAAAATTCATAACTTTCTTGTATTTAGTCAGATTTAATTAAAACTTTCAGCAGTTTGCTTCTCTGATTTTTCTGCTTTCTTTTAGAGGAGTTGGCTCTTTGGGTTGGATCTTGTTGAAATTATACAGCCCCTCAGCCTATCTGCTTTCATTACAGGACATGAAATACAGATACAAGTATTATGATATTATATCACGATACAATTATTAAGGGGTTATGATATTACAATGCAATATGATTGGACCTCTTCTACATCATAATAATTCGCAATCTAACAATTGGCTCACAAATGAATGGTTGAAACTTATCCAAATATAATTATAGCAAGGTTGATCAACTCCGTTGTGACACGGTGTACACGAACCAGACATCAGGAAGTTCGATTGTCATGCCTTGTGCCAACGAAATTCACCAAAACAGATGTCACCCAACAGATGTGTGAAGTCCAAGTGCCGTAGATTGAGGCACGAGGGCAGCCATCCCCTTCCCTTCCAGAAAATTGCGAAAACAAATCAAAGATAGAGAGAACAAGGTGGGAGGGGGAAAGGCGACGTGACATTAAGATGATCCCTCTCACATTCAAACCTTACCCTTGTTTTTTCGCAATTCATCAGTAATTATAGTCAATCCTCGCCGCCCCCCGCCCCCGACACCAGATCAAAATGACCCCATGTTACGCCACAAATAGAATCCATAGACTTCCTATATACTACGCACAGCTAGGTTGTAATTAGTCAAATAGTTCAACTCTTCAACTATATAGGGCGAGGCTCCCAAGCGTCTGCATCTGCTCATAATTATTTTCATGAACAGGTTCACATTGTATGCAATTCTTGTCGGAACGGAACGGTGCAGCTTCTTGCTTTGAAAACTTAATAAAGAAAACCACATAATGTCTAAGATAAAAGACAATTCGTGGTCTCATAAGACCCTTATCTTTTGTATTATCTATTTCGCCGGGATCTTTCACCTTGGTAGCTCGCTAGAGGAAGGATTCGAGGAGAACCGAGGGGTACATCGTAGACTGGTTCGACAACCGACCAGGAAAACCCTTGCCGAAGCTCAAGAATTCCTTCGAACTTACACAGAGGAAGGGAACGCGTCTTTACGCATCAACGGAGGCGACGTGGAATTACGAGGCTAACCTGACGGATGAAAACGCACAGAAAGATGTAAGATTTTATTTGTTTTCTGTATAAATTCTGTGAAATCCATTATAATGTCATTTGGCAAGACATTAACCTACATTTGCCACTCTCCACCCAGGTGTCATGGGTCCCCGGTAAGACTGAGGAAATCCTTGAATGCTATAAGTACTAAAAATCGGTAGCATGAGTCGGGGTAAAACTGGAGCGCCTTGAGCACTAATCTTTGCGTGGTGGATATGCGCGATATAAAAATACCCAGTAGTAGTGGTAGTAGAAGTAGTAGTAGTAGTAGTAGTAGTAGTAGTAGTAGTAGTAGTAGTAGTAGTAGTAGATCAGGGGCGGCGATCCTGGGGGGCGACGGGGGACACGTATCCCCTCAATTTTTAGGGGATCGTCCCCCCACCCGGAAAATTTGAAAAAGTGCACACACAAAATACAACAAAACTTCAAAAACCTATGAGGGGGTAGTCACTTCCGTTACCTTCGCCCCTCTCGTTCACTATGCTCCCTCGTCCCTCGAATTTCGTTCCCCCGGTCATGAAAAGAAATCGCCGCCAACATGGTAGTAGAAGTAGTAATAGTAGTAGACGTATTATTTTTAATATTACTTTTATTCGGGGGGGGGTACTCACCTAATACGGTACAGGCCTACTGGAATGGGCCGCTCAATTATAATGAGCCGCTTCTCAAGTTGCAACAACAAAAATACCTAAACGCTCAGGGTTACAATTTTGTGTTTGAAAGTCCCTAGAAAATGGCCCCAATTTATCTTTCTTCAGAATAATTCCTCGTCTATATTCTCGCTACAGTGCAGGTCATCTGATTTTGGCTTGCCCGCACACAATGTATGTACTTTCTCCACTCCCTGGGGAGCATTCCGGCAAGAGCTACTAAACTCAAATTGCTAAGCATACTACATTGGCTTTCGCATCCTATACCGGGTACCCATTGAACACCTGGGTGGAGAGTGGCAAATGTATATCAATCAATATCTTGCCAAAGGACATTAGTGCCGCGGCGGGACTCGAACCGCGGACCTTGTGATCGACAGTCCGGTGACGTATCCACTCGACCATGACAGGCTCTAACATGACACTTTAACATCATTCCTAATCCGTCAGATTCTTCTTTTTACTTGTTATTGAACTATCATTATGTATTAATGTACAATTAATGTACTAGTGTATGGAGCAGAGACGTGGACACTCGCCAGGAAGGACATTCAGCGATTGGAGGCAGTCGAAATGTGGTGCTGGCGTAAACTACTAGGTGTGTCTTGGAGGGACAGAGTTTCGAACGAAGAGGTGTTGCATCGAGCTCAAGAAAAGCGGGTGCTGCTTGAAACCATTAGAAAGAGACAGAAGAAATGGCTTGGACACATCATGCGGCATGATGACGGCTTGATGATCAGAGTTCTAGAAGGTTGTCTACATGGAAAGAAGTCGAGGGGAAGACCTCGTAAAGGCTTTCTAGATGATTTAATCGCAGAATGTGGAGCAACAGGATATGAAATGCTGAAACGGATGGCTAAAGACCGAAGTACTTTGAGAGACACTTGAAGTAGAGCTCTGATTGGGTCACTGAACCTGTCATAAACCGACAGATCACTATTGAATGAATTTCGTGTTTTCTTGTATTTCACTGTATAACATGACAATCATTAGTCTCCGGACTTTTGCCATGTTCTTTTTTTTTAAACAATACAACTGAAATTGGACTGAATCGAATTGAATTGAATGGATGTTTCTCTCACTTTCTCTTTACATTTTTTCCCATTCGTCCACTTCTGTCCATACCTGAAAAGTAACATCAACTTTTGACATATTGTTTTAAAGGGATCGTTTAACAGTGTTAAATCTGAGATACACGGCCCTACATGTTATTAGTGTCTGTGATATGGTGTAATAATGAAGCCCTAAAAAAATTGCGCTTCAAAATGATCAAGAAGTGCCTCAAAAAGTAAAAATCTTTGATTGACCGGTTTTACCATACTCGTTTTCCTAATAGACTATAGTGTTATGAAAACCATCAGGCGAACGGTTTTCAAAATTTGTAATTCCAATCATAAATATCTTGATAATCAGACAGGCGATCAGCTTGTAAAAGTCATGGGGTTCCTGACTGACCTAAAGGTTTATGATTATCATTGCATCATGAGCTAAATCCAGAATTTTGTTTCAGAATCTGAGACAAAGTTCCCTTTAAAATTTGGAAGCAACCTTTATAGGCTTCAATAATTATGACATTATCTTTCGAAAAATGTTTTATTTTGTCCGTAAATCTTTATCGTTCATGACTAATAAATATTGTCAACGGACTAAAGTCTGTGGCTCTGTGCCATTCAAAATTTCAAGAATTCAAAGTAACCTTGGCAACAAAATTAATTAATTTTCAACTCAATTATATGATGATGTCCTTCACAACGTAAAGCTCCTACGCTATAATATATTACTTTTTTTTATCAGACATTAACGTTCATAATTTTTCAAACGGTCCTCGATCAGACTCGCAGCTCCAGCTCGCGTATAAAACCTCTTATTTTTGTAAACCTAAATATTATTCTTCTCGCATTAAAGATCAATCAATGTTGGCCGTAATCATGTGCTAACAGTTAACAATAAAATCAAAAACATTAATTGTTTTCCCATTTCAGGCTGAGGAAATGCTAAAAACGGCTCAATTCGACAAGCAATCGGCAGATAAGGCCAAAGAATTCGACAACGTCATCGATGATTTCCCCGCCGAGGTCCAACGCCAGTTCATGTTCATCCGTGACATCGGGATAGCAGCACTCGACAAGGAAACGGTAGAAGAGGTCAGTGGCGTAGCCCGGGTCCAGCTCGGGGGAGGCATCACTGGACATATTAGTTTGATTAAATACGAGGAACGAGGCAGTAGAGTGAGGGTATAGGGTGTGTGATGTGGGGTCATTATCATCATTTTTTACCTTTGCCTTTCTCCCTCCCTTATTTCTCAATTTCTCTCTGTGTATGACGGTCTCTCTCTCTCTCTCGCTCTTCCCACTCCATTTGGGGCAGGAGCCCCTCGTACCCCCATATGTATTCGTCACTGGAAGAGGCTATAGGGGCGTTCACACCTACAGAAAAAAGTGAGATTTAAAACTCGATTTTTGCATCGCGATCCAAATGGCACTAATTGTTATGTGTGAACGAGCCCAATGTGTCTTCCCTAATGTGTCTTCCCTGTCGTGCCTGTGAACATTGCTAGCATTCCAAGTAACAGCCGTCGCTTTGAACACGAAAACTAATGTGCAGTGATGGTTATAACCACAACTCCAACCACCCCACCCCCTCTCCTCCCATTAATGAAAAACTTGTAAGCGAAAGTGCCCTAATCTGAAAATTTGGGGATAAGCAAAATAAAAGGGTGCGGAATAAAAAAATTAAAAGCATATTCTCTAATTCATTCACACTAATTGGTAAGGAATATTTTCTAGAATATGAATGACCTCCCGCCCCCCACCCCCCTTCAGCGAGGAATTGTCCCAGACATCCCTCTACTATTATGACCTGGAACTAATCAACCAGTCTATTTTAAGAGAACAAGGTCTATAGGATGCAAAGGAAATTAATTTGTTTTTTCTTCTTCTTTTCTTTAACCATAACCATGATAACGTCCGGAGAAACCGGTCATCTTATGGTTTTTCTACCATCAATTTTTCCACAATAATGTTGTGTTCCTAATGTGCCTTCACTAATGTTGACATGTTTTCATTATTTTTTGTGTGTGTGTTTGGTTGTTTGTCTGTTCACTCGTTTAGTTTCTTTGTTTCTTTGTTTTGAACAATTTTAATGACATCTAGTGAAATTTGAAACAATCATATAAACAAGAACTTCAATTCAAGTTCCTATATAAATATCAACATTTTCTTTTTGTTATCTTTATAACATGATACACTTGCATGTAATTCTTTCTTTTTATATATTTTCTACATGCACAGTTCAATCTTATCTTAGCAAATTTAAGTCACATCTATAGTACGAGAAAGGTATGCAAGCCCGACAATACCTCTTTTTGTCTCAATTTGGAACCTGGTGAGTATTTGGTAATAAATGCATTTAGCATTACTGTTTCCGTTCGGGGCCCAGGCAGCCCGACTAACGGACAGCCCGACCCTGCATAACCCGACCAACTACCCTAGAGATGTCCGGAATGACGTCATACCCCGGACAACAAGACCCGGTCGAGTTGTCCAGGGCCTTTGGTCGGTTTATCCATGCAGGGTCGGGCTGTCCATTGATCGGGCTGTCACGAAAATTTTTCGTTCAAGGTTTGATGTTTTGATCAGAATAATTATGACGAGTAACCGTATATAACGTGTCTTAACTTTTTTTTTCATATTCCCCATGAGCCTCATTGTTTGCATATGAATTATACCAAATGTGGCATACATAATTATTCAGCCGAATAGTTTGAGATTTTGTATTACGTAATGTTTTATTCATTTATAGTTTTGATTTATTTTATGTCACTTTGAGTAAATGCTGAATAGCAGTCTGAAAATGATGAGTATACACACTCAGACTTGTGTACTTAGTATATCGTAATTTCATTTCATTCATATCTTTAATTGTATTTCATTATGCTTCCTGTTTCATTGCGGACTGCCTAAGAGTAGGATAAATTGACCATATTTGGAAATTTTCCGTATTAAAATACATTTTGATGACAGCTGAAATAAAACGTCTGTTCATAATTATTGTTTACCTCCTCCTCCTCCTTCTTCCTCTCCTCCTCCTTCTTCTTCTCCTCCTCCTCCTCCTTCTTCTTCTTCATCTTCTTTTCCTCTCCTTTTCTTCTTCTTCTTCTTCTTCTTCTTCTTCTTCTTCTTCTTCTTCTTCTTCTTCTTCTTCGTCTCCTTCTCCTTCTTATCCTTCGCTCTTTCTCCCCTTTCATAATTTTCCTCTCCTTTTCTTCTTCTTCTTCTTCTTCTTCTTCTTCTTCTTCTTCTTCTTCTTCTTCCCTTCTTCTTCTTCACCATCTCCTCCTTCTTCTTTTCCTTGTTTTTCTTTCCTTCTTATACTTCGATTGATAGGTCTGGATTCGATCATGGCTTCGTCAAGGAATTGGGATGAAAGGGTCTGGGCTTGGAAGGGTTTTCGTGATGCAGTGGGTATACCCAATAAACCTCTCTACGCAAAGTACGTCCAACTCGTCAACCAAGGAGCGAGGGCAAACGGTAAGCAATTGCTTTTTAAAATAATGAATAATTGTGAAAAATATTGAAAAGTCAGTGACATCTACATAATTTTTATGCAAGTCTAAGTTGGGTGGTCATTATTTTAGTGTCCCATATATACGTTGTACGGCTGTAGAATAAGTGCTTTTATATCCAAGCCAGGGGTTTTGAACGTAATACAATGATCATATATACTAAATTCTAACAAAATGTAATGTGGTCGGTATAAGCATACCAACAAAATAACTTTGACCTGCCCGTCTATATAATGTAGACACTCTGAAATAGGAACGCAGGCTCAAAACTAAAACGTGAAAATAAATCATCGGAATGGGCATAGATTCAATGAAAACAAGGGAGACGTATAATAGTCTCTTTTCACTCCTCCCGTTTACACAGAAAAAGAATTAAAAAGAAAAAGAGGACAGAATTAAACAGTAATTCTAATGTTTTCCAAGACTAAGCGGGTTAATAAAACAGACCTGAAATTTTGAAGAGAAAGGGGATGCATGTTATGACAATTAAAATGTAAGCCACAAAAACCTAAAAAAACACTACCTTTCATGTTTGCCCCGCCCCCCCCCCCCTCACACACACCCAACTACCCCCTCCCCATACACACAGGGTACGAGGACCAAGGTCATGCCTGGAGAGCCGAGTACGGTGACGACATTGAAGAGAAGGTGTACGAGATATACGACGCCATCTTGCCTCTTTACAAGCAGCTCCATGCGTATGTGAGAAGACGGTTGCACGGAGTGTTCGGTGACAATATCAAGGTGAAAGGAGAGCATCTTCCTGCAAATGTGCTTGGTAAATTACTTTTCAATATCAAACTTATGATGATTTCAAAAGTACATATGATTTCTTGCCCCATTTTATTTTATTTTAATCCAAAAGGTGGATTTCCACTCTATACATTTTGAGAGTAGCTATACACTTTAAAAACAAACCTACGTATTTCTATATCTAAAAGCCGTAAAAGGCTCTTAATACTATCATTTTGAAACAACTTGGTAAAAGTGACATTATTTCCTTCAATTTCTTTGTCTAATTGCAGGTGATATGTGGGGTCGTTTCTGGAACAAGATCTACCCCATGGTGGTACCTTATCCCGATCGTCCTAGTGTAGATGTGACTGATACCATGGTGAATCAGGTAATGTCCTTAAATCACTGGCGGGGGGCAAACACCCCCCTTCCCCCTTCTGTGCCCACTAATTGTATCTTTTTTACGTCACCCCTTTCAATGTTAGACCCACAGTGTCTTATAAAATGTATTTCCTAATTTTGTCCTTGCTTGTATGATATTTTTTAGCATTATGCCAATCCCCCCTTTCTTTGTATACAAAAGAGTTGATCCGACCCTTCGGAAACATATATTTATATAATATTAAATATATTTTCAGTCAGTTCAGTAAAGTTCAATCCAGTTCACTCTTCAATATTTCACATTTACAACATGGTTCGCAAGAAGAAATTAATTTTACAGTGGCGTTTTGAGCGAAGACAATTGAGTCAACTGCTTTTCTTGTAGTTTGAAGTATACTAGAGACGAACTGAATAATACAAAATTATTTAAAGTTATAGGTAAAAAAGATTAGGGATTGTTTTTCTGTGTATATCATTACTGTGTTGAGCATCAACATCAAACAAAGAATCATACGTATTCAGAACGGCTGAGGGCCTCCTGAAACGTTTGCAGCTTTAAGATTTGCATCCGTTTTTAAATAAAGTAATTCATTCCACCACGCAGGGTTACAACGCCACGCATATCTTCCACACGGCCAATGATTTCTTCACATCGTTAGGACTCATTCCTGTCGATGATCAGTTCTGGGAGAACTCGAGGTTCACCCGACCCTCAGACGGCAGGGAAGTTACCTGTCATCCGTCAGCTTGGGATTTTTTTAACAGGAGTGACTTTAGGTAAACCGTGACAGTGACGTATCTTGTGCGCTCCTCTCCAATTTGCTCTGTACATAAAATGTCATCAACTTTCATTTTCTTTGTTATTGATGACGGAATAGATTGTTTCCATACAGGGGTTGAATAGAAACATATTTGAAATAATTATGTTTAGGGTGCATGTATGATTGAAACATTTTCTAGAGGCAAAATAAAATGTTCTAGCAAAAGGAAAGGGATCTCGCATGATATTATGTCACAGAGTTGCTCATTTGTGTTGATTGATCGCAACTTAAAAGAATCATAATTTCCTTATTTTTAATCGGTTTTGCTCAAACTTCACTGACCTGTTCCACTAATTTGTATGCATCTATTAAAAGGGTGAACTTCCTTTTTAAATATATGGCGGAACTATTGCTCAACCCCCACCCCCCTCCTGAAAAAAGGAGAAAGTAAGAACAGACATTACTTTTTGTAGCAGTGAGTCCATATAACATTTCAGAAATCTATACAGAATATCTTATCTCCTGGGATCGTGGTGTGCCAACTGATTATTTTAAGGGCGGGGGGCTGCAGGATTTCACTTGATGAATCAAAGAAATGAAAATTTCGAATTTTTCTACAGAAAGTGTAATATGTCAAAACGCTTCATTGTTGCTCCTATTCAACCCGTTATATTTGAACTGTGCTTAGCCTATGTGCTTTTTAAACAAAGCAAATTTGTGTTAAATGTATTGTTTTTAATGTCATGTTTTTATGAAAGGGCATGCTGAAGCCTTTTTGTCCACTACGTTACCGGCTACATCTAAGATTTCAGTCAATGTAAAGACTGTATCAAGCTGATATATCTATCAACTAGAGCTTATATCAGACGAAACACAAAATACTGTAACAGATTACGTCAATTCATGTTCACAATCCCATATAAAACAATTCAATAATACTTGGTAAACGCATGATGGGACTTTAATCTTGCCCGAAAATAAACCGTTTTAACATCACCGACTTTTGCAGATAAATTTGGGTTTGATTATTCATGACTTCAATAATTATGAATGATACCGTAAACTTGATACATGCAGGATAGCGATGTGTACGGAAATCACCATGCATTACTTCATGGTAGCGCACCACGAGATGGGCCATATCCAGTACTCCCTCCAATACAAGGACCTACCAATACCATTCCGAGACGGGGCTAACGGTGCATTTCATGAAGCCATCGGGGAAGTCATGTCCCTCTCTGTATCCACTCCCAAGCATCTCCAGGAAATTGGGCTGTTTGAAGGTCTCGAGGAGGGCGACAATGGTAAGTGTCCTAGCTGTATAATGCCCCTTACGTATTGCACAGGAGACGTCATTTTGCTGACGCAGGACTATACGTCAGGAACCGGCGCAGTCTTTGACGCGCCATGTGAGGGCGGCATCTCCAGGAGATTGTGCTCTTTGGAGGTCTAGAGGACGGCGACCCTGGTGCGTCCCGTATTGCCCTAACTATGCACAAGGAGCGTCGTGTCGATTATTACCTACGTTAAGAGTAGGCAATTGAAGGCAATTAGCCCGTACCGCGTCATTGGACTAAAACCAATTACTGATCTGTTTAAAAGTCTAATCAGCATATAGATGTTGTTGAGGTTTTTTTTCTGTATAGGTGCATCATTGCCTTAAAAACGATCGCAAAGACTTTCAAGAAATCTACTTAATAGCAATGCCATACCCTTTTGTATATCCCAAAGAAATCACGTTTCGATTACCTAACACGTCATTGTCATGTCCACATATCTCAATAGGTGTTGGGCATTAAGGTTATATGGCCTTATATAAGCCCACCACACACTATTATTATACGCTTAGACTACACGATCTGATTTTGCAATAATTCGCAATAGCATTTGATACAAAAACTCAAATATGTAAAATCTTAATGAGCTTTCATGCTTCCTTGGATTAGGAAAGGCTAAATCGGTTGAGAATCGTAGTGACGTCAGGCCAGTAGTGCGATTGTCTACGATTTGAAGCCGATTCGGCTTTTATTCTGACTAGTATAGTTCGGTGGTTAGCACTGGCGTACTGGTGGGGGGGCTTGGGGGGGCGCTAGCCCAAATAAAATTAAACCATGACTTAAGGCAAAGAAAAAGGAAAAAAAAGAGAGAGAGAGAAGGGAAAGAAGGGAAAGGGAAAGAGGAGAGAAAGGGAAAGAAAGAAGAGGAAGAAGAAAAGAAAATGGGGAAAAAGAAGGAGATCGGGGGGAGGCGAAAGGGCCTTGCTTACCGGGCTGTTGCCCCCCATAAAAAAAATAAGAGAAGGAAGGAAAGGGAAAGAAAAAGGACAACAGAAAAAGGAAAGAGATAAAGGGAAGGAAAAAAGAGGAAGAAGAAAAGAAAGAAGGGCGGATATCAGTTGCAATTTTCCCGCCAACAAGTTGTGGATCGGGGCCAAAGGCCCTTGCTCTCCTCCCCCGCCCCGACAAAAAAGAGAGAAGTGACAGGGAAAGAGGATAGCAAAAGGGAACAAAAAAGAGGAAGAAGAAAAGAAAGGGTGAAAAGAGGGGAGATCAGTTGCGATTAATCCCGCCAACAACATGTGGGTCGGGGGCGGAAGGCCCTTGCCTCCCCCTAGCAAACCTAAAAGAGAGAGAAGGAAGGGAAGGGAAAGGGAAGGGGGAGGGAAAGGTAAGGAAAGAAAGAGAGAAACAAGATAGGTAAGGGAGATCAGTTGCGATTTTTCCCGCCAATGAGGTGTAGATCGGGGGTCACTGGCGTACTGATGGGGGTGAGCCAATTAATGTCCTGCCAGTGTCACAATAAAATTCAAACGTGGTTCATTTCTAATTCGATACCGGTGATTTACAAATGTTGCTGAAATGACATAATTTTCCGATTTTTCTTCACCTTTAGTAAATTATACTTTTTATGCGTTTGTTGGAAAATTACAAATTCCTTAATTTACAGTCAGGCAAGAAATATGCTTATTTAGAGGCCTACATGGCAGGGCCCGCAAAACGACGGGGCTCCGGGGCCTAGAGCTCCCCCCACACTTTTTGGAAAAAGTATACTAAAGAGAAATAGAAAGAAAGAGAGAAAGAATAGTGACCTGCCAGTGTCACAAAATAATGAGGTATCAAAATATGCTCATCTGACCGTGATTAAATGCCTAAAACCCCTGAGCTTCCGGGGGCTCTGTCCCCTGGATTCTACCTAGGGCCCTAAGGCGGGCCCCTGGATGCTCATCTAACGGTAATTTAACGCCTAAAACCCCTGAGCTTCCAGGGGCTCTGCCCCCTGGACCCAACCAATGGCCCTAAGTCAGGCCCCTGGATACTCATCTGACAGTAATTTATTGCCTAAAACCCTGAGCTTCCGGGGCTCCGCCCTGGACCCCACGCCAATTAGTGACCTGCCAGTGTCACAAATAGGGTATCAAAATATGCTCATCTGACCGTAATTAAATGCCTAAAACCCTGAGCTTCCGGGGGCTCCGCCCCCTCAACCCAACCAGGGGGCCTAAGGCGGGCCCCTGAATGCTTAATGACCGTTATAAAATGCCTCAAATCCCTGGGTTTCAGGGGGCTCAGCCCCCTCGACCCCACGCCAGTTAGTGACCGGCCAGTGTCAGGCGCGGATCTACGGGGGCAAAGTGCAAATATTGTGAGAAGATATTCAACTCATCTGGTAACTTAACGAAACACATTATAACTCTGGATATAAATGTGTATTAAACTGTTACTTGATTTAAAAGACGTTATCATGCACTGCTTTTTATGGTCTCCATTGTGTTAGTAGATGCCAGGAAAACATCACTTACGTGCCGGGGGGTTCAAAATAGCCCCCCCAAAAAAAATCGCCTCGCCGCTACGCGGCTCGTGAACGATGCTCCGCATCGTCATTGGGTCAAACAGATACTGTTAAAAATGTTGCTTGATTTAAAAAGACGTTATCATGCACTGCTTTTTATGGTCATCATTGTGTTAGTAGATGCCAGGAAAACATCACTTACGGGGGTTCAAAATAGCACCAAAAAATCGCCTCGCCGCTTTGCGGCTCGTGGACGATGCTCCGCATCGTCATTCGGTCAACCCCCCCGCCCTGGCAAAAAGCTAGATCCGCCCCTGAGTGTCATGAATATGGTATCAAAATATGCTCATCTGACCGTAATTAAATGCCCATACCCCTGAGCTTTCGGTGACTCTGCCCCTTGACCCCTGCCGGGGCTTTGCCCTAGACCCACGCCAATTTACACTACGCTCTACCTGATCGTAAATACTTTGGCCTCCCCCACCCACTTTGAAAAACGTTCAGCGGGGCCTGCATGTAAGAGTGGGGTGATGCAGATTTTTTGTCTGCCAGCCCCCTCAAACTTTTTTGCTCATTACGCCACTGGTGGTTAGTATTCTTAGAAGCTAAATCATGAATATGATGTTGTTTAGATTTCCTATCTAATACACAGTTGGGTAGAATGGGCTCTGTCATGGGGTGGTCACCCGTCTTTAATCAGGGTTTGTCAACCTTTTTCAAGGTGGCCACGGCAATTTTACGAGTAAAAAAGTTCCGCTTCACCTCAATTTAAAATTCATCAAAGAGGATCCGTTTTCATCCCTCGTATACACAGATGTACGAAATATACTATCCAGGTTTCAACTATTGCTAGAAAGCGAAGCCAGCGAGCGAAAAAATGCTCTTTTGTTATGGCAACCATTTTATTTAGTCATCTATTTGAATTTTTTTCGAAAGTCTTTGAGATCGTTTTTTATATCGGTTAGGGATACTGTCATCATTATCCTGTTTACTTGTTATATCCTTGCAGAAACTGACATTAACTTTCTACTCAGTACGAGTTTGAGCACCATCGCGACTTTGCCGTTTACCCTCTCGTTATCACAGTGGAGATGGGACCTGATGAGAGGCAAATATGACGTCGACAACTCCATGAAACCTTGGTGGAAACTTAGGTATTCTAGATATCATTCATTTTGTTTTCATGATACTGATTTAGACAGCTTGATGCCGATTGTGGTGGTAACTCAAGTTTTGTTTTTTCACATTTTTCAAAACATTTTTAAATATTGGATACCACGAGTATATACAGGATACTATCTACTAGCTTGAATGATTATACATAGTCAAAGATATAGGTGCACCGACCCCCACCCATCCAATAGTATACAAGGAGAGAAGAGAAAGGAGACACAAGAAATTAGGGAAAAGAGAAAGTTTTTATTTTTTTCCAAACTGTAACGTCGAGTAAAATTTAATTTATGTAGGCCTATGATAGTGGCGGATCCAGGGGAAGGCCGGCCCCTCCCTAGAAAAAAACAGGTAAAAACACCCTTTTTTGAAAAAAAGTTGGGCCCTCCTGGCGCCCAAGGGGTGGAAAAAAATTACCCTTCCGTAGGAAAATTTTTTCGGGTGCCAAATTTTTTTGCTCACTACCCCACTGAGCGAAAAATCGACCGGCACGATTTTCAAATTTTCGCACGAAGTGGGCCCCTTTTTAGGCCCCCTCCCTTGCCGCCGGCTGGATCCGCCCCTGGCCTATGAATGGTAAATAATACAAATATTGAAAACACAATTGCATTTACATGTTGATAAACCTATCTGGTTTTATCATGAGATGGAAAAATGGTCGAGCCCCGTCTTATATGAAGAGTTGGCGATTGATCAAGATCGATCGCAAAGTCCTGTCGCAAAGTCTTGCAATCAGTCCTGCAATCAGTCGCAAACTTGCAAACTCCTCTCTCTCTCTCTCTTTCTCTCTCAAGTACATATTTATTTGCGATTGATATCAAGTTACGACGATTTAAATCAATCGCAACTCTCTATTAGACGGGGTTCTGAACTGTGCCAGCAAAAACAACGACAATCTTTCTAATCCCTCACGATATCGGTAACGTTTCTTTCATTTTTACCCTTTATTATACAGAAATACTCTTGCAGGCGTAGATGCGCCCGTCGAACGATCAGACAACGACTTTGACCCAGGAGCGATGTTTCACTTCATCATTGATTACCCCTTCATTGGGTGAGTTAGTCCTTTCGCAAGCATACCTCGGTCACACCGACAGCACAGCGACTCCAAACCGACTCCATGCCGACCATTTTTTACCCATGTTTAATTTTTTTCGGTCTAACGTCGGTCTGGTGTCCGTCTTATAAAGAGTTGCGCTTGATTTGAATCAATCGCAAGTCCTCTACTCAATCGCAAGTTTGCAGTCTGATATCTCTTATGTACATTGTTGCGATTGATATCAATCGTAAATAATTAGTTGCGATTAATCGCAACTGCTTAGAAGGGCCCTGGTGTCCGTATCTTCCGATGTGACAGGGGTTCTACGAAACATACCAGAAAGAGAATAGTATTATATCCTGGATTAGAATAGAAGCGCCATATAGACAATTATTACGCCCGGGGCTGTTGTCTCTTACCCCTAAAAACAAATGTATATAAATCTTCTGCCTATTACTATAATTTAGTTAGTTAGTTAGTGAGTTAGTCAATTATTTTCTGTCAGAAAATCATTAATCATATGGGCACACTTTACACTTATGACAACAAAATAAGATGAAATACATTGATTAGGAGCCCCACCCCCGATCTGGGTAGAACTCCTGTTTGATTAGCTTATCTGGCTACGGGATACGTTCAGGATACGACGTTATCGAGCCCAGTTATCAGAAATGTATTTAGAAGCGAGAAACGTATAATATCATGATGTCCTTACAGTAACTTGTCGTTATTGGGTAATGGGCGTTCCCAATACAAAAAATTGCTTTCCCTGTTTCCGCCTCTTTCTATTTCTAGTATGTATACCATATTGTAATTCCGATAATGTGAAGGAAATAAATGAGATCTTGAATTCAATTAAGCTTTTTTTTAAATATTTAATAAGAGGAAAATGCACATCAAGGCATGAAAGGATCGAGTGTACTTTGAATTCGTTTATATTTTCGCAGTTACTTCATCCGCACAATCCTGCAGTTTCAGTTCTATCAGAGTCTGTGTCAAGTAGCTAACCACACCGGCCCTCTCCACACCTGTGACTTCTACAATTCGAAAGAAGCTGGGAAGAAACTCGGGTAAGTTTTCAAAATGAAATTTTTAAGTTGGTGGTCAGACCTCATGATATTATTTTGAGGAATGAAAAATAAGTTACCTTTGTTTATTTTCCCAAACTTTTTTGAATGAATTTGAAATTGAACCGATTAATGATCCTCTTGTTGATGAACTGTCATGGACGCAGTGGCGGATCCAGGGGCCCGGGCCTCCCTAGAAAAAAACAGGTAAAAACACCCTTTTTGAAAAAAATAGAAGTTGGGCCCCTCCTGGCGCCCAAGGGGTGGTGGAAAAAAAAACCCTTCCGTAGGGAAATTTTTTCGGGTGCCAAAAAAAAAATTGTGCTCACTACCCCTGGCGCCCAAGGGGGGGTGGTGGTGGAAAAAAATTACACTTCCCGGAGGGAAATTTTTTTTTTTCGGGTACCAAAAATTTTTTTTTTTGCTCACTACCCCACCACTGAGCGAAAAATCGACCGGCACGATTTTCAAATTTTCGCACGAAGTGGGCCCCTTTTTAGGCCCCTTCCCTTGCCGCCGGCTGGATCCGCCCCTGCATGGACGGACTGCATGCATGGTTGGTTTATCATTATTGATCACTCCGCTTATTGACTACTTTAATGCTCAATCAAATTATTATTTCAGGGACTGATCATGCGGTAGTCGATTGGTTAACAGATTGAATCAGTAAATGATTGAATCAATGCTTTATTGATTGCCTGTTTGCTTGATTGATTTATTGGTTGAATAGTTGATTGATTAATTATTTTCTTGATTACTTGAACGGAAGGTTGATTGATTTATTATTGACCGATTGACTGACTGAATGATTCATTTATTAATTGATTAAGTAATAATTGATGGACTGATTGTTTGATTAACTGGTTGATTGACTGATTGACTGTCCGATATATTGGTTGTTAGTTATTTAATTGATTATAATTATTGGTTGAATGATTGAGTGGCTGTTTTATTGGTAAATTAAATAGAACTTACTGATTGATTGACTGATTTATTGGTCGGTTGTTTGGTTGGTAGAGTGGATGATAAATTGATTGATTAATTAATTGATTTATTGATTAATGGCTGTTTGGTTTATTAATTGTTTATTTGGTTAAATGACTTATTGATTGACTGGCTAGATGATTAGCTGGTCGATTGATAATAAAATCATTGATTGCATGTATGATTAATTGATTGGGGAGGATTAACGTGCCCCTCCCCTGTTTTATAGACGCAGGCTTTGTTATCTTGGAAAACACTCCGTCCCTCGGATAGGACGTTAAACGGAGGCCCTTGTAGAGGAGAGTCACTACTTTTGCACGTTAAGAATCCACTGCACTATTCGTATAAGAGTAGGGGAAACCCCGGTGGAGTGGTCCACCTGCACACCCCAATCATTTATACCGGGAGGAGAGACTCGAGGGTTACAGTGATTCAGTTCGCTTTTCGCCTCCCAGGCACAGGTGAAGTCAATTAATGAATAATGATTGATTGATTGATTGATTGATTGAAGAGTGATCACTAGGTTGGCCATTCATCAACTAAATACTAACTAATTGATAATCAATGTGCCCTTAATTATCACTTTTATCAAGTGACATGCTGGCGATGGGGAAGAGCATGCCATGGCAGGATGCAATGGAGGCACTTACTGGCCAACGCGAGATGAAAGCCGACGCCATCTTGGAATACTTTCAGCCTCTCATGGAATGGCTAGAACGAACCAATGCCGAAAACGAGGAAGTAATCGGATGGCCCTCCGCTTCAGGTAGACTTTTATAATTATCTTCATCACTTCACAGATTTCTTTCAGTGATAGGGGTAAAATATTGTCATGTCGTGAATCCTGGTCATGGTTGTTATTCTTATCTAACTAACTTCCATGGACAAACACTCATGAACGCCGTATGGAAAATGGTTTATCATTTTTACTGTAATTAATTGTACACCTGGAATAAGCATTATATTTATATCTGGAACATGAATTAATCGTAAATTACTATTTATTTAAAAGTTACAATTGATTGAAGGGGATGCGATACTTCATCGTAACATTTTGCGTTACAAACTTCTAATAAGAAAATGGCCGAAGTGATCGGACAGAAATTATTAACATTTTCTTACTGTTTCTCAAGAGAATACAAGGTATATGTATTTTGCTCCTTATGACTGAAACAATGTATCCAGGCGGCAAGCAAAAGTTAAAAGATATCAAACTATGACCTACAATTTAATTACCCAGACGCCCCTATATATTATGTTCATTATTATATCAGAGAGCAGTGTAAAACGACTTGTTATTATTTTTTTCTCCTTTGAATTCCTTTTGTCCTACATGCAGCTGCAGGTGTAAATCTATCGAAGAGTCCTTTCCATCTTCTCGTTCTCTCCCTGATGTTGTATTTGCTGAAAAACTCACTGACCTGTTGATGAGCCAGCTTGATGATCAACTCTATGTGGACTAAATTCTTCTATCCTCCTCGCTTTCTCCCCCCCCCCCCACTTCTCTCTCTCTCTCTCTCTCTCCCCCTCTCTCTCTCTCTCTCTCTCTCTCTCTCTCTCTCTTAATCTCCTTTTCTCTCTCTTTCTTTTCTCTCTCCTCCTTTCCCCTGCCCCTGCTTTCCCCTCTTTTATTGTCTCTATTCTTCATTCTCATTTTGATATTTCATATTTTTCTTTGACATAACAATTTTATTCGGTCAAAACTAACACAAATTCTATTACTTTCATTCAATAAGTTATGAACTTCATGGACACAAAACAAGGTGGAATTACATTATATTGAAGATTGAGTTATCTTATTGTCTAGATGTCTTCAGATTATTCATTTCATTTCAGAACAAAACTATAACAAATATATAACAACAAAAATTAATGAAGCACACCAAAAAAGGAAGGAGTGGGGATCAAGAAACTAGATAGGAATTAATCTTTATTTGGCCTTAACACAGAGAGTAACAATCAGCAGTGCAATCTAAGTTGTTTTAAAGCCTGTCTGCACTAGTTTGGCTAAGAGGGATTAGACCTCCCTGCATGGCCACTGACAGGCGGCTATCTCATCAAATCAGTTCAAAATCAAATCAATTAACATAAGAAAAAGGGGATCATGGGGGACCAACGGCTACCACTTAGGCATTGTTTGCTATATAGAGGGCGCAAGTAGCTACAAGTAGTGTAGACAGGCTTTAAGATCAGGTTTTCTTTTTATTGTTCTTCTTCAATCATTCTTCTTCATATTGCTCTTCTCATTTTTATTTTTCGTCTTCTTCTCATTATTCTCCTTTTTTTTTAATTCTTCTTCTTCTTTGTCTTCTCCTTCTCCTCCTTTTTCTTTTCAAAATATGCTTCAGTATAGGTAGTTCTTTTGCAATTCTTAATTAGGCTCTTGATGAGACGAAATATTTCTTTCCACAGCCTTACACAACATAGCAATATTTTAATGTCTTCAATGTTTTTTATTCCAGGAAAATATTTTATAGCATACATGTGAATTCGTTAAAAGGGATTCGTAGAAGAAATGTCGATACATAATTCCAATACCGGGAAATTTCATTTCAGGCAATACGTCGACTGTCTGCAAGAAGGCCATAAAAACCACTCTAACACTACGTAATATAGTGTTAGAGTTCAATGGTAAGAATGGCACGCAGTATAGCGACCTTCTTGCGGGCACCCGACGAAACACTATCTGGGCAGTGTTTCACAGAAAACCACGCAAAAAACCTAAATTTTGTATTCTTTCATCAATATTCGACTTCAAACATATTTGTTTTGAAAATCCTAGCAGAAATGTGTCTTAAATGACATCCTCTTTCACATTATGATACAATTTAAGTGAAATTTTGCCATCGAATTTTTAGGGCTCCCAACACTCCCTTTAGAGAAGCTTGCACGCACTTGAATGGGATGTCGGCAAACAAGCTTGTACTTATGACGGTCTCGCGAAACGATGCCCAGGACTTTTTTTTTTAATGAAAAACGATGTTCCTATGTGAGAACCAGATTCTTGTCAAGTGTTTCCGGGGACAATATTAATGGTGCTACATGTATATACAATTTCCTGCAATTTATCGGGATTATGTCGCACATGATATCTGTCAAAAAAAAAATACTTTAGATAAAAATGTTGTTATATTATTATCACGTATCACTTAAGCAATTATGTGCATACATGTAGTTTGATAGATCGATAGATAGAATATAGATCAAACTAATTACATGTATCTTGTATTCCGCCGTATATATACGCTGTTTTATATGAGATATTACCCATATCAAGTATAAACTATAAATGCATTAACTTTAGAAGTATTACAATGTGTTCAAAGTATCGTATGCGATCCACTTATATGCACATATTGTCTAAAAGAGCTGATAAAAGTGTAAAATCTTTTATTTAGTTTATTTAATGAAATCGTAGAAGTCTGTTCAAATAGTGGAAGTTATTGAATTTAAAAAATTCTGAAATATAAATGGAATCGACTGATAACTTTAAATGTTTTGACGGTGTTTGTATTATATTTAAGTTTTTCAAATATAAGATATATCTTGTATTAATCACAGTGTACAAAGGCCTATATTTTTAGTTTGTCTACAGTATGTAGCATTTTTCATTATCGCTCGAGACAAAATACGTTTGTATTAATATTTGATTATCTTGAGAAACATGAAATGCGGCATGACACCTCATAGACCATTCTGTTAAGTTTAAAATGTTTTCAATGTAAACATAATA
Source organism: Mesocentrotus franciscanus (assembly GCA_037976565.1). Lineage (NCBI taxonomy): Eukaryota > Metazoa > Echinodermata > Echinoidea > Camarodonta > Strongylocentrotidae > Mesocentrotus > Mesocentrotus franciscanus. The sequence goes on along the minus strand of CP137683.1, from coordinate 24,961,212 downwards.
TTATTAATGAATGTTTCATATAGGCCTACTAATATATAATCATATGCATCGTATAAACTGAATAAAGAGTAGAAAGAGTATAAAGAGTATAAACAAGTGTTGTCGTGTTGTTGTTTGTATCTATGTCGTTATTTATCAAATATTTTGAGTTCCATAATTCAAAAGCAGGGGCGTCGCTAGAGGGCATTCGTTGTGACACCCCTCCCCTAACCTCCATTTAAAATCTCTGTTGGCCAATAATTTGATTTTATATTCAAAACTTATATCGGAGCAGAACGAAGGACATTTCTTCTTCTTCTTCTTCTTCTTCTTCTTCTTCTTCTTCTTCTACTTCTTCTTCTCCTTCTTCTTCTTCTTCTTCCCTTCTCTTTCTTGGCTTCTTCTTTTTTCTTCTTCTTTCTTCTTCCTTTTCTTCTTCTTGGCCTTCTTCTTCTTCTTTAGTTGTTGTTTCTTATGAGCCCGCCATACTTGTGCGCCGCATGAAAAAAATTTTTTTTGAGGTGAGGGGGGCTTGTTTTTAAAACTATTATAGCAGGCTTATAGGCAAATTTTATCGGACACCCCACAAACACACACACACACACACACACATTTTAAATTGATGTAGTATCGCCCCTGACCCAGGTTGATGCTGTCGTCCAAGAAACAACACTGACTTTTCTGCATTGTATACTCTACTTAATATAAAAAAATTGATAATAACAGCATATTTTAGTAATGCTATCCTGATTTTGTCAGTAAAATAACATTAAAAAAAGTTCATAAACAAATTTATAATATGAAAGGCCAAAGACAAAAATTGAATTTCTTTCCGACGAAAACAAAAATCAAAGTATTCTTATAAAAATTTATGAATTTGTATTTCTCACTTGCCATTTTTTTTTTTTTTTTTTTGGGGGCTTTTTCAGAATACGGTAGCCGGGCTTGAATTCTAAGGCACCGTGATTATTTTTAAGGTAAGGGAGGGGGTATTGGAGGGGTACAAGAATAATCGCTGTGGAATGTAGGAAAAGTATGTAGGCATATTTCCGACGCCCTATAAGTAAAAGGAACAAAAATAATAAAACATGCACAATAAACTTTTGTAACTGGACTTCCGCGGTCCACCCTCCCCTTCTCTCTCTCTCTCTCTGTCTCTCTCTCTCTCTCTGTCTCTCTCCCTTCTCCCCCTTCTCTCTCTCTCTCTGTCTGTCTCTCTCCCTTCTCCCCCTTCTCTCTCTCTCTGTCTGTCTGTCTTTCTGTCTCTCTCTCTCCCTCCCCGTCTTTGTCTGCCTTGATATACATAAGTATGTATATTTATATCGCTCTCTCTCTTTCACTCTATGTATCTGTCTGTCTTTTTATTTCTATCTATGTATTTATTCAACTATCTACCTCATTGACTAGATTAATTGGAATGGTAAATGGAATGCCCCCCCGCCCCCTCCCCGTTTGTCATTATTTTGGAGGCGATGGTGGAAAACTGGTAAACGTAAACGAAAAACCAAACGTTGGACTGGTGTAAGTAAGTAGATGTAGGGCCCGAAGTTGATTTCCCTTTGATAAATCAAACATTACCACATATTTGTGACAAAAAGGCAACCGTGACGAACAAAAATACATACATACAACCATGGAGCTAGAAGTCTTCTAGCTCCATGATACAACTGATACAAAGTAACAAATTTGATGAAACTATAACATTACCAACTTCGAGAGCGCCTCGCGCGCGCCCTCATCGGTACTCTTCGGTTACGTTTACCGTACGTTTACCGTACGCGTACGTACGTACGCGCGCTTGTGAGACTAGATATGGCGTGTTTGAAGGTGAAACAACTGCTGGAGGTGAAGATGACATGAACTTCGGAAAAGATTGGCTCTTGTTTGTGGAAATCAAGTCTGCTGTACATGGTAAGTTATTTAAAGATATTGCCAACATGCTTTAGATCATTGAAAATTTTCTGATTTCTCATCTTGTAAGGAAAGAAACGCAATATTAGACGTTTCTTCCTCGAGCGGGGTCGACTGATTTGGCAAGAGCCGAGCGTGGCGTGGCCGGTGCCTGGGCTGCCCGAAGACACTGCCTGATGTGTACCGTAAGGAAGCAAGGCCAGCGCCAGGCCAGGCCAAGCCCAAGGGCGGCCGCAGCTGCAGCTCAGCTGCAGCTCAGCTGCAGCTCAGCTGCATGTGCGTGGCTTTTGTCTTTGTCTGCGGCCGATGTAACATATGAGACTATGGAGCCTCTGTTTAACTCCTTTACTCCTTTCATTAGTTAGTCTAGTCGTGATGCAGGGTAAAACCACTCCAGCAAAACTAGAGAGTCCATGCTAATGCGTATGGACCTCTAGCACTGTATACATCTAAGAGTCAGGGGGAATCACTATTGCACTTTTATACCGGTAAAATACTCGACTAATACTACATATCATAGATTATGTTATATCTGTCTTACATTTGATAACATTAAGTTATCTAATTTTAATTTTAGAATAAAAAAGAAATTTCGTAAACTCACTTTTCAAGCCCCTTTTCTCTTCCTTTGACAGAGACGGCTGCATGGTTCCCTTCGTGATAGCGATGACACGAAAACTGCGTACGGCGGACACCATAGTGACGTCATCGTGACGTCATAGTGACGTCATTCTTAAGCACTTGCGCAATATCTGACGGGTAGCTAGTCGTATCTCGCAGACATTTTCAGTTATTGCTTATCGCCGATTTAGTTTCAGATGTTAATATTGGCACGTCATTTAAATAATATGGCCTGTCATAATAGGATGGAGATTGATATTACCCTATGAAATATCGACACTATAGTATAATTGCAGGGCTGTGGAGAAAAAAAAAACCTGCAAAAAAGAAGAAAAAATAAATAAAAAGAAGAACAAGTTAGACCCAAAGTATGCATCTAGCGTTAATAATCGGCTTAAGAGGCAGCGCTCCCGAAGGAGCAGGGTACAGGGCAGTGGGTGTTCCAGGGGAGGGCGGGCTGCCTCCCCTGTTAAAAAAAAAAAAACACTAGAGGTAAAAACACCCTTTTTTGTTTAAAAAAAATCAGACGGGCCCCCTCCCCTGGATTTTTTTTTTTTTTTTTTTGGGGGTTCAAGGGGGCCTGGGTGTTGAGTTAAATAGTATTCACTATCCCCCCGTTGAGCAAAAAAGTGCTCCTTCCCCCTCGCTTATTAACCGGCTGGCTGATTTGCCGCTAAATATTTTCTCACGAATTGGGCAACAACAAAAAAGTGCTCCTTAACTCACCACCCCTCTTTTTCATCGGCTGGCTGGCCGCTACATATTTGTTTTTCTCACGAAATGGGCCCCCTTTCTGGCCCCACCTTTGCCGCCGGCTGGATCAGCACCTGGGACAGAAGATGGGGCACTGTGCTCCCCATCTTTTCAAGTGTCCCAAAGTACCTCTTTTATCATAGGAAAAGTGTCCTTTTACGTAGGAAAAGTGCCCCTTTTCCTTGTAAGAAGTAAAAAATTCCTTCTGATAAGTGTCCCCTTTTCCTTTCTCTATAACATGCGCCCTAATTTAAAGTGACTTATATATGGAGGCAAAGCAACTGTTTCTTTCATTTCCACCAATGCATGCTCGCCATGCTCGCTCGCATTTATAGTTGATATAAATATGTTACTTATTAAATGTCTTTTTAGTCTTTCACTCGCGAAAGGACCGCCTTTCGCGACCTTTCGCAGCGTTGTGTGAGCGATATAAGGTGTTGAAAGGACGTACTTGAGAGTTGACATGTTGAATGGTGGAAGTGGTAAAACAAAACAAAAGAAGTTGGTGAATGCTATCCTATACAGAATTATAATCATGATATGTGCTTATATAGCGCCTAACACTTACTTTGTTGGAAGGCTCTAAGCGCTCTGCAATAATCCAGCATCATTACCCTGCATGGCTTTTTCAGAGCAGCTGTCACGCGCTCTGCGTTAATTTCAAGGAATAAATTCCTACCAGCTAGGTCCCCATTTACTTCACCTGGGTGGAGTGCATCACAAATGTGGATGAATTTCTTGCTGAGGAAATCAACGTCCTGGAGTGGGATTCGAACTCACGACCTTATGATTGAAAGACGTGAGTCAGAACCACCACACTATGACGTTTCCAGATCGTGCGCACCTAATAAGACATGGGGTGGTATTCTCTTAAGTTAAGCGGGACTAAGTCCAGACTAAACAAAATTTTAGTTCACACTTCTATGGAATGCTAGGTTTCATCTTCCTCCTTCAATATTCATGACAAAAATAATGTACCAAAGACTTTATTGAAATTCAGTTCATACTCATATTATCTTTTCTTTCCATTTCATTGCAAAATTAATTTTTGGACACTTTTCATTGCAGGATTAAAATAATCTGTACAGGGAAAATGAGTTGGCAACAGGCACTCCATAAAAATGTGAATTAGTTAAGCCGAGCTTAACTTAGTTCGCTATCGGAATACCACCCATGTACAATAATAAATCCAGTCTTATTTTTAGTTGTTTTGATGCCGTCCATACTAGTAAAAGTAGCGCATTTACCCCATCCCCAACAAAAAGGAGTAAAATAGACATAAATAGTGAACAAAATATATCAGATATTTGTTTTGTATTTTCATGTTTTTTTAATTGAAATTTGCCTTTTAAAAAATTATTTAAATGAGCCAGATCTGAATTGCTCATATTTGAAACCCTTAAAATGTATCACAATGTCACCTCACAATATTGGTTGAGTCGTTAGGTACATTTTGTGTGAAAATCAGAGATATCCAACATCACTGTATGGCTGAATATGAGCACAGATTAAAGACAAAATGGCCCAATTGAAAAGTCACAAGATACTGTGCGTGCCTGTACATTGTTGTGAAACAGCACATGACTGAATGCATTGATTATGAAACAATGTTTTTGATATTCCATCCATATTTATTGGTAAATGGCACATGTGGTTAAATGCATTATTTGCAATTGTAAAACAGTGCATTTTGAAATTGTTTAATACTCAGTAAACTGCAATGATAATATAACTATTGTGAATTTTGTAAATATGAAAATAAAAATTCATTAATGTATGCTTATTCAACCATGCATGGATCAATGATAACCTCTTATTGTTACACGTTGTTTTCCTAACTACCATAGAAATAGTTTTGCAAGACGAATTCTTGAAATGATTCTACATTATAAAACTATGAGCAATTGTTTAGGAGTGTAGTTACTTTTGTGACAATCAACCATCAATTTTTTTCTTCCAAGGGGCTCTTTGTTTAATTTACAAAAAAGCCCCTTGAGGTTTTTCATGGGGTTCTTTTCATGACGAGGGCTACTTTTTGGAATGTAATTTGGTTTCTTAATTTTAGTCCGGCCGTATCGTATAAATACAGCATTCATAGAATCTTACATTTCAGTTAATGATTCCATCCAGTTACTCAAATGGAAATGTTCTTATACTTTTAAATACTACATCGTGTCAAGCTAAAATATGTCTAGTCACTATTTTTAAATTTATCATTTTGAGCTGTCAAAAATATGTCTCAATAATAATTATGGCATAACTTTGGAAAATTATGAATTTTTGATAGATATTAATTGGTATACGACTATTTGTTCATGTTATCTTGAAACCATGATTAAATTAAAAGGAAGACAAATAGAGAAACTTAAATTGTTTTATGTGCCTTTCATTTTAAACTTTTGCCCTATTTGTTGACGTGTTTCTCATCATTAATCATATTACTTCATTGTTCACGTAAATTCAGCACCTAGGAAATATAGAACTACCAAATTTGCAATACAGTACGAGACTCTGCTTAATAAAGAAGTTAAGAGGAAACTGATCAGCTGATATTTAGAACTCCCAGGGCGTGGGTCGTACTTTTAACTTGATAATATCAACGATTTAATATAGATGATCAACACAAATATCAAGGGTCGAATATGGTCACTACAGATGTAACAAAATCTTTTCCTGTCCCAGAAAATCAAAATATATTTGTAATTTCACTAATGTTCACAACTGTATAATTTTCACATACTTTTTCGTGAACGAAAAGTAGATTAACCAAATACATAGATTGAGCGCGTAAACAATCACAGCTTTCGTATTAGCTTTCCACGTAGATGAAGGCACCAGCGAACGCAACGGTACTATGAAATTGTTGCTTATTTCAGTTATCGCTGAAAACGTTGCGAGAAGAAATCCCATAGACCAGTACAGACATTTTCTCTCGCGTAACCATTCTTTTATACATGCTGAAGGTATCGCTTATTTTATTATTCTCAATTTGAAGAGTGTACATTTGCTCAACAGTGCACGTACCGATATCCGTTGCCATCCTCTTTAAGGAACTATTTTGAGTTTTTATATTTCATTTCGAGATTTCAAACAACTTATTGAACAAATCCCAAGCTTTACAGTGATCTGCAGTCCAAACGAATGACACATGCAATTTTTCAACCCAAGGCGTGCAAAATCCTAAAAGTTTTTAAATTTCAAAGGATTTCCTTACTCAAATAATAATAATATAAATAAATGTCCAGTTTTTGAGGAAAAATTTCTCAACGACTAATTAAAAAAAAAAAATAATAACTTTTTTTTCACTTGAAAAACAAATGAGGGGGGGGGGTTGCTCCGAAACACACACACATACACAAATTTGAGGGGGTTCAATTCAATTCAATTCAATTTATTTATGTTTCCAACGAAACAATACAAAAATCAATTTTAAAATTTACAACAATTTAAGAATACATATTGGAAACAGAGGGTCCACTAAAAGCAATGCTTGTACAAGTGTGGACACCCTAAATGATACTTAAGAATAATGATTAATTAAATTAACAAATTCTTAACTACAAAAGGAACTACAAAATAAAGAAAAATGGGGGGATGCCAACAGAGACGCGAACGGGACAAGACGGTACTTTACATGACAAACATGGGAGGATACGGTTATACAATACAAAGAGAAGATAATGCCCCCCAAAAAGGAGAGAGATCGGGGGTACATAAAATAATATAAAATGATGAGGTGCATGTGGGGTTGAGAGGAAAATGAGGAAGAGAGATGCGCGTTAGAAAGGAAATAAGCTTGAGAAGGCACAATATGATATATCAAATTACATTTTGAGTCAGCGAGTAGAGAATGATTCAAAGAAAAAAAGAAAAAAACAACAACATATAATGAGGTTGATATGATTGTAATAAAAACAATTTCAATTTTTTCTTAAAAGTATTAATCGATGGAGCATTTTTTATTTCATTACTTAAAGAATTCCAAACCTTTGGACCTTCATATATAAACGTTTTTTGAGCTAAGATGGTCCGCAAGAGAGGTAAATGAAAATCGTCCGAATGTCTAGTTTGGTAATTATGGACTGAGCTATTTTTAAAAAACATTTCATGAAAAACAGATGGCAACATATTATTTTTATAAGTATACATAAATTGACCCCAAATCCTCCCCGCTGCGCGTCTGCTGCAGAGTCATGTACATAATTATATTTAATACTAAACTCTGAAAACGCTCGTACGCAGAGACTAAGCTAATAACAACCGATCGCGTCCCTAACACCAAGCGAGGAAGCGCTGTAATCGGGCGTAGAGGGCCGTACCTTCATTTTGTAAATACGTCATTAAATTGGAAAATGGCGCATGTTAGCTGACTACGAGATCATTTCCCGGTAAAAAGTAGGCTCAGATATCTGGAAACCCTGGAAATTTTCACCAACGAAACTTGTAAGTTCCATTACTTCATTATTTGGTAGTAGTGTTACCCCATGTAATTATGTATAAAGGCATTTGACAGTATCCTACAGCAGGATCTGAAAAATGTTGGGTTTATGTGCAGCGCACAGTGTTGCCTCTTTTATTACACAGCCGGGATAGCGTTGCAGCTATGTGTGGGTAAAACGTGATTTAGTTTAGCCTTAGGTACCACGTCCACTCGTTCGTTCGTCTGCACGCACACACACATGCACACCACGTAGTCGTAGAACTTTACCGTTACGCATTCAGCGCTGTACATAGACAGAAATAACCGTCTGGTATGGGTCATTCTTTAATAAAACTGACATTTGTTGACATTCCCCATACACAGACGGTACCCCGTACGCCTCGCACCACGGGGAGAGATTGAGCCGATTGTGGCCCGCTTTGGTCCCAAAAACTTTCTCCCACGATTTTCTTTATTTAGGTCTAGATCTAATTTTCTGATTTATAAATCAGATACTAGGGTGTCTGATCGCGCACCCGATGTTGTGTGCTAAAATCCTTCCCATAGAGATTGCACGCAGCCCTATGCGGTCTATGTGCATTAAGCGATCATGCAAAATTGGTCAAAGTTTTTTTTTTTTTTTGAAGTTCAAACCTTTATTATTTGTGATCCTGAAGGTGATACTCAATAAATGAGGTGTCATATGAAAGAGCAGATTAATTCCAATATTTCCAGAGGGGTCATCTCGAAATTCTAAAAATATCTTGGTCAAAACAGCTATTTAAACATTGTTTCCTGGCTAACTCGAAATTTGCCACTTATGAGATATGACGCCCCTGGCGATATGTAGTCCCAGTCGTAAGAAAATATCCCTACGCTTATTTTTCGCTAGCCCCAGGGATCACAAACAATTACAGTTTGAAAATACCCTTCCCCACATTTTTCGGATCAGCTAAGTAGGGAGGCGTGAGCTCGCGCCGCCGAACCCATGGTGATAGCGTAAAATCTGCACATGAATATGCATCGGCGTGTCTTCAAACCCGGAAGTGGGTGCCCATTGAAGACAATGGATTGCCGATCGCGCATCATTTAAGCAACACGTGCGCTTGCATATTGCGCAATTCAGCTGTTGTGCTAAATTTAGCAAAACAACATAACTCTGCGTGTACGTCTTTTTCGTCGATTCTTACAAAAAATGGATGAATATTGTAGGGAATTGAAGGGGCTGTAACTTTTGATAGAAACATCGGTGAGTCTTGAAATTTGAAATGTATTATTCTGAGTGAATAATTTTTTCAATTATCCAACCAAAAAGGGAAAATTGAAAAAACGTTCAGACACCCTACAGATACAAAAATACTATGTCTATTTTTCTCCTATGTACAGTTATCAATTTTTTTATGACTTAGACTATTTCTAAATGCGAAATTTACAGACTTACGTATATATGAGTTATCCAATTTTTATCTCAGAACCAAGGAAACGGTACGTTCATGCATTCGAACTGGTAATCTATGACATGACCCGCCCGATATATTTCCGGGTCAACCGACCAAAACAAGCCCAATGGCCAATCAGAGCACGTGTTTGATATTGGGCTTATGAATATTCAAACATCACCGGCTCAAGCCGGACTGACTCATACGTAGCTATTGGACGTTCGAAAAGAAAAAATGAATATTCATCAACTTAAACCAAGATGGCTGACAACAAATCTTGTTGACTACAAGACTTTCTCGGATTAATCATTAATATAGGATCTAAATGAGCAAGCTATCGTAAGTCAAAGTAGATATTTCTGTGTTATTTTTAATTTTTAATAAAATTCAGTGTAAAATTGCAGCCAAAGTGGATATATGAAGACGTAAAGAGTGAAAAACTCGTTGCATATCTCATTCATCGCGGTCCGGCCGAACTGAACCATTCGTTCCCACACTACTCCATTGACGTACTTCAGTCTATGTATAGAGGCGGTCAGAGGAGCCAGATGCAATCTCAGCGGAACAACCGTCGATATCAGAGACTGAAGCTTTCGGTCTACGCTGTACAGTGCAATAAGTAGGGTGTCTGAACGATTTTTCAATTTTCCCTTTTGGATCGTTTTTCACTATTAATGTATTATGGTTGGATAATTGAAAAAATAATTCACTCAGAATAATACATTTCAAATTTCAAGACTCACCAATGTTTCTATCAAAAGATACAGCCCCCTCACTTTAGCCTTAAGTTAAGGGCTTGCCAAGGCTTGGTGATAATGTGAAATATTGATATTGATATCACCAAGCCTTGAAGATACTATGTCCCTTTTGCAGCCAACATCAAATTCTGTAGAACTTTGCAGGAATTATGAATATGTCATGTATGTCCTATCTGTGAAATTTAAACGTTAGCAGTGTCCTAATATTCAAATTATGCAAGGAAACCTGTTTACTTGCTAGACTTCACTGTCAGACACTATTGAGTGACTGACTGGCTCTTTCATCTTTGGTAATAACATACATAAAATGAGCTGTAAAGGGTACATGAGCATTTGTCTACATCAATAACCCACTTCTTGTAATGGCCAAAATTAAACTGATTGAATCTTTGCGCAGCATAAAACGTACGACCATTCGGTACAATGGTCTGAAAAATCAGACTATTACTTACTGGCTCTATAGCTCCTAAGTCGATTCGACAACTAATAGTCGTTATTTTCCCACTTAAAGACATTTTCAAGCCCCCTTTTTTTAATGGAAGTTCTAAATTAGTATTGTCTTTCAAATGCCGTTGGAATTTAACCTTTTCATTTTTTTGGCCTGCAAATGGGACATAGTACCTTTAACTGGCTCCCATAGACCTGTGCGGAGAGGCATGTCAACAAACCCCAAAATGCGTCCGAAATCACCCCTTCCCACACCCGACCAATATTGGACAGTGGCCTCAATGAATTTTATGCCACTTCTACATCTAATTGCCTACGAAAAGTAAAAAAATCATAGTTAAATTTAAGGAAATATTAGCAAATATCTTACCAGAGCGATACAGCTCGGGTGCTTCTCCACATGTACCGTGAGAGTTTCCTCTGTACATATGAATAACGTTGACCTCTGACTCGTGTTGATGGGACTTCCGTAAAAGTGCTGCTCCCGTAAAATGTGCTGTATAGTGTTATACAGCACATTTTACGGGAGCAGCACACTCAGAGGTCAGAGGTCAACGTTATTCATATGTAAACTAAAGCATTTAATTTCTATCAACATTTGTGTGTTGCCCTAGCCTAGGCATCGTTCATAAACACAAGTTGGCCAACATCCCTCTGAAATGTGCGTTAATTTTATTACATGCGTTTCAGTGGGATATGGGTGAACTAAGTTGTACTTCATAGTTTCATGAAACGATGGCAATGACCTTAAATATGGGTTTTCCTCTCCTATCTTTCTCAATTATTTTAACATGGTTTTGTGTATTGACTTTCCCCTAATCGGACAGTGAGTTACAGTGAATGGAGTTACATGTGAACAAGAATTAAATATGACAGACAAATCTACAACCAGAAAACGCAGATCAGCAGAGGCGGCATTGGATAAGGATGACGAACTCCTACAGGAAGAAAGCCCAACCAAAAAGGTAACACTTAACAGTTTGGCTCACTTTCTATGGATAGACTAGCTATTCGGGAGATCAGAGAACAGTTTCCCAAGTACCCGAAGCCCACACACCATATTGCTGTGATGTGGTTTACTAAATCATTTAGTGGATGAGGCTTTACTGGCCAAAGTAGCCTGCCTCTACAACTTAGCAACATTCAAAGCCTGTAAATAATCAGTACCTTGGCCGTAGATGGAGAAAGGTACAAGAAAAGTTTGAAAGGAACCACAAAAACAAAAGGCTCTGTGAGGTCTCCATGTGATATGCTATCTGGAATGAGCTCTTGTAAATCATAACATTTTCTCTTCAGAAATGGCGAATCTCTCATGGAATGGTTGTAGAAATGGTATTGAATATTGCAATAAGTATTTCATCTCTGTTGATATGATGTTTCAAGAATCGCTGTTCATGATTGCCATTGGCATTGGTGACAATAACCATAACTGATCAACAGGCAACATTGTACAAAGTACTACAAACATATCTATTGTTCAAATGTTAAAATGTTCATATAAGTAAGATTTTAAACTTTTTCCCCCCTTTTTCACCCTTATGGTCTCAATATGGGAGCCATTGCAGTTTCTCCCTCCCCTTGAATCCAATTATGCACAGTTTCAGTTTAGACCATGAAACAAATTTACATGAATGTTTATGTTCCCCCATTGTATGCTTTCAGATCAAAGACATTGTAGAAGATGAAGAGGAACTGGACGAAGATGCTCTCCTGGGAAACAGCGACGGGGAGGAGAACCTGGATGATACAGGATTGACAGATGAACAGAATTACACCCTTGGAGAAGAAGTTGGACTCGAGGAGGAAGAGTATGGAGAGGATGGGGCGGGCTTACTGGATGAACACACCGGTGAAGAGTTTGGAGAAAGGGGAGAGGAATATACAGAGGAATGTACAGGGGAAGGAGATGAAGCATATGCAGGAGGTGATACTTTCGGGGAAGGAGAAGTGGAAGAGTATGCAGAAGAGGAAGAATATGTAGGAGGAGAGGGCGAAGACTACGCAGAAGGAGGGGAAGAGTATGTGGAAGGAGGAGAGGAAGAAGAATGGAACGAAGGAGAAGGGGCAGAGGAGGACTGGCAAGAGGTAGAAGGTGGAGGAGAGACATGGCATGAAGAGGAAGGCACACATGAAGAGTAAGTTTCCGATGCCAGATCATGACCTGGAGTAGCATCTAAAAATATTTATAAGTATTGTGAACATCCCATTAAAGTATGTTATAACATTAACACATGTTCCAATGGAATATCAGCAATTTAGACTTATGAGACATGGCCCGTGTCAATAACCAAATGTTTCAATCAAACTTTCATGCAAGAGTCAGTCATCATTAAGTTTGTTGACTCCTAAAAAGGGTTCTTTGGCCAGTTTGAACGGATTATGTGGCCTTCTTGTCAGAAAAGACACATTCATTAGTCTAAATGGGTAATTCCATAAATTAGGGACCCACTTTGTGACATTTTTGTTCTTGGTGTCCTGTTACATAAGGAACCCCACATATTTGTGGCTCTGAGTAAAGACTTAGATAGTGGAGTGAGATTGTAAAGTGATTTCCAAGCATAATATTTCATCCTCATACCTAGAATCACTAAACAATCATACTCCACTATTTAAGTGTTTACTCAGAGCCACAAATACGTGTGGGTTCCTTATGTTACAGGAAAGTGGGTTTCTAATTTATGGAACTACCCAAATACATTTGTTAACCATAGTAATTTCCAAAAATGTATTCTGTCCATACAGTTCAGAAAGACAAATGCACTTACATACATGTAGATTCAAAGTATGCATTGAAACAGTTATGATACCCTTTTGGATAAACCTTTGTCAGGGAGGATTTTGCCATATTTCTCTTTCTGCTGTTCCCCACAAGTGGTATTAGTATTGGCTTTGTACATGTATATTGATGGAAGAGAACCCTTGGTACAAGTTAGTGGTTTTCCGAATATTTTGAAATAGTTTTCCAGTTTTCCTGAATATCCTCCTAGGTTCAATGAACAAGTTGATGCATCAGAGGGCCTGGAGCTCTTCGATGACACAGGTGATGTCCTCGACATCGATGTCCCAGATGACAGCCTGGTCGATGATCTCAACATGACTAGCGAGAACCAGTCCTTTGCGTCGCAGCCCAGCACGATAGACCCTATCTCCTCAACCCCCCTCACGACACCGAAGAGTGAAAAGCCAAAGCCTAGCCCTACAAGAGAAGAGGAGACATCGATAGTGGATGCAGATACGACTGGTCAGGAAGAGGATGAAGAAGAAGATCTAGAGGTATAATTTGGAGACCAATGCCTTGTCTTTTTAAACAGTTGGGATATAATCACAATTCAAGTTGAGTTTGATATTAATTGCACCTCTCTGCAGGAGAGATAGGCACTTGTAACTTTGCATTTGATTGGAGGACCTGGTCCCCATGAAATTTCACTTTAGATCTCAAATAACTCCTATGAACAAAAAGTACTTTTTAAACTGGGTTGTACATGTACCTCATAGTACACTCTGTGATTGATAGCATGTGTGTTTTGTATCTTCAGCAGACCAAAGGTAACACACAGGATACAGAAGAAACCAGTGAGAGTGAGGAGGAGAAAGAAGATGAGGATGGGAGAGGGGGCAGGTTCCGTTCAGAGAGGCAGACAGTCACAGTTTCTCTCAAGAGCTCAAGAACAAGAGACATTCCTGATACATTGGGTGAGTTGCAACCTTTGCTAACAAGAACACTGGGGTATTACACCTGAGTCAAACAGCCAGACGGACTCTATACCAACTCCAAACTGACCGATGTATGGTCATTCCAAGAAATATAATATTGTTCAGTCGATTGTCGGCGTGATGTCTATCATGTTCGTGTGACTAGGGTATAAATTGCAATACAAAGATGATATGATCAGACTTAGATCTTGTACGACCGACAGGATTCCAAAGTTTAACCCTGACACAATTGTTTCCTATCATAAACCTGAATCACAATGTTGACCCTAACCCTGTGTCTTTGTCAAATTGAAGCCTGGAGCAACTGTAGCAAAAGTCCAGAGGTCAAAGAGCAAGTGCCATTTTGATGAAGAAATAGATGGTAATGAATGAGTTATTGTTACATATTGCCACAGAATGTTATGTCAGACTATGTTAGGAACATGGTCACAAGGTCAGAGCTCGAAGGTTATAAACTGATAACTATCTTTCACTGACATTATATGCTGAAGCCTGAAAACTTATTTGTGTGGTCCTTCCCCGTTTAATTTTACAGAAATATCCCAAGAGGCTCAGAAACAGATTGAAGAGTTTGAGAGACAGAACCAGGAACAGAGGCAACATAAGAGATATGGAAGGAACTTTCGGGGGAGGGGTGGTAGGGGCAGGGGAAGGGGAGGTTTTCAAGGCCCACCTGGTCCAAGGGGATTTCCTCAACATATGGGTCGCCCTCTACACATGCAACCCCGTCATCCGAACTTCATGGGCCAACACAGAGGTGGACCTTTCATGGGGGACCCTCGGATGAGGCCCCCATTTGGTCCTAGGCAAGGGATCTTGGGGCCCAGGCCCAATTGGGATTTTAGGCCACCTCACCACATGGACAACATCAGGCAAATGCCGCCACACCCGCAACATCAGGCGCAAATGCACCAGATACCGCCCGCTCCAGAGCCTCTGTTTCCTGATAGACCACCACACCAACAACATAGAGGTCCATCACCTGTACCTCCACAACAGCCACAAGCACAACCTCAACCACTGCAACAACCTCCGCAGCCACAACAACAACAGCAAAGAGCATTTCAGCAGCCGGTACCACAGTCCCAGCCACCTCCCTCAAGTCAAGTGCAGACAGCAACAACAATGCCAAAGAAGATCCACATTAACCCACACTTCAAACCGAAAGTCCAGCAACAAACTTGTAAGCAATTAATGCTTTTTCAGTGCCTTATTCCGTAAACAATGCTATGAATAACTAATTTGCTTACATCAATTGTTATAATTTGTTAGTGAATTAACAGATTTTATGAAACAGGGCCCAGATATTGTTGATAAATTCATCTTACTGCAGTAAATAATTCGGTCACAATGATAATGTTATACTCTTGTGAGTTTTTCTTCTTTTCAATCCTCAAATTATAGTGACATGTCTTTTATCTGAAAAGTACTCATCTCGGCATCGTTTCATGAAACTGTCGTAAGTAATAGTTAACCAACATCCCATTCAAACGCTTGTTATGTTTAATACACGCGTTTCAATGAAAAGTCGACGAACTTCTACTTATGACAGTTTCGTGAAACACTGCCCTGATGTCCTGCTGCTAGTCAGGTTAAATGTTTGTGGAGTTCAATGATTTGATAATTCAATTTTGAAAAGTAACTCTTCCCATTTATTGTATTCCTGTCTATTGCTACAGCTACAGTGCCACCGCAACAAGTTACACCCCATCAAGGGCCACCACCTCAGCAGCAGCAGCAGCCTTATCAGGTATGAGTAGATTCTCTGTAGCAATATGATATTCTGCTTTTATATAGCGCTTGATACATCTACGATATCTCTAAGCAGAGCTGCCAACCATTACGAAAAATTCGTATTTGTTACGAAAATCCGAAGGGAATACGAAAATACGAAGGGAATACGAAAATACGAAAATGCCTTCCAAAAGTCCGAATTCATAGGAAATAGCGTATGCCGCCTATCTATACATAGCCTCCGTACACAGCTCTGTACAGCGCTGCATGTCGCACGCATTAACGCACAAGTTCACTGAATTTGACTACATTGCATGGATGAGCACTTTCGCTTGCTACACGCTATTTACATTGTGCACATGAGCTATGATGCCAACAGCAGACCGTCCGCCGACATCTTGTTTAATTCTGAAACAACGCGGCCGCCGTCACTTGTATTCTACGCGTACGCGCGGTTGTGCGTTTTGAGGGGAGCAAGATGGCGGATGATCATGTGTGCGATAATTCAGCAGGCGCATTGCAAGTGCGGTACGGTGCGTGATGTTTATGAACGCCGGGCCTAGCGGCCTGGGCTGGTACTGGCGGTACGGTGTGCGTGTGGTGCATTGGTTTGGTACGGTGTGTAGGATACGAGTTCTGCCATTTTGATTGTGGATTTGAATTTGCCGTTCGACGCTTGAACGAGGTGTTTTCTTCCTGGATATAATCATGGATTCACGCAAAAGAGCGAGTACCCGAGGAGGAGATCCTAGACCTGTAACAGATTTTTTAAAAACGTTTTGATGCACATCTTTATTTTGAACTTAAAAATGGTAGGTTCGAAATGTAGTAATAAGTATAGCCTAGGACTAGTAGGAGTGATTGGGTGTTTGTGTGCGTTTTTTGCGCGAGAAATATGCTGCGTTGTCTTGTGTTACGGAGAGACCCTATTTGTTACTGACAAATGTGGTAAATATTACACCATATCACAAACACTGATAACACATAGGACCATGTATCTCAGATTTAACATTGTTAAACGATGCCTTTAAGCCATGTTTCACTCATACTTTATGACCTTGGCTAAAGATTAGCTTTCATAATTATTTTCAATTTGCAAAGAATACTTGAGGTATCCTTATCCCTTGTCTTTCTGTTCTTTGTGCTTGATTGATACTGTAGCAACAGCAGCAGCAGACGTCCCAATCATGGTCCAGCACCCCGTCCCAACAACAGCATCAAGTGGCTGTCAGCAGTGCACCCCCTCGTGCATCATCCCCAGGGTGGGGTCATCAACAACCCCATCAAGAATCATGGTCAAACCAGCCTCAACAACAAGGTACAAAAATTAATTAATAATGATAAATAATGTTCTGTTCCTCCATAGGGCGATTCCTTGAAAGAAATTACTGTTAGTATGTTATTAATGAATTGGTGTTGTCTGTGTCAGGGAGGGGAAAAGCGATGTCCATATGATATAATAACAACGATAATGATAATGATAATAGTAATAATAATGAAAATAATTGATTATAATAATAAGAATAATATGATAATATTAATAATAATAATAATGATAATAATAATGATAATAATAATTATTATAGTAATGATAATAATACAAATGATAATGATGATAAAAAGAAGAAGAAGAGGAGGATAATAATTAATATAACAAAACTGTTCTTCTTTTGGGTCCAGAAAATTAAATGAAAATTCAACTTAAAAGAAATACAGTCATTCTGCTTGCAATCGTAGAATTGAAGACATCTAGAAAACACAAAACACATCTAAAACTGTAATTAGCCCCCCCCCCCCTTCCAACTACATTAGCAAAACAGGCATACCCCTTTAAAGATCAAAGAAAATTTGAGTTCTTATATTCAAATTTTTGCAAAAAATGTTCCAAGGTATTTGACAATTTAGGATCTAACGGTAGGTCATTGTACTGTTGTTACCCTCGGTATAAAAGCATTCTTCAACAACACTCTGTGATTGCTCCAGTCATG
The DNA here is from genome assembly GCA_037976565.1 of Mesocentrotus franciscanus. Classification (NCBI taxonomy): domain Eukaryota; kingdom Metazoa; phylum Echinodermata; class Echinoidea; order Camarodonta; family Strongylocentrotidae; genus Mesocentrotus; species Mesocentrotus franciscanus. The sequence continues at coordinate 24,943,448 of CP137683.1, read as the reverse complement.
TCATTCAATAATAATAATGATAACACATAATCAATAATGATAACAATAATAATAATAATAATAACAATAAGTAATAGAGGTCTTTTTTCCATTTGTATGATATGACTATTTACCAATGGTTCTTTCTGAGAAACTATATGAATATAATTTGCATAGATTTTTATGATTTACAAACTTATCAGTGCTGAGTCATCCCTAACTTAATTTTGTTTAAATGTGTACAAAAAATTTCAGCAATACTTTTAGTTTGCTCCTAGGATCCCTGTCACTAGTAAATAGCCCAGGCTATTTAGGGTTTAAAAAAAAAGCAGTTTTACAAATTGAAGTACAATATTAGGGTAACCCGTATTCTCTCTTTATCAATTAGGACCGGTGTACACAAGTTCTAATCAGCCTATCGGTCGGAGCCCTGGTGGTCCCCAGCCCTATGGGGGAGGTGCCCCTGTACCCCACCAGCAGCAAGGGGGTCCTCCGTCACATGCACCTCAACACCAACAGGTAAACCTTTCATATCTTATTGTATTGGTGGTAGTGATAGTGGTAGTAGTAGTAGTAGTAGTAGTAGTAGTAGTAGTAGTAGTAGTAGTTGTAGTAGTAGTAGTAGTAGTAAGAGTAGTAGTAGTGGTATTAGTTATTAGTAGTTAAAGAGAAAGACCAGTTCTGGTTATGCGATTGCATTGTGAAAGAAACGTTGTGGAATCGATCAGAGAAGGTTGATCATCTAGCATATAAGTATTGGTGTGTACTGCAAGGTTCTGGAATCATCAAAATGATAAGAAATTTGGCCCAGTCTTGGTAAGTTACAAGCACTATACACAGAAAGATGTATATGGGACTACGCGACCACGTGCGCGATATCTATTTGGTCCCAATAGATATAACAATACACCAAATATATCAATTCGTAGGCGGTTTCCTGACTTTCCCGGCAAAATTTGTATCATCACGTATTAGTCAAAACATATTCTTTCACATGATTGGTAATGAGCGCTTCCATTTCATTTTTTTGAGAGAGGGGCGTTTCCAAAACTGGTCTATACCTTTAATAGTATTGGTAGTAGAAGTAGAACCTGTACCCCACCATCAGCAGCAGGGGGTCCTCCTTCACACCCACTTTTTAGAGCATAGCTTTAGATTTAACTGTTTTCAGCTCACGGCAAGGAATGAATCTGCCTCTTCAAAAATTCCTTCAAGAGTACAAGATCATTATTTGTAACTTACCAAATTTAATATTAGTACATTAGTAAAGAAATGACTTAACTGAACGTAAAATATCTGCTCTTGAGAGTACAGATATCCTTTTGAAGGTGATAAAATATCAGAGGCAAATAGCAACAGCAATACCTCCAAAAGAAAAAAAGTAAACATAGGAAGAGAAAGCTCCAGATAGATAGCAAGACAATGAATGTCCTCTATGGTGGTTATTGCTTCAAACCTGTTGATATGATGTATTTCAAGAATCGCTGTTCATGATTCACAAGTGATGATGAACTTACCATTAACTGATCAACAGGAATAAAGCAACTCCATAGTTATTTAAAGTATGATACTTGTAATTGCCCCCCACAATATTACAAAGAAAGTACAAAACATATCACCATTGTGTGAAATCAAATCTCTTCAGGCAATCAGAGATATCCATGAAGAAAATTACATTATTTTCCAAGTTGTATTGCAAATCATGAAACTCCATAATGATACCTTGATCTGAAAAGACTCTTGGAAGACTTGAACGAAGAAGTTCAGAAGTGTTGTGACTTAAACTGAGGTAGTAGAGACACCGCAGCTAAATGTGTCTATAAGAACAGTAATCATCATAGTTCTCGCTCTGGCCAATATGCCCAAACTGCCTGGATATAGCATTTCGGACGTAATTTCGAACAACTTCCGGGACTTACATACTTCCTGTGTACCCCCACACGTGCGCAGTACACGTACAGTATTATACATATGCGCAATGTACGTACGTTTTTTAAAGTTATTTCTACGTTCCTCAATTTTTGTGACGGCAGCAACGAAAAACAAAAAAAAGATACTCGAAATCATATCGACAACCAGGGGGGTGTTTCACAAAACTTGTCATCAGTGACAAATGACAGTTTTTGTTATAAGCTACTGAAATCCTTGCTTCTGATTGGTTATCAGCAGATTTGTCACTGATTTTTGTCATTTGTCATTGAAAAAAGGCTTTGTGAAACACCCCCCTGATTGAAACAATGGAAGGCCGTCTCTAGACTTTGAGAAAATGGCAGGCTTAACTTTAGAATACTCCTGAAATCGCTTAAAAATCGTGATAAATCACTGTGGTTACTGTCAGAAAATAAAGTACACACATACACACACACAAATCAATGCCGGCATGCACAGCTCAGCGTGAGACTGGAAGCGACTTGGTTAGCAAACTACCCCAAAGTTCATTTGAAATGGGGCCTGAACGTAACATATAGGTATTTGTTATATTGGCGATAGCGAGAATAGTGGATTTATGAGAGAGCTACTTGTAGAAGACCTACTTAAAATTGTGAGAAACTGGGTTTAAACAGACCTGAGAAGCTTAAAGACCCTGTCGGAAGTGAAAAATGAAATAGATGAATTATATATCAAAGGAAAGCTTACAAGCCGTAGATTACAAAAGTACCAATTATATGCTATTTTAGTGCCTGTCAGACGAGTAACAGCTCTCTGAAAACTTGAAATCTAAAGCTTTGGAAATCAGGAGTTGTCGACATAAAAACTAGCTATCGAATTGATGACATCATCGTATGTGGAATACGTATATTCACAATGACTTTGCATTAATTAAGCACGGCTCATCGCCTCAGCTATATAGGCGAGCTGATCGGGTGCACATATTATGTCGTCATTGTAACTGCGGCAAATTTGACCCCTGTTGACCTATAATTTGGAGAGGTGCAGAAAATAAGGTTCTAATTCGCTTTTGTGCAATACTGAAAGGGAAAATATTTTGAATTCCTTTATATTTGTATTCTATGTTCATTCAGCTTTCCATTGATAAAAATTTGTATTTTCATCGGATAGGGTCTTTAAGCTTTAAAAACTTGTACTCTTTATGTTGCAGCAACGTCATCAAGGTGGCCCTCCAGGTCAACAGGAACATAAGCAGTTTTCACATCCTGGTCCAAACCAACATCAGGTAAGTACCAGGGGTCGTATTTATTTAAGTTTTTTACTACAAGTTTTTACTCGGCTTAGTAATATGTCTTTACTTGTATTCGGGTCATATCTTAGCACTTTACTTAAGCAAGCCACCTTTAAGGCAAAATACTTACTGATACTTAGTTTGTGACGTCACATGGTCAATCAAAAGTTGAATTAAATGCGCTCTTATAATTGTGCGCAGCTTAACCCTATCCAGCTTGTAAAGATGCCCCAAATAAACTGTAAGAACATGAGGAAATGTAAAAGCCAACTTCATGATGAAGAAAGTTCTCTGACCTTTAGACATTTGATTTGCTCTACTTAACAAATTATCCTAATGGACAATGAAAGTTGAAGTGACTCGGTAACATTGCCTCAGATTCTGATTCTGGATTTAGCTCATGCTGCAATCATAATTATAAACCTTTAGGTCAGTCAGGAATCCCATGACTTTTGCAAGCCGTTCGCCTGTCTGATTATCAAGATATTTATGATTGGAACTCAAAATTTCATTTTTCTTTTTCCTAACGGTTTTCATAACACTACAGTCTATTGGGGAAATGAGTATGGTAAAACCGGTCACTCAAAGATTTTTACTTTTTTGAGGCACTTCATGATCATTTTGAAGCGCAATTTTTTTAGGGCTTCAATATTACACCATATCACAGACACTGATAACACGTAGGGCCATGCATCTCAGATTTAACATTGTTAAACGATGCCTTTAAGTGTGATCATAACACATGACACTGAAGCATCTCTCTCTTCTTTTAGCATCAAGGCCCTCCACAACACCAACCACCCCACCAGTACCAGGGGCCACCATCATCACAGCCCCAAGGACAGCAGTTCAATACCCCTCCAAGGCAGCCCTACCAGCAGCAGCAGCCTCAGCATCAGCAGCCGAGGGGGCAGTTCAGCACCCCAGACCAGGGAGGGTTCAGGCAGCCTAGGCCTGTGAATCCACAACAGCAAATGAGGTAAGTCCTTTTCGAAATCATTGGCAATCGAAATGAAAACCCTTATCATCATCTGAGAGCCATGTTAACCCAAACATTTTTTTTATAGCTTTAAAGGTACTGTGTCCCATTTGCAGGTCAAAAAATGAAAAGGTTAAATTCCAACGGCATTTGAAAGACAATACCTATTTAGAACTTCCCTCAAAACGAAAGGGTTTGAAAAAGGCTATTTGTGGGAAAATAACGACCGTTAGTTGTCGAATCGACTTAAGTGATTGCAATCACCTAAGTAATGGTCTGATTTTCAGACCCTTTTACCGAATGGTCGTACGTTTTGTGCTGCACAAAGATTCAATCAATTGGCCATTACAAGTAGTGGGTTATTGATGTAGACAAATGCTCATGTACCTGTTACAGCTCATTTATGTATGTTATTACCAAAGAAAAAAAGATGTCAGTCAGTCACTCAATAGTGTCTGACAGGGAAGTCTAGAAAGTAAACGGGTTTCCTTGCATAATTTGAATACTAGGACACTGCAAACGTTTAAATTTCACAGATAGGACATACATGACATATTCATAATTCCTGCAAAGTTCTACAGAATTTGATGTTGGCTGCAAAAGGGACATAGTATCTTTAACATCTGGCTCTCTGCAGTCACTATGATATAATAGGCCATTTTCGTAATGTATCCAAATTTATATGCAAGTGCCTCGATACAAATTATTTCATTTCAATAGTCATAAAGCAAAATGCATATATTACATGTTGTTAAGCAGGGCAAGCCATACTATTTGTCATACCTAGCAACAACTAATGTATGCAATTTGAATTCTGACTATTGAGATACATTTATTTGTAACGAGTGAATGAAATAACTTGTATCAAGTGGTGAATTCAGAAGAAATAGTGCAATGGACTTCTAAGTGCAGGAATTATTAAAGAAATTTCTCAAAAATAGGAATCGTAGCCTAAAAGGCAATGAAGTCTCTTTGCTGAGCAGCCAGTTAAATATCAATGCCAAAAGAGGTAATGATGGTTAGGAATAATTACTATATTATACTTCTTTTTTGTTAACTTTGCTTGAAACCTGTTGATATGATGTATTTCAAGAATCGCTGTTCATGAGACATCAGTGATGATAAACTTACCATTTACTGATCAACAGAAATGAAACAACTGCATAATGAAAAGTTTGAAGGAAATGTGATGCAACACTGTTACATTTTTGAATTGATGAATTGAGAGCACATGATGATCAGAATTTGTAATGAGTCTATGAAACTTAGGGGAAGCACTCGAATTTACAGGGTATTGAAAAAGAAGGAAATTCATTTTATTTGGACAATAATGACCTATCATCACTTTTGACCTTCCAATTTTCCCAGGGGTCCAAGACCAGTTCAACAACAGTCTCAGAGAGGGCGCCAGAACATGGCCTCTAGGCAACCAGTGAGACAACAGTCGCCACAACAACAACCACCGTAAGCATAATTGTCACATATCACTCTATAGTACAATTAATGCTTTATCTACTTTTGTTTTAATATTACAGCACCTATGTGCTATAATTTGGGGGATTTTGAGGGGGGGGGGGTTCATGAATAAAACTGTATACCATTCTGAAGTGATTGTTGACAGCTCTATGTGAATTCATGACATAGTTGTAACAGTAAAATTATCAGTAGCCATAGTGATCATACTTGTCATCATGATAGTATTGGTTGTCATAATTGTTGCATCAGCAGCAGTCACGTTAGTAGTATGACTCGTAGTGAAGTCATAGAATCAGCAATAGTAGAAGGTGCTTTCACTATCTATTGAACTTCTTGACAACATTTGTCTATTGCCTATTGTCTATGATGTACAAGGAATTGCCGTCTGAATATAGAATGATGGTTCAATCCAACCCTGATCACCACTTCTAGTTAATGCAACCCTTTTTATGCCTCCGCAACGAGGTAGCCGGAGGCATTATGTTTTACTGGCCAAGTTGTCAAGGTTGGTGGTTCCAAACAATGGTGTGGTGATCACACCAGCCCCAAACACTGAATTTGCCCTGCTCCAGCCCATCGTCTGTATGATTTTGCGGTAAACCTCACGTGCGGTGGACCACGAGCGAGTATGACGTTAGCACTTCGGTAATCTATACATCTAAATAATTGTTTGTTGTGTTTATCAGGCCTCAGCAATCAGTAGCTCCTCCCAGTCAGCTGATCCAGGCTGCTGCCTCCAAGACAACTAAACCGCCAACCAATGACCTCAGACAAGTTATCTCAAGGAAAACAGGCGCAGAATCGTCTAAAGGAGAGGTATGTTGTCATATTACTCAAGCAGATTGCAGGGTCCTCAAGTATTAATACTGTTGAGGCTCCCTGCATTTAAACAGATCATACTATTATCCGTTTTCTTTGCATTCTAATTGTTATTGACCAGTATTACTTAAGATAATTGCAGGGTCATTAGGAAGAGCGGCATTAATACTGATAAGGCTATCCAGGTTAAATAAGAACATATTATTTGTAATGCTCTTTCCCTTGCTTTCTCATTGTTAGCAAGTAGAAGGTCATTTCCCATCACAGATCTAGGATTATTTCTAGCTTTCAGGTCCAGTGAAACATGTATATAAAGACTATTCAAGGAAGACAAGAAAAGTGGCCTTTCTTTACAGGTTACAATGAGAAACAAACAACAACACAAAACATGGGCCTTCAGAGGTATGTGGTCCTTCTAAAGAGTTGTTGGCTATAGCAGATTTTACTATACAAACTGGAAGCAACTTAGCATTTGTGAATGTAGCCAGAAATGGGAGTGCACTAAAAAAACAATCTGAAGCCTTGATGCCATTCTCAATTTTAAATGTAAACAACAACAACACTATCATGTTTTATTTTTCCATAATTTATAGTTGGATGAGGATGCAGAGACGAAGAGACTGAGGGTCATGATCGATGAACAGAAGAAGTTACGGGAACTCATCATGAAGCGGAAGGAAGAGCGGCGCCAGCAACAGGCCATCCAGAAACAAGCCGATCTCAAGAAGAGAATATCTGAACAGAAGAAGCAACAAGGAGACACGGTAAGATAAACAAAGCAATGGTTATCATGATTGTAATATCTGAACAGAAGAAGCAGCAAGGAGACACGGTAAGATAAACAAAGCAATGGTCATCATGATTGTAATATCTGAACAGAAGAAGCAGCAAGGAGACACGGTAAGATAAACAAAGCAATGGTCATCATGATTGTAATATCTGAACAGAAGAAGCAACAAGGAGACACGGTAAGATAAACAAGGCAATGGTAATCATGATTGTAATATCTGAACAGAAGAAGCAACAAGGAGACACGGTAAGATAAACAAAGCAATGGTAATCATGATTGTAATATCTGAACAGAAGAAGCAACAAGGAGACACGGTAAGATAAACAAAGCAATGGTAATCATGATTGTAATATCTGAACAGAAGAAGCAACAAGGAGACACGGTAAGATAAACAAAGCAATGGTAATCATGATTGTAATATCTGAACAGAAGAAGCAGCAAGGAGACACGGTAAGATAAACAAAGCAATGGTTATCATGATTGTAATATCTGAACAGAAGAAGCAACAAGGAGACACGGTAAGATAAACAAAGCAATGGTTATCATGATTGTAATATCTGAACAGAAGAAGCAACAAGGAGACACGGTAAGATAAACAAAGCAATGGTCATCATGATTGTAATATCATTTTTGTTGTTGTTTAGTCCAGAAAGCTCTTAAAGAGAGCTGAAAAAGGGTTTTAAAATAGTGCTATGAAAAAGGGAAAAAAAACAACTCTTAACCATTTGAAAGAAAAAATTGTGCATGTACTCAACTTGCATGAACTACATTGAATTTTTTAAAAAATATTAACAAAAAATTATATAAGTTATACAACACTTCACATGTCGCTCTGCACTTTCTTCAGAATTTATTACCCTGGCTTAAGATGAAAAGAGGTATCTGGCGTCTCTTTGAATTTGAATACTGATGGTCAGTCCAATCCAGATTTATGATATAAGGAAAGTTTCAAAGAGCTTCCCTTATTAGGTCAAAAAGAAATCACAAGGGACTTTGAAAATATAATCTTTCAGAGCAAGTTAATGTATATTCTAACATACAAGATCTTTGATTTTACTTCATTTGTTTGTTCACTTAGTCCGACCAACCCTCCGCAGCCAAAAAGATCACATCTCCAATGAAACGTAAAGCGAGTGCTTCAGGCCTTCAGCAGGATAATCGCCCACCAAAGATGGTGTCTCCGCCAGCTCAGACAACTCAACAGTTCCATCATCGAGAGCAGCAGCAACACCAGCAACATGTTGCATACAACACCAACCAAAATGCAAGTCATGGTGAGTAATATGTAGTCATCAACTCTCTAGCCATTATCAGCTTGTATGCCAAAAAAAGTAAATTTTATATATGGGTCATGAGGTCAAAGTTTAGAGGTTTAAGACATCAAGGTTTGTTAAATGACTAGACACAAACTAGCATTGCCATTCATTCACATGATCACTGTTTCTTATGATGCGCTTTACCACATAAATTTGATTTATGGGTCATGAGGTCAAAGTTTAGAGATTTAAGACATCAAGTAATGTTAAATGACTAGACTAGACACAACTAGCATTGCCATTCATTCACATGATCACAGTTTTTTATGATGCGCTTTACCACATCGTGTCCGAATAGTCTGTCTTATATACTTAAATGTTTTGTATCAAATGTTTTTTGTTCAAGGTTATCTGATTGGCAGATAGACTATCATGTCGCCACTCATTTTCCAATAACATTTTGTAAGGTTCATCGCCAGTTTTGTTGTACAAAATATTGCTTTAGTGTGTTGATTGTTTTTTTGTTTTTTTACATTTCGATTTTGAAAGTAACATACATTTCCATATACCCCTGCCCAAGATATCTGTAAACTGTTGCAGATTTACATACTCTAACTTTTCTCTTGTGTGCCCCTGTAGATGAGGGGTCACCCCCATTCCATCACCAGGGTGGAGGTTACCAGCAGCAGCAGCCACCAGGTCAGCAGTGGAGAGAGCAAGGCAATGTCAAGGTTTAGTACAGGCACTTTACTTATATTTCTACTCTCCACAAAGGAGGTACATGTAGATAGGTACCCAGTAGGATGTGCAGATGCTATAGAGGTTGGAGAATCAAGGCATTGGCGAGTTTGATAGGGGCAGTTTGTGTTTATTGCTTTTATCAACCCGGGAGTGAAGTGATCGGAGAGATAAGGTATTGTCAAAGTGAGTAAGGCATTTCATCGCCATTGCATCTCTCCAACTGGTCGCATGCAAATGTTGTTATGGTTGGAGAGATCAATTTAATATCAAGACAAGATAAGTCACCATAAGCTTATGGCCGTACTGTGGTTGTACAAACAGCTGGTCACTGGAGTAGCTCAGACTGAACTTTTTTTATTTGTGTAAAAATTATTCATTTTGGTACTACCATTTTGCTATTTTCATTAACATTTGTTTTTTTAATTCTTTTCATTATCAAACCAGGTGTTAACGGGTATGCCCCCTCCCCAGGGGCAGCCCATCCCCACCCTAGTGGGATCCCAGACCATGATGACCCCCTCACCAAACAGAGGAGGTGGTGGCCAAGCATACAGGGGAAGGGTAAGTCGGTAACATTTACATCACTTTGTCAACATAGATCCTGAAGTGATCCTTGTCAATATAACCCCCACCCAAAAAAATCCAGGTTTGGGTGTCTCCAGCTGGGCAAGAGGATGCATGTACTCCACTTTTTGGTAGAGGGCCTATGGATTGCAGTAGACTGCATCCCTTGTATAGCCTGACAGTTACTGGCACAAAGTAACATGTTGCATCTCACAAGGATGCGTACCTGCAAACTGCATTGAATTTGCTTCTATGGGAAATATGACTGGAGAAAGTGCCCTCTAAGTGCTCTCTCAGGATATAAGACTGGATAAGAAGAAGTGTTTTGTTAGTATTGTTTGTTGTTTGTATGTGGAATAACTTTTTGAAATGATGAAACTCTTTATATTATATATGCAGGGTCAACAACAAATGGGAGGCCAAGTCAGAGGTCAATTAAGAGGCAGAGGTCGCGGTCAGATGCGAGGACGAGGTCGAAGAGGATCACCAAATCAATCTGGTTTCATGCCCCCGCCGCAGCAGCAAGGATTCCAGCAAGACTCCTTCCAGCAAGGGCCATCCCCCAACCAGCCACCGCCTCCAGGTCCCAATCAGGGATATCATCAAGGGCCAGAGGCACCCCATCCTGGAGGCCAGCAGTTCCATCAGGATGGGCCACCCCAGGAAAGGACAGTGGTCATGCACCCGGAGTTCCATCAGGCGAACAGAGGCGGTGGTAGGCCGTACAGGGGAGGACAGAGAGGGAGAGGTGCCATGCGGGGTGCCCCACAAGGAAGGGGCAACATTCGAGGGAGGGGTGCAATGAGGGGGAATGCTGGAAGAGGTCATGACCCCTCTGGTAGAGGTATGATGAGAGGAAGGGGCAACGTGCAAGGACACAGAGGCGGCATGCCAGGACAAAGAGGGGGTATGGTACCCCAGAGAGGGGGCATGCAAGGACCGAGGGGTGGAATGCAGGCACAGATGAGGGGCATGCCAGGCAGCCCAAGAGGTAATCGCGGTATGAGAGGAGGCAGGGGAAACCTGCAGAGAGGACGAGGAAGGGGTAATAGAGGGGGAAGGGGTGGGGTACACGATAGACTTGCATTTCCTCAACAACAGCAGCCTCAACACCAGAATATGCAACATCATGAGGAGATGCAGTCACCGCCTGTGCAAAGAACTATTATCAGGTAAGGCAGTCACGCAACAAATGGAGAGAGAGCGAAAAAGTTGAGAAAAAAATTGATTTGTTATTTGTTGATATAATGACCTTAAAATTGCTCTTCAGTTTGTAGACTGATTGTTCAATCTAGCAATGATCAATACATAGGATGCATATGCTGATGAGTAATATGATTTCTTCTTTATTGTTTTTTCAACAAATTATTTTAAAAGCGGTTTCATTATTTTTATTTTCCCCTGGCGCCAAAGTGTTCTCTTAAATTCAATGTATGGATCATTTGACATCATTCACTATCAATCCAGCTACACTACCCATGTTTTACTTATTTTATTTATTTTTAATTATTTTTTTCCTTGCTCTTTCTCTGTCTCTTTCTCTTCCTTGTACTTGTCTCTCAACCCCTCTGTCCTCCCCCTACTGCTATCTCTCTCCTACCTTCTCTCTTTTCTCTCTTTCACCCTCTTTCTTCTCTCTCTCTCTCTCTCTCTACGTCATATATCTATCTCTCTGTCTTTCTCTCTCTCTCTCTCTCTCTCTCTCTACCACCGTCAGAGGAGGCGAGGCACCTCCCCCTGGTCAAGCCCCCATGAAGCAGAGGACAGTCATACCTCCTGGGGGCCAACCGCAACCCACGTTCAATAACCAGAGTTCATCGGTGGCCATCCTTGGATTGGCAACATCTACCTCAAAGGAGAGGATAGGTAACCTGCTTCAGTCCGTCGGTCCCATCACGGTAAGTTGGCAACACACCACACCCCTTCACCTATTTAACTCCTGCTTCTGCCTCTCTCCTCCTGCAAGTTTATCTAGTTTACAAGACTTTTTGATCCATGTTTTGTATTTATAAAATATTAAAAAAGTAAATTATCTTGCATAATAAGAATAATGACAATAACACTGGATACTTTGATGGTGCTCATATCCACCACACAATACCCCAGCTCTAGTTAGGCTACTGATTTCATTACTCACAGCATTCAAGGAATTCCTTCCTAATGGTAGCCATTTAACACCTGGATGGAGAGTTGCTAATGTAGATTAATATCTTGGTTAAGGACAGTAGTGCTGTGCATGAGGCTTTAACCCACAAACTTGCTTTCTTCAGCCAAGAGTTACAAAAACGTGTAAAAGTAATGTATAAGCTAAAAGATTATCTCTTTATTTCAAATTAATTCCTTTTTTGAAAGAAGTTACTGACTATTGAAATTGTATATGTGCAAGTGACATTGAAGAGACCTGTTGAAATGATGACCTAGGAATTGCCGTCTGAATATAGAATGATGGTTCAATCCAACCCTGATCAACGGTAAATGGTGAATAATTCTCGCTATCGCAAAGACGGTATTTGGTCATGGAGGGCAGCACCGGCCATTTGGCAAAGGTACATCCGGTTCCCATACAAATACAATGGGTTGAGAACTGGACAGTCCAATAAAAATTATAGTTCCGGAAATAATAAACTGTAAGTAACAGATTGTGATGGTGCCTACATAGATCTCATCAAATCAATGGGGGTGTTCATGAAACCTGAACAATAATATAGTAAATAAGGAATTAGTTGACACTGCTCCACATTCTCTATGAAAGTCGGAAGAAACCTCGTTTTATTGTCTTTCCCAGTATCGTATATGAGCGTGTGCTGACCTGCGCAGTGTGGGAGGAAGGTCGTAATCCACTTTCGAACATCGTATTTGCGATAGGGTCAATTATATTGATTGCAAAATGTGCTGATAGTACCTCAATGTATGACTGCCTTCTGAATCTTGGAGAATAGAATTGGTAGCAGTGTTATTTCTCTTCTCTTCTTCATCTTCATCTCCATTCTCTCTTCTCTTCCAAATGTTGTCTTCCACTTCACTGATTTATATGTAATCTTGTCCTATTATCTCATGTATACTCCAGTACCTGAAGGTAAATCAGCAGCAGCGGAAGGCCACGGCTGGATACTCCAACCCAGAACATGCTCGAATTTTCCAGCAGAGATTCCATAGGTCAGTGTAGCTGTCCACTCATTAATAATAATGATGATGATAACAATGTCTTGTTTACCCAGGGTAGCCTCATCAGTATTAATACTATTCTCCCTGATGGCCCTGCAATCATATTATTACCCCAGCTTTAGCCGAGCTACCATGAAAGGCGCTCGAGCATTCAAGGAATTTATTCCTTCCTACTGGGTACCGGTAGCCATTTACCTCACCTGGGTGGAGTGTGGCAAATGTAGATTAATATCTTTCCAGAAGACATTTTCATCCAATCGCATGAACTGTGGTACATGTATATCTATATTCTGAAATGCTTACAAATTCATTGAGAAGAGTGACTTGAAAATGTTTTGAACAATAAATATAGGAGACAGAAGTTGAATACCATTACCTTCTCTTTGTTAGAGAAGAGCAATGGAGACCTACATCTGAAGATGTCCTTTTGTATGGTGACCCAACTTCTGCTTTGGCAAAAAATTGCTCCAGGCCTTTTTATAGAGTTGGAGCTGCAATTGGGTTTATGTTATGTTTAGGTTTTGTGTTAGGTATAGTGTTTGGTCCAGAGTTGAAGTTAGGAATTCAGGGGAGTGTTTCACAAAGACTAAGATCGACTTTAAGTTGGGCTTAACTATGGCAGGCCGTTCATGCCACTGCTTGCTCTCACCATTTACTGGCATTGGTCTCCCAAGGGATGTACTAATCATGGTCACAAATCTACAGAATTTACATTTTTGAATATTCATTATTGAAAAAAAAAATATTATCTAAATAATAAAATAATGGTGAGAGCAAAAAGTGGCATGAATGGCCTGCCATAGTTAAGTCCACCTTAAAGTCGATCTTAGTCTTTGTGAAACACTCCCCAGTTAGTGTAGGCTTTTGACCACAGAGCAATTGTTACCAGAACATGTGTCACAGAACCCCTCTTATTCAGCATCCATTTAGTCTTGACCTAAACGCTCCATATTGTTCTTACATTTTGAACAGGCAAATGATTGACCTTGCGCACATCAACGTATCCTTGGTATAAGTTCAACAGAACGGCATCACAGCTCACTCCAGTTCCAGAGAAAGGCCACGCAGAATGGCAGATGACCAGATGGCAACAATTCTCCCATCGCAAGATATCAAGGTTGACAAAGTTTTCCGTTAGGCAGAAGAAGCTCCAACCCATGGTATTTGACAATGATGTATCCTCCAGCATCATTCATTCTGCACTTTGTTGTGAAGTTGTCCTCTACAAAATGATTATCCTTGAAAGCAGTACATCGTATTTCATATCAGTGTTGTACCTTGATGTATGAATCTGATGTAGCTGTGCCCTGTATATTTATGTATTATTGATAATTGCTGCATTGTCTGCTCAAATGCAAACATCATTATGTGGGAAACATGTTCTTTTATTACATGTTGAAATGGGTGTGTATGTGTGTGTGTGTATGTGTGTATATATATATTGTATGCATGTTCTTTCCAAAGATGATCTCCTATCATTTTGTAAGGAGCTATCTTGGAAGGGGCCCATGGAAGCTTCAAACAGTAACAAAAGGAGAAACAAAAAGAACTCTGACTGTTGACCTGAACATTTGAAATGTGCAAGCGATTCCATCCATTGTCTTCTACTACAATTCACACAACAGCAGGATGAGAAGCAAAGGTCCACAAGGAGTTCTGTTTAATGACATGTACTTCGAAGTTCTAATTGTGGCTGTCATATGTCAGTGGAGGAAATCTTACAGAATACTTCTTAATGACATCCCTATTGAATTGATATGACAGGAATCGGCAGTGATATCAAACTTTCCACTTCTTTCCTGATATTTTTCATCAAGGACATCGATATGAAATGACCAGGAACAGTTTCTGCAAGTTTGCAACAACCAGTGACCTTCAGAGATCTTCAAGTCTTACCCTCATCCTGGATGAAGTGAGCCTCTGAACTGATGAACATTTACGCGGAGAGGCTGATGATCAATCCGACCTATGTGTTGTACTGTACATAATTAATCGATCTGAGCAAGAACTTTGCAGTGATTTCAAACTTTCCCTGCAGCATGGTTGTTTTTCATCAGTAGCATCAAGGTGACATGACGGGGAACAGCTCCTGTAACAATAGTGGTCTTCAGAGCTCTTTAGTTCTCATCCTCAAGATAATACAGTTTTGGTTGCAGCTAGCTTCAGATCAACAGCTGTAAGCAGAGGCTGGTGATCATGTTGAATCACTCCAGTTTCATCAGTCAGAGACACTAGCATGAGAGAGCATCATCTCATTCCTGCATCGTATGCTGCTGAGCAACTAGGCATCTCACAAAAGCCATCCATGTACATGTATTTGCAGTTCATCCTACATGGAGAAGACCACATCTTTCAGAATCACAGTCAATGCATCTCTGCATCAACTTATTCACATAAAGGCCATGTATGTAATCAATTACCTACAATATAATGTATTGTATGTTGCAAAGCAACTGACATCTCCTGAGACCATTTTATATGCAGTTCATCAAGCACACCAAAGGTCACACAACAATAACCTGAGCCTGCACTTCTCTGCATTGTCTGCTATGTGTAATCAATTCGTCATTGCTAGCAGAGTGGCCAGCACAGTTAATGACATGTGTCATTGTTGAGTTACTCTGTTTAGGAGGGAAACAATGTTAGTGTTCTACATATATTCTGCATTTTCTCGCGTATACATTTTCAAGTATGCAAATGATGCTCACAGGCAGAGCCTATGACTTGCCTATTACCATGTTCTGCAGTTGCTGTTGATCTTATCCACATGTGAACAGCTTCACCACACCTCTCGTAGTAGCAGCATTGTGAACCTCTGTAAACGAAGCCTGATCACACTACTATACTGTACATGGTACATCCTTGCCCATAGTAAAGTTTGGGAAGGATACTGCCCTATGTGATAGGCTCCATCTTGCACTAAATTGTACCACCTGCTCTATTTGATGAATGGATTGTGTAATGAAGCCCCTTTAACATATCACCTGAATAATGACTACCCCAAAGATGAGATTCGTGTATCCAGATGGCATCCTACAATGTGGCATGTGCAAATCAAGAAAGTTCCAGCTTTCCTTGTGAAGAACTTAATTGAACTGAAAAAGACATTAATCTCAAAAAGTGATTAGAAGGATTAAAACAGAAGATTAACTTCCTTAGGAGTTAAGAAGAACTTTAATTGCTTTTTCTTGCTTAAAAAGAACTTGGAATATAGATGGTTAGTAGATAAATTCACTTCTAACAAATCATAGAAAGTCGTAGAAAGCAACAAAAATTATTCCATGTACTTCAGTATTAACGTTCGACCGTCCAGATGCGAATACACTTCTGTGTTATTTTTTTTAATTTTGCCAGTCTTTCCTTGTCCCATAATGCAAAGTCAGTTGGAAATGTGTAGAGAGTGAGTATTTCTGTTTGAATTCTACTCAGTTTATTTCAATTTCTAACTTTGTCACAAGAATTTCAGTTTTTTTCAGTTTAACTTGATAAGATTTAGTATCATAAAATGTGTCTTTCAATCTACAATCAGCTATCAGTTTTACAAACAAAACATTTTTCAGAAACTGTTAAAATCTAACCATTGATGATTTATAATGAACATCCTAAAATTGAGATTGCTGATAAACAATTGTCAGTCATGAAACAGGTAGTATTGTCTCAAGAAATTTTCTTTATTTAAAAGAGAAATAGAATTACGTTGTTCTGCTCATCATTGCAAAACTTGCTAAAATTTGTGCATGCACTTTCACAAAATGTGGTGTCCAATTTTTGTGTGATGTACATTTACAATAACTTTAATTGTTCCATTAGGTTATAAATTGTAAAAATCTCAAAGTACTCAAAACATTCAAATAAACTTTAAACAACATTTACACTGACTAAAGTTACTGCTGTCAATAAATTTATGTCTAATGGTAGCGTAGAAATACAACTAATCAGTGAAAAAAATACACGGGGGCTCTGTGCGAATTCGCCCCCGAAATGCCAAAAATAGCCCCCAAAAGTCATAAAAGAGCCCCCAAAAATTTGCATAGAGTTCAATGCAAAACAAATCAAAGAGTGTTATTTTCATGCAAGCAAGCTTGAAAAGTAGCCCCCGAAACTTGTTCAATATTTTATTCCCTGCAACTAATCACATGTTGTAAGCCTTTTACAACAGATATCCTACATTTCTAAGAAAAAAATTTCCCTTGCAGTGGTGTTGTTAGTAGCTAAGTGAAACGCATCTGAGTCTTTAAAACATTTTTTAAATGAGAGACATTTCAATTGCATGTTATCAACTAGCAAGTCCGGCAATAAAAAAAACATTGTAGGATATAATTTTTTATTGAACAATGGCTGTAGCAAACTAATTTTAGATTGAATATAAAACTTCTAATTATATGAAAGCTTTAAGCATTAAAAACACATGGCATTGTCATTCATAGTTTACATTACAAGAGAAATTTCAGGTGCCACTATCAATTGTAACACATTGACAACACTTCCATCAGAGATGCAGATCTAACATTGAAATAGTTTGTAACTTTTAATTGCAACAGCAAAAACAATAATCTGTAACAATACATATTCATATATTTTACTTTAAAAGGGTTTTTAAAAGGGTTACTTTTTAAAATACCAGAATTCACTGGACCTATCAATAAGTTTAGCAAAAACTCGAAAACATTTTAATACAAAAAGATAATCTTGATACTCAAATACTAACATGAAATTGTATAATATTAACATATTTGATTCACATATTAGATATTGTAGTTCCCCCTTCCCCCAAAAAAAAGCAGAATCTGATAATCTGAAACATTGTTGAAATATTGCCATTGCTTTGATTTTCAAGTGGTGACGAGGAAAAGACTGGCAAAATACTGGTACTTATAAACTGTCTAGATTGTTGGGACATCTTTAATGCAATCTTGCCCCTTGATTTATTACAACCATATTGGCAGACAGTTAAGAAAAGAATGTAAACATACTAGTTATTTCTTTATGGAGCATATCCATGCAATTGACAGGAGCTGAACATCAACCTTGATGAAGCCTGTAGTACTGCTTGATCTTTGATATTTTAATACTGATATTTCTGTTTCTTACTAATGCTTCTGTAGTGTTTTTGAGAGATTATAGAATACAGAATTAAACATGGCACTGTAGTTGATAGGCTGTATTTCCAGCAAATATGCACTGAATATCCGTAACTTTATCATATGCTCGCAAGAAAATTTTAAGTCTGCATATTTATCAAGAATAGTCTATGGGAATTCTTATTTTTTGTGTAGTTAAAGCATCAAATCTTCATCTCTACTAGACTTGAAATATCAAATTGACTTTAAAACAGAGTTATATTATATTTTAATGGGTCACTTGACTAGATAAGATGATTTAGATATTGCCCTTAGGGATCATTGGTTGAGTTCACTAAATGATATTGATATTTAATCTTAAAGTGTACCAATCATCAAAATATGATTTTGCTCTTGATGTAAGGGGTTCCATGTTGCTATACTGTAGTCAAACTATGAGCTTTAAATATTTCTTCTACAAAGATTTATTGCACTTAAAATACACTCCCAGTGAGCTGTAAATTGTCTTGAGTAAATTGCATAATGCATGCGTATGCACTAGCATAGAACAGGTTGTGCATGGAACCTAACTTCGACTTGTGAGCCCTAATCGTGGGGTTCTATGTACTCTTTTATTTTCTTCATACTCCTCTACCATTTACCCATAGAATGTCAGGTAATGTTTTATTGAGGCTGATTTTATACATTTTACCTATACACAAATCAGATGATATAGGTACACTTTCAACTATTAATTTTAGAAAATTAATACAGGCAGGAGGTAGCCTACATTAATGAACAATTCATCTATGGAACAGTGTTTCCCAAAACGATATTTTGACCTTTCATTGTAGATTTAATTGATTACAAATGAAGAGAGATCATGATTTGAAGTTAATAGCATGAATTGGACAACCATATTGGTACAGAAAGTTTTTTTTTTTTTTTTGTGGAAGCCAAAAAAAAAAAAAAAAAAATCAGAAAGGGAGGGCTTTTATATTGAAGCATCTTCTCATTGAAGATTAATGATAAGTTATTTGTTTACGGTATTTGATTTTATGTTAATACACAGATAAAAATTGTTCACCTTTTTTTTTTCTCTGTAGGGCGATACCTTGAAAATAAATTTTATATTGATGGTCAAATTTTGTAAATATTAACATTTGGTTTTTTCAAAGAAATTTCCAAAAATATTTCAGTGTAAAAAGTGGCCAATTTTATTACATGTACCGGTATCCTTGTTATTTGAGGTGAATAATGCATGAAGCCCTTCTAAAGATGAAGGTACATATATATATATCTTTATTTCAGTTTAGTCCATATGAAAGCAATTCTACCACTCCTGAAGGTTAGGGTTAAAAGATTGTAAGGATTCAATATAGGGCATCAAGAATTTTCTTTTAATTCTCTTTTTTAACTCTCAAATTTGATGGTCATAATCGTTAGGAGGGTTAAGAAGGGTTTTTTTCTTCAAAACGTTATTCTTTTTAGATGATACAAGCTCACAAATTATATGTTGCAAATTGTAAAGTGCAAAGTTTTTAAGTACAGTATCTACAAAAATCAAATCATGATCTCTTCTTGTTTTTAGGCAAAAACTAGTTGAGCTAGTTTAATCTATTTTACTTCATATTTTGTTTCTCAATGAAATTAAGTGAATGTTAAGAGGATTTTTGAGAAGATACAGTTTTTATAAATGTATTCAAATTTCTCTACAGGATTAGAATATACAAGTTTTGATTATTACTTTCCAAGTAATTGTTGCTCATGCAATTGTTTATATTGATTCGATTTTAGCAGGAATGAGCACACTTGAATGTTTTTGGACTATAAACTACTGTTTTGTAATTTCCCAGATGTTGCTAAGGAGATACTGTTTATATTTTTTACAGTTGAATATTGTTCAGCTCATTATTATTGGTAAATTGCCTTTAGTAAAGTAATTTATAAATCTCTCTAAATATTTGTTATGGGTTAGTTCTAAGGCTCATTTACTTTTTGTATAGAGGGGATTTCCCCTGTCACAGGAGACAGTAAGCATTTGATATGTCAGGCATTACTTCACACAAGTTGATAAATAGTCTGTAAATAGCTTTCTGCATTTAAAATATATAACGCATAGTGATAATATTTAGTCATTTTCTTGCAAGATGTTGATAAATAATCATGATGTACATTGTTTTAAGTTTGATTGTTTGATTTAAAGCTGGTTGATATTGTTGAAGGATTATGAAACTGATTATTTCACTATTAAAATGTTCACCTGCTTGTGAATTCAAACAAAATTATATCTATTCAACTGCTGTTTGAAATGTCAAAACAATGAACTTTACTTGAAAGTTGTCAAATTTTGTTGTTTCTTTCATTTTTTCACTATATTGTCCATTTTTTGACAAAGGTAGATGTTATTTTCTTACCACAGTAGTGCTAGTATCAAAAGGTCATCATCTAATAACCTGATAATCTTTTGAGATTGGCAGGCAGAAGTATTATTATTTTTAAATTTGTCAAGAAATCGTTGAATTGTCTTGCAATTTCTATACAAGATGAACTTTGTTTAAACAGTTCTGGTAATGACATACCATGAGACTGCAATACAATCCAACTTATGTAAACAAAATATACACTGAACTTTTAAAACTAGTAGTGAGTCATATCTGCCTAAATGGATGGATCAGAAAATGTTTGATAGCTGTTTTTTTTTAATGGATTAATATATCAATACTCACCTAGCAACCATACCAGTATTACTCCAAACGTGCATTTTGTTGCAGGTACTTTTTCAGTATTGGCAGTTATCCGCAATTTGTAATTTTCTTTACGGTTCACTGGTTCTCAAAGATTGGATTTCAAATTGAATATTCAACAAATTTTGAAGATATATTTGTGTATGTTTCGTCTTCTCTCGGAATAGAGGTTATTACTGGAACTCAATAATTGTACATGTATGTATCGCATGCCGAAGTACCATTCACAAAGCAACCATATTTTGGTTTAGATATTCTTAACCTATTTAGGACACACATTTTCAAGATTAACATTGATTTTTTTCTTCTTCTTCTTCTGGTCTGTTTCTTTCATGGCTACTTCTTTCTAATGTGCCTGAATTCTTTAGCAGGTATGAAGGGTATGAAAATATCTTTAAAAGTTTGAAAATTGCTAATGTGTGTGACAAAACAGTGGTTGTAAATTGATGCTAAACCTGCCCATTGATTATATTTTTTTCAGCATGTTGCCAACTTTAAGGATTGTAATGTTTATTAAAATTCCAGGAAGCAAACGGTATCACCATAATGGTAGCATAAGAAAAATGTACAAAGTGTGTACGGATAATATATGCTCTTTCTGTTCATACATTTGGTACATTTTTAGTGCTCTGAACCAGATATTCTTGAGCCAATTACAAAATTGTCTGTTCGGAGCCTCAAGGCGTTAACTGTATTACAGTAAATGATTCAACGCCCTCTGGCTCTTAAAGATAAAGTTGAGTTCTGGTTGTGAAAGCAACGGTGTGGAATCGATCAGAAAAGGTTGATCATCTAGCATATAAGTATTGGTGTGTACTGCAAGGTTCTGGAATCATCAAAATGATAACAAATTTGGCCCAGTCTTGGTAAAGTTACAAGCACTGTACACAGAAATATATATATGGGACTACGCGAACATGTGGCATAAAAATCTGTCCCGATTTTTATGCTGTTACATGCCATATTTAGAATATGAAGGCATTTGAAGAGCCATGCTCTTCAGGGAACATGTTTTATCTGATGTTCCTCCACACTTGCATAATAACAATGATAACGCTCACAAATTATTTTTTTACCTCTTCCCAGAACTCGACCTTCCCAGAACTCAACCTTCTCTTTAACATGATTGACATAATGATGTGTTAAGTCTAGTGGGTTGCGATAGAAAGTCCTGAGTTCTAAGTAACAAACAAGCAATATCTGGTTTCTACAAGGTATTCACAAGTGTGTGGGGTGGATGTGTGTGTGTGTGTGTGTATGTAAATTGTAAAGTTGATTGTACAGTGTTGAAATGTATTTTTTGCTCATTAAGCTTCCGAATATGATGACATGAACTTGAAAATCATCCAAATTATTCTGGAACTTTGCCAATTGAATTGAAAATTTTGACAGGGAACTGTTTTGTTGTTTGTGTTATTTTTCTTGGGGGGGGGCTGCAAAGAATTTTACCTGAATATTGAGATTATTTTCTGGACATATTTGAATGTAACAATTTGCTGAAATATGTAATTTGTATGCCATATAATTTTACACTGTCCACCTAGTGCAATTCCCCTCTGCTTTTTGAAGTGGGGGCAATTTTTTGCTCTTACATTTTTTTTTTCTCTCCCAATGTGGAGATGATTAGTTTTTTTTTCATTTGATGTTTTCAGAGATATCTGTATTAGACCCTGTCTCAGGAAATTTGCCACAGATTTTGTTTAAAACGTGAACAAATGCTTTTTCATTAAGTTTACAGATCAAAATTGCATTGCCAATCTTGTGTATTTTTTCATTTAGACCTATTTTGAACACCTTGAAAATTTTATGAACAAAATATTTTTGTGTAGTATTTTTATACCTCTTTACCAGAATGTTGCAATACATTGCCAAAAAGTTACATGTAGCTGAATATGAACAAGATTGAGTATGTTGTATACAATATGGTTGTATACAATATGGCAGTACTTCAAGACGGAAAATTGTATTCTTGCCAAAGCTTTGATTCGCTATTGAATTGTGAATGTTTGTGTGTGTGTGTGTGGGTGTGTGTTTTATGCATTTTTAATAGAGAGAATTGAATCATGTTTGTGTTGTGTTGTGTTGCAATAATTGTTTCATTGTTTAGTAGTGTCTTACTCCATGAGGAATAGACATTAGACATATAGATTTCTTTTCTTAGGTGATACAGTACAATTCTTGAAGAGAGGCTCCGTACATGAAATTTATCAACCAAACTTTGCATGGAATGCTAGATGAGGAAAAGCAAGTGCTCAAGAAAATGTCACACCTTCAATATGATTACATTGGTTTCTCTTTATTTTTCTCTTTCTCTCTCTCTCCCTCCCTCCCTGTCTCTCTCTCTCTCTCTTTCTTGTCTCTTAACTCGTGAAACAAATCTTGGAGTATATACAATTTGTCTGCCCTTACAAACTCCACCTCTCTCTCTCTCTCTCTCTCTATATCTTTCTTTCTTGTCTCGTAACCTTGAAACAAATCTTGGAGTATATACAATATGTATGTCCTTACAAACTCCACCTCTCGCTCTCTTTCTCTCTCTCTCTATTAATCTTTTCTTTTTTTTAAATTTGTATTCATTTTTCGACAAGTGTATGGTTGTAATTGTTTGTCAAATTTGCCATACTCTTTTTTTTTATTGTATATGGGAGCCATATAATCAAGTACATGTATTTGTTAACATGATTGTTATATGCAGCAGTAAGTATGAATGTTTGATTACATGATTGTAAATAAGGAGTATATCAGTACTCTCGGCCTATGTATTTCAATTGGTGTGTGTTTGAAGAAAAAAAGCATCATTTTGTGATGCAAAATGTAATTATTTATGCTACTACTGTTTCTTTTTATCCAATGTATATGGTATTTTGTCCATCTTTACACTTCTACTATTTTCTTCTTTTTTAAAAACAAATTTCCTTGTTCACCCCCCTCTCTCTCTCTATCCCTCTCTCCCTCTCTGCCCCCTGGCTATCTCTGCATGCCCCCCATTCCTCCCTCTGTCACTCTTTTCGATCAAGAGACAGTATGTTTACTTAAAATGTGAATTATTTGTATGTTTGTCTAACATAAAATGCAAACAAATAAACTTGCCGGTGTTGCACAAACTTGTGTATGTTTCATCATTTGTGGGGAATGAATGTGCGTATGGTCGTTTTGGACAAAACTCTGTATTCCAGTAGTATAATGAAAGAAATATTATGAAAATACTCAATTTTGTACTGAATCTGTATAATTGTCATGTTTGTAGGAAAATGTTTAGTCATTGTATTTTTGGTACTCTTTTACAGCATTTTTTAAATAATTTTCATATTACTGAGTTATGTGAAAGTGAGTCAAAATACTACATGTAATGTCTTTACGTATTTTGATTTGATTTTTAAAATCATTCCTTTTCCTTATTTGATGCAATATGATGAACTGAAAGTAAACTTCTAGGGATTGCATGAAACATTTCATTGAAGTATTTGGGCAAGCCAGCCCAAGATGATTGTTCATAATATACATTGCCTATGAATATAGTTTGATGACATTGCTAAATACAAGGCATAATGAGCATAGTTTAACATTGGAAGTTTCATCTATCTCGTGTCTAATCCAGGCCCAAGTAGGGCTATCAACTTCCACAAAGTACAATCAACAGATTTAACATTTGTTTGAATTTTTAAGTATAAGTATAACATAAATTACCTTGTACTTTCCCACTATCCATTAGTTATTCCTATATTTTCATTACTGGTAATTTTTATCTGAAATATGAATTTTCTTGCTCAAAATTGTTCTACTCATTTGTATTTTTAAAAAAAATGGAAGGAACTATTGGCCATTATTACCCAAAAGTTATGGATGATGAAAATGCATTCAATCTATTTCTCAATCAATCAAATTTCATATTTGTACTTCATCATACTTCTACATTCCCCATCCTTTGAAGTCAGTAATTTTGATTTTAAGAAAGTAAATCATGGGTTCTTTACAGTGCTCATATTTCATTGTGTTCTTTATCAATTCTAATTTTCCTATACCAGTACAAGATCTGATAAGGCGCAAAGAAATCCAAACAATTTTTATTTTCTCAAAGAGAATTAAAGATATTGAGTTACTTTTTAAACATTTTTATTGATGCTGATATTTGAATTTTGATGGATTGAAAAGTGATTAATTGGAATGCAAAAAATAGGAGCAAGATTTTTTGAGAAATTTTAATTGGAATTGATACTTAAATGTGTAATAATCTTGTTCGCACCATATTTGATATGTAGGAAGTCTCGTAGTGCCGATATTGGCATACTTTTAATTGTTCAGTTAAAGATTTAGTTATGCATCATTTCTACCACTGTGTTCCTACTTCTACGTTTTTATTCCTTCACTGTTTGACCTCCCATATGTAATGTATTTTGTGTTGAACCAATGTGTGCCTTACTATGTCATATCAATTCTTCCAGAGTGCTGATCGTGTGTCTTTACGTGCCCCTCATCCTGGTCTCTATTTAAAACGTTTGGTTTCTGCTTGAGAGGTTAAAAGATAATCATTGGGCTGTTTTATCTGAGGAAAATTTGTTGGAATATCTAAATCAAGAAGTAAGAAAGAAAAATCGATTCCCAAACACTTTGAATTTTTCATCACCACCATCATCGTCATGTCCCATATCTTCCTGACTATTTGTTCACTTTTGACAACTGCAACCATGCCACCTTTCTGTCCTTGACCACCTTTGGGGGAGGAGCCAATCTAAGGATAATCTTCTCCAATTTCTGATGTTTTCTTCCCGTCTCTTCCACTGTTTCTCTGTGTTTTTCTCCCTCCTGGTAAGAATGATATTTTGTCTTTGATTTGCTTTTACGTTTTGCAATACTTCTTGATGATGTGCCATGCCCATACCTCTCATCTTGTACACTGTCAACTATTGTCAGCTGGCGTTTTTATCCTGAATTCTATCAAGTACTTCATCATCTGCTACATGTATAAGGTCGTTGTAGGAGAGGTGTAAGGTCTTCTGTAACATCTCAGCCTAGTTATTTGGATCCTACTTTGAATATGTGCCAGAGTGTCCAGCACGTCTCTTAGGCTCACCTGGTGAAACAGGCAGAAACAAGGGAGAATATTAGTCCATCCTTGGTGTTCATTCACAGAAGTGCCTTTAGGATTTTAGATGGTCTTCAGCCTCCATGATACTGTTGGGGCTTGACTGGAAAACGTTCGGGTGTGGATCCAACGTCTGTTAAATGTTTTCCCAGGTGTTTTGAGTCTGTTCAGTACTTCTACTACATTTCGATTGGTTGCATTTGTGTGAGCTTTGTGTATTGGAAGTTACCTGTGTGGGAAGTTCTGTAATCAGGGTTGTGATCCATGATGTGGCCTAAGTTCTCCTGTCAGGTTTTGTAATGGAAAGTAGTTGTAAGTATTTATATATCATCATGATCGTGGCTTCTCTTCTGTCTTCTCTACGTCTGCTGGGATATGGTGTGCTCAGGGTGACTTTCACCTTTTCCATCTTTTTCTCCCCCATTTCTCTCTCTCTCTCTCTCTCTCCCTCTCACTTTCTCTCCCTCCCTCTCACTTTCTCTTCTTGTGCCTCTTAACTCTGTGACTCATTGCTTCTTCTCATTAGTTGACTGAAGACCAAGGGCAGTTCAATACTGTTGCGCCATCCTCGATCTTGTTGCTATTAACAATATCCTGTACTGATCTTCTGCAGTGAAACACTCTCGGATTTCTCTAGCTTGGTTTTTATCAACTGTCTTTTTCTATTAAACCAACGACTGCTATGTGAGCTATCAATGGAGGAGTTTACTTTTCCTAGTTTGTCACCCTATCCCAATCTATTTCTTTGTGATTTACCCTTCTGAGTCACCATAGATTATTGTCAACTTTGAAATAAGCACTCTGGAAGGATTATTTATGAACATACATTGTGACATAGGTTTGATTGTCTATTTATTCCCAGGCATTAATCAAATGTACAAGGGGTATGAATGTGCTCGAAAAGACCGGGGGAAAATTGTTTACAGATTAGATAACGAAATATTCATATAAAGACAGTTTTAACTCATTGATATATGAAAATATAAAATATTATAACTGAATATTTGATATTAAGATAGTACAATTTTATATCTACTTACCATCGAAAGTAATTGATCTTACTGGATGGGAGCACTTTCATAACCCTAGTATATCACGAATAGAAACAAATTATACACCTTGAATTTAAATTGTGTGTGATTATGTACCAAATTGATTGTTGCCATATCATTGCCAAATATGCAAATATTTATTTTACTAGAAAATAGTAATAAAACAAAGAAATAAACAGAAAGCAAAAACAAATGTTTTGTTGAATTGTGTTCATTGTGTACTCCAATGCTAAAACAGTGTTGGTCAGGGTCATGGCTTTGGTGAAAATGTTTTCTTCTTGGTCTATCCCAGACCACCCCAATAGATCGACAGCACATGAGATTGACAAGCCACAAGACCGACATTTTCAAAAAGTTCACTGAACCAACAGCCCTCAAAAAAAAGAAATACATGAGAAAATGTAGACAAGAAGAGCGTTCCAAAAATTAAAGTGGGTGGGTCGTCATTTTCCATGTGCAGAAGGCCGTAATTCGCTGACCCCCAGACTTGGTGGAAAGACCATTAATGGGTGTACAAGTCTTCACACAGCAAACCCGGAATCCTATAAATAAATAACCCCTAGTGTTTCGCTGATGAAAACTTAAAATGTCTATAACTTCATAACTCCCATCTTATAGGTACTATGTCTCATTTGCAGGCCAAAAAATGAACAGGTTAAATTCCAACGGCATTTGAAAGATAATGCTAATTTAGAACACCCCTCAAAACAAAAGGGCTTAAAAGTGTCTTTTTGTGGGAAATAACGACCGTTAGTTGTCGATTCGAATTTAGGGATTGCAGTCGTTTAATTAAATAGTCTGATTTTCAGGCCCTTGTACCTGATGGTCGTATGTTTTGTGCTGCGCAAAGATTCAATCGGTTTAATTTTGGCCATTACAAGAAGTGGGTTATTGATGTAGCCTTAACAGCTCATTTTATGTATGTTATTACCAAAGAAAAAGGCCAGTCAGTCACTCAATAGTGTCTGACAGTGAAGTCTAGAAAGTAAACGGGTTTCCTTGCATAATTTGAATACCAGGACACTGCTAACGTTTAAATTTCACAGATAGGACATACGTGACATATTCATAATTCCTGCAAAGTTCTACAGAATTTGATGTTGGCTGCAAAAGGGATACCTACCTTTAAGTATAGAGGTGTTGTGGTCTAGTGGATAAGTCACCCGATTGCATATAACAAGGTACGTGGTTCAAATCCCAGTCCGACACTAACGTCCTTTGACAAGACATTAATCTTCATTTGCCACTCCGCCCAGGTGTTAAACGGACTCGGTGTAAAAATGTCAGAGGTAAAAATGTCAGAGGTAAAAAATGTCGGAGGTAAAAATGTCAGAGGTCAAAACAAAAGCATGTTACAGGTTAAATATTGGTAATGGTTGTATATTAGGATTATCGAAAAAGAATAACGAAGGATTCTCTGCAGTCATTATTTCAGCGCTGATTTATTTTCTTCTTTCTTTAACTTTTATTTACCTTTCGGCCCAAAATTGTGACTTTTTGCCTGATTATTGCCGGGGGGAGGCGGGGGGGGGGCTACTCCCTCCCCCGGCTTGTACGCCAAGGCCATGAATCACAGAGTACATCTTTCAAGCCTCAAAAAACAAATAAAATCTTCATTTCTGTTGCTCATTCTTGCCCTATTTTTTACCCAAATACTACCATAACCATTATGTTTTTTTAGCTCGAGGTGAGCTATTGTCGTCCGTCCCCGTCCGTCGTCCGTAAACCTTTTACATTTTCATCTTCTTCTTGAAAACGCATGGTCAGATTTTAACCAAACTTGGCAGGAATCATCCTTACGGGTAGGGGGGTCCAAAGTTGTTCAAATGGTAAACGTTACCCGAAAGGGCCCAAACTATGTAAATTTCAAGCATCTTCTCCAGATTCAGCAGTACAACAAACTATGTACTTCTTAGGTGAAGAATAAAAGTTGTTCATAACAGTTCCCAGGGTGCCCCTGAGGGGGGACCGGTTGGGGAGGGGGCTTATTGCCGCTTAATGTTAAAAGTAACTGTTTCATCTGCTTTTAAACGCATGTTTGGATTTTAATAAAACTTGGCAGAATTCATCCTTAGGGATAGGGGGTCCAAAGTTTTTCAAATGGTTAACGTGGCCCCCAGGGGGAGGTCCCCTAAGGGCCAAAACTGTGTACATTTCAAACAACTTCTCCAGATCCAAAAGTGGTACAGTCAAGTTATATTGTGAGTAGATACCTTCTTAAGTGATGAATACTAATTATCCATGACAGTTCCCGGGGTGGCCCAATTCAGACCATGAGAGGGTAACAGGTAGGGGGCATAGGAAACATACTTGTTTCATCTATTTCTTCAAAAACCTCTGACATTTTTACCTCTGACATTATTACCTCTGACATTTTTACCTCTGACATTATTACCTCTGACATTTTTACCTCTGACATTATTACCTCTGACATTTTTACCTGGCACCACAAGAATTACAAGTCCGTATACAAAAGAAAACAACATTAAACAAATAACATACTAATTACAAATTATTTACAAAGGATAAATACACATTACAAAAAGTTAATACAAGTTATACACAAATTATTATTACAAAAGAAAACAATTAGAGTAGATGGGTAGATGGGTAGATGGTAGATTAAAATTGAAGAATCAGACAAACAGTATTTACGAACAAATAGTGTCA
Source organism: Mesocentrotus franciscanus (assembly GCA_037976565.1). Taxonomy (NCBI): domain Eukaryota; kingdom Metazoa; phylum Echinodermata; class Echinoidea; order Camarodonta; family Strongylocentrotidae; genus Mesocentrotus; species Mesocentrotus franciscanus. The sequence goes on along the minus strand of CP137683.1, from coordinate 24,913,886 downwards.
TGATCAAATCTCGGTAACTTTTTTTTTTTTAAACTCATTGGAAAGATATGTTGGATGCATTTGATAAAAGCCGGTAGTTTGGTTTGCGTTCTTACAGTTTGAGGGAGGTTAATAATTAACTGGCAGTGTAGGCCTATATTGTGCTTTTTTCTCAAAAAGTTAGTGGGAGGTTTGGCATCTGACATTTTTACCTCTGACATTATTACCTCTGACATTTTACCTGGCACCACATGAATTACAAGTCCGTATACAAAAGAAGACAACATTTACAAAATAACATACTAATTACAAATTATTTATAAAGGATAAATACACATTACAAAAACTTAATACAAGTTATAGACAAATTATTATTACAAAAGAAAACAATTAGAGTAGATGGTAGATTAAAATTGAAGAATCAGACATTTACCTGACACCTCACACTTCTTTTTTATAAGGGATAAGAATGATTTTACAAGTGGATTTTATACGAAACCCTCGCTATAGATTGTTTGAATGTAAAAATAAAGTGTGAGGTTTGGCAAGGAGAATAATCCGTTCGATACTTTTGAGAGAGTGGTGCGTTTGTTTAACTTCGATCTTGGAGCTAAATCATTTAACAATTCAAACATAAAAACAGCAAGGCCTTTCTTTATTTTTACATTCAAACAATCTATATAGAGGGTTTCGTATAAAATCCACTTGTAAAACCATTCTTAGTGCTCTGTTTTGAAGTATTTGGAGCCTTTTGAGAGGCATGAAATCCAGTTTCATCCACACAGTGTTACAATAATCGAAGTGAGGGTGAATCATTGTTTTGTATAAAAGAGTAGCGGTGGTTATGTCTATGTATGATCTTATTCTCCTTAGCATGAAGAAATTTCGTAAGACTTGAGATCGGATAATGTCAATATTGTGGTCTCCAAGAAAATTCCTTGTCAATAATAACACCCAAATGATTGCATTTATCTGCTCTTTCCTGTACATGGCCATTAATCCTATACACTAACGCTTAGAGCCTATTAGTATCAGCTTGCATTTTTTTACATTCAAGAAAAGCTCATTATGAGTTAACCAGTTTTGAATAGAAGCTAAATCCTCGTTATTCATGTCATGCATTTGTTGGGGGGCTTTTGATGAAACATACAGTCAAGCAAGTATCGTCAGCATTTAGTGACATTTTACAAGGTTTTTATTACTTTAGGAAGATCGTTCATGTAAAGTATTAAAAAAAAACAATGGCCCCGAATAATCCCTTGTGCAATTCCACAATGAACAATTGATTCACAAGATTCATTACCATTTATAACTGTTGTCTGAGTTCTAAATTGAAAATAATCTTTAACCCAGCGTATGCATTCATTATCAAATCCATATTAAACATTTCAGTTTTGAAAGCAATATCTCATGACTAACACTATAAAAAGCCTTTTTCCGGGTCTAAAGGGTAATAATCCACATGAGAACCCACGATTTTATCTCTTTAAAAGACATACCTTTATCCAACTGAGTGAAACTGTGTGTATTACAACCCTTTGCAAAAATCTAGATACACGTTTTCATCGTCCATCGCCGCTCGGACTACATCTTTGGGAAACTTCGGAAAGAACCGATCGAAGGCCGAAAGTATCTCGTCACGTGATCGGAAAAAACTCTTTTGGACACACCCTTCTTCACCCTCCACCAATAAGGTGGTGTCTTTGATGTAGACCAGTCGGCCCTCGGGATACACGATAATGCGCATGCTCGACAACAACGGCGGATCCGGTAGAGGTTCGACTTTTGTGTAACGCTTGATCATGATTTCTTCAAAGTAGGACATGTCTAGCTTTATATCGGGATTGAAGTACATGAAGGAGAACCAACCATCTGTCTGGCTCCCATAGGATCGCTCTCAACGCTGTGCTCGCGGTGGATGAAGCCGTCTTTCCGCGCGAGGCGATAGCGGACAAAGCTATGGTGGTACACGATGGATTTTGAACGGAAGTCCAGAGGGATGGCGCAGAGCGTCGGGTAAGCCCCGAACCCCACATCCACCAAGTGTTTGCTCGCTTAATTTGCTCGTCAGGTCGTGCACTATTATGACGGGATGCTCGTTGCCGGGCCCGATGATAAAGCTGGTCAGAGATACGTCGAAGCCAAGCACGCGTAGAACATGCAAGCAGAAGATATTAAGATGATAGCACATGCAGTCCTCCAATCTTGGCCAAATTGTCTTTCTTAATTTCATCCAATGATGGCACGTGTCTCTTCAGAGGGGCGTGGCGATGATGGTGCCACGCCCTTATTACGTCTTTTAAGAACGCTTCCCGATCTCTGTCGAGTTTGATCGCAGGTGACGCCACACATAGCACATCGCTCAAGAAAGACAATGCTTCTTGACGGGTAATGATGTCACTGCTCTCCATAATTATCTTAGTCGTTAGTATTGCCTTTGATATCTCCGTCGAAGAGCAACAACAAAAAAATACTATCACTTAGGACTTTTAGGAATTAGTATATGGAAGGCGAATGCGAAGACGTCTGCGAAGACGAGGGCGAAGACGAAGGCGAATACGGAGGCGAAGACGAAGGCGAAAGGCGAATGATGTCACTGCTCTACATATTTTTGATGTTCAGTATTGCGTTTGATATCTCCGTCGGAGAGCAACAACAAAAAAATACTGTCGCTTACGACTAAAATAAAATATATTTCCCGGAATCCTAATACCTGTAGTCAATAGAAACAGCATAGATCCGATTTATTGTTATTTGGAAGGAAACTCGATCATTGCAATCCTCTACGTAAAAATTAAAACTGTTTGAATAATATATTATGAGGCTAGTATAATCCATGTACATGACGTATCATCCACATTTTATGAAGATGTGACTTGTTCTAGCGGTATGGTCAGCTCTCAGTCTTCACCTCCCTGCTCCAACGGTCCCCGGTTCGACACCTACTCGCGTTTTTTTAGGATGGTCAGTCCTCAGACGTTATAAATTATTATCTGATTGCTACACGAATACGTCTCTAAAAACCCAATTTGGCCTGTACACAAACACACACACATTCACACACGCACTCCCACATCTGGTGCAGTTCATACACAATGGGCGGAAAAAGGAAAATTCCCGTTTCCTTTGACGAGTAAATAATATTCGACCTAGCTCACCTTCGGTAACAAATAACATTGCCAGAACAATGAAAAATAACCTTTTGACCGTAATTTATGAGAGAGAAGTGGAATGAATACATTGAATTGACACTTACCCCCCGGTCCGGTTTGTGAAAAGGATAAAAAACAATAAAGAGAAGCTAGGTTCATTGATTTTAAAAACTAACTTTATTGTCATTATTGCAAAGGTGAAACTTTGATTGGCCAAGGTTATCAAAATTCAATGCTTGGAAACATTCGAAGTAATGATTATTATCAATTACAAAACGCTTAAATACAGCCCCGGCATAGCACCTGAAAAGCTCTCCAAACGCTGCTAAGATGTGTGACGTCACATGTTGAACATGATTTGCACAAGCAGACGATGTCCCATGACATCTCACACATTTTCAGTGCCTGTTTTTTCATCTTCTCTTCAGTTATTTCTCTTACTTCACAACCGTCAGGCTAAATGTTTAACCTATTGCCTCAATCTAAACCCCGCGCATGGTATTATTTCGATGAAAAATGCAGCGATAAAAAAATTAAGGAATCCGTCGCTTGTAAACAAAAAAAGACGCCATTGTATTTTCAGCTGTATACACCGCGGCATGTTCGGCGTTTCAAGAGGAAACAAATGCAGTCCATGCTATCATGTCGCATATCCCAGATGCCATATGAAGGTGGTTTTATTTGTATTTTTATAAATCACCCGATATGTAGTTGACCTTAAATTTGTACGATGGCCATCTGTTGGCTTACCAGTTCCTAGTGATACTTTATTTGCTATATTTGTGATTTTCTTTGAACATGCACTTTAAATTAAACTTGTGATATACAAGAAAATGGTCTTTTATAAGCACGCAGTTTTAATTATGTAGGCTTATCGGTTACAGTGAGAAACCATAAGCAACGTTATTGTGTTTAATTGTTTCCAGATGGATAAGCGTAGTCACGCACCGTGGAAGCCCCAAAATTTCGAAATTAATTGTGTTCCATAGATGATAATGGTAAAGCTTGAAAGGACAATAAAGAAAAGGATAATTAACGTTCAGCTATAGGTCGTAAATTTCGCCATAGAAATTGCATGAGCAATAGTCAACCTATTCATTCCAAATTCTACCTCCTCCCTCTCTGTGTCTCTCTGTCTCTCTCTCCTTTTTAGATTCTTTCTCCCCCTACTCCCTGACAATGTGTGTGTGTGTGTGTGTGTGTCTCTCTCTCTCTCTCTCTCGCTTTCTCTTTGTTACTATTGTTGCTTTCGGTTGTTTTTTGTGTTGTTGTTTTTTACAAATGATAAAATAATATTCATCATAATATAAACATATGATAATAACTTACATCCAGGTAAATAATGACATTACACTGACCTTAAGTTTATCCAACAGTAATGTTATAAAAAATAAATTTATAATAAAATGGATGCAATGAAAGGAAATCTATATTGTATTATTTTATTAGGAATGCCTATTTTTACAATTTTAGGCGTTGTATTTAAACACACAAACATGTCTTATCTTAGATACGTAGAATAGTATGTAGCTTAAAGCTTCTCTAAAGTGTTGGGAGCCCCAAATTCGCCAAAAATTTTATGGAAAAATTTCACTTAAATTGTATCGTAATAATTATGAAAGAGGATGTCATTTTAGACACACTTCTGCAAAGATTTCCCAAAAAAAATATGTTTGAAGACAAAATTAATATTGATAAAAGTATACATAATTTGGGTTTTCTGTTGTACGCAGAAAACCTAAATTTTGTATTCTTTCATCAATATTCGACTTCAAACACATTTGTTTTAAAAATCCTTGCAGAAATGTGTCTTAAATGACATCCTCATTCATATTATGATACAATTTAAGTGAAATTTTGCATATACATATACATCTTTCTGTGTACAGTGCTTGTAACTTTACCAAGACTGGGCCAAATTTCTTATCATTTTGATGATTCCAGAACATTGCAGTACACACCAATACTTATATGCTAGATGATCAACCTTTTCTGATCGATTCCACAACGTTTCTTTCACAATGCAATCGCATGACCAGAACTGGTCTTTCTCTTTATGCATCATGCTTTGCAGTTGGGGGTGTGATAGTCTGAAAAATGATTTGCGAGGGAGCGAAGCCAGCGAGGAAATTTTTAAAGATTTGTGAGGTCGCAGTGCGAAAAATTACATCTTATAAAAAGGAACAAACATAATCCTGATGGGGTTATAAGCACTTTCTCATAACAAAAGACTGAAAAGACCTTTGATAAGTAACATAGGTATATCATCTATAGATGCGTGCGAGCGGAGCGAGCGAGCTTTGGGGGAAATTGCTCTTAGTCGCTTGAAACTAGGGGCGCGTTTAATGATGAGAGGAAAAGGGGACACTTATCAGAAAAGAAAAGGAGCATGTGTCAAAGTAAAAAGTAATTATCAGAGGTGAAAATGGGGCACTTCTTATACACCCTCGAAAAGAGGCACTCACCAGGGATGAAAAAAGTCAGTCATGAGAATAGGAAATGGGCATTTGTCGACCGAAAAGAGGTCCCCATCAGATTTTGATAGGGGCATTTATAAGAGGTGAAAAGGGGCATTTATGAAAAGGGGATAGGTCCCTTATTAGAAAGGAAAAGGGGCACGTATCATTGTTAAAAGGGAAAGTATCAATGGTGAAAAGAGGCACTTATCGCACCTGAAAAGGGGCAATGACCAGATATGAAAAGGGGCACTGACCAGATATGAAAAGGGGCACTTATAATAAATGTGCATTATAGTTGAAAGAAAATGGGCACCGATCAGATTTTAAAGTGGCATTTATCGGAGGTGAAGGGGGCACTTATCTGAAGTGAAAAGGAGTAACTTCTCGAACCTGAAAAGGGTCATTTACCCAAGAAGGGGCACTTATGAAAAGTGGAAGGGGCTTTTTTTAATTGGGCACTTATCATTAGGAAAAGGGGCACATGTGAAAATATAAGGTGCGCTTATCCGAGTTAAAATGGGGTAGTTATTAAAAGTGAAGGGGCACTTTTACAAAGGAAAATGGGTACTTGTCAAAGTAAAAGAGGCACCACTCAGATTTGAATAGTGTAATTATCAGAGGTGAAGGGGGCACTTATCAAAAGTGAAAAGAGGTACTTCTCGTGCCTGACAAGGGGCACGTACTAGAGATTAAAAAGGGCACTTATGAGAATGGAAAATGGACACTTATTGCGAAGGGAAATGGGAACTTGTCGAAGGAAAAGGGGCATGTGTCCAAATAAAAGGGGCACTTAGAGTTAAAAGGGGGAAAGGGCACTTTTAAAAATTAATAGGGGCACTTGTCAAATTAAAAGGGGCACTATTCCTATGTAAAAAGGGGCACTCCTTACAAAGTTAAAGGGGCACTTTTCCTATGTAAAAAGGGGCACTTTTCCCCCCGAGGGCCGCCTCTGCTCTAATCCTGGTGATTGACAACACCTGTTATTGGGTAAACACCCGAACGGTGCCGAAGTCCACCCTGATATTAAGTTTGGGGTTTTAATAAAAGCAGGAAAATAAGAGAAACAGATCAGTGAAAGTCTGAGCAAAAACTGATTAAAAATGAGAAAGTTGTGAATTTTTGAAGGTGTGATCAACCAAACAAAAACTGGCAACTCTGTGACATTATCTTGCGAGGTCTTCTCCTATTTGCCCTATACTAAAAATCTTCAAATATTTATATTTTCCCATAACAAGATTTTCAATCATACTCGTGCTAAAATAGAATTATTGCAAATATGTTTTTATACAACCCATGTATGAAACAAGTCTGTTCTGTCATCAAGAACTAAGAAAATGAATGTTTATTGCATTTTCTGTATAGGCCTACAGAGCAAATTGGAGAGGACCTCGCAAGATACATCACAGTATTGCCAATTTGTGTTTCGCTGATGACAACTTAAAATTTCTATAACTGTATAACTCCCATATTAAGTAGAGGTGTAGTGGTCTAGTGGATAAGTCACCCGACTGCAGATCACAAGGTACGTGGTTCAAATCACATGAGCCCGACACTAACCGTTCTTTGGCAAGACGTTAATCTTCATTTGCCATTCCACATATGCAGGTGTTAAATGGATTCCCGGCAGGATGCGAAAGTTAATGTAGTTTCCTCAGCATTGTGAGCGTCAGCTCTGTAAATTAAATGACGCCTGGCTGGAATGCTTCCCAGGGAGTGGAGAATGTGCATACATTGTGTGCGGGCAATTAAGCCTGAATCCGATGACCGGGGTAATAAACGCTTAGAGACATCGTTGATGTATTAAGCGCTATATGAAAGCGGAATATTATTATTATCATCTTTAACTGGATATTGCTCAAACTTCACTAATTTCTTTCTCTCATTTTTCTGCTTTTATTAAAACCAAGATAATATCCGGGTGGACTTTCCTTTTAATTAAATAGTTGATTTGATGAGATCAATCTGGTCACTATAGATTGTTTATTATCAGAGTAAATGAATGTGGTTGATTGATTGATTATATTGAAAGATTGATTTGTTGATTGATTGAGTGGGTGGTGATTGGATGGGTGGTAAGTTTGATACAGTAAGTGTTGAGATCTATTTAATCTTAAATTTTTCAATTAAGGTTTTGAGAGACTTTTCAAGACTTTGAAAAAGAGAAAAATTATAAAGGCGGCTATTGTTTTTTGTTAGATTCTAAAGCATGATCAAAACAATTACAGAGCATTGGGGGATGTTCTTTTGTATATATACTGACCAAGAATTACATAAATTTATGATCATGAAATTAACTTTTTTTTTTTTAATTTCTGATTTTTAATACAAGATACCATACGCTACCAAGTCTGTATTCACGACGTCAACTCGAGAGAAAATTTTGGTAAATCATTAGTTAATGTGGGAGTTTCTGACAGCTTTGTTGTGTAAAATGTGTCGTATTTAAAATGAATGATGTAATGTTAAAATTAGGGCGGAGTTCTGTAGCAGTTTGACATGTGAATAGCTGCTTGAAATGGGTAGAAATAAGCTGTGACGCAACCGCAATCTTAGAGGGTTGGCAGTGAAAGAGCGGTTAACAACCAATTTTTGTCGCTAGACCGCTGGCGTGGGATGGTGGCACCGTACCGTTTACAACTTCGGTGAATGATTGGGCTCTGGGTGCGTTATTTTTTTCGGCGGCACAGATTGGGGTTAGGTGCGTGTTGAGCCTATGGGAAAGTTTAGGGTTAGGGTTAAATCAAGACCTCTTTTTAAAAAAAAAGGCCCAATCTGTGCCGCAGAAGAAAATGACGCCTCCGGGCCGAGTCCGAGTCCCAGTAACATGAATGAGATTCGGCCAAAAGCTTTGCAGTTGTTTTTTAACTAAAGCCTAGGCAACAGAATACCACTGCAATAGATTAGGCAAATTTCCTTTAGTGAACTTCAGGACTGATATCGACGGTTGTTCCGCTGAGACTACGTTTTTCGACTCAGGCCTAATAAATAACATTGCATTTGCAACATGAACATAGTATGATGTAATTTTGTTAGAATGAGTAATATTTAAGCTTTGATGCAGGCCCAACATTCTTTTCTCTTTATCACACAGGGTTCCAAACATGTGGAAGCTAAGACCAGCTTTAGCTCAGAGTGCTCGATGGCATTCAGCTCAACTCCTGCACAAGGTAAAGCCGGTATGAGTAAAAAGAGAAATCTTGTGACAAAAAAAGAAAAACTGGGAAGGAAACATTAGAGGAAGATATGACTATGAGAGTATCTGGCTTCACCCAGGTGGATTCTAAAGACCGGAAGGCTTGGAGAAGGGCCATGGAGGCAATGAAATGTCCAACCCGACAGCATGGGGAAAACAGATATTAGCTGATGATGATGATGATAATGATGGTGAAAATGATGAATGAGAATTTTTCAAATGCATTCATAGACATTCTTTTCGCTTCATTTCACAACGTTTGTATTTATGAGATGCAACTTTTTAAGATGATTTCATATCATGTCTTTGATCAAATTTCTATTTTCTACATTTCATCTCGGGTTAATTCAAACTTAACTCGGTGTAAATTGAAACTGTAATTTATAAGCTATTAAATTATTTTGGTATACCAATACTTTTTGCAAATAACATGAACACAGAAATTCTTGCAAGTGGTTTTATTCCCTAGGCTCCATACAAGTTTGTTTGTATTTTGCCAGCTCATTTTTGTGTGTTGTTAAGTCATGACCTTACAACATTTTCCAAAATATACAGAAATATTGAGTTATGCTATTCTATGAAGAACAATATTTAAAAAATAGGGATACCTTGTTTAAAGGAAAACAATCTTTATTTCATGATTTAGGATACCTTGTTTAAAGGGAAAATATCTTTATTTTATGATTTAGGATACCTTTTTAATGAAAAAATAATTCCTTATTTCATGATTTAGGCTGGAGTGCCAAGAGTGACTTGTATCAGCTGTTTGCACAGAGAGCCTCTGAATCCAGAATGGTCAAAGCTTGCTGAGAAACAGTTGAAGGGAGCAGATCCAAAGGAGAAACTCACATGGCATTCACCAGAGGTGAGCCTTATCCACAGTGGCATAGCTACAGGGGGCACACCATGGGGTGGCTTGTAGGATGATGGTTCTTTTTTAAGAGAGAGAACAATAAAGGGAGAGTGGGGATGGCAATGTAAAAATAAGATGATTGTTGGGGAGGGTGGTTAAATTACAATTTTTAAAGAGGGGAAGAAAGGGAGAGGGGATAGTCAATGACATTTTAAAGAAAGATGATTGCACCCTTGCACCCCACCTGATGGACTTCTCATTTCATTTCCTTGTTTTTTCACTAAAAGGAATATGGTCTTTTAAAAAAAGGTTTGTTGAGATTATGTTTCAATAAGAAACTATTCAATGGACACACAAAATGTGGTCTTTATAGACAGGTGGTCGTTATAGCAGGATTTGCTGTATTACACCTTTGTATTTCCTTTCAAAACAGGGTATCTCTCTGAAGCCACTCTTTACTCAACAAGACACAGCAAAGCACACTGATGAGCTACCAGGCAAATACCCCTACACCAGAGGGCCTTATCCCACCATGTACGCACAGAGACCTTGGACTATTAGACAGGTATATTTTCTTACTTCGTTCATATTGTAGAGGTGTTGTGGTCTAGTGGAAACGTCTCTGGACTGTGAACCACAAGGAACAGGGTTTGAATCCCGCGGCACTAATGTCCTTTGGCAAGACATTGATCTACATTTGCCACTCGACCCAGGTGTAATAAGTGGGTACCTGGTAGGTAGGATTCATACCTTGAATACACTGCATGCTACGGTTGTGGGAGCTAAAGCCAGGGTAATAATATTGAAAGTCCTTTGGTAGTTCATAGAGACGTTATATTACAAGAATGACATATTATTATTATTATTATTATTATTATTATTATTGTTCTTCTTGATATTGAAAGTGAGAAATGTTTTTTTGAGAGAGAAATGCATGAAAGTTGAGAGGAGAATGAAAAAATATTTAGAGAAAATGATAATTAAATAGCCGATTCATTAAGTGATGGATCAATTGATGTTGTGACAGGGCTGCTAAGAACAGGTGTTTATAGGTAAGTAACCTGGGTATCTGCATGTGGGGCTTCAAATCTGAGCAATGAGGGTAAAAGAGGAAAGGACAAGGTGCAATAAGTTTTTTTAAATCTTGGGCCTCTTGGTTCATAAATCTCAGCTCCTACCAGTTATATTAACCATGCTTCATTAAAAATTGTTCATACATACTAAGTACCATACAAATGCTATACCTAACCCTAATCTTAAACTAATCCAAAAACCCAATTATAACCATAAACCTAACCAAATACATGTGTCTTTGAAGAAATACACCCAGGAGCAATTGTCACCACGGCAAATGTTGAGTCATTATTTGTAGACCACTGTCCTAGATATTGTGATAATTTCCCTTTATCTTGCATTCATGTAATCCCTTGTGTTTTGTAATTTAGTATGCAGGTTTCAGTACTGTGGAGGAGAGTAATAGATTTTATCGTGAGAACATCAAGGCCGGTCAACAGGGACTGAGTGTAGCATTTGACTTGGCAACACATCGAGGGTAAGGTCCTACCTCGTAGTTTTTCTTCTTTCTGCTTCTTTGCTTTCTCTATTATTCTGTTCCTTCTGTTATCCTCTTTCTTATCCTCAATCTCCTTTTCCTGCTCATTTTTTTCTCCCTCTTTTCTTCCTCCTTCTTTTCTACCTCCTGTTCTTCCTTCTTCTGATCTACCTCCCTTCTTTTCTTCTTCCCTTCTTTTTCCTCCTTTTCTACCTTTTTTCATCCTTCTTTGCTACCTCCTTTTCTTCCTTCTTCTGATCTCCCTCCTCCTTTAGTTCCTCCCTTCTTTTCCTCCTTTTCTACTTTTTCTTCCTCCTTCTTTTCTACCTCCTTTTCTTCCTCCTTCTGACCTCCCTCCCTTCTTTTCTTCTTCCCTTCTTTTCTTCCTCCTTTTCTACCTCTTTTCTTTCTCCTTTTTTTACCTTCTTTTCTTCCTTCTTTTCTTCCTTCTTCTGATCTCCCTCCTCCTTTAGTTCCTCCTCCCTCCTTTTCTTCCTCTTTCTTTTCCTCCTTTTCTTCCTCCTTCTTTTCCTCCTTCTTTTCCTCCTTCTTTTCTTTCTCCCTTCTTGTCTCCCTCATCTCTCCTTAGCCTATCTGTCAAATTGAACTTTTTCTTAACTCTGCTTATATTTCCTTGCAGGTATGACTCTGACAATCCCAGAGTACATGGTGATGTGGGTATGGCCGGTGTAGCCATTGATTCAGTGGATGATATGAAGGTAAGATGTTCTTCTTTTCAGCTTGATTTGGACGATGGGGGCAGGGTTCTCGCTAGTGCACATCACCTTTGATGCCAATACCAAAGGCACAGGCTGTCAGAAAATTAAACTGAGGGCACGTTTCCCTGACAAGATTCAAGATTTATTAAAACATTTCTTCACAACCAGATGGCTGAATTGTGACAATGTTTTACAGGTAATTTAAACAAAATAGGATTTACAATATGTGAAGTACAATTACAATTACAATGAATATATACATATACAACATTTAAAAAATAGAAATGCAAATATAATATAATTATGACAAACTTTTACCAATTGCAGTTGTGAATACATTTCTGTAATATTATTTGTTTGAATAAAAAATATGATATATGCAAGGTGCAAGAGTACCAACAAAAGCAATTAATCTGTTAATTCATACCTAAAGCCTTCAAAATTGTTTTGATCCTCTCACCTTGGACTTGACTGACAGCTAAGAAATGCAACTCTAGCATTTGGTGAATATGGGATTGTACTATCAAGTACACATTAACTACACCTGGGGGGTGTTTCACAAAGACTAAGATCGACTTTAAGTTGGACTTAAGTATAACAGGCCGTTAATGCCACTGTTTGCTCTTACCATTTACTGGCATTTGTCTTTCAAGGGAGGTACAAATCGTGGTCTCAAATCTACAGAGTTTACATTTTTTGATAGTTCATTATTGAAGGAAAAAATATTATCTAAAGATAATAATTTAGAGACCAATAGTGGTAGCAACCAATGGCATGAACGGCCTGCTATACAATGTACTTAAGTCCAACTTAAAGTCGATCTTAATCTTTGTGAAACACCCCCCAGGGTTGAGAGAGACTACTATAGATAAATGTCTAAGGGCATAAGCTAAGGTGTGAAAACATGCTTTGACAGCTACTAACAGTAACATGCTTTGCAATGGTTGAAAGCAGTCATTATAGTAATGATTTTGATTTGATTGATTGTGGATGTTAATTAAGCAAATCATTTGGATGTTTTTATTGTCATATTCCAGTTGGTGTGAGCTTAAGTCTGTCTGTCTCCTTGATTTCATCATCATTTTATATAAATTCTCTTTATTTTTTGTAGGTATTGTTTGATAGTATCCCTCTTGACAAGATGTCCGTTTCCATGACGATGAATGGAGCTGTTCTCCCCGTCATGGCCATGTTCATCGTTGCCGCAGAGGAACAAGTGAGTCTCTATCAATTTATGGGGAAACCAACTTGGATAGGAAGTTACTCTGAATGAATGTAGGAAAAGCAGAGAAACATGTCGTTGAGATTGTTGAAAGTTTGAGCGAAATTAGATAAATTCTCATATAAATGATTTCAATGTACACATGGGAACTTCAATTGGCAAATTAGGATTGTCATTGTGATGTATTGTCTTGAGTATAGTCCCTAAAATACAGGTACCAGGAGGAAAATGGAAATTTGAATAGGAGAGTTGTCCTTGAATAAATCGAAATTGACTGAGCACTTTGTCAACTTAGCAACTTAGACATTCTTAATCTTTTCATTATTTGTTTAAGTTTCTCTCTTCATATCTTGTTTTCACTCTGTCTCTCTTTCTCTCTGTCTCTCTTTCTCTCTCTCCTCTCTCTCTCTGTCTCTCTCTTTGTCAGGGTGTAAGTCAAGAGCAGCTAACCGGTACAATCCAGAATGACATCTTAAAGGAGTTCATGGTTAGGAATACGTACATCTACCCTCCAGCACCCTCTATGAGAATCATAGGAGACATCTTTGCGTACACCTCTCAGGTAACTCCTTTGTTCCTGTTATTGTTGTTGTTTTTATGCCTCCGCTACAAAGTAGCCGTAGGCATTATTTGTTTCCGTTTTGCCATCATATATTCAAGTAATAATAATGATAATAATAAAGTACACATATATTGTGGACATATCCATACCAGGGGATCCAGAAGACATCAGGGTACTATTGTCACCCTGGGTAAGCGGAGCTGCGTGAAGACACAAAGACCATTCAGTGATTAACTTCCTACGGTGTACCCACTTACTGCACCAACATGTATGTTGGAGTGGAAAATTCAGATTAATGTCTTGCCAAAGGCCATTAATGTCGCAGCAGGGAATCAAAGTGCTGGCCATTTCATCCACTGCCTAGTAATGGTAAAGAATGTGATCAGGTGGCCATCTAGCCATATAATTCATCATGAATTAAATCTTGATGATTTTTCTTTCATTCTTTCATGCTATCTGTCTTTCTTTCTTTCTGTTTCAGAACATGCCCAAGTTTAACTCCATCTCAATCTCTGGCTATCACATGCAAGAGGCTGGTGCTGATACTATCTTGGAGCTAGCCTTCACCATAGCGGATGGTCTGGAGTACTGCAGAACAGGTAACAATCTTCTCCATCTCAATGTGCTCAATTTGTGTAGCTCCTTCAACCATTTTATGCCGTTTTTTTTGTATGGTGTTTTGATCACTAAATAATAGGCAACACTGAGGAAAGAAAATGAATGAATAATTCTCTCTTAGTTCTTATGTATCTGAGTAAAGGGATGTCTTCAGAATATTAAGGTTTTAGGACTTGGTAGTATCTGTCTTCTATACCTTTGAAGAATGTATTTAACCTTGTCCAGGATTCTAGCCAGTGCATAGTAAAGTACCCTTGGTGCTAATGAACAACTTGGTATTTCTCCAGAAATCATTAGATTATCTTATCGCTCAACCTTGACTAATGTTAGTATGCTTAATAATAATAATAATAATGTTTTTATATAGCGCTTAATACATCTATGATGTCTCTAAGCGCTTTACAGATATACTATTACCCCGGTCATTGGATTCAATGCTTGCCCGCACACAATGTGTGCACAATCTCCACTCCCTGGGGATTATTCCAGCCAGGCGTTACTTCACATTCAAAAAATGTTTGACCAACAATGACGGTCACATCCTACTGGGTACCCATTTAACACCTGGGTGGAGAGTAGCAAGTGCAGGTTAATATCTTGCCAAAGGATATTAGTGCCATGTCAGGATTCGAACCCTCGACCTTCGCATCTCCAGTCAAGCACCTTAAACCACTTAAGTCATGACACTCCATTTTCGTAATGTAACCAAATTTATACTTAAGTGCCTCACTACAAATGATTTCATTCACCGCTTACGAATAATTGTATTACGATGGTCAGAATGCGAATTACATACATTTATTGTTGCGCTAGGTAGGAGAAACATGGCTTATTACTCTTATGAACTTGGATGGAATCTGGAAATTTCATCATTGTATTACATGTTCGAAGGGAAGATAGAGATGACTCTGCCATGCTTCCACCATCCTTCATCTTCTATTACTTTCTTTATATGGTCCACCACCTGATAATATTCTTTGGTGCTGTCTCCTTTCAGGTTTGAAGGCCGGTATGGACATTGATGAGTTACCCCTCTCCTCCTTCTTCTGGGGTATCGGCATGAACTTCTACTTTGAGATCGCTGCTGAGGGGCACGACGCCTCTGGGCCCATCTCAT
>CP137683.1:24768500-24897960 GCA_037976565.1 Mesocentrotus franciscanus | reverse complement strand
GAAAGCAATATCTCATGACTAACACTATAAAAAGCCTTTTTCCGGGTCTAAAGGGTAATAATCCACATGAGAACCCACGATTTTATCTCTTTAAAAGACATACCTTTATCCAACTGAGTGAAACTGTGTGTATTACAACCCTTTGCAAAAATCTAGATACACGTTTTCATCGTCCATCGCCGCTCGGACTACATCTTTGGGAAACTTCGGAAAGAACCGATCGAAGGCCGAAAGTATCTCGTCACGTGATCGGAAAAAACTCTTTTGGACACACCCTTCTTCACCCTCCACCAATAAGGTGGTGTCTTTGATGTAGACCAGTCGGCCCTCGGGATACACGATAATGCGCATGCTCGACAACAACGGCGGATCCGGTAGAGGTTCGACTTTTGTGTAACGCTTGATCATGATTTCTTCAAAGTAGGACATGTCTAGCTTTATATCGGGATTGAAGTACATGAAGGAGAACCAACCATCTGTCTGGCTCCCATAGGATCGCTCTCAACGCTGTGCTCGCGGTGGATGAAGCCGTCTTTCCGCGCGAGGCGATAGCGGACAAAGCTATGGTGGTACACGATGGATTTTGAACGGAAGTCCAGAGGGATGGCGCAGAGCGTCGGGTAAGCCCGAACCCCACATCCACCAAGTGTTTGCTCGCTTAATTTGCTCGTCAGGTCGTGCACTATTATGACGGGATGCTCGTTGCCGGGCCCGATGATAAAGCTGGTCAGAGATACGTCGAAGCCAAGCACGCGTAGAACATGCAAGCAGAAGATATTAAGATGATAGCACATGCAGTCCTCCAATCTTGGCCAAATTGTCTTTCTTAATTTCATCCAATGATGGCACGTGTCTCTTCAGAGGGGGCGTGGCGATGATGGTGCCACGCCCTTATTACGTCTTTTAAGAACGCTTCCCGATCTCTGTCGAGTTTGATCGCAGGTGACGCCACACATAGCACATCGCTCAAGAAAGACAATGCTTCTTGACGGGTAATGATGTCACTGCTCTCCATAATTATCTTAGTCGTTAGTATTGCCTTTGATATCTCCGTCGAAGAGCAACAACAAAAAAATACTATCACTTAGGACTTTTAGGAATTAGTATATGGAAGGCGAATGCGAAGACGTCTGCGAAGACGAGGGCGAAGACGAAGGCGAATACGGAGGCGAAGACGAAGGCGAAAGGCGAATGATGTCACTGCTCTACATATTTTTGATGTTCAGTATTGCGTTTGATATCTCCGTCGGAGAGCAACAACAAAAAAATACTGTCGCTTACGACTAAAATAAAATATATTTCCCGGAATCCTAATACCTGTAGTCAATAGAAACAGCATAGATCCGATTTATTGTTATTTGGAAGGAAACTCGATCATTGCAATCCTCTACGTAAAAATTAAAACTGTTTGAATAATATATTATGAGGCTAGTATAATCCATGTACATGACGTATCATCCACATTTTATGAAGATGTGACTTGTTCTAGCGGTATGGTCAGCTCTCAGTCTTCACCTCCCTGCTCCAACGGTCCCCGGTTCGACACCTACTCGCGTTTTTTTAGGATGGTCAGTCCTCAGACGTTATAAATTATTATCTGATTGCTACACGAATACGTCTCTAAAAACCCAATTTGGCCTGTACACAAACACACACACATTCACACACGCACTCCCACATCTGGTGCAGTTCATACACAATGGGCGGAAAAAGGAAAATTCCCGTTTCCTTTGACGAGTAAATAATATTCGACCTAGCTCACCTTCGGTAACAAATAACATTGCCAGAACAATGAAAAATAACCTTTTGACCGTAATTTATGAGAGAGAAGTGGAATGAATACATTGAATTGACACTTATCCCCCGGTCCGGTTTGTGAAAAGGATAAAAAACAATAAAGAGAAGCTAGGTTCATTGATTTTAAAACTAACTTTATTGTCATTATTGCAAAGGTGAAACTTTGATTGGCCAAGGTTATCAAAATTCAATGCTTGGAAACATTCGAAGTAATGATTATTATCAATTACAAAACGCTTAAATACAGCCCCGGCATAGCACCTGAAAAGCTCTCCAAACGCTGCTAAGATGTGTGACGTCACATGTTGAACATGATTTGCACAAGCAGACGATGTCCCATGACATCTCACACATTTTCAGTGCCTGTTTTTTCATCTTCTCTTCAGTTATTTCTCTTACTTCACAACCGTCAGGCTAAATGTTTAACCTATTGCCTCAATCTAAACCCCGCGCATGGTATTATTTCGATGAAAAATGCAGCGATAAAAAAATTAAGGAATCCGTCGCTTGTAAACAAAAAAAGACGCCATTGTATTTTCAGCTGTATACACCGCGGCATGTTCGGCGTTTCAAGAGGAAACAAATGCAGTCCATGCTATCATGTCGCATATCCCAGATGCCATATGAAGGTGGTTTTATTTGTATTTTTATAAATCACCCGATATGTAGTTGACCTTAAATTTGTACGATGGCCATCTGTTGGCTTACCAGTTCCTAGTGATACTTTATTTGCTATATTTGTGATTTTCTTTGAACATGCACTTTAAATTAAACTTGTGATATACAAGAAAATGGTCTTTTATAAGCACGCAGTTTTAATTATGTAGGCTTATCGGTTACAGTGAGAAACCATAAGCAACGTTATTGTGTTTAATTGTTTCCAGATGGATAAGCGTAGTCACGCACCGTGGAAGCCCCAAAATTTCGAAATTAATTGTGTTCCATAGATGATAATGGTAAAGCTTGAAAGGACAATAAAGAAAAGGATAATTAACGTTCAGCTAGGTCGTAAATTTCGCCATAGAAATTGCATGAGCAATAGTCAACCTATTCATTCCAAATTCTACCTCCTCCCTCTCTGTGTCTCTCTGTCTCTCTCTCCTTTTTAAATTCTTTCTCCCCCTACTCCCTGACAATGTGTGTGTGTGTGTGTGTGTCTCTCTCTCTCTCTCTCTCTCTTTCTCTTTGTTACTATTGTTGCTTTCGGTTGTTTTTTGTGTTGTTGTTTTTTACAAATGATAAAATAATATTCATCATAATATAAACATATGATAATAACTTACATCCAGGTAAATAATGACATTACACTGACCTTAAGTTTATCCAACAGTAATGTTATAAAAAATAAATTTATAATAAAATGGATGCAATGAAAGGAAATCTATATTGTATTATTTTATTAGGAATGCCTATTTTTACAATTTTAGGCGTTGTATTTAAACACACAAACATGTCTTATCTTAGATACGTAGAATAGTATGTAGCTTAAAGCTTCTCTAAAGTGTTGGGAGCCCCAAATTCGCCAAAAATTTTATGGAAAAATGTCACTTAAATTGTATCGTAATAATTATGAAAGAGGATGTCATTTTAGACACACTTCTGCAAAGATTTCCCCCAAAAAATATGTTTGAAGACAAAATTAATATTGATAAAAGTATACATAATTTGGGTTTTCTGTTGTACGCAGAAAACCTAAATTTTGTATTCTTTCATCAATATTCGACTTCAAACACATTTGTTTTAAAAATCCTTGCAGAAATGTGTCTTAAATGACATCCTCATTCATATTATGATACAATTTAAGTGAAATTTTGCATATACATATACATCTTTCTGTGTACAGTGCTTGTAACTTTACCAAGACTGGGCCAAATTTCTTATCATTTTGATGATTCCAGAACATTGCAGTACACACCAATACTTATATGCTAGATGATCAACCTTTTCTGATCGATTCCACAACGTTTCTTTCACAATGCAATCGCATGACCAGAACTGGTCTTTCTCTTTATGCATCATGCTTTGCAGTTGGGGGTGTGATAGTCTGAAAAATGATTTGCGAGGGAGCGAAGCCAGCGAGGAAATTTTAAAGATTTGTGAGGTCGCAGTGCGAAAAATTACATCTTATAAAAAGGAACAAACATAATCCTGATGGGGTTATAAGCACTTTCTCATAACAAAAGACTGAAAAGACCTTTGATAAGTAACATAGGTATATCATCTATAGATGCGTGCGAGCGGAGCGAGCGAGCTTTGGGAAATTGCTCTTAGTCGCTTGAAACTAGGGCGCGTTTAATGATGAGAGGAAAAGGGGACACTTATCAGAAAAGAAAAGGAGCATGTGTCAAAGTAAAAGTAATTATCAGAGGTGAAAATGGGGCACTTCTTATACACCCTCGAAAGAGGCACTCACCAGGGATGAAAAAAGTCAGTCATGAGAATAGGAAATGGGCATTTGTCGACCGAAAAGAGGTCCCCATCAGATTTTGATAGGGGCATTTATAAGAGGTGAAAAGGGGCATTTATGAAAAGGGGATAGGTCCCTAATATTAGAAAGGAAAAGGGGCACGTATCATTGTTAAAAGGGAAAGTATCAATGGTGAAAAGAGGCACTTATCGCACCTGAAAAGGGGCAATGACCAGATATGAAAAGGGGCACTGACCAGATATGAAAAGGGGCACTTATAATAAATGTGCATTATAGTTGAAAGAAAATGGGCACCGATCAGATTTTAAAGTGGCATTTATCGGAGGTGAAGGGGGCATTTATCTGAAGTGAAAAGGAGTAACTTCTCGAACCTGAAAAGGGTCATTTACCCAAGAAGGGGCACTTATGAAAAGTGGAAGGGGCTTTTTTTTAATTGGGCACTTATCATTAGGAAAAGGGGCACATGTGAAAATATAAGGTGCGCTTATCCGAGTTAAAATGGGGGTAGTTATTAAAAAGTGAAGGGGCACTTTTACAAAGGAAAATGGGTACTTGTCAAAGTAAAAGAGGCACCACTCAGATTTGAATAGTGTAATTATCAGAGGTGAAGGGGGCACTTATCAAAAGTGAAAAGAGGTACTTCTCGTGCCTGACAAGGGGCACGTACTAGAGATTAAAAAGGGCACTTATGAGAATGGAAAATGGACACTTATTGCGAAGGAAATGGGAACTTGTCGAAGGAAAAGGGGCATGTGTCCAAATAAAGGGGCACTTAGAGTTAAAAGGGGAAAGGGCACTTTTAAAAATTAATAGGGGCACTTGTCAAATTAAAGGGGCACTATTCCTATGTAAAAGGGCACTCCTTACAAAGTTAAAGGGCACTTTTCCTATGTAAAGGGGCACTTTTCGGGTCCCCCGAGGGCCGCCTCTGCTCTAATCCTGGTGATTGACAACACCTGTTATTGGGTAAACACCCGAACGGTGCCGAAGTCCACCCTGATATTAAGTTTGGGGTTTTAATAAAAGCAGGAAAATAAGAGAAACAGATCAGTGAAAGTCTGAGCAAAAACTGATTAAAAATGAGAAAGTTGTGAATTTTTGAAGGTGTGATCAACCAAACAAAAACTGGCAACTCTGTGACATTATCTTGCGAGGTCTTCTCCTATTTGCCCTATACTAAAAATCTTCAAATATTTATATTTTCCCATAACAAGATTTTCAATCATACTCGTGCTAAAATAGAATTATTGCAAATATGTTTTTATACAACCCATGTATGAAACAAGTCTGTTCTGTCATCAAGAACTAAGAAAATGAATGTTTATTGCATTTTCTGTATAGGCCTACAGAGCAAATTGGAGAGGACCTCGCAAGATACATCACAGTATTGCCAATTTGTGTTTCGCTGATGACAACTTAAAATTTCTATAACTGTATAACTCCCATATTAAGTAGAGGTGTAGTGGTCTAGTGGATAAGTCACCCGACTGCAGATCACAAGGTACGTGGTTCAAATCACATGAGCCCGACACTAACCGTTCTTTGGCAAGACGTTAATCTTCATTTGCCATTCCACATATGCAGGTGTTAAATGGATTCCCGGCAGGATGCGAAAGTTAATGTAGTTTCCTCAGCATTGTGAGCGTCAGCTCTGTAAATTAAATGACGCCTGGCTGGAATGCTTCCCAGGGAGTGGAGAATGTGCATACATTGTGTGCGGGCAATTAAGCCTGAATCCGATGACCGGGGTAATAAACGCTTAGAGACATCGTTGATGTATTAAGCGCTATATGAAAGCGGAATATTATTATTATCATCTTTAACTGGATATTGCTCAAACTTCACTAATTTCTTTCTCTCATTTTTCTGCTTTTATTAAAACCAAGATAATATCCGGGTGGACTTTCCCTTTTAATTAAATAGTTGATTTGATGAGATCAATCTGGTCACTATAGATTGTTTATTATCAGAGTAAATGAATGTGGTTGATTGATTGATTATATTGAAAGATTGATTTGTTGATTGATTGAGTGGGTGGTGATTGGATGGGTGGTAAGTTTGATACAGTAAGTGTTGAGATCTATTTAATCTTAAATTTTTCAATTAAGGTTTTGAGAGACTTTTCAAGACTTTGAAAAAGAGAAAAATTATAAAGGCGGCTATTGTTTTTTGTTAGATTCTAAAGCATGATCAAAACAATTACAGAGCATTGGGGGATGTTCTTTTGTATATATACTGACCAAGAATTACATAAATTTATGATCATGAAATTAACTTTTTTTTTTTTAATTTCTGATTTTTAATACAAGATACCATACGCTACCAAGTCTGTATTCACGACGTCAACTCGAGAGAAAATTTTGGTAAATCATTAGTTAATGTGGGAGTTTCTGACAGCTTTGTTGTGTAAAATGTGTCGTATTTAAAATGAATGATGTAATGTTAAAATTAGGGCGGAGTTCTGTAGCAGTTTGACATGTGAATAGCTGCTTGAAATGGGTAGAAATAAGCTGTGACGCAACCGCAATCTTAGAGGGTTGGCAGTGAAAGAGCGGTTAACAACCAATTTTTGTCGCTAGACCGCTGGCGTGGGATGGTGGCACCGTACCGTTTACAACTTCGGTGAATGATTGGGCTCTGGGTGCGTTATTTTTTTCGGCGGCACAGATTGGGGTTAGGTGCGTGTTGAGCCTATGGGAAAGTTTAGGGTTAGGGTTAAATCAAGACCTCTTTTTAAAAAAAAAGGCCCAATCTGTGCCGCAGAAGAAAATGACACCTCCGGGCCGAGTCCGAGTCCCAGTAACATGAATGAGATTCGGCCAAAAGCTTTGCAGTTGTTTTTTAACTAAAGGCAACAGAATACCACTGTAATAGATTAGGCAAATTTCCTTTAGTGAACTTCAGGACTGATATCGACGGTTGTTCCGCTGAAACTACGTTTTTCGACTCAGGCCTAATAAATAACATTGCATTTGCAACATGAACATAGTATGATGTAATTTTGTTAGAATGAGTAATATTTAAGCTTTGATGCAGGCCCAACATTCTTTTCTCTTTATCACACAGGGTTCCAAACATGTGGAAGCTAAGACCAGCTTTAGCTCAGAGTGCTCGATGGCATTCAGCTCAACTCCTGCACAAGGTAAAGCCGGTATGAGTAAAAGAGAAATCTTGTGACAAAAAAAGAAAAACTGGGAAGGAAACATTAGAGGAAGATATGACTATGAGAGTATCTGGCTTCACCCAGGTGGATTCTAAAGACCGGAAGGCTTGGAGAAGGGCCATGGAGGCAATGAAATGTCCAACCCGACAGCATGGGGAAAACAGATATTAGCTGATGATGATGATGATAATGATGGTGAAAATGATGAATGAGAATTTTTCAAATGCATTCATAGACATTCTTTTCGCTTCATTTCACAACGTTTGTATTTATGAGATGCAACTTTTTTAAGATGATTTCATATCATGTCTTTGATCAAATTTCTATTTTCTACATTTCATCTCGGGTTAATTCAAACTTAACTCGGTGTAAATTGAAACTGTAATTTATAAGCTATTAAATTATTTTGGTATACCAATACTTTTTGCAAATAACATGAACACAGAAATTCTTGCAAGTGGTTTTATTCCCTAGGCTCCATACAAGTTTGTTTGTATTTTGCCAGCTCATTTTTGTGTGTTGTTAAGTCATGACCTTACAACATTTTCCAAAATATACAGAAATATTGAGTTATGCTATTCTATGAAGAACAATATTTAAAAAATAGGGATACCTTGTTTAAAGGAAAACAATCTTTATTTCATGATTTAGGATACCTTGTTTAAAGGGAAAATATCTTTATTTTATGATTTAGGATACCTTTTTAATGAAAAAATAATTCCTTATTTCATGATTTAGGCTGGAGTGCCAAGAGTGACTTGTATCAGCTGTTTGCACAGAGAGCCTCTGAATCCAGAATGGTCAAAGCTTGCTGAGAAACAGTTGAAGGAGCAGATCCAAAGGAGAAACTCACATGGCATTCACCAGAGGTGAGCCTTATCCACAGTGGCATAGCTACAGGGGGCACACCATGGGGGGTGGCTTGTAGGATGATGGTTCTTTTTTAAGAGAGAGAACAATAAAGGGAGAGTGGGGATGGCAATGTAAAAATAAGATGATTGTTGGGGAGGGTGGTTAAATTACAATTTTTAAAGAGGGGAAGAAAGGGAGAGGGGATAGTCAATGACATTTTAAAGAAAGATGATTGCACCCCCTTGCACCCCACCTGATGGACTTCTCATTTCATTTCCTTGTTTTTTCACTAAAAGGAATATGGTCTTTTAAAAAAAGGTTTGTTGAGATTATGTTTCAATAAGAAACTATTCAATGGACACACAAAATGTGGTCTTTATAGACAGGTGGTCGTTATAGCAGGATTTGCTGTATTACACCTTTGTATTTCCTTTCAAAACAGGGTATCTCTCTGAAGCCACTCTTTACTCAACAAGACACAGCAAAGCACACTGATGAGCTACCAGGCAAATACCCCTACACCAGAGGGCCTTATCCCACCATGTACGCACAGAGACCTTGGACTATTAGACAGGTATATTTTCTTACTTCGTTCATATTGTAGAGGTGTTGTGGTCTAGTGGAAACGTCTCTGGACTGTGAACCACAAGGAACAGGGTTTGAATCCCGCGGCACTAATGTCCTTTGGCAAGACATTGATCTACATTTGCCACTCGACCCAGGTGTAATAAGTGGGTACCTGGTAGGTAGGATTCATACCTTGAATACACTGCATGCTACGGTTGTGGGAGCTAAAGCCAGGGTAATAATATTGAAAGTCCTTTGGTAGTTCATAGAGACGTTATATTACAAGAATGACATATTATTATTATTATTATTATTATTATTATTATTATTGTTCTTCTTGATATTGAAAGTGAGAAATGTTTTTTTGAGAGAGAAATGCATGAAAGTTGAGAGGAGAATGAAAAAATATTTAGAGAAAATGATAATTAAATAGCCGATTCATTAAGTGATGGATCAATTGATGTTGTGACAGGGCTGCTAAGAACAGGTGTTTATAGGTAAGTAACCTGGGTATCTGCATGTGGGGCTTCAAATCTGAGCAATGAGGGTAAAAGAGGAAAGGACAAGGTGCAATAAGTTTCTTTTAAATCTTGGGCCTCTTGGTTCATAAATCTCAGCTCCTACCAGTTATATTAACCATGCTTCATTAAAAATTGTTCATACATACTAAGTACCATACAAATGCTATACCTAACCCTAATCTTAAACTAATCCAAAAACCCAATTATAACCATAAACCTAACCAAATACATGTGTCTTTGAAGAAATACACCCAGGAGCAATTGTCACCACGGCAAATGTTGAGTCATTATTTGTAGACCACTGTCCTAGATATTGTGATAATTTCCCTTTATCTTGCATTCATGTAATCCCTTGTGTTTTGTAATTTAGTATGCAGGTTTCAGTACTGTGGAGGAGAGTAATAGATTTTATCGTGAGAACATCAAGGCCGGTCAACAGGGACTGAGTGTAGCATTTGACTTGGCAACACATCGAGGGTAAGGTCCTACCTCGTAGTTTTTCTTCTTTCTGCTTCTTTGCTTTCTCTATTATTCTGTTCCTTCTGTTATCCTCTTTCTTATCCTCAATCTCCTTTTCCTGCTCATTTTTTCTCCCTCTTTTCTTCCTCCTTCTTTTCTACCTCCTGTTCTTCCTTCTTCTGATCTACCTCCCTTCTTTTCTTCTTCCCTTCTTTTTCCTCCTTTTCTACCTTTTTTCATCCTTCTTTGCTACCTCCTTTTCTTCCTTCTTCTGATCTCCCTCCTCCTTTAGTTCCTCCCTTCTTTTCCTCCTTTTCTACTTTTTCTTCCTCCTTCTTTTCTACCTCCTTTTCTTCCTCCTTCTGACCTCCCTCCCTTCTTTTCTTCTTCCCTTCTTTTCTTCCTCCTTTTCTACCTCTTTTCTTTCTCCTTTTTTTACCTTCTTTTCTTCCTTCTTTTCTTCCTTCTTCTGATCTCCCTCCTCCTTTAGTTCCTCCTCCCTCCTTTTCTTCCTCTTTCTTTTCCTCCTTTTCTTCCTCCTTCTTTTCCTCCTTCTTTTCCTCCTTCTTTCTTTCTCCCTTCTTGTCTCCCTCATCTCTCCTTAGCCTATCTGTCAAATTGAACTTTTTCTTAACTCTGCTTATATTTCCTTGCAGGTATGACTCTGACAATCCCAGAGTACATGGTGATGTGGGTATGGCCGGTGTAGCCATTGATTCAGTGGATGATATGAAGGTAAGATGTTCTTCTTTTCAGCTTGATTTGGACGATGGGGGCAGGGTTCTCGCTAGTGCACATCACCTTTGATGCCAATACCAAAGGCACAGGCTGTCAGAAAATTAAACTGAGGGCACGTTTCCTGACAAGATTCAAGATTTATTAAAACATTTCTTCACAACCAGATGGCTGAATTGTGACAATGTTTTACAGGTAATTTAAACAAAATAGGATTTACAATATGTGAAGTACAATTACAATTACAATGAATATATACATATACAACATTTAAAAAATAGAAATGCAAATATAATATAATTATGACAAACTTTTACCAATTGCAGTTGTGAATACATTTCTGTAATATTATTTGTTTGAATAAAAAATATGATATATGCAAGGTGCAAGAGTACCAACAAAAGCAATTAATCTGTTAATTCATACCTAAAGCCTTCAAAATTGTTTTGATCCTCTCACCTTGGACTTGACTGACAGCTAAGAAATGCAACTCTAGCATTTGGTGAATATGGGATTGTACTATCAAGTACACATTAACTACACCTGGGGTGTTTCACAAAGACTAAGATCGACTTTAAGTTGGACTTAAGTATAACAGGCCGTTAATGCCACTGTTTGCTCTTACCATTTACTGGCATTTGTCTTTCAAGGGAGGTACAAATCGTGGTCTCAAATCTACAGAGTTTACATTTTTTGATAGTTCATTATTGAAGGAAAAAATATTATCTAAAGATAATAATTTAGAGACCAATAGTGGTAGCAACCAATGGCATGAACGGCCTGCTATACAATGTACTTAAGTCCAACTTAAAGTCGATCTTAATCTTTGTGAAACACCCCCCAGGGTTGAGAGAGACTACTATAGATAAATGTCTAAGGGCATAAGCTAAGGTGTGAAAACATGCTTTGACAGCTACTAACAGTAACATGCTTTGCAATGGTTGAAAGCAGTCATTATAGTAATGATTTTGATTTGATTGATTGTGGATGTTAATTAAGCAAATCATTTGGATGTTTTTATTGTCATATTCCAGTTGGTGTGAGCTTAAGTCTGTCTGTCTCCTTGATTTCATCATCATTTTATATAAATTCTCTTTATTTTTTGTAGGTATTGTTTGATAGTATCCCTCTTGACAAGATGTCCGTTTCCATGACGATGAATGGAGCTGTTCTCCCCGTCATGGCCATGTTCATCGTTGCCGCAGAGGAACAAGTGAGTCTCTATCAATTTATGGGGAAACCAACTTGGATAGGAAGTTACTCTGAATGAATGTAGGAAAAGCAGAGAAACATGTCGTTGAGATTGTTGAAAGTTTGAGCGAAATTAGATAAATTCTCATATAAATGATTTCAATGTACACATGGGAACTTCAATTGGCAAATTAGGATTGTCATTGTGATGTATTGTCTTGAGTATAGTCCCTAAAATACAGGTACCAGGAGGAAAATGGAAATTTGAATAGGAGAGTTGTCCTTGAATAAATCGAAATTGACTGAGCACTTTGTCAACTTAGCAACTTAGACATTCTTAATCTTTTCATTATTTGTTTAAGTTTCTCTCTTCATATCTTGTTTTCACTCTGTCTCTCTTTCTCTCTGTCTCTCTTTCTCTCTCTCCCCTCTCTCTCTGTCTCTCTCTTTGTCAGGGTGTAAGTCAAGAGCAGCTAACCGGTACAATCCAGAATGACATCTTAAAGGAGTTCATGGTTAGGAATACGTACATCTACCCTCCAGCACCCTCTATGAGAATCATAGGAGACATCTTTGCGTACACCTCTCAGGTAACTCCTTTGTTCCTGTTATTGTTGTTGTTTTTATGCCTCCGCTACAAAGTAGCCGTAGGCATTATTTGTTTCCGTTTTGCCATCATATATTCAAGTAATAATAATGATAATAATAAAGTACACATATATTGTGGACATATCCATACCAGGGGATCCAGAAGACATCAGGGTACTATTGTCACCCTGGGTAAGCGGAGCTGCGTGAAGACACAAAGACCATTCAGTGATTAACTTCCTACGGTGTACCCACTTACTGCACCAACATGTATGTTGGAGTGGAAAATTCAGATTAATGTCTTGCCAAAGGCCATTAATGTCGCAGCAGGGAATCAAAGTGCTGGCCATTTCATCCACTGCCTAGTAATGGTAAAGAATGTGATCAGGTGGCCATCTAGCCATATAATTCATCATGAATTAAATCTTGATGATTTTTCTTTCATTCTTTCATGCTATCTGTCTTTCTTTCTTTCTGTTTCAGAACATGCCCAAGTTTAACTCCATCTCAATCTCTGGCTATCACATGCAAGAGGCTGGTGCTGATACTATCTTGGAGCTAGCCTTCACCATAGCGGATGGTCTGGAGTACTGCAGAACAGGTAACAATCTTCTCCATCTCAATGTGCTCAATTTGTGTAGCTCCTTCAACCATTTTATGCCGTTTTTTTTGTATGGTGTTTTGATCACTAAATAATAGGCAACACTGAGGAAAGAAAATGAATGAATAATTCTCTCTTAGTTCTTATGTATCTGAGTAAAGGGATGTCTTCAGAATATTAAGGTTTTAGGACTTGGTAGTATCTGTCTTCTATACCTTTGAAGAATGTATTTAACCTTGTCCAGGATTCTAGCCAGTGCATAGTAAAGTACCCTTGGTGCTAATGAACAACTTGGTATTTCTCCAGAAATCATTAGATTATCTTATCGCTTCAACCTTGACTAATGTTAGTATGCTTAATAATAATAATAATAATGTTTCGCTTTTATATAGCGCTTAATACATCTATGATGTCTCTAAGCGCTTTACAGATATACTATTACCCCGGTCATTGGATTCAATGCTTGCCCGCACACAATGTGTGCACAATCTCCACTCCCTGGGGATTATTCCAGCCAGGCGTTACTTCACATTCAAAAAATGTTTGACCAACAATGACGGTCACATCCTACTGGGTACCCATTTAACACCTGGGTGGAGAGTAGCAAGTGCAGGTTAATATCTTGCCAAAGGATATTAGTGCCATGTCAGGATTCGAACCCTCGACCTTCGCATCTCCAGTCAAGCACCTTAAACCACTTAAGTCATGACACTCCATTTTCGTAATGTAACCAAATTTATACTTAAGTGCCTCACTACAAATGATTTCATTCACCGTTTACGAATAATTGTATTACGATGGTCAGAATGCGAATTACATACATTTATTGTTGCGCTAGGTAGGAGAAACATGGCTTATTACTCTTATGAACTTGGATGGAATCTGGAAATTTCATCATTGTATTACATGTTCGAAGGGAAGATAGAGATGACTCTGCCATGCTTCCACCATCCTTCATCTTCTATTACTTTCTTTATATGGTCCACCACCTGATAATATTCTTTGGTGCTGTCTCCTTTCAGGTTTGAAGGCCGGTATGGACATTGATGAGTTCGCCCCTCGCCTCTCCTTCTTCTGGGGTATCGGCATGAACTTCTACTTTGAGATCGCCAAGCTGAGGGCGGCACGACGCCTCTGGGCCCATCTCATGAAGGAGCACTTCAACCCCAAGAAACCGAACTCCATGATGCTGAGGTGTCATTCACAGACCTCAGGATGGTCTCTCACTGAGCAGGTTGGTGTTTACAAAGTGTTAATTCAGTGTTAAAGTGCTTAATTTGAAACATATAGTCAGTGTAAGATAATGTTTATTAATGTTAGTGTTAATGTATCTCAGGTGTAAAATACATTGATTGGTGTTTACAGAGTGTTAAATTAGTGTTAAAATGCAATATATGATCAGTGTAAGGTATAGATCATTTGTGTTTAGAAAGTGTTACATTGAAACCCACCCCCATGATTCTGAGGCTTCAATCACAGATATTTGGTTGGTGTCTCACAGAACAGGTTCGTGTTAACAAAGTGTTAATTCTGTGCTACAGTTGTAGAATATTGCAAGTGTAAGATAAAGTGCATCGGTGTTTAGAAAGTTTTAAAAGGAGGAGTCATAATTAATTTTGATTCAGTGCTGTAGTTTGAAACCATATTCCTTTCCATTTCTTCTTTTTCCTATTTCCTAGGATCCATACAACAACGTAATCAGAACAACGATAGAGGCCATGGCGGCGGTGTTTGGAGGAACTCAGTCACTTCACACAAACTCCTATGACGAGGCCCTGGGACTGCCCACAGTAACCAGCGCTCGTATCGCCAGGAACACACAGATCATTCTCCAGGAAGAGAGTGGCATTCCAAAGGTATGTGGTCAAGGATTCATTACTTTTCTCCCAGTTTCAAAGAGTACTTGCTGGCTTTGAAAATGATAGTTTTTCTCATGCAATTAAATTTAATACAGGCTTCTGTGTCAGATACAATGTATCTATCACTTATGAACTATTACATTCACCTTGTATGGGTAATTGTACATGAATAGTCAGAATCCATACATCATGTGTTGTTAGGTCAGCCAATAATAATAATAATGGTGTATTCATTTTTGTTTAAATATGCGTCGCAGTCCGGGAGCTGAATTGTACAATATTTTTACAAAAGTATTTACATGATAAGAAATCCACAATATAGAATCATAATGATACAAGTAAACAATATGCAATTGTAAATTTTTCATGAGTGTTATACCAAGGAGTACATGTAATGCCTGGATTACATTTAGCATGCGATTAGTCTACGGAGCCCGTATCCTGCCCGAATCCCCTTTTCCGTGCGGCCTCCGTACGGAGGCAGGAGGCGGCCGTGAGATTTTCGCTGCACAGTTACCACACCTTCTCCGCGCAACCTTTGCATGGAAGCTGCACGGGCTCCGTATGATTTCCGTGCGGAGGCTGCGGAGACTGCATGGCTACTGCACTGAAATTGCACGATTTCCGTACAATCTCCGATCAGCCTCTGTACGGATTTGCCCCGGCCTGCCCCGAGCGAATACAAGAAATGGCACAATGCTCGTAGATAATGTAAACACAAACATCGTAGCCCGTAGCCTCCTACGATGCCCCTAAAATCGCACGAAAAATCGTAGACTAAGTTATCGTACGGCGCCCGGGGCAAATGTAATCCAGGCATTAGTCTACCATTGAATTAAAATATTAGGGTGATATCAAATATTTGGGAGTCACACAAAGAGGAAAGACAGTGGAGCCTGAGAGAGCAAACCACCAGGCGCTGCACAAGCTCATAGCTTTGTCAAACATTCTAGTTCACGAAATGTAAGAACTCCTAACATTGGAATGTAGTACATGTAGTTCATCACTAGGCTGGTGTATATCTGTTTGGGTGGATCCGGAAAATGACGTTTAAACCAATCAAAATGACATTTGATACTAGATTTGAACATGTGTTATCTGCCGGTTCTTTTATCTTAAACTCAACATCACAATACTGCTTCATAGTATCATACATCTTATCGTCAGGCAGCACTAGATCATGGCATCAATGTGAACGACGGATAAATATTTTCTGTAAGTTTTCTTATTTGCAAGGAAACATGGCATAAAATTGACCATTTAGATATTGACAACAGCAGTATACCACTTTGTTTTACTCTTATTTTGGTCACCTGACACTTTCCTATCTGATCACCTGACAGATTGTGGATCCATGGGGAGGCTCTCACATGATGGAGAACCTGACAGATGAAATCTACGAGGCAGCCAACAATCTCATTGCTGAGGTAACCCTTCTACTCTACGTGCTCTTTTGTGAAAACAACAATTGCCTGGTCATAGATACCATGTAAATACATGGGCGATTATCAATACATGGGCAATTATCAACACATACTAAAGTCAGTACTTTGTCAGTTTGTATATATTTCTTTTTTTAACATATGCATGATTGTTATCCATGTCAATTCAGTTTAATGACTGCGATCATGGAATGTTCTCAATAAATTCCTTTCAGTCAATCAATTTCATTCAAAAACCAGTATTTTACTTAGTATTTGGCTTGGCTAAGTAAGTTGTCTCAACTCGTATTTAGATCACATCAAAGCATTTTACTTTCGCAAGCCGAATTGAAGTCTTATAGTTGGTCCGCTGATGTATGGGGTGCAAAGTGTCGACCCCTTCCTTATATAAGAATTTCCTTTGCATATAGATAGATGTAATTCATGTGCAAAAGCACAGGGACATACTTGTGATATGTGCTATATAATTGTGGTATATTATTATTATTATTATTATTAAAGCACCATGTCTTGTTCAGCATTTGTGAAAAGGATGCCTGGCTGGAATGCTCCCCAGGGAGTGGAGAATGTGTGCAGGCAATCCTGAATCCAATGACCGGGGTAGTTATGTATCTGTAAGGCACTAAGGGACACTGTAGATGTATGAGGCGCTATACAAATCCAGATTATCACATTAATTACGATAAGTATTACTTGAATAGCTATAGCTACACTTCATGATTTTGGTGTTATGTGTTCTTTGATGTGTTTCAGATTGAAGAGATGGGTGGCATGGCCAAGGCTGTCTCAGATGGATTCTGTAAGCTGAAGATCGAGGAGTGTGCTGCCAGCGACAGGCCAGGATCGACTCTGGAAAGGGTGAGGAGAAAAAAATTTTCTTCTATCATTGATGTGTGGACAATTTTCAATAAAAATTTCAGTTATACAATGTATGTTGAAAAGAAATAAATACTCTAAAAAAGTATAGATTATGGTTCATTTGAGGAGTCTTAGTCGTTACTTTATGATGATATCAACTGTTATGATTTGAATGCAACATTTATAAGCTGAGACAAATTATGAATCACACTTTAATAATAGGCTAATGCTTCTCAAATAGTGTCGTATATTCTTTCTTATTCTCTCTTTATTATGGTTAGCATTAAAAGTCTATGGGGACAAGCAGACATTATTAGTGATGTAGCCACTATGCTAATGTAGGGGCATGGCATGGGTTTGGCTATTGAGGGGGTACTAGCATCTCTTTAGGGGTACTGGGTCATGCATGCTGAAGAAGCATGAGAAAAAGAGCTCATTGAGTGAGGAGAGGGTATTGGAGGGGGTTATATCATCTCCTTTTGATGTTTCCTGCCCAGTCTCTGTCTCTCTATGTCTCTCTTTTCCTTTCCTTTTCCTTTTTTATTATGCCTCCGCTAAAAAGTAGCCGGAGGCATTATGTTTTCTGGTTGTCCGTCCGTCCGTACGTACGTACGTCCCGTTCTCGTGATCGCGTTATCTCAAGAACCAATTGATGGATTACCGCCAAACTCGGGTCATGTATGTATCTTGCAGAGCTAATGAACTGATTAGATTTTGGGGTCACGAGGTCCAAGGTCAAAGGTCACAGGGCCCATTATGTATGCAAAAATAGCTCGTGATCGCGTTATCTCAAGAACCAATTGATGGATTACCGCCAAATTCGGGTCATGTATGTATCTTGCAGAGCTTATGAAGTGATTAGATTTTGGGGTCACGAGGTCCAAGGTCAAAGGTCACAGGGCCCATTATGTATGCAAAAATAGCTCGTGATCGCGTTATCTCAAGAACCGATTGATGGATTACCGCCAAACTTGGGTCCTGTATGTATCTTGCAGAGCTAATGAACTGATTAGATTTTGGGGTCACGAGGTCAAAGGTCATAGGTCACAGGGCTCATTATGTATGCATAAATAGCTCGTGATCACGTTATCTCAAGAAATGATTGATGGATTACCGCCAAACCTGGGTCATGTATGTATCTTGCAGAGCTAATGAACTGATTAGATTTTGGGGTCACGAGGTCAAAGGTCAAAGGTCACAGGGCTCATTATGTATGCAAAATAGCTTGTGATCACGTTATCTCAAGAACCGATTGATGGATTACCGCCAAACTTGGGTCCTGTATGTATCTTGCAGAGCTAATGAACTGATTAGATTTTGGGGTCACGAGGTCAAAGGTCTAAGGTCACAGGGCTCATTATGTATGCATAAATAGCTCGTGATCACGTTATCTCAAAATGATTGATGGATTACCGCCAAACTTGGGTCATGTATGTATCTTGCAGAGCTAATGAACTGATTAGATTTTGGGGTCACGAGGTCAAAGGTCACAGGGCTCATTATGTATGCAAAAATAGCTCGTGATCACTTTATCTCAAGAACTGATTGATGGATTACCGCCAAACTTGGGCCATGTATGTATCTTGCAGAGTCAATGAACTGATTAGATTTTGGGGTCACGAGGTCAAAGGTCTAAGGTCACAGGGCTCATTATGTATGCAAAATAGCTTGTGATCACGTTATCTCAAGAACCGATTGATGGATTACCGCCAAACTTGGGTCATGTATGTATCTTGCAGAGCTAATGAACTGATTAGATTTTGGGGTCACGAGGTCAAAGGTCATAGGTCACAGGGCTCATTATGTATGCATAAATAGCTCGTGATCACGTTATCTCAAGAAATGATTGATGGATTACCGCCAAACCTGGGTCATGTATGTATCTTGCAGAGCTAATGAACTGATTAGATTTTGGGGTCACGAGGTCAAAGGTCAAAGGTCACAGGGCTCATTATGTATGCAAAATAGCTTGTGATCGCGTTATCTCAAGAACCGATTGATGGATTACCGCCAAACTTGGGTCATGTATGTATCTTGCAGAGCTAATGAACTGATTAGATTTTGGGGTCACGAGGTCAAAGGTCAAGGTCACAGGGCTCATTATGTATGCATAAATAGCTCGTGATCACGTTATCTCAAGAACCGATTGATGGATTACCGCCAAACTTGGGTCATGTATGTATCTTGCAGAGCTAATGAACTGATTAGATTTTGGGGTCACGAGGTCAAAGGTCACAGGGCTCATTATGTATGCAAAAATAGCTCGTGATCACTTTATCTCAAGAACTGATTGATGGATTACCGCCAAACTTGGGTCATGTATGTATCTTGCAGAGTCAATGAACTGATTAGATTTTGGGGTCACGAGGTCAAAGGTCTAAGGTCACAGGGCTCATTATGTATGCAAAATAGCTTGTGATCACGTTATCTCAAGAACCGATTGATGGATTACCGCCAAACTTGGGTCATGTATGTATCTTGCAGAGTCAATGAACTGATTAGATTTGGGGTCACGAGGTCAAAGGTCACAGGGCTCATTATGTATCTCAAAATAGCTTGTGATCGCGTTATCATTAGAACCAACAGATGGATTACAATCAAACTTGAATTTTAAAAATTGCTTCCATTTTGGTTTGTAAAATTGCTCTATGGCGGAGGCATCATTTTCGACTGCGCGCAGTTGAAGTTCCATCTAGTTTTCTATTTCTCTTCATTCAGTTTGTTTTCCTCTGTTCAGTGGGATGGTTGTATTTTCTGCCTCATGATATCATAATAATAATGATAATAAAAGTTAACATATATATATATATATAGCGCTTTTAATATACTTATCGTTTTAAGTGCTTTACAAGAAGTATATAACTTTTAAGGAAAAACTTTAACAATAAACCTAACATGATATAAATTTTTAGCATTACGCATGGATTAACAACCTTTAAAGAAAAACTTAATCAATAACCTCCCCTTCTTTCAATGCCAGTAGGGCTATGTGCCACCCCTGCTGCTGCTACCCCCACTATGCTAACATATTCTACCTGATTTTCTTCAACATTCAGAAGTAATAGTTGGGGTGAACAAGTACAAGCTAGCTGTGGAGGAGCCAATGGAGGTGCTTTCCATTGATAATACTGAAGTGAGAGAGAAACAGATCAACAAACTCAGGGATATCAAACAATCAAGAAGTTCCCAAGAGGTGAGTTTAATTCTTCTCATTGAATATTGAAGTATATATATATATATCCCATAGCTTTTTGGAGTTTTCTTACATTTTGAAATGAATTAGCCTTTCATCCTCTAGTTTTATTATTGTCACAAAATCTATAATGACCTCTGATATATTGTTTTGTTGTTTTTTCTTCCATGCAGGCTGAAGCTGCATTAAATGCCATCACAGAAGCCAGCTCAGCAGAGGGGAATCTCTTGGAATGCGCTGTTCAGGTAAATCACTTCATGTTTCTTTACAAGCCAATATTTTGGCATATAGACTGGATTATAGGGATACCCAGGGAAAAAATTAACTTTTTTATTTCGGGGGCTCCATATCCAATTTTTGGCAAATTTTCGGGGGCTACTTTTTCAACTTTCGGGGGCTTTTTTTTCCATTTCGGGGGCTCTTTTTTCTGGGGCTACTTTTTCATTAATTCATAAAGAAGGACACATACATACATTTTGATGAGTTTATTTAGTAGGCTTACTGTCTATACTTATAGTCTAGACTAGTCTATAGATCTATAGTAGATCTATATCTTTGATTAAAGTTTCGGGCTTCCTGCTTCATAATTACCATGATTGATTACCCATTCAAAAAGAAAGCATTTATCTAGTTAAATAACTAAGTTTTAATGCATTGATTTTAATTGATGCAAGAACTGTGTCATAGTAAAAGTAAAATGAGTTATGTTTTTAAACGACTGTCTGATTTTCTTGTGAAAACTTAAAATTTGAAAAATGATTATCAAAATTAGGTATACAACTATACATGGCCAGAATAATCACAATCTAAGCTCAGGTTTCATACCTCTATTCACGAAAACTTTATAAAAATCGCGGCAATAATGATGCAAACAAATATTTCAAAGTGTTGTCGCGTCGAGTCTCTTCGAGATCGACTCTAGCTCACACAGCCGACAGTTCCGACAGCAGCTGCAGTCGCACTGCACTGTACTGTACGTGTGTGGAATAACTGAACGGTCAGTCACGGTGATTTTCTCCGATTTTCTTGTGAAAACTTTACTTTGAAAAATGATTATCAAATTCAGTAAACATGGCTTGAATAATCACAAAATAAGCTTTGATTTCATACCTCTATTCACGAAAACTATATAAAAATCGCGGCAATCGTGATTGAAATAGATTGCAGTTTCGCGATGTTCAGCGAACGGTCTAGGTTCAGCTAATTTGTGTATACAATTTTACACGGAGATTCAGAGTACGCACTTGTGCGCGCCACGCGCGCCGACCAAGAAATGCACACAATGAATACTGACTAGTAGAGAACGGCCGCTCGTAATCGTTACGGGCGATTTTAGATCATTTCCTTTTTGAAGTCGCCCGTGTCGGATTTTTGGCCTATTTCGGGGCTGTTTATGGTGTTTCCGGGGTCGCCCGCCCCGATGTATTTTTTTCACTGGGGATACCTGACAAAGGGCCATTTTCGTAATGTAATCAAATTCAATGCACAAATCTTTGTTAAGTGCCTAGTACAAATTATTTCATTCACCTTTTATGAATAATTGTATTTCAGTAGTGAGAATGCGAATTGCATGCATTCCGTGTTGTTAGCTAGGACTAACTAGCGACAGGATGGTTAGCAGGGTTTACAAGTCATGATGATGATGATGTAATTTTCTCATTCTTGTGTTAATTTCATGGTATGTGCAGGCAGCAAGAGCAAGATGTACGGTGGAGGAGATCTCCGTGGCGATGGAGAAAGTGTTTACCCGTCACGTTGCTAGCGACAGGATGGTGAGCGGAGCATACAAGTCAGAGTACGGAGATGATGAGGAGATCCAAGCCTGCATCAGTCGAGTTGAGGTATGATTGTTTATTGATCGATTACATGTATTTCAGGTTCTATGGCATCTTACAAGGCACCAGCTGCAATGCCTACAGTTTCCTAAACTACCCGAATTCATAACCATAACCTTGAACCCAAAACAATCCCTAATCCTAACCTAAAACATTAGTGTAACCCTAACCATAATGCTAGATCGTTGACAAAATAAAGCCCAGAACAATTGCTGCTTCAGCAAATTTCCTGGTCACTATTTGACATTTAATTTACATTGTTTTTACAAAGCAACTATTTTCCTGGTAGATGAACAACAAGTGGACCTACGGCTTTAAGTCCTGCACTAGGGACTTGGTAAATACTTGCGGATTAATGCCTTACCAAAGAACACTAGCTCATCAACTTGGTCTCAAATCCAAGATGCTTCCCCAAGACCACTGCTCTACCACTGAGCTAAATTTTGAAGGTAACTTTTAGTATTCCACTTTATTATACAATTGTCAGTTACCCAATAATAGCCCTCTGTTTCATTTTGTTGTCTTTGATAGGATTTTGAGAAGAAGGAAGGAAGAAGGCCTCGACTCCTCGTGGCTAAGATGGGACAGGATGGACACGATAGGGGAGCCAAGGTGGTCGCCACAAGCTTTGCCGATCTCGGATTCGATGTTGATATTGGGCCACTCTTCCAGGTAAAGATGATGGGAGAAATCAGGGCAGCGTTCACAAGACCGTCATAAGTACAAGTTCGTGACAACTCATTGCAACGTATGTATTAAATTTAACACGGGTTTCAATGGGATGTCGGTGAACCTATACTTATGACGGTTTTGTGAAACGGCGCCCAGCAGTTTTGTGACACTTGCTCCTGTAACCATTGCTCCATTCTCAATTTCCTACCCCAACTGAATTCCCAACTGCAACTCTGGACGCCACTTTATACCTAGCCCTCACCCTACATCTTTGACAAAACAATACAGTTGTCGCCGAAGCAAATTCCAGATCATTTTATTTTCTGCCGAGCGACTGGAAGGTTCTACCTCTTATAGTTTTACATAGATGTAATGCCCTTCTGAATTTCAGCAGAAGAAATATACAATTTACAGTCAAAATTGCTCTTCTCTATGGATAAACACATAATGATAGTTCATCAATATTACATGTCATCTACTGACAGCCGAACGGGCGAAATCTTTTAACATAGAATTAATGTTTTTCTGCCTGTGAACA
Source organism: Mesocentrotus franciscanus (assembly GCA_037976565.1). Classification (NCBI taxonomy): domain Eukaryota; kingdom Metazoa; phylum Echinodermata; class Echinoidea; order Camarodonta; family Strongylocentrotidae; genus Mesocentrotus; species Mesocentrotus franciscanus. Next base: position 24,874,661 of record CP137683.1, on the reverse strand, counting down.
GACAGCATATCTTCTACCGAGAGTCAAAGGGTATTAAAGCTAATCATGAGCTCTGGTATGGGCATCGTATGTCGAGAGAACATGGCTATAATTAATTCTGGGTTGTTTATCTTGCAGTAGATTGATTGTTTGAACCAGTAAAATAAAAACTACCTCACAAAAACTTGCTGGAAATGATCTTCAATAAAAACCACAACTCTCATTTGCACATAGTGACCTGTGTTAAGCACATGGTGTTGGGCCCACTTACCTTGATTTACTTATCTTTCTATGCTCATTACTCAGCCCCCATAAATTTTCAACAAAATAGTCTGGCACATGTCATTTATTTGTAATCTTAAATATTCAGTGTAAGTTTTGTTGGGTTCTGTGAGAATTTTTTTCTATCATTACCAGAACTCCAGCTTATCTTCAACACCTGTAATATAGAGTTAAAGCTATTTTGGCTCTAAGTAGACAACATATACCACTTAGGAGAAACAACAATAAGTCAACAGAGTACATCTGGGTTGACCTGAAAATATCAACCTTCCGTGGATTCAATTATAATGAAACCTGTCTATAAAGACCACCCAAGGGAGACAAGAAAAGTAGTCTTTATAGGCAGGTGGTCTTTGTAGACAGGTGCCTATAGTACATGTTTCAATGAGAATCTATTTTCAAGGGAAACGACAAAAATTGGTCTATGTAGACAGGCGGTCTTTGTAGACAGGGGTCACTAAAGCAGGTTTGACTGCATAATGCTATGGATGCTAGCTGGAATGAATTTATTGGAACCAAGGACATTACCTTGCTCCACTGCATGTAATGCCAATATTTAAATTTGATCCGAATGATCCAAATGTAAAATAATTCATATGTACATTGTCAAACAAATATTAAGTGTAGACGTTTGTGTATGTGGGTGTCAGGTGAGGAAACAAATGACTGTTATGGTCATGAATCACTGACCATATGCTATCCATGTTGTCTTGCAGACTCCTAGTGAGGTCGCCCAACAAGCGATAGATGCTGATGTTCATGCCGTTGGAGTGAGTACGTTAGCAGCAGGTCACAAGACGCTGGTCCCTGAACTCATCAAGGCATTGAAGACTTTGGGAAGAGGGTGAGTTTATGACTTTCATTTTCTAGCTTTATAATTATGGATAAGGATGAGGGAATTATAAATTCTGACTCTTCAAAAAAGTTTATTTTCATCTATTATAATAATGAAATAGTTTGGTAAAGTTAGCACCTCTATGTTTTTAATGTCACACTCAATTCCTGGGAATATTTTTTTCATTTTTCCTTTTTTTCTTCTTCATATTTTGCACTATCACTAAATCATCATTCAAAATTTGCCACTTTAATTCATGTTCCTAAAGCAGATGACACAGTATAAAGGCAACCTGACACTTGATCCAAGCTTAATATCAGAAATGGGGTTAATATTATGGTAAGGGCTGCAGCTGGGTTTTATGGTAAGGGTTAGCTATAATATTTTCTTCAGTGTTTAAGTTGGGTATTTGTTTAATATATTGACCAGATAGCATTTGACACCAAAGCTTTTGCCGTAGAATTAGTTTCAGGTTTAAAAGTAATCTGCTAAAGTTATGCTGTAATCATGCTTATATTGCACAGATCAACAAGTTTTGTTTGTGTTCTAGAAGTTTGCAATAATAATCTTGCTCAGTATCCCGATCACCCTGTAATACCCTGTACTATATTCCTGACTTGCTTCATAATCTGATTGTATTACAGTGACATTGGAGTGATTGTTGGTGGGGTGATCCCGCCTCAGGATTATGATTTCCTCTTCCAAGAAGGAGTTAAGAGCATCTTTGGACCAGGTGAGCTTCCGGATCCTGAATCCTAAATACTGTTAAAGGGGAAGTCCACCCGGATATTAAGTGGCTTTTAATAGAAGCAGACAAATTAGAGAAACAAATTGGTGAGAGTTTGAGCAAAATTCAATAAAAAATAAGGAAGTTATGAATTTTTTGAAGTTGTCATCAGTGAAACACAAATAGCAACACTGTGACGTATCTTGTGAGCTCCTCTCCAATTTGCTCTGTACAGAAAATGTAATAAACATTCATTTTCTTAGTTATTGATGATGGAATAGATTTGTTTCATACATGGGTTGTATAAAAACATATTTGCAACTTATATATTTTTATGGGTTAATAAGGGTTAACCATATTCGTGTGATGTTTGTTTTCTAGGTACAAGGATACCCGTAGCAGCCATCAAGGTTGTGGATGACATCCAAGAGGAGCTAGGGAAGAGAGCACATGCTATGTGAGGCAACCCCACCCCCTCCTCTCTCTTTCTAGGATGATGGACCTCCAGTGGTCTCACAAAAGAAAGACTGTCGTTGATCTCGCTCTGTAGTGACCATCTTCATCAAGAGAAACGCTTTAAAGCTTCCCCCTCCCCCTTTAAGGCTTCCCCCTCCCCCTTTAAAGCTTCCCCCTCCCCCTTTAAGGGAAATAAAGCATCCAATGGCATGGTCTTATAATTAAAATGTTTAAAAACATAAATCTCGCTCTTTCAAGAAAACATATTTAAAGACAGCAACTTGGTTGGAGAGCCCATGCCATGTTGGCGCCCCCCCCAAAAAAAAAAAAATAATAATAATAATAAAAAATAATAAAAATAATAATAAATAAATAAATAAATAAATAAATAAATGAATAAATAAATAAATAAATAAATAAATAAATAAATAAATAAATAAATAAATAAATAAATAAATAAATAAATTTAATAGAAGTTGAGGAGTGACAGTGATTCAGGTTCCATTGTCTCACAAATTCAAACTTTCATGGATTTCAATGTTTAAAGATTATATCATCGAGAAGCAACTTCTTCCCAGAGCATATGCCGTGTGAGACTTCTTGTTTGAGTAACGTAGGTGTAGCTTCAGTTGTCTCACAAATAAAAACTTTCATGGATGATGCTTTTGAAAGAGCATATAGTCGAGAGAACCAGCTTCATTCAAGAGCACAAGCCAGGTGAACTCTTCATTTGATGAAAATGTAGGTTGAATTGTCTCATCGTAAAGTTCTCATGGATATCACTCTAAAAAGGGCATATCTTCAAGAGAATCAGAGCTCAGAATCCTTTCTGGTACCCTTGCAGAGTAATCTATAATTATTTTTTAAGGAGTAGCAGATTGAATTCTTTCCTTAAATTTCATGTCCTTGATAAACCATCTGTATAAATATCTCATTTTAGAAACTGCAGAGTTTGATAATGATGAATGGCTTGAAGTAGATAATCAGAATTTCTAGAACTTGTAAAGTCCATCAAATTTAGTCATTTAGCATTTCAGAATTTGCTAATGTTTTTGTGCAATACTGTTTGGCTGTGAAATGCAGAAATTGTTCCTGAGAGCATCGTTGAAGATTGTAACAAAATTTGTACCAACTGTTGTGATATTACCTGTACAAGTACAATACACCCTATTGTATGAAGTAGGGCATCGTAGCTATCTGAATAACTTTGTTTTCTTTTTGTTTATATAATATGTATACAAAAGTGCATGAAACTTAAGATGAGTAAAATTGTAGACTCTAGTGTCTGTAATACAGTCAAACCTGCTTTAGTGACAACCTGTATAGAAAGATTACATTGTTTGTTTCCCTTGAAAATTGGTTTGTCATTGAAACATGTACTGAAGGAACCTGTACATAAAGACCACCTGCCTCTTAAGACTACTTTTCTTGTCTCCCTTGAGCGGTTTTTATATATACAGGTTTCACAGTATTTGAAATCACATAATACTACTGTATCATCATTGATATAAGCAGGAAGTATTTATTTTCATAGCTAAATCATCAATATTAATTGATGACTAGTCCTACATTTTGTTGTTACCATACAAGATTATGATTATTTCAGTATGGTTGTGATAAATTCTTTCAATCAGTATTATCGCCAAGACTTTAAAAACTCACCCACATTCATTTCCAATCGCCTTTGTGCATTATCTTTTGAAATGGGCAAATGAAGTAATATTAGCATGACATACTACATAAGAAAATGTGATTTCTTTCGGCAATAATAATAGGCATTTGTATAGCGCTGTCTATCTAGATAATTCTGTTCCAAGGCGCACTATTTAATTATTACCCTGGCTGTAGCCTAGGTGCCATTACAGCGCTCTAGCATTTCAAGAAATTAATTCCTGCCAGGTATCCATTTACCTCACCTGGGTCGAGTGTGGCAAACGTAGCTTAAAGTTACTATGTCCCATTTGCAGGCCAAAAAAATGAAAAGGTTAAATTCCAACAGCATTTGAAAGACAATATTAATTTAGAACTTCCCTAAAAAAAAGGGGGCTTGAAAATGTCTTTAAGTGGGAAAATAACGACTATTAGTTGTCGAATCGACTTAGGAGCTATAGAGCCAGTAAGTAATAGTCTGATTTTTCAGACCATTGTACCGAATGGTTGTACGTTTTATGCTGCGCAAAGATTCAACCAGTTTAATTTTGGCCATTACAAGAAGTGGGTTATTTCAAAATTTCAAAATTTCCCAAAACTTTGCATTACCTTTAATGGCTTTATTGTGTTGGGGTTTCTGTTTTGTTCATTATGCATTTCATAAGGTATTGATACAAATTTATTGTGCTACTCGCATCTACACAGATTGTACATATATATTGATAGCCATGATTTGTATTAGTGGTATGTTTTTATGCATCTTTGTATTCCTATGACATGGGGGGGTGTTTCACAAAGACTAAGATCGACTTTAAGTTGGACTTAAGTATAACAGGCCGTTCGTGCCATTGTTTGCTCTCATCATTGTGATCTTTAGATAATATTTTTTCCTTCAATAATGAATTATCAAAATATGTAAGTTTTGTAGATTATTTACCATGATTTGTACGTCCCGTGAGAGACCAATGTCAGTAAATGATGAGAGAAAACAATGGCACGAACGGCCTGTTATACTTAAGTCCAACTTAAAGTCGATCTTAGTCTTTGTGAAACACCCCCATGGTCCTATTCATAAATACGTTTTTTTCGTACACTATGAATTAATCCAAGATGTACCGTAAGTAAAATGTCAATGAGATGTGCTACATGTGTACAAAATGTTAAGGCACAAAATTTTGTTATTCTAAAACGTACAAGTATTTGTTGGAAAATGAAGACTATGAATTAAATTATATCTTTTCAACTAAATCATTTTCTCATTTGATAGTTACCAGTACATGTCATGTATCCTGGGGGTGTTTCATAAATACTAAGATCGACTTTAAGTTGGACTTAACTATGGCAGGCCGTTCATGCCACTGTTTTCTCTCACCATTTACTGGCATTGGTCTCTCAAGGGACGTACAAATCATGGTCACAAATCTACAGAATTTACATTTTTTGATAGTTCATTATTGAAGGAAAAAATATTATCTAAAGATCATAATTGAGAGACCAATGGTGAGAGCAACTAGTGGCATGAATGGCCTGCCATAGTTAAGTCCAACTTAAAGTCGATCTTAGTCTTTGTGAAACACTCCCCAGAAATTGTAAATCGCAGGAAAACTGGAGACAGTTATTTGCTTCTGCTTAATAAAGGAAGGAAGGAGAAGAATAAAGGAATAATAAAGAAAGAAGATAGACAAAAAGATAGAGGGTAGAAGAAGCAATAAGGTAGGAGGAAAAGGAGAATATAGAAAGGTAGAAGAAAAAAGTAAGACGAGGGGAAAAGAAGAAAGGAAGGAAAACAAGAAATTAAGAGAAAGAAAGGAGGAAGGATAATGAATAGGATAAGAAGAAGAAAGGGGGGGAGAGGAATAAGGAGGAAAAGAACAAAAGGGGAAGATAAGATGAAGAAGAGGAAAAAAGAGAAGGGTAGGGAACAGGATTAGTTGGGTGGAGGAAAAGAAGAAAGATAGAAAAGCATGAAGATGAAGAAGAAGAAAGAATTAAGGGGAAAAGAAGAATGAATAAGGAGGAGAAGAAGATGTAAGATAGAAAAAGAAAGAAGATGAAAAAGAAATAATCAAGAAGGGGAATAAGTTGGATGAGAAGAAGAAGGGAAGAAGAAACAAGGAAAAGAGAAGGAAAAAAATACAAGAAAGATAAGGAGAAGAAGAAACAAGAGCTAGAGAAAGAAGGAGATAGAAAGAGAAAGAGAGAAAAGGGGAGAGGATCACCCTGGTGTGACAAGCTAGACCTACACATCCATCAGTTTAGTTTGGCGGAGGAGAAGAAGAGAAATAGAAGAAAGAAGATGAAGAAGGAAGAATATGAGAAGATGAAGAGAGAAAGAAAGATAGAAAAGAAAGACAGAAAAAGAAGAAGAAAAATACAGAGGAGACGAAGAAGAAGCTGAAGATCTCACGTTAGAATAGAAATATGATGCCGAAAGAAAACCCATAAATACCCATTTCCTTTTTTGGGTGCTCACCCCCCATGAGAGAGCCTCGAAAGGTCCCCTTTCGGAAAATGCATAACCCTAAATCCACCCCTGAAGAAGAAGAGCTATCGTATCAGTTAACATTAACGCTCTCGCTTGACACTCCTATTCGGCTATAATGTGATTTAGTCATAATGAAGTGCAATGCGCGTGGGGCTTTTATCTCTGATATATTGATGCACAGCAAGGGATCACTCTCGCACCGATGTCCTTCATAAAATTCAATGAACATAAAATCTTGACCGCATCCGAAGTCTTTTCCCTTTCCCGATACACTTCTTTTGTGAGATCGAGCGTAATGCGCCATTGCCTTCGGGTTTCAAAAACTAAATTTGATAGTCCATCAGGGATAAGTTACGGCTCAACACATATATCAGAAAAATGTAGGCTACTATGCAATATGATTTAAGAACGAGATACGGCAAAGCGTCTCATTTACTGCGTATGTATTATGACGTAAACAATGCTCACGCAATGGCTTTATACACGCGCGCGCCCAGCCTCTGTTGATAGCCATGGTGGCGTTTAGCATACTACACATGGGCAAGGAAGCGTCAACATACAACAGAAATCACGGAAAAAAGGAAAAAGAATTATCCGATTTAGAAAATGCATAAAAAGCTTTAACAACAAAGCAATTTAAAGTAGAACACGTAATATTGACTCAAGGATTGAGCCAAGTAACATGTAACGCAAAAGTTTTCATCAAATCCCACTTAAGGGAGACACTCTAATTTCGGAGACAAATTTTCTCTGCAAGATTTAATAAGAACGTGACGCGAAAGAGAACGAAAGACAACAAGCAATGGCCAATAAAGCAATGCCGGATACTCACGGTGAATTTGTAAAAGTAAAGAGACCGGACCGATTGTCAAAAATATCAGCACTTCGGAAGGATTTCGACTCGAGAAAAGCTTCAGTTACAAAGCCAAAGGCGAGAAGAGCAAGCCGTAAGTACACATTTCTGTTCAAATCGATCTAAATTATTTTTCGCCTCTATTACGCCTCCATTTTAGGTGACGAGTGTCTTGAACTTAGTTATTATGTTAAAGATCATTGCTACCCTACTCTACTCTACATTGGAGTGATAAAGTGATGGAAATGATGATGATCCTGATGATGGTGATTATGAGGATGACGAAGATGATGATGACGACGATGGTGATGATGATAATGATGACGTTGATTCCGTTAATGTAATGAGCAATGGATTACAACAAGCAACAATAATGATTAGACCACGCTTGAAATTAATTTTGAAGTTTCAAAATAAACTGTAATAATCTGTACAGGAAAAATGATATTGATAACTGCTTAAGAAAAAGGAAAAAACACTGTATATATAGTCTAGAGACAGAAATATTAAGAAGAGATGTCGCTTTTTTATTATTATGCATTCATTTTCAATTGATGATAATTTCTTCATATTCAAAACATACACAAATAATTACTTCGGCCTCATAACTTCTCAACACACAATGAGAAAATACTTGAAAAACTTACTAATGCAATATATTTTGTATAACAGAGCCAATAGAAGAAGTAGGGGGTAAATATGATTTGTGGGTGTTATCATTTTGTAGAAATAGTACCGGTGGTAGTAGTAGGAGGGGGAGTAGGAATAGATTATAAAGTAGCAATAGCAGTAGTAGTAGTAGTACTAGTAGTAGTAGTAGTAGTATAGTAGTAGTAGCAGTAGTAGTAGTAGTAGTAGTAGGAGTAGTAGTAGTAGTAGTAGTAGTAGTAGAAGTAGTAGTAGTAGTATAGTAATAGTAGTAATAGTCGTAGTAGTAGTAGTAGAGGTAGTAGTAGTAGTAATAGTAGTAGTAATAGTCGTAGTAGTAGTAGTAGTAGAGGTAGTAGTCGTCGTAATATAGTAGCCGCAGCACCCGTAGTAGCAGGAGGAGGATGGGATTAGTTGCTTATGAGCCTGTTTTACCTTTTTTTAAAGAAATATTTTCACCATCTTTATTAGATGTGGACACACTAGTGACTAAATTATATTCTTTCTACACGAGCAGACATTTTATCAACATAAGAATGAAAGATTCTATCTGTAATTATTATTATCATTATTATTATTATTATTATTATTATTGTTATTATTATTATTATTATTATTGTTGTTGTTATTCTTGTTATTATTACTGTTATTAGTACTAGTAGTATTAGTAGCAGTAGTAGAAGTCGTAGTAGTAGTAGTAGTAGTAGTAGTAGTAGTAGTAGTAGTAGAAGAAGTAGTAGCATTGTGATCATCATCATTAACATCAGCGTCATTATTGACACCATAAAGATCTGCAGATATAGGACTATTGTGACCTTAATTATTTTCATCTCGTCTTCACAAGATGTGAACTTAGTTGATACAGTCAGACCATTTTGTTCTACAGCTGTGAGCTGACCTCTAGAGTGAGCTTATCGAGCAACTAGGTCACGTTGTTAAAGTTAACTTAATAATGGCGTATCCATGCAGCATAGGAATCGGGGTATACCCCCCCCCCCTTATTTGAAGGCCCCAAAACATATCAACATAAACTATCATTTCCATCACGTGGGGCTCTCAAGGTATACATGTACATCATGCACCGCCTCGTTTTGGGGATTTTCTGGATACGCCTCCAGTTTACTCGTACATCCTGCAGTAGCATTAATACCCGTAGAACTGAAATAAGATAACATTGGTCGAGCGTATTGAGAGGAAGTGCAAACACATTTGGTAGATTAAACACCTTGGATAGTCAAACATGTCTACGTATGTTCATAGCAGGAGATACTGGTAGTGATTCGTCATTACATTGTAGCATACAGTGCTGTAAGCCGAGGGAGAACAGGAGCGCCCCCCCCCCCAGCTCCACATCTAATGTGTGTCTCTGACACTCCCCCTCTCTCCCAGACCTCTCTCTCTCTCTCTCTCTCTCTCTCTCTCTCTCTCTCTCTCTCTCTCTCTCTCTCTCTCTCTCCCTCCCTCCCTCCTTCTTTCCCCTCCCCTCTCTCCCTCTCAATCTCTGCCTCCCCCTTCTCTTACTGTCTCTGCCTTTCTCTATCTTCCCCTCCCCCTCGAAAAATCCTGGCTCTTCCACAACATCCGGGCATCTTAAACCTTTGACACAGTGACCCTAAAAACTCTCTCGTATCGGAAGGTTTCTCAGTGCGAGTGTCTTGTGTTATCCTTTGTTTCTATTTCAGATTTAAAACGAAGGTACACATCCTCGGAATTTCCACCTAGATCAAGAAAGGCATTAACACGGCCCTAAGTATTATGAGTTAACACTATTCTGACTCTCAGGGGACTTTAAAATAACTAAACATACGTATTGTTTCCGACATTGATGATACCGACTTAAAACCGTCTGGTAACATTGCGACCGGAAAGAAAATCTGTCATATTGGTCGAACTGCGCAAACAAATCCGAAACAATTATTGGCAGATCTATCTGAAAGTTTGACGAACCAGATCGCAAAGACTTTCAAGGAACCAATTCTACTGAGGGCAGTTCCAATACCCTATATTGTATTGCCTAATTATGCCTTTGTAATGTTCACACATTTCTTAAAGGTGATGGACAATCATGTTTGATTTTAAAGATCATCTTATTCTAGAATATGACAAAAGGCAGATCTGAAGATCACGATCGCAAAGGCTTTCAGTAAATCATCTGAGAGGCAAATTGAATACCCTATTGTATTGCCTAAACATGTATATGTATAGGCCTACATGTATAGAAATCATATTCAGATTACGTAACATGTCTTTGTAAGGTTCGTACATTTCAAAAGGTAATGAACGAGGCTAACAATTTGCCGTACATTTGCAGTACATTTCTCGAAAGTCTTTTCGATCCTGATGAAAGAAAATGTATAAACGTTCCACGTGCATGATAAAGAAGAAATTATATAATAAGCGTTTGGCGTGGAATAGAACTTGACAAACACCTTCGATATTCAACACCAGATGTGATTCAAAGTCACCTGGATTCTTTGTGTCCTGGTGTCATTGTCCGGCGAGTGAACTTAATAGGAATTCACTGAATTGAATTCATCTTCGACATTCTGGCATTCGATGTATAGGTTGGAATTCATGAATACTAACTGTGGAGTAATGGCAGCAATGTATACGCTTTTTATTGTAAAATAAACGCTATGGAGTTGACTCAGACACGATGCCCCATGCACTTGAAGAAGGTCTCCAAATTAACTTTCACGTTGAGGGAGGGTCATTTCAAGGAAATCATCAGAACGAACATATGGCCAGGCCTGTTTAATATATCATTCGGAGAAATCATTCTGGTGACAACAATTGCTTCACGGTCATTTCCATTTTGCTTTGTTTTTATTTTGCACTTGAGAATTCTATTGTAATATTTTTCGAATGAAAAATGATTACGATGTGTTCTTTTCAACAGAAGGTGATAATTTTTCTAATTTTCAATTGAGATCACTCGTGACAATTATTTTAACAGCAGTCCTTTGTATAAGACGATCGCAAAGACTTTCGAAAAATCTAAAATTAAAGGTAATTTCAATAGCCTTGTTCATCGCCTTTTGGTATGCGCGAACATTATAATGATATTTTACATCATCCTAACCAATTTTTATGAGCAAAACGTTAAGGTTCTGAAATTATCTATGAGTTGACTTTCTTTAAAATATTACCGATCGTGTTTTATGTGGTCAATGAAGATTCTATGTTTTGTTATGGACGTTACTGGAAAATTCCGATGATAGGAAAATAGGAAAATCAGTATACCGTGTTCAGTAATAATGTATATGATACGGTTTGTCTGCAGAGCTTGCCTTGGGGAATATATTAATCAGTATCGCTCCTCCTGTTCTTAAAGGCACCGTTGTTTCTTTGTAGTGTTATGACACATGCTCCTATACTAAGACACCTCCTAGCGTCAACCATAGAGACCTATAACATCATACCCATCCCTATAGGCATATCCCTTAACCTACATAAAACCAAATGGCAAACCTAACCCTAACCCTACATAATTATATTTGACGCCATAAAGCCCAGGGTAAACGTCGCTGGTGCATGATATTTGTCAGAATATTTCGAAACCATTGTCATATTTTCATTTTGAGATTGATGATTTCACACCATGACATGTTTTCTAATGAGAGCCAGAAGGATGGTACCGATGATACGTGTTAACGCCATTTTAGCACTCTACGGTCAGTAATAAGATTCAATGCAGATATCACAGAGATGCCTGCATGGTTGTATCGAGACAAGTCATATCGTCTGTTGAGAGCTTGAAGGACGCTATCGAATGGTACGCATCAACACCTTTTTGCCCCTCAACATACGGTAATAATATTCAATAAATATACAAATCCGTGTCTTATCTGTACAGACTAGTCTTGTACTGGTAGCATTTGCCTTGTTACTAGTAATTAGAACAGATAACATATCTCATGGTCTGTGCTCTGATCTAATAAGAGTCGTATATCAGTCAATATCAGAGCGCTCCTAACAATATTCATATGCGGTTGTACTCTGTATGGAAAAGTCGAAGATACTGCAAACAGTGGGTTAAACAAATATTGGGTGAAATATAATTATGGGAAGGTTTTATAAATAAATAAGTATGGTTAAATTGGGTTTTATAAATAATTATAGATAGTGGTAAGGTTTTGCCCAATTAGTATCATCCGTTGAAAATAGTGAGTAAAACTGACCCAAATTGGGCATGTACTTACCAAAGTTTGTCGGAGTCAAACGTTGCGCAATTTTACCCATTTTTGTTTAATTTGGTGTCCATACTTTATCGATCATCATGCATTATTTGGGAATACATGTATATGAAATTATCAAATTTTCCTTCTTAATAATTATGAATCATACTTGGTAACGACAGCTGCTGCGCGGGCCATGTTTTATCAGAGCTATATAGGGTTAGGTTAGGATTGGAACTGGGCTTGAGGTTTAGGATTGGGAGGGTTAGATACATTGTTACAATGTTGGTCTTGGGTTGGAGTTGCGATTCGGTTTCGTAAAACCTTTAGTATCTGCAGATTCGCGGAAAGCTATACAAGATTACTTTGTTTCTAGGTCACATAATGCCTAACTGCGAGTTTGGCCGACATACGGTTATGTCGTAATAAACGTGAATCACACGCGCTTGCATAGCGCATACTCATTCCTTGATGTATGGACGTTTGAATTTACATTGTACATTAATTATATGCCTGTCCAGGGGGCTGTCGGGGCTGCCCCCCCCCCTAACTTTGCAAAAACGACTGATATTATTTATCAAGCCTGAAAAGTCCAGCACTCCCAGATAAACTTTTCGCAGTCAATTAAATGGAATTATTCTCTGGAAAATTTGCTCTTACAGCATGTTATGAAACTGTGTTAGAAAACCATTATGCCTGCCAATCAAGGCTTCCAAAAAATTGGCTTAATTTTAGTAGGGAGCTGTCTTAAATGCAGGGGAAAATACTTAGCCAAAAGCCGAAGACGAAGTAAAATACTCATATTTCAAACTTAAGTATTGATATGAATACCAGCCAGTCACACGTGGCAGAAATATTATAAATATGGTATCATTGACAGGAAACAAGTTACTTCTCATCATTAAATAGATTTCAAAGTCATATTGGTCATGACTTTTAAATTAGGAGCTACCAAAGTTGGGTATACTTTTTTATACGCACTGTATGGGCACTCGTTGAATAAGTGTAAATAATGGCCCATGGAAAAGAAGATAGAATGACATTTTTCTTTAAATTAAGATAAGCCTAGTTGTCAACTTAACATGTACTATATTTTTTGTAATTAGTTGACAACTAGCTGAGTTAGGTTTTCATGAATATGGGCTGAGGTCAGTAAGAGAGTTTGAGAAAAATCCGATAACGGATAAGGCTGTAAATGCATCCTGTCTGTAACCTAACGGTTTCCTTGCGATTTCTTTCTTTTTTAAATTGTAGGTATTACCGGACTTAAGGAGGAAACAAAAGGGCATACTCTAGCATTTCCTTTATCAACATGTATATCCTGATTTGGAAAGAGAAACAAATTATATATCAACACGTCGTGTATCCGGACAGGTTGCTTATGCGGGTAGTTGATGATTTCAAAAAGTATTTGAAGAACTTTACAAGCAATATTTCATAAATCTTTTAAGAATAATTTCGAACAATATTATAAAGGACATAATTATGCTAATTATGGTTAATGCTATTTGATGCTTATTTGTCATAATTACCAACGGAAAACGTGACAGCTTTACTTTTGTTCAGTATTTTGACCCCCCCCCACCCCCACCCCACCCTGCACTCGTGGCACATCCACACCCACATGCACACACCCGCACCCACATTCACATCCGAGCACAACATTCTATCATGGAGATGTAACTAATATGGCTTCCCTTTTTTTGTTATATTTAATATGAAGCAAAATCATTTTTTTTATCATCACTTCATAATGCAATATTATTTGATATACTAAACGTTCATACAGATAATACCAAGATTTATATCCAAACTTGAGTTTAATCTACCAATAAATCATAGGTCTAGAGCAGGGGTTCTCAAACTTTTTCCTTGACTTTCCAGATGTGATTTCCATGAAAGCTGAAAGGTCCGAAATAATGGGCAAATTTAGTCTACTTAATCAATTATTTCCATAAATATAGGTTTGTGATATCATACATTCGTGTCTTTACACGTACCTTCATTTCAAGAGTAGCAATGTTTTCTAGGAATAATCTGCCTAAACATTGGCACAAATGGAGTGATTGAAAGACGAAGGCATTAAATGCAAATGTTCAGACAATCTACTCCTAACATATACAGTAATGGCACTTGTATACTGAAGAAAATGAGGCTTGTGTTTATGTCTATTTCTGATCTAAGGGGAATTGTTACCGTTTAACCCTTAAAAGACCGGGTTATTTTGGTACACAATTCAATTCAATTCAAATAATTTTATTTCCAAAACTCAATCAAAACATGAGCTCTCAGCCAAGGGGGGATCGCCCCCTTGGAATCTCAGCCATGGAATGACGAAAAATTATTAAACTTGGCATATTGATAGGGTATCTCATAAAGAATAAGTCCATGAAATTTCATATCTAAGTCTCGAATGGCTTTTGAATGATTACTAATTGACTATTCACATGCACAAGTGACAATTCCGCATGGTGTATACAGTACATAATTTATGGGAAAATTTTCATTTTGGCAGCGTGGTGATTTTTGACACTACGCAGTACCCATGATACCCTTTGGTCGAACTTATATACATTTGGTACCAAAAAGATAGGGGCAGAGTTGATTCTGCCCCCCCCCCCTGCCTTCTTAGGGTTTAAAAAAAAATAACGCTCCCCGGCGGTCCGGATTAACATGCCCCGCGGTCCGGACTTTGGGAATCCCTGGTCTAGAGTAACATTAAGAGTCATTTTTGCTATTTCTTCCATCAACCGGTATCAGATGTGTTTGCCACTTCATATCTAGTCTGATCCAAGCTCTAATAGGACTATTAGCTTAATACATGAATCAGATATACTAAAATCTGAGATGTGGACAGTAATCTATGGAAAAAACTAGCATGGGTCTGCCCGAAAATAAGTCAGACCGTTACTACTCGTTGGGGATCAAGTCATTGGTCCTGAGATTAATGGTGAGATTTTTCACCAGTGCATTCCAGAAAAAATCGTGTCCTCTCACGTCATCGGTCCAATTTTGGTAGGGTCTACCGTCACTTAAATATAACCTTGCCAAGAATGGTATCTCCTCGTCAGGGATGTCTTCGAGAAAGACCACGACAACGAATTCGGTCTGGGTGTCGCTCACATGGTCCATGGCGGTGCGGAATTTGAGCATAAACCAGCGATCGTGCACGGCGGCTCTGCTGAGTAGAATGATGTTTTGTAACTATGGCTCACCACGTAGTCGACGGCGTCCAGATAGTGCATACCAAGGACGAGGTCTTGATCACCAAATACATTCCTCTGGAACTGCGGAAGCCGTTCTTCCAGAGCTGGTTGGAGTTGTTGACGAACCCATTCTTCGTCGTCATCGTAGAAGATGATATTCAAGTCAAACTCGTAGTCGTTGTGGTCCCGGGCGTCTCGCATCTCTTTATATCCAATTACCATTAGTTTCAAGAGAAAGAGTTTGTACTTCAACTGCCATCGGTTGTGATAAAGGACTACGACGATGACAACCAAGATAATGCCGGCGAGAGGAGTCAAGCATACAAGAACAATGTTGAGTCCACAAAGTTTATTGGGATCAAAATCAAGCAAAGGTTTCCCGCGAAGAGGCTCTAAAGAGGCCGATGAACAGACGGTTCCGTTCTCGTCAATTACGTCAATATGTCCACTCATCCAATCGCGGAACCATCGTAGATCGCAGTTACAGTCGATAGGGTTCAATGAAAAATCGAAAAATAGAAGCGAAGATTCTATCGGTTTAAATGTGGTTTGGTTGAGACGGGTTAATTTATTGTTTGATAGCAAAAGTGTAGTCAGTCTGGGATTGTTCGAGAATAGGTGTTCATCGAGGTATGCCAAAAGGTTGTCATCAAGATCGATAATTGTCACTTGATCTAACATTTTGAATATATCAAAATTAAGTTGTTGAATTACGTTTCCACGTAAATTTAGCACCCGAAGCGATTCCAGTCCCGTAAAAGCTAAAGGATGAAGGCATGAAATATGACAGGCTTCTAAACAAAGGTTCTGGAGAGCAGAGAGTTGTTCGAAGATCCTAGCTGGAAAGTCATCTGGAAAGTAAAGGTCTAAATAATTGTGGCTCAGATCCAAAGTAGTAAGATTTGACAATCCGTCAAAAAGAGAAACATTCAGGGTTTTATCCCAGAGATTAAATATCAACAGCCCTGATTCACGGATTTCCAAATCTACAAGGCCTTGTGAATCTTTGAAGGTTATTCCAGGTTGCGTAAAGACCATTGGACTGTTCATGTTATTCAGGAAAAGGGTCGTTAAGTTCGGGGCTACCGGTTGAAATTTGGAAAAACTGCAATAGTTTAAGTCGATGGTTTGAATTCCCGTCAGTTTCGAAAACGACGTGATTTCCAGGACAATAAGGGCTTTGTTCAAGCTCAGATCTAACAGCGTTAGATTTCGCAAACCGAAAAATGCGAATTCTGAGATTTTTGTCAAAGAATTGCCGCGTAAGTGCAACTCATTCAAGTCCAGTGCCCATACGTCGGTATTTGGGTTTATATATTTTATTTTATTGTAGTTCAAGTTCAATACTTTTAGCTCCCGCATACCTTGAAAGAATACCGGTTCCAGAGTAACGATTTTGTTGAACGTTAGATCAAGTTCCACGAGTCTTGTTAAGTTTGAGAACACGTAAAGAGAGATGGATTGTACCTTTTGGTCGGTGAATCGAAGCACGGAAAGAGAGCAATTACGCAAGAGACCAAAGACATCTCGTGGCAAGACTGTGAAATTGGCACTAGTTATAGTGAGCTCCACTATTTCAGAGCGACAGATCCCGATAAAAGTATCCTTCAGCATCTCAAGTGTCAAAGGGTAGTTTCCAAGGACCAGTGTTCGGGCACGCAACGATGCAATAACGTTCGGGTCTACTGATTTAATAGGATTCCCTCTCAGATCCACAATATCACTTTGACATCCGAACATGACAGATTCTGCCGTGAGATACTCGATTTCATTGAAAGCCAAGCCAACATTCTTTGCTCTGCCACAAAGGCTCATGTCAACGAAAGTGAGTTTGTTGAAGTTAAGGTTTATAGTCTCTACAAACGGGCTCCATTTCAGAGTGTCGTTTGGAAGCAGCTTCAGATTCGAATCAAACAGTTCCAGAATGGACAGATTCTTAGAACACCTGAACAGGTCTGCAGCTGGGAAAACAAGATTAGGGTTGAATGATAGGATTAAGTGATTTAATTCCTTTAGAGGGTAAAAAGATGCAGATTCTATCATTCTGATGTCGTTTGAGGAAAGATCCAAGACCTGGATCAAAGGGTATCTCTTGAAAGAAGAACTCAAGATGAAAGTAACATTGTTGGACCCGACGTCCAGTTCTTTAATATCGTCTGGAAGATTCTGAGGGATGGAGTCCAACCCACGATAATAGCAATCAGCTTTCTTCTGCTCGACATCATAATAACATATCATAGAAGGAGTAAGCATCGCATCTTGGTGTATAGTTTCGATGAGCGTTGGTGTTAGAATACACGCTACAACCAATGATAGACAGCGTAGATAGGTGCTCGTCGTGTGAATGCCATATTAACCGATTCCTGCTGAGTCTGAAAAAAAAAGAAATAGAAGATAATAAAAAAAGAAAAAAAGCCAACCTCCACATTAACAATTATAACCCTGACCACAGGCCTATCAGTATCACTGACCATAACCCTAACCCGAATACATTCTACTCATGCTTAGTAACGTACGTATTCTTCACTTATGTCATGATAATTATTTTCCTCACTAAAGCTTGAATTATATGGTATGGAATAGTATTAACGTTTAGAGCCATGGCAATGACTGTTGGCTCTTTAGTCCCGGCAATAAAGGGCACAGTAAGTGTTTTAAGGATTGATTTCATTTGTGAACTCGAATATCTCTGCAAACGAGCAACTAAACAAGTACCGTTTATTTAACCAGGGCCCCGTCTTACAAAGAGTTACGATTGATCCAATCAATCGTAAGTCCTCCAATCAATCGCAAGTTTGCAGTCTCCTATCTCTTATGTACATAGTTGCTATTGATGTCAACTCTTTGTAAGACGGGGCCCCGAATTACACTTTAAAAAGTCAGAGACAACTTCGGAAAACAGAGAACAGGCAAATACTTCAAAAAGGCGAATACTGCACTGTAAATACAGAGCCCTCATCGTTCAGTGCGAGTCCGTTTAGTTCTGACAAAGGGAAGGGGGCAAATGTAGTAATGAGATTATAAAAAAAAAGAAATAACAGCCCATTTGAAAGACTTCTTGTTTTATTTTTTTGTTGGCGTCTAGACCATCCAGATTTATACGTATATACGTAAAACAATTCTTTGTTATCGGTAAGTGAAAGTGGTCCAAGTACTTATTGGCTAGAAAGAAATTCGTAATTTTTAAAAAATATTGAGCTAATAAAGAATTATAATGTGTAAATCTAAACAAGCAGTGTGCGATAATACAATAATTTTGAATAGAGGTATGTTGCGATAAATTTAAAAGTCTTTGGGTGGTATTCTCATAAGTTAAGCCGGGACTAAGTCCAGACTAAACAAGAATTTTAGTTCACACTTCTATGGAATGCTAGGTTTCATCTTCCTCCTTCAATATTCATGACAAAGATAATCTACCAAAGACCTTATTTAAAAATCGGTTCATACTCATATTATCTTTTTCTTCCCATTTCATTGCAAAATTAATATTTTGGACACTTTTCATTGCAGGATTAAAATAATCTGTATAGGGTAAATGAGTTGGCAACAGGCACTCCATAAAAGTGTGAACTAGTTAAGCCAGGCTTAACTTAGTGTGCGCTATCGGAATACCACCCCTAAACTCTAATGTAATTCCACGTCATTTTTTCATTCACATACAGCAAAGTAAGAAACAATCGTAAGAAAATAAGAATCAATCGTTCATTTCAATTCTTTTTATTGTCAGAGTTTACTTCACTTTTATATTTACCTTAACTATAAGAAAGATCAATAAAGTATTCAAAAGAGGTTCTTCTGCGGACTCGAGAATCTGGCAATAACGGCTGACTTGATTTGGAGAAGAATCAATCTACACCTCTGCGAGAAGAGCTTCAAGAAAGCACATAAATGTTTACGCCCTGTTAAAACCATCTTTGATGAATGCTCCAGTTTCGGTTTGAGAGCAAAACAAGAATATTTTAATTCAGGCAGCACATTTCCTGCAATCAAAACATCCTATTTCCGCTGAAAAGTGAAACTGTATACTTTACTCAATTCTATTTATTTGGTTAGTATAGTCTGAACATAATGTAAACTTCCGGGAAAAACCGAGGCAATGTAGAATGATTTCTCCATTATTGAATATCTTGATTTCTATACAGTGCGTATAAAAAAGTGTACCCGACTTTGGTAGCTTCTAATTAAAAAGTTATAACCTATGTGACGTTGAATCATTTGTCATAGTAAAGGGTAACTAATATATTGTCTAATTATGCCATATTCATAATTCTGCTGCCACGGATGACTGAGCAGCAGGCTTTTCAAACAGTATTGTCAAAATCCTCTTGTACCAAGTTTGGGCGGAAGCAATGAATTTGAGTCAAAAGCCATTATGTGTGTATTATCTCATTCCAAAAACAATAATATTGCTCACTTATTTACATTGGCTATTGGGTAGTTGAAAAGAAAAGGTGTTAATATCAACTCGAACTCAAGGAAATGCTTATTTCCAGCAAAAATTATGATATTTTCTTTAATATGATGATTACAATCTTGACTTTATTAGCATCCCTTGTTTAAGGTAACCCTTCTCATTGAGGTGATACAAAATGGTTAAAGTTTATTTGGGATGTTATCCTTTGTATAAAAGTCTGCTGTCAATTTCTTTGATACCATTGTGTTCTTTCTTGCATTTGGGTTTAGTAACCTTTGAGTTTTTATTTGCTATTCGAGATAAACACATTGGCCCGCATTCACAAAGGAGGTTTAAATCTAACCCATGGTTTAAACCTCCTTTAGACCATGGTTTAGACCATGGGTTATCATTTTGCAATTCACAAAGGAGGTTTAGATTTAACCCACGGTTTAACAGCGTGATATGACTTCATTTAGCCTGCTCAGAGTGGTGGTTAAAATAGCGGGTTAAATTTAACCCACGGTTTATAAAACCATGGGTTAAACTAAAACCTCCTTTGTGAATTCGGGCCAATATGCTCATTACGCGTATGAAATGGCGCGGCGAACATGTGAGCAGAGAGAACTTAGATATCATGAGACAAGAAGTTAGTAGGCTGTTCAAAATAATTAAAGTTTATCCTATGGATTGAAACAAGGCTCTGTGAAAGTCTAGATTCATTGCACCATTTTAAACAATGATGCAATGAAGCACGGGGCTTTTAAATGATTTAAGACCACAGAAGCACATGCATATGGCCTGACCCACATTCGTTCCATCAGCCCAAACTTGGTACAAAGTTGCAGTCAGGAAGTAGATTGTAAAGAAATGACTTTGTAGCTTTTGTTTGATGTCTGCCTGATTTGCATGCCTGGTTGCCTGACATAGCAACCAGGCATGCAGTCAGGAAGTAGATTGTAATGAAATGACTTTGTAGCTTTTGTTTGATGTCTGCCTGACTTGCATACCTGGTTGCCTGACATATCAACCAGGCATGCAGTCAGGAAGTAGATTGTAATGAAATGACTTTGTAGCTTTTGTTTGATGTCTGCCTGACTTGCATACCTGGTTGCCTGACATATCAACCAGGCATGCAGTCAGGAAGTAGATTGTAATGAAATGACTTTGTAGCTTTTGTTTGATGTCTGCCTGACTTGCATACCTGGTTGCCTGACATAGCAACCAGGCATGCAGTCAGGTGGTAGATTGCTTTACCTCTTATTGATGTGATGCAAATGTTTTGTACTCATGCTCTATGTCTGGATTAACATGCCAGAAGAAAGAATAAAAGTGGGCCTCGTGTAGTGGCACGGGGCAGATAGACTAGGGCTTGTAGAGATGTGATGAACCTGTAGGGAGTGGCAAGATTGCCAATAGAAAGAGTCTCTTATTAGACCGCCTGTTCTATCATGTTTGATATTTTGCCTGGACTTAAATAAAGCAGAATGATTTTGAACTGAATACGCTTGAGCCTGCGTCCTTATTTTCTGGATTCACTACAAAATGGCGTAGTCGGCAGGATTACCTTTTGTAGCGGCGGGACTCGAACCGCGAACAGTGTGATCCACAGTCCGGTGACATATCCACTAGACCACGACACCTCCGCGATCCATGATCATCATCATCATCATCATCGCCATCCTCAGCATCGTCATCAATAATTTGATCATTATTGTTATCGTTAATATTATCATCCTATTTTTTGTAAAATGGCATAATACCATTGTAATGATTTTGTTGTTGTTTTCGTTGACATAGTTCCGTCAGAGATGACAGATAAACAGACTGGTCATCGAGAGAGTCTCGTTGTTGATCTTCAACATGCCAGGTTGGGGCGTCGGAATTCGATGCCCACCAAGGAATCCTTGTTCCTCGCCTCAGGGAGTGACTTTGTGAAGAAGATTTATCGCAGCGAAAAGGCGCTCAAAGACGAGCAGGAGAGGCAGCAGAACATACGACGTTTTGTCATCCATCCTTTCAGCAATTTCAGGTAAAGGTTGATGGCTCTATATACCAAGGAGTTCATAACTCCTTGTATATACTATCCAAATTATAGACTGTTTTCAGTACTGACTTATCCAAGTTTTCTGTTACGTTGTCAGGTTATGTAAAATGTTAATGTACTGTATAGTTCTGATAAAAAAAATCTTCAATATGCGTATGACCCCACCCATCTCCCTCTCTCTCCCTTTCTTTTTCTCTCTCTCTTTCTCTTTCTTTCTCTTTCTCTTTCTTTCTCTCTCTCTCTCTCTCTCTCTCTTTCTCTCTTTCTCTCCTCTAAGTTTCTTTGTCATAATTTCTCTGCCATTTTCTCTGTCTCTTACTCTCTCATAGTCTCTCTCTCTCTCTTTATGTTTTCTTTGACAAAATAGCTCTAGATCTATCCAGTCTCCTACCCCCTTTTTTTTCTCTCTCTCTATCTCTCTATCTCTCTCTCTATCTCTTTATCTTCATATTTCCTGCTTCTTTCTCTTTGTTTCACTCTCAATTATCTCATTCAGTCAGTCCATCCTTCTCAGCTAGCTCTCTTGATTCCTTATCCACACATCTTCTAGTCAACTCACAATTTGTTCTAGAGTGCAATCACCCCCGTATCTAAATCCACGTACATGATTGAATACCGATGAATCCTTAAAGCCCCTCTAAAGTGTTGGGAGCCCCCAAATTCGCCAAAAATTGATGACAAAATTTTACTTAAATTGTATCATAATGTGAAAGAGGATGTCATTTCAGACACACTTCTGTAAAGAAGTCCCCCAAAAAATGTGTTTGAAGACAAATATTGATAAAAGAATACATAATTTGGGTTTTCTGTTGACTGTTGTACGCAGAAAACTTAAATTTTGTATTCTTTCATCAATATTCGACTTCAAACACATTTGTTTTGAAAATCTTTGCAGAAATGTGTCTTAAATGACATCCTTTTTCACATTATGATACAACTTAAGTGACATTTTGCCATCAAATTTTGGGGGCTCCCAACCCTAACTTTAAAGGGGCTTTAAGAGCAATAGCCCGAGTAAAAGCGCCTAACAATCATGTACGTAGTGGTGTCCACAGTGGCATAATCTCGGTGCATCCATTGAAAGCGCGCTAGTGTTAATTGGGGGAACCAGTCTTTTGTGGATTATATGGTAGAGAACATGTCAAGTCCATTGAGAGAGAGGAGGGTTTTGGAGGATGTCGTATTATCTCATTTCCACGTGGTCCCTCTCTCTCTTTCTTTCTTTCTCTTTCTTTCTCTTTCTTTCTTTCTCTTTCTTTCTCTTTCTTTCTTTCTCTTTCATTCTTTCTTTTTCTTTCTTTCTCTTTCTTTCTTTCTCTTTCTTTCTTTCTTTTTCTTTCTTTCTCTTTAGTCCTTTTTTTTTTTTGTCACTCCATTTGGGACAAGTATCCCCGTGCCCCCCCCCTTCCCCCGCCCGACCCGAGTATAGCTATGACACTGGTCGTATGTTCCGAATGGCTATCACTGTTTATCTCTGACCCCTCTATGGAGATACATCGCAATTAATTATATCTTCAAATATTAATTACAGCTAAATCCGATATAATTATGTTTGCTATATATCAGGGGCAGATCTAGGGGAGGGGGCAACAGTCTGAATAAAATATTTGACAAGCAAAAAAGAAAGGGGAAAAGGGTTATCCCATTTTCAGGTGCCTTTTGGGTTTAAATTCTAAATTCGGGCTACGGAGAGGGACACATGAACATATTGTATTCCTTTCTTCTTCTTCTTCTTTGTTGTTGTTGTTTGTTTTGGTTGGTTTGTTTTTCTTTTCTTTCGTGTACTCGATGTCAGATTTTGTTTTGCCGAAAGCATCCTCCCTCCCCGATCCGCCGCTGTCAATTATGATCAGAATAATTAAGCTATCAGTAATACAGAGTCAACGTTTATACCCCCTCCCCCTTCCACTCCCCTTCCTCCCCTTCCACTCCCCTTCCCTCCCCTTCCCTTCCCCGTCCCCTCCGTGTTCCGTGCAATTGTGTTTTCCTTCGGTTTGAGCTTGACCGTAAATGTTTAGCCGCCTTTATCCCGCCCTATATTTTCTTGTAGCTTTGATCGGGCTAACGGCGGGAGAGTTGATGACTGAATTGAGACCTCGCTTTGTATACACGGCCGAATACCAGGCATGCTCCGCAACATGCGAATGTAACGGAGCGTAGCACTACACCTTTCAACAGTGGCAGAATTAGTAAAGGGGCTATAAGGGGATGCGGGGCACGTATTACCCCCTGGAAATGATTTTTTTAGGGGAGAAAGAATGGGGGAAATCTCCAAAAAGGAAAGTAAGGTAAAATTAAGCAACGCGAAAAGAAGACCATGCCACGGTAATACCTACACACTCCCCATGCACTCGAGAGAGTCAATTGTTTTCTCGTATTTCATCCACCTCGTGAGACCATTGCCTTTTATTTAAACAAAACAGTGCCCCCTCAATTTCTGAATTTACATTGCGCCTCTCACCAAACATGTACCCATTAAAAGTTAAATACGGCTTCTTGTCAACATGTATATACCCTTATGAAATTCATTTTATTTACTGCTTTCATAGTTACAATATTTATCATAATAGCATCAAATTAATGTTTAGTCAGGTTCAGTCACCATTTTACATTACAATTAATCTATTTAATTTTTGTTGTAATCATTATTATTTTTTGTTGTTGCTTGCTCGCTTGTCAGAGATTGTTAGATATTGTGCCCCCTTAGCAAAGTTCTATAGAGGTGGAAAGAAGACACCAAAACGAAGCGCTTTTTGTGAGGAGATAATGAGTGGTGTCTAATTACATGGTAATGCCCTTTTGATTCTGTGACTCATCTTGTTTCCTCACTGCGGTTATGACTTTTCTTCATCACCAGATGGTACTGGGATCTATTCATGGTTTTCCTCCTGCTCATTACCCTCGTCCTTCTCCCCGTCAACGTCGCTTTCTTCAGCGACGACATCACCATGTACTGGATCATCATTAACTGCTTCTCCGACACCCTGTTCATGATCGACATCACACTCAACTTTTTCACCGGGGTCGTGGAGAACGCGGAGGACACGGTAAGTAAACGACGACGACGATAATGTGAAGCTGATATGAGATTGATAATGATGATGAATATAATTTGATCGTGATGACGATGATGATGATGCTTGTGATGACGGCGACGATGTTATGGTGATGGGAGGATGATGATGATGACGCCGATGATGTGATATTGATGGGAATATGATGATGACGACGAAAATGGTTATGATCGAGGCCGAGGATGGTGAATAACGTGATGATGATGATCATAAAAGATATTAATTATGATGATGAAAAGGATGATGATAATGGTGATGATGATGATGATAATGATGATGTTGGTGTTGGTGCTGTTGGCGGACTCTTACAAACCCCCTTTTCCCCCTCTCTCTCTTTCTCTCTCCCTCTCTCTCTCATCCTCTCTCTCTCTCTCTCTCTCTCTCTCACCCTCACCCTCTCTCTCTCTATTTCTCCCTCTTATCTTGTTTCCCCTTTTTCTTCTCCAGGTGACTCTGGACCGATCAAAGATAATATTCAGCTATCTTCGGGGTTGGTTTTTCCTCGATTTAATATCATCATTCCCTTTCGACTACATCTACCTGTTCCTTGGAAACGTAGACTTTACATCACATACTGCACTCGCTCTAAGAATTCTCAGGTATTAAATGTATTTTTTTTAAATTCACAATAGGCAATAGCAATCACCAAACGTTATATGAAGTCATCATTTTTATGTAGGAATGAGATTCACCCGCACAAAGTTCAACCTTCTCCTTTTACATTTTTTTCTCACTTGGCAAAGACCATTTTTTAATCAATCCAGACAATATGATTGTGTATCGATTGTGGTTCTGAAAAGAGTCTCTAACTTACAATAATCTTAGTATTACAGGATGGCGCCCTGCCGCTCGCTGACTTTTTTCTTTCGAGTCTTGCGCATCTTTTAAAATATTTTTTTTGAAAATCGGACGTACAGTTACAAAGTCATGTGACCTTTTGTCTCTGCATGTCAGCCCGAAAATCGCTAATTTTCGTGATTTGTGTACCACTACAAAACATATGGAAATGTCATTTTTCCTAAAAAGAGTTAAAACATTGGTTATTGGGTCTTGTTTAAAGTTTAGGTGTTTGTTTTGGGAGTCAAAATAGTTGAATAGTTGAATAAAATACATAAGTTAAAAAACAATGAAATAGGGTAGGTGTGGGGAATTGGAGGCCCTTAAGCACATTTGCATAATTTACATAAACATGAAAAATGTTGCACATACAGAAAGTTTTGTATTCTCTTCAGTAACTTCTTTTCTTTATTCGGTAACAAAATTGTGGTCATGATGTAACTGATTAATAAGATAACAATGATTAATGACGTCATCACCAAAGGTCTCTCATTACCTACATGTGTAAGTAATAAGGGACAGTTACAAATCAAGACATTTGAAATACAATTTGAATGAAAATGGGATTGTTACAGTTAGTTCAAACACTTTTTGAAAGAGATACATGCAGCCAATGAACTTACTGTAATTTTGAAACGATTTTAAAACAATGTGGCCCAAAATATTTCTGTAGTTTTTTGTTTACAGTAATAAAGGTGCTTTAAATTATGTTTAAATACTTTCAGAATAATGTTCTGGCAATGTGACTTTTACATTGATCAAACTCGCATCATAGAAACAACTTCTTAAAATGAAGGGCATTGAAATTAGAATGGTGACACGAACAACCAAATATGTTTCATGATAGTGCCTTTCAACATGAAATGAACAACTGGGGGAAAGTAGGCCCATATCGGTTTCCCATTCTGTATAGTGATTTTTTTATTTGTTGTACTTTCATGCAACTAAAAGTGTCAATGTTTTTTGGCCTTGGCATGGTCAATCTTCTTTTTTTCTAACAATGTGACTTTTAAATTGATAACACTAACATCATTAAACATTAAAACTAGTCATCTTAATATGAAATGCATTGATTTGAGAATGACACCATGATGGAATTAAAAAAAAAATGCTTGCAGAATACTATCCTGGCAACGTGACTTTCACATTGCTCACATCATTAAAACAACTTTAAAACTTTAAAAACTTAAAACAACTTTCTTCAGTCCCAGTAGATTTGACTTCTAGGCAGAGTGTATTTCCAATTTCTGTAGTAATTATTTATTCATCAATTTTATGCAAATGTTGTTGTTTTCCCTTTATTCACAACAAACGACCCCCATCTTGGACCTGGTGTCCCCCATTGCCTACACACATTTCTGATCAGACACCATTCATAATGTGCATTGCAACACCCATTCACAACACACAATGGCCATAAGTTTTCTGCGATGGTTGGCACACTTCATAAACTTCCTTTTAAAACTGCTTTTTAAGAGCCACCCCTAAATATCTGCATACACCACAACATTCAGTGAAAATTGTGTTTTTATATCAGGGCAAAATTTTACGATCAAAATTGCTTATAACTTGGTCAATTTTGCCAATTTTCTCGAAGTAAGAACGAATTATAGTCTTCGATAGTAGTGTTGTTAAAGGCCACATATGGCGCTATAGCAATATTGGAGCCAACACGGACAGACAGTGATGGGTTCAAGCTTGGTGGTCTCCAATTCCCTACACCTACCCTACATAAAAAATTATCAAAACAACAGATAACATAAGGAATAACCTAGCTCTTCCAAATTTTTTTGTCGTATAATTGTTTCAAAATGGTCTAACGAATATATGTAGTGAAAAAGAATGCTTAAATATAAAGAATATATGATTTATGGGTAAAAAGGTGAATTTTATGACCTTGTTTGCATAAATTACCCTAAATATGCAAATAGTGAATTTTTCACAAAAATTACATTTACCATAGTATTTTATACACTTCACTTGACATGCGTGCAAATTTTCGCGGCGATCGATCTTAGGGGGGCATAATGCCCCCCGGCCGTATTAAGACCTCAAATAGCCCGGCCTCTTTAGGGTTAAGAAACAAACATTCGGTGCAGTACATAAAAAAGAAGCATCATATTCTTATACAAAAGACTTGTAAACATAATGTCTGAATATGAACAACTATGACATAGTAATTTTTTTTTTTAATGTTTTTATTGTTATTTCTGAAAAATTAACAGAGTAAAAGCAACAATATAATATATAATATCATCTTAAAACTACAAAACAGGCACCCGCTCATGCACCCATATACATGCACACACACACACACACACATCCACGCACACACACACACACACACACACACACTCACATACTTTCCCAGGGGGCAAGTTTACATTACAAAAAGTCAATGAAGATGCTAAGGACAACAGAGCTTTGCAAGACTACTACAACATTTCAGTTAAACTTGATAGACCATTTCTTAAAATGGACATGTAACTTATTTTTCTTTTGGGCAATTTTATATTCTATTTTTTGTTTGAACTTTACCATTGAAACAAAAGCTTCGAAAATAAGTTCTTTTCCCTGAAACCTACAGGAGTAAATGTAATATATTAAACATAAACAGAGAAAATTTATACAAGAGGCGTGTTTGTCCCTTGCCTGTATCCCAAACAAATAATTAAATTTTGACAGAGTCAGATTATAATTGTGATCAGTGCCAGTGTTAATTTTATCCACCAATTTTTCCCACAGTGGTACAACTTTTCTACAGTCACAAAAGAAGTGATCTAAAGTTTCTGGAAAATCTGAACAAAAATAACAATTAGCAGACTCATTTCTCCCAATCTTGAACAAAAATGCATTAAAACCAATAACATTATGGAAAATTTTGAAATAAAAACTCCTTAACTGAGTCTCAATTGTGCAACAAAAGTTACTCGTATGAATATTCGACCAATCCTTCTCTTTGGGTTGATGGCCAAAGAGTTCCTTCCATTTACTCTCCCTTTTGGCATTAGTACATCTGTATTTCTTTAGCAGAATATTGTATGTATACTTAGACATTTTCTTTTGACTTAATAGATCTTTAAAAATTCGATTAAATATATTCTCATCCACATTAAGAGAATTATCAAACCACTATGACAAAGTAAATTCATAACTAAGTTATGTAATAATTATGAGAAAGAGAAAAAGAAAAACTTATTTTGTAAAGGCCAAGTAAGTCCATTATAAAAACTACTCTCATTGAGGATTAAATGTTTGTAATCAATTTAAATTCAATTATACATTTGAAATATGATAATCTGTCCAGAGCCAGAAGGGCATTTAATTCTGTGTTAATCCCTTTTGGCTCTCAACAGCCGGCTTTGCGATCGCTCATAATCGAAACAACGTCTTTATTGCATCATGAATTCATGATACCCATAAAGCAACAAATTTTCTCGGAAAAGTTAAGCAACAGGGTTCCTGTATTTGGTGAAATGAAGAAAAAAAATTGTTGTTCAATATTATGAGGAAGAAAGATATATTTATGATTTATCTGGTATTGTATAGAACGTGTGTTACTAAGTGGCAGTCACTTTAATTTTTGTTTAGATGGGGGGGGGGAATCACTTTGTAACCAAGTGAGTCAAACATATGTAACTTTATGATTGTTTCTTTGTTACTTTGACTTTATCCAATAAAGTAGCTAAATATATATATCTTTTTTATGATATCTATTTTCTCTCAGATTGACCAAGGTTCTCAGTCTGTTGCGATTGCTACGACTGTCCAGGCTCTTGAGGTATATACATCGTCTTGAAGAGGTATGAATATAGTAACTCACGAAAAACAAGGGCCTCCCTAAAAGGGGGGTGTGGCATCCCTTCCTTTCCCCTCCTCTATTCCCCTCCTCTATTCAAAATTTCTATCGGCAAAACTCAAATCATCATTGGAACTTTGTGTGTGATTTTGAACTTTGCTTGTTGATGACAGAATTAAAGTACAAGTCCACTCCACTGAAAAGTTGAGCTGATTAGATAGACAAAAATCTAAAAAGCCCAAATATAACTTGGTTTTGGAAAATGATGCTCAGATTTATTTTTAATAATTTTTTGTAATGAGCAAAAAACAAGTTA
The DNA here is from genome assembly GCA_037976565.1 of Mesocentrotus franciscanus. Taxonomy (NCBI): domain Eukaryota; kingdom Metazoa; phylum Echinodermata; class Echinoidea; order Camarodonta; family Strongylocentrotidae; genus Mesocentrotus; species Mesocentrotus franciscanus. Next base: position 24,844,896 of record CP137683.1, on the reverse strand, counting down.
ATGATCGAGTCGGTTGTGACGTAGGGTCCTCAACACAGATTCGTAATGTAACCAAATTTAATGCATACGTCTTTGTGAAGTGCCTCGATACAAACTATTTCATTCACCTGATAAGAATAATGAAACACTATTATTCTTATCAGGTGAATGAAATAGTTTGTATAGAGGCACTTCACAAAGACGTATGCATTAAATTTGGTTACATTACGAAAATAGCCTATTGTCAGAATGTATACCGCTGGCACTTTCGTTGTGAGGAGCATACGTCACATCCGTACAGCAATATAAATGTTTTGCTCGAAATACCCGAAACAAAAATCGCTCTTAAAAATCACCTGATTGAAGTACGCCCGTGATATTTGGCAGTTTTAACCTTTGATTTATTTACAACATGTTATAATTTTTGAAAATCGGAGTGGACTTGGGCTTTAAGGTCCTTGTTTTGCGCACAGGCTTTGGCATATGCCACAGAGGGGATTTCGGAATCTGACAGAGAAGGCTCTCGCTGAAAATTCAAATTTGATTATGCCATGGTCTGCATATAATACCATGCATCCACAAGACTAAATATGTTTTGGATTTATTATGTTCGTTATAATTATATGTAGAAAAAAAGATAATAAAATAAAACAAGTACTAGTATGCCACAGATGTGATTTCGGAATCTGACAGAGAAGGTTCTTGCATATTCGATGTACAATCCATGTAAAAAAAACTATGCACCCATAATATTATATGTTATGGTTTAATTTTGTTTGTTATATATTCATAAACATCTATATATTTGTGTAAATGCAAATAACTTAATATTTAAATCTATGTAAACGTACATTATGTATTGAATGAAAATATATTTTTCCTTCAGAAAGACAAAATTAATAGGCCTACCTCTTTTTTTTTCCTTCTTATTTTACAACAGCTATTGAATGTCGAGACAGCAGTGATACGGATTGTTCATTTAGTCTTTGTCATGTTGCTTCTGATGCACTGGAACGGTTGTATCCAGTTCCTGGTCCCGTTCTTCCAGAACTTTCCACCGGACTGCTGGGTGGTCATCAACGGTCTTGAGGTAAGGACCAAGAACTTGTAAGTTGGTCTAATTAGAGGTCTACTCTCTGGTCCGTCAAAGCGCAAGTCCAAGAAATATTGTTAACTTGGGTGCCATATGTTACCTATTTAGGAGGCTCAGCAGTAGAGCTTGATGTTCTTCTGATCCAAGCTCTGTCACGGTATCAACATAATACACTTATCAAGTATAATGTAATGGTAATGGCGTCATCTGAAGCAGAGCACAATGCAATGGACAAGATGTATCCGAACTAACCCATACAGTTCAGAGTTTTCTTATTTTTCTAAATTAATCAGTTTTTCTTCCTCAAGTTGGCAACAGTGAATTTTATTTTCCACTCCTTCATAGTTTGAATAAAACGAAAATGTTTATTAAATGAACCAATGTTAAAGAAAATTGCAAAATATAACCGAAAAATTGCCAATTTGTATGCAAAGATAGTGATTTTATGATTTACTCTGCGTTGCCAATTTAGAGGCTTTCAGAATCAGTTACAATTAAATCGCTCTCATTCGAGAACACGCAACGCTCTACATTGAAAATAAACAATTGTTGTTGTTGCTGTTGTCGTTGTAATTTTGCTCCATCTGCTCATGTATAATGTGCAATTATTCCTTGCATTATGGATCAAAATATAATGCGAAAACGTTACTAAAAGGATACACTGTGCTGCTGTGGGTTAAGTGGCTGAACCCAAACTATAGTCAAGAGTGTTTAGCGTCCGATATTAGTTGTTGTCAGAAGTTATTTGAAGAACATCAGAATTAGCATGTAACCAACATGGTGTCAGGAGTGGGATACGTTAGACATTTTCCTGTAGGCGATAATATATCATCTGTTTAGAGCCAGAGGGATATTAACTCTGTGTTAAAGTATATGAGGTAACGCCCATCTGGCTCTAAACAGACGGTAAACGGGACAAAATACATTAGGCTTGCTCGTAGCGAGCCAGATTCGATCCCGAGTTCCGTCTTTCAGATGGTGACGTAAATGTCCGTTGCATACAAGGCGTTATTTTGATTGCGTTATCACCTGAGTTAACCAAGCCTGTAAGGCAGACAGCTCTTACGCTAATATTTCAACACACTTTTCATTTGCAGTAATGGGGGTGCTTTCATTCTCTCAGGTCTTGTCAAATGCCGCGCTAGTCGCTGACGGAGTCATACATTAGCGTAAAATAACGCAGTCATTACGTAGGCGTAAAATGACGCCTCGTTTGCAACAAGCAGTACGTAGATCGGTCTTAATGATCGCGAAGAAATCGTCGCCGGGGAGTTTATTGCACTCTATTTAGATGATTTTGTTGATTTGGTGATACCACATTTCATTTTTTCAAGGTTTTACACTTTTTATTACATTGGTAAGACTCTAAACTGAAGAGAAAAAAAATATTAAACAAAACAAAAAATGCCAAAGGTTTTCTCATTTTACTGCATTTCAAGGTAAAGTTGAATTTGTATGTCAATATGATGGCTCTATGTACACGTAAATACTTTTTTTTTATTTTTTATTTGAAGTTTTATTTGATTGTTGTCTTTCACGTGACCAGAACGCAGGCAAGCTTGAGCAGTACTCCTGGTCTTTCTTCAAGGCCATCTGCCACATGATTAGTATCGGGTTTGGTCGCTTCCCGCCCATGAATGTGACGGAGATGTGGATGACCACGTTCAGCATCATGCTAGGAGCAACATTCTACGCCCTCTTCATCGGTACCATGTCCACGCTCCTCCTCGCGGTCGACGCCTCGGGAAGGCTCTACAATGAGAGGGTGGGTCCTTATAATTACATTGAGATGGTTTTCGTATACGATGTCGATGACGTCGATTAGATTGAGATTTTTACTCTTTGGTTGTCGTATTCGATATCGATTTGGCTGTCAAGCTTGACATCGACTTGATGCCGATTAAGTTGTCCAAATTTACGTTGATTCGGTTGTCGCATTTTCTTTGTTTTGCGTTATGATCACTTTTATTTCGTTTATTTCATTGTTAACAAATTAAAGGCGTAACAAGCTCATCCAGTCATCGTTTGCTCACAAAACCCTTTCCGAAAATATCAAGATTTTCTCATGATTACTTACTCCAATATGTTACCCAAAAAAGCTTTGGTGTCCACTTTTTAAAATAATACTTTCACCTGTGAATGCGCCGTTGGTGCATAAAATGAATATGATTAGAAAATGTTTATGAGGGCAGCGTCTCACGAAACTGGGACGGTTCCAATTGGACATCACATATGGACGTCTGCAAGCTCAGACTTATGACGGTTTCGCGAGACGCTACCCGGGATTCAGTGGGTTTTACAATTTGGTACAAAATACCTCCATACTTATGTGCTTATGTGCAGATTTTGTGTTCAAACTGATTTTTAATAATTCTACCAATTAACAGCTGAACATTGTAATTAACCATAATGTCATTCATCCTCTTTGCAGTTAAATCAAGTGAAGGAATATCTCCGATATCGCAAGGTTCCTATGAAGACTCAGCGTCGGGTATTGAGTTACTACGAACACAGATATCAAAGAAAATACTTTAATGAGAAGACAATCCTCGGGGAACAATCTCATCCAATTAGAAGGGTAAGAAATTATTGATTGACTAATTAATTGATAGGTAGACGGATTGATTGATTGATTGACTTACTGATTGGTTGGTTGGTTGGTTGAAGACTCAGCGTCGAGTCTTGAGTTACTACGAACACAGATACCAAAGAAAATACTTTAATGAGAAAACAATCCTTATGAAACAATCACATACAATTAGAAGGATATGACCTGATTAATTGATGTAATGAATGACTGATTGCTTGTTCATTTATTTTGGTTGGCTAATTGATTGTTTGATTGTTTTATTGATTAATTGGTTGATAATTGATTGATTTGTATTGACTAATTGATCGATTGATATATTTTTTTATCATTAATTGATTTGGATTGATCGATTTATCGACTGATTGGTTCAATGGTTGATTAATTGATTCACAAAGCAACATAATTAACATTTCCTTTCCGGCAAGCTAAAACTGAAGTGGATTTCTTTCAAGCTTATCAGTTTCTCTAGAATCAATGAAATCTATATTTCATATACATCTGAATGATGACGCGGTAGTATCGTTTTTTTTAATCTGAACGTTTAAATATGCTTGTACGTGGAGATCACCGAGTCGCTTTAAATGGTAGATTGACATCAATTTCTTATCAGAATATGATGAGTGAGAGTCACGGAAAGGAATCAGCATCTGAAAATACAATGTCCTTCCATTGCCATTTTGATTCGATTTATTTTCTGCACTTTTCCACATACATATATTGATGATTATTGATGATTATTCATTTTTGGGGGGTTTCTTCATTAAATTTACAATTACCATTAACCCCCACCCTCCCTGTATGATTGCTGGTGTTTGCTGGTGTAGTGTGTTACTAGGATTACCTAGTTAATCTGTATAATTTTGTATTTTGTTATCGCTATTGTTTACACCATGTATTTTTCCCTTTACTGGGAACTACTCTGTACAAGTTTTTATAATTTTTTTTTGTAGTTTCCGTTTTTTCTCTTACTGTGTATATTTGCCATTTTGTATATACTATAATATTGTTTTTATGCTTGAGAAGAATGAATAAATTGAACATACAATAGCTGAATAACAAAGAACATGTAAACGTTAGGTATGATACAAATATGCAAACAATAATAACTTCATGCCAAAATGTGATTTACATAATATATACATATAACAACGAACTTAATATTTCTATAATATATTATTATGAATTTAAAGTATTATCCTATAGCTATCTGTGGAAAAGTGCCGGAGACCCCCATCATAAGCAACACTTCACTAGGATATTACTCGATTCCGAATCATATTTATATCAAATTTTCCTCCTTTTGACGATCCTCATAATACAGGAGATACTACAGCACCACTTCAACAACTTCATAACAAAGGTCAACTTCCTCAACGAGGCTGACCCCGACTTCGCTTATGACGTCATCGAGAAGCTGAGCTTCGAAGTGTTCCTTGAAGGTGACGTCATAATCAAGGCGGGTAGCTTGGGCGGGGCCATGTACTTCATCGAGCACGGCACGGTGGAAGTACTTGTGGATGACCGCGTGGTCAACCGTCTTAGCGATGGGGATCATTTCGGCGGTAAGGAATAATTGCTCTGTTTCATCTCTATCTCTGTCATAGTTCCAGTACCCTTTTTTTATAGTTATTTGATCTATTTGTTTAGACTAAACATTGACCAATTTATATTCATTTTCGTCAATATATGTACAGGCACATTTTCACGAGGGGGAGGGGGCTGACACCTCTTACCCGAGTATCAAACAATTTTATTTCGTCATTGAAATATACTACATTGTAGGTATGGAAAACAATACAAATTCGGGAAACTCCCGCTGCTCGAAGTTTCAGTCACCGGAATACATGTCATGTACGATATTTCCTTAAAATTCTCGGGGGGGGGTGCTGCAGGATGTCCGCCGGCCACATCATGATTGCATAAATATTAGTTATTTCAAAAGTCTCAGGGCCTTCAGCACCCCATTACACGCCCTGTACGCTCATTACTATAATCGTAGATATGCCATTCTATCTCCGGAGTCATGTTTAAAAAGAAATTGGGCGCTAACCTATTCATTTATCTTGCTCGTGTTTGCTTCATCCGTTGTATCATCATTGCAGAGATCTCACTGTTGATTGACGAGCGCCGAGTCGCATCCATCATCGCAGCCACAACGTGTGATGTATTCTGTCTCTGTAGAGAAGACTTTAACAAAGGTGAGACAGGGGCCCCGAAACACAAAAACTGCAATGAATCGCAAAACGACAATGGCCAATCAAGATCTTAATTGCATTCACATATTTTTCAAACGGCTGACCATTAACCAATCAGAATTGTCGTTTCATATTAGCAATAGATTGTAAACCTTTGTGATACGGGGCCCAGGAGCGGGGCCCAGGAGCAGGGACCAAAGGGTCGTACCTCTTACCCTAATCACACCAAAGAGACCGACACCCGACCAAGAACAGACCTATGAATGGCCAAACCGACGCCAGATCGAACGAAAATTGGCAAACTTTTGCCGTTCGAGGCAGTGCAGTGTGCTCAGTTTAATGTCAGTCTGTGTCGGTCTCAACAGTGTGATTGGGGTATCATAATGATTAAGCCCACTTTTCACCTCACCTTACAAGTGGCACCGAATCAGTGACAATAATAATTATGGTGATGATAATAGCGGTCATAATGATGATGAAAATGATGGACGAAGAGGAGGAGGATGATATTAATGATGATGGTGACTAAGATGCTGAAGATGATAATGATGATTATGAAAAAACAACGATGATGATGTTGATGATTATGACAATAATAATAATAATAATAATAATAATAATAATAATAACAATAATAACAATGAAAATGATGATGATGGTGGTGGATATGGTAGTGGTGGTGATGATCATAGTAATATCGACATCAACCTGCTCCTTCACATTTGCATTCGGTACCCTTGTTTGTTCATGTAGATACCATTTTGAGGAAGATTCACCAAAGATCCTAACAGGTTTTGTTCACGTGCTCATTTTGATTTTTTTTCTTCTACCTCTTAATCTTGTTTAGTTTTGAAAGACTACCCCGAGATGGGAGCTCGTATGGCTGAGATCGCCCAAGAACGTCTCAACACCATCGATTCCTCACTCGATACGGTCGATGAAGAGGCAGGGTGAGTGCTTTAAAGAGAGAAGTCTACACTGATATTAAAACAGTTTGCATGTAACCAGATACAGAGAGATAAACTGATGAATAAAGGTACAGTTAACAACTAAATTATTCATACCCTTACCAAGTTTGGTAATTATTTATGTATGTGAAAAATCGATTTGTCCCAATTTATGTTTCTTGAGAATGTGACATATTAAAGCTTACATCTAAAAGTATTCAACAATGGCCCTAATTCAACCAGTCCACCTTTCATTCTTGAGTTATGAAAAACACAAAAGACATAAAATTTACAAGGGGTAAGAATTTAGTAGTTAACTGTACACGTAGTTGTTATCAATGCAACCCACATTGGCCAATCGGTTTTTCCCTTACGAGCTGCAGCTCTCTTGTTTTTCTTACAAAGAAGTATTTTTGAACAAAATTACAAATTTCTTGAAAAAGGATTATATCTCAGTTTATGGGTAGAGGTACTTAGAAATACAAAGAAGTATATTTGAACAAAATAACCCATTTTCTTGAAAAGAGATTATATATCATTTTATGGATAGAGATACTTAGAAAATATATGTAAAATAATATATCTAAATTGCAAGTAAGAGAATCAGTGGTGAATCCACGAGGCATGCCCCCCTCTCTCCTTTTCTCTATCTCTTTCTCTCTCTCTCTTCCTTCCTTCCCCCTTTTCTCTCTCTTACTCACCCTCCGTCCTTTTTTTTCTCTCTCCCTTCCTTCCCCCTCTATCTCCATCTCTCTCTCTGCCTTCCTTCCAACTTTTCTCTCCGTCTCTCTCTCACTCACCCTTCCTCCCTCCTTTTCTGTCTCTCCCTTCCTTCCCCCTTTTCCCCTGTCTCTCTCCCTTCCTTCCCCCTTTTCCCCCTGTCTCTCCCTTCCTTTCCCCTTTTCTCTCCATCTCTCTCTCCCTTCCTTCCCCCTTTTCCCCTGTCTCTCTCTCTCTCTTCCTTCTTTCCCCCTTTTCTCTGTCTCTCTCTCTCACTCAATCTCTGTTTTCTTTTTACAGAGATGAAGAAGCAGAAGAAGCAGTAAACAACAACAACAATCATCCTGCTAAGAACGATAAGAAAGCCAAGAAGAATGATTCTGCCACCCTTCAGAAGAAAGATAATAAACAAAAGATTAATGACTGGCTCAAAGAGAACTTCGCCCAGAGACTCTAAAAACATTTTTTCATGGCCCCATAACATTTTCATGGTCCCATAGTTATTGTGCTCTTTAAAAATTGACAGATAACAGCGTTTCACATCTTGAATTACTGGCTTTGGTGATGAAAAGATGACAAGGTGACCAAAAAAAAAGAGGGAGTTTACAAAAAAGAACTTCCCAAATATATAAGTCATCAAATATGGCATCCTATGGGCGTTATAATTGGAGAAGTTTTGAGCACTGTTCTATTCAAATGAGAAGATAGTTTCATTGCATTGGAAAATGATCGTAATATTCAGCTAATTAAGAACAGAAATGATGCGCATTATCGTATCCAGCAATAACTACCATCACATTTAATGCATTATGTCTTGATTTAAAGGCCGACATTAGAATGAAGAATACGGAACAATGCAAAATCAGTTTTCATCAAGAAACTTTTATTACATTCAGTGCCACAATCCGATATATTTCTTTATGGATGCGCAAATGGGAACAGTATCCTCTCAGACAATCCAATTCATACTTTTTTTTTAACTTCATCATAATGATGAAAATTTGTGTATTTTCTATGACATCACAGAGAGAGCGAAATGATGTATCAGCTCACTGCAAAGTTGTAAGACTTTTCTTTTTGTACAATTAACTCTGTATTTACACAAGTTTCAAACAATCCCCGACTAATATGTAATTTGATTGAAAGTTTAAGATTATGGAGGAAAGATTTGTACTGTATTGATTGCGAGAATGAAATCAATAAATGTTGATGAAACGCAATCTCTCAATCTTGCCAAGCATTTTTAATGACGTGTTTGCGTGAAATTCCTTCTTCCTTCAGTAATGATACATGTAATATGGTTTACCTATTTTATGAGTTTTATATTTCTTTTCACATTCTAGGATTTTGTAAGTGCTATGATAATTTTTGTTTTTAACGCTCCTATATAATCGATCTATCGTATTTATTATGATCATTGTCTAACATCAACAATAAATATATCACAATTCTTTCCATGTAAGATACATTACTTGTATGTCAGAAATCAAGCTCGACTTTTGAAGGGATATTCTCGTTCAATAAATCACACAAAATGACTACTTGCAAGAGATTTAATCTGTACTGCACTTATTTTTCTACCCGTCGACAGAATAACGATTAATTATGTTGGTTTGGCCTTCCACAGCTTATGAAAAAGGGCTATTGGGGCTAGCAACGAGAAGTTTTGAAGGGTTTCAAGAATGTCAAGGAATGAACTAGCAGGGAGTTATCCATTTTTCTCATGATTTCAAGGGGGGAAAAGGGTGTTCATTGGCATCACATTGGGACCTGTTTCATAAGTATGATCACAATACCATACAAATCTGACACTTTTGGAAACATGAAATTTTCAAGAAATGCAAACATTTTGCATCTGTTTCCATTTTTATGCTCAATGAAACTTCCGCAAATCTGGACCAGATGCACGTTTGCGAAAGTTTCTTGCAAGCGAACATTTTTCGGTTCTTCCCAAAAATGTTGCAGGTAACTCCTTGAACTCCACTAACAACCAGTAGTTGACATAGATTGGGCTCTGCTTCTTACTCCATCCTCGTAAACATCCATTCAATAACAACTTCTCTGTACATACATGTTGCATTATAAATATCACATTTTCCGATGAAGGGCGCTACTTCTGCTGCGCATGTGCCGCGGCCTGCACACACTTGGCCATCGTCTGGGAAGCCCTGCTGATGGAGTCGGTCATGTAGAACTTATCGAGGGTGGTTTGCTTCACTTGCAGCGCCTGCTCGGATAGTTTGGTGCTCACAGTCTGTGGGAACAAAGAGGAACAAAAGAATCAATAGGTGGGACTATGATTGCTGGGCTTAGCTAAAAGAATCCATATGTAAAACTAGATGGAACTTTGACTGCGCGCAGTTGAAAATGATGCCTCCGCCATAGAGCAATTTTACAAACCTAAATGGAAGCAATTTTTTAAATTCAAGTTTGATTGTAATCCATCTGTTGGTTCTAATGATAATGCGTCCACAAGCTATTTATAGGCATACATAATGAGCCCCATGACCTTTGACCCTAAAATCTAATCAGTTCATTGGCTCTGCAAGATATACATGTCTTGGGTTTGATGGTAATCTGTCTATCAGTTCACATGAAAATGCGATCACAAGCTATTTTTGCATACATAATGAGCCCTGTGACCTTTCACCTTGCGACCCCAAATCTAATCATTTCATTAGCTTTGCAAGATACACACATGACCAGAGCTGCCAACCTGTAACTTTCAAAAAACATATTATTCAGCTTGAAAAACCATATTTTCAGGTGAAAAAACATATTTTGCCTATTTTATGTTTTTCGTTATTTTCCCTATAAAATGCTATTGCAACTATGTTTCTTTGAATAAAAACGCATTCAATGCCAGAAAGTTGTTTCGTGTGAATGAATTTATTCTTCATTACATGTACTACTAGACCGAAAATTTCTGCCTCTGATTTGGGTAGGGCTCTTTCTTTAGAGACAGAAGCCGACCATAGGCTCTGTGCAAACTGGTGGAGATCTGGCCAAAATTCGGCCAAACTTTTGGACTAAAATTTCACTTTAGCGATTCATATCCGATGCATTTATTTTGAAAATTAGTTCTAGGCTAATATACATCGGTTCACTTACCAGATTGACTGTATGATGCATTTAAGGGTCTTTTTCCCGGCGCCGAAATGAAGTCCGCTCCGTGTTGAAATTGTTACTGCGCATGCGCTGCAAAAATTTCAACACGGAGCGGAGTTCAATTTCGACGAAGAAAACCGGGGGAAAAGACCATTAAATGCATCATACAGTCAATCTGGTAAGTGGAACCGATGTATATTAGCCTAGAACTAATTTTCAAAAATAAATGCATCGGATATGAATCCGCTAAAGTGAAATTTTAGTCCAAAAGTTTGGCCGAATTTGGTGGCCAGATCCGTTCCACCGAGTTTGCACAGGAGCGCCTATGGTCGGCTTCTGTCTCTAAAGAGAGGAGCCGACCCTACCCAAATCAGAGGCTAACGAACGAAAGAGACAGAAATTTTCGGTCTATACATGTACATGTAGTGCAGGGACACATTCATCATCATATGACATGGAAAATCAAAACTTGCCAGTTTTTGTCATGTGGAAGGAAGCTGGATAAATTAAAAGTTTCTTGTGTTAATGATGCAAAGAAAAGGTCCTTTCAGCCTTCAATATAATCCATGATATCAATATACAGCCAAATCAAATCTGTTCGTTCATGCTGCTGATCTCCGTACATCAACGTAAAATCAACAACTTCGAACAACGTGTGTACGTACACACACACACAGCAGCATCTACTAACACGTGCATGCAGCGCTATACACAGCGACCATTGACACGGGCGAGTGCGCGAATACATTCATGCATGTACTGTACGGTGGGCATCCCTTGCAATCGCCTGAATTTGTTTGTGCGTGCGCCCGCGCAAGCTGTACGAATTGCTCACACAACCCAATAGCACAACAATGCATACGCTTGTTCTCACAGCCAACCACGTTCGCACAGCCATACTCAAAACTTTAAAAAAACGTATTTTAGCACAGAAAAACGTACAAACGTATTTTACCCCCAAAAAACGTATTAATACGTTAAAAACGTACTACTTGGCAGCTCTGCATGACCCAAGTTTGGCGGTAATCCATCATTCGGTTCTTGAGATAACGGGATCACGAGAACGGGACGTACGGACGGACAACCAGAAAACATAATGCCTTATCAACATTATATAAATACTAGCAAATTTTTCATGAGATGGTGAGGGTGTTATCTTATCTGCCCCCAATATCTTGTAGGATTTTGTTTCCCTAGAAAAATTGCCCCAAAATACTTTTATCAGGAAAATTCTGAAAATTTATCAAATAACTGGGTCATATTTACACAAATACTGACTAAATGCCCTTTTATTGAGCTTCAACTGAAGTTCAACCCATACGACTTTTTGTTAGTTTAGTGGTGCATGGTTACACATAAGGCAAGAGATTAGCACAAGAAATCCTACCTTGCCCAGGATACTGGACTGTTCAAAGAAGTTAGCCTCCTCCAGGTCTCCATAGCGTACGAGGTTTGGTGAGACATCGGCTAACCTCTGCCTCACTCCATCGATATCATCGTAGCCAAGCTGGTTTCCTGTTACCTGTAAGCATACAATACAAGAGGAATGGAAATTTAGAATATGATTGCAGGGCCCTCAGGGAGCACAGTGTTAATACTGATGAGGCTACGCTGGGTAAAGATATATTATTATTATAATTATCACTATTAATTTCCTTCACACATAGTAGTCGCGTCGTTTAAGCACTCGACTTGAAATTCAAAGGTCATGGGTTCGATCCCCAACACGGCACTAATGTCCTTTGGCAAGGCATTAATCTGCATTTGCCACTCAATACCCAAGAGAGAATGGGGATATGCTAGAAATACTCCCCAGGGAGTGGAGATGGTGCACATTGTGGATGAATGAATCCGATGACTGGGGTAATAATATCTATAAAGCGCTTAGAGACGGTGCTCCGTATAAGCGCTATATAAATCCAGATTATTATTATTATTATTATCCCATAGCTGTGCAGAGTCTCCTTTCAGTGGCATTTGGCATTTCCAATGGAGTACGTTGTGCTGTTCTCGAATAAGGTTGATTGAATTGTAACTCATCATTGAGGTCTCTAAATTGGCAACACATTGTAAAATATAAGATCACTATTTTCATGTACAAATTGGTTGAATATGCAATTTTCTTTCACATTGGTTCATTTAACAAATACTTTCTTTTTTTCGTCGAATTATGGAGTGGAATAAAAAGGTCAATTGTTGCCAATTTGAGGAGGAAAAGCTGATTACTGTAGAAAAAAGGAAACTCTGAAGTCCTATGGGTTGATAAACTACCTCAAAAACATAACGGCAAATGAAAATGACTTCAGCGTCGCGCACTTCACATTTCTGTATCTTATAGCGCACAATAAGTAAGAACACACTGAGTGATTTCAAGTACGGTGTTGGTGTTGGTGTTGGTGTTGAGAGCGTGGAAAGGCTGCTAAACCGAGCTCCAACACCGACGGTCAGTTTAGAAGGACGATACCGATCACGTTATCGATAGCTCAACACCAGCCTCAACGCTGAGTGACGTCACTCTGCAGGCGAAAAGTCTTGCGATAAAAGCATAATCCTTTCAGAAATGCCAATGAATTACATCATATCGAATATCAAATGTAAAGTCATATTAAAAAATGAATAGAGAAAATATAATTTCTCTTGAAAACGTTTATAGCTCCCATGATTTACAGTTGTTTTGACGGGAAAATGGATTTTACCTTGGCTTGATCGTGAGATTCTTGACAGATGCACGCATAGTTACCTGCGGTATACTGCAACACCAACACCAACACCAAACTTGAAATCATGAATTTCCCAATCCCTAGGGGCTGGTGTTGGTGAATGGGAAAATTACATGTAAATCGTCAACACCAACCGCGATACTCGGTTCAGCAGACGACATTCAACACCAGCCCTCAACACAGACTGCCGGAAATGCGTCATATTTTCCGAGGTCAACCTCAACACCAGCATGATTTCAAGTTCGGTGTTGTAGCTGGTGTTGGTGTTCTCACAACACCAACACCAGCTTTCAACACCGTACTTGAAATCACTCACTGAAGAGTCTTTGCTGCACAAAGCTACAAATGATGTTACATGTGTTATCTTGCAGCAGCATCTTATTTAACTTCTGAAAGCATGGGGCAAAAAGTGCATCTTGAATAGTAATGGAATTATGTTGACAGAAATGGTTTCAAAGTAACGATCACTAGAATCACCATGTCATATGGACCCACGGAACTAGCGACTTAAAAAGACGTTGCTCAGTAACTTAAGTCTAAAATAAGTGTAATTATCATTTTAACCCTTTCAGAACAGGATTTATATTTAGGGCTAAATTGATCACATATTGCTCTTCGAAAAGGCAACAATTATATTTTTCTTTTATTGCTACATTGTTAATTGTATTTTCAAATGTAGTGTCTCTAAAAACAAATGGTGTCAAAAAGTTGAAAAATTGCTAATTTTGACAGAAAAACAATGATTTTAAATCTCTCTACATGTTGCCAATTTAAGAATTTCAAATCTTATTTTCCTTTTTTTAATTCCTGGCATCAAACAATATGATCATGAGACAAATATGGATGCAGTGTGTCCACACATTTTTGCCCTGGCATATTTTTTACAAAGTTATTGAGCAGAACCACAAAATGTGGTAGTATTGTTGTGAACGGATTAAAGGAATACATCAAAATTTTATTGATGGTTTATTCTCACCTCTGAGAGAGCTCTGATGATCATCCAGTCCTCACGAGCAAATCCTGGTGGAGACACGGCTAGTCTGATGGTTGGAAGAGATCAAATGGACAGAATGTCAAGATAGGTTACGGCTATACCGAGATCCGATTACGCTGAGAGCTATTTACTCCAATCAGCCACTTTAGATATACTATCTGTCCACCGGCAGATAAAGGTCACTTGTACAAAACTGTAAAACCCATTGAGATGACTGTTGGATATGTGTTCATGAAAGTTATGTTATCATTCATGTATGCACCGGCGGAACATTTTATGATACACAGATGGAAGGATTCTTTTCCAGAGGGCAAATAAAAGGTATTCATGAAGCACCTCCATCACTTTGACAGTGATTATTCTAAAATGCACAAAGTGGGATGTCTCCATGTATAAAAGATCTGTGGATATTTGGATCTCCAAAGTGGCTTATATCAATATCATATCTAGTAAACTGAAATATGCTGATGATGAAAATGTTGATTATGACAAGGAGGAAGAAGAGGAGGAGGAGGAGGAAGAAGAGGAGGAGGAGGAGGAAGAAGAGGAGGAGGAGGAGGAAGAAGAGGATGACTATGATGAGGATTAAGATGATGATAATGATGGTAGTGGTGATAATCACACTGCTTATAATAATGGTGACAGTGATGATGATATTAATAGGAATAGAGATTAACCCCAAGAGGTCAACAAAGTTTACCAACATGTACCACATCTACAATTTCTTGATAAGGTAAAGCTATAAAAAATGTAAGTGTTCTCATTTATCATCTTGCTAGGAACATCATTTCATGGTATCAATTGGTAGCAACAGAAAATTTGGGCCTTTAAAACCACCTATAGCACTTAAAGTGGTAACATGAGGAGGATGGTGATGATAATGATAAAATGACCCCCCCCCCCTCAAAAAAAAAAAAAAAAAAAGACGATAATGGTAATGGTGGGGGGATGATGACAACCAACATATGCCCACCTTGTTTGTTGTGCGCGTCCCTCTGTATTGACGTATGTGGCAGTTTTCTGTGTATGCAGCTCCTGGTAATACAACATCAGCCATGGTAGCTCCTGCATCACCATGATGACCTACAAACAAACAAAAAATTAAAGGAAAAATATAATTACGATAATAATGATGATCATGATGATGAATACCAGCTGTAGCTAACGCTACCAATTAGGGTAAGAACAGCATTCAATGAATTCCTTAATAATAATGTATTTATAAACATTTAGCATTTTCCATATACATGTTCAAATGCGATTTTCCTTCCTACCAGGTACTTCTTCAACACAAGGGTGGAGAGAGGCAAATACAGTTTAATGTAATGTTAAGGACATTAAGGCTGTACTGGGTCTCGAAACCCACTACCTTTCGCATCTCCAGTCAAAAGTTTAAACAACTCAACTACAACACCTCTACAAGAAATCATCTACGAATATCTCTTCATATATTCTAAACAGCCTAAAACTGAGATGTGACAGAGCCAGCAATCAGGCTACAGTGCAAGTAAAAATTTGCATCATCGAGTTATACCGCAGTCACACTACCAGACCGTCTCCCAACTGACTCCAAACCGGCTGATTCATGGCAATTTGCGGTATTGTAATGCTTTATTTGGTCTGGCGTCGGTCTGGTATCAGTCTGGTGTCCGTCTGGTGTAGGTCTCGTTGGTGCGTGTTAGGTGTGCATACCTTGGTAGACGACGAAGCAATCCTGAGGCAGATCGTCCCTCGTGATGGTTCCCTCATCAGCTCCCAGAAGGAACAGGACCTTGGGCTTGGACTCACGGATGTGGTCTACGCCGCCTGGTAGCCAATGTCTAATGCAGCTACTTGACTCGCAACCTGCCAGGAATGCAAATAATACAGAAAATGATTGTAAAATATAATAGCCATTGCTATGTCAGACAAACACCAGCAATGCTTAAAGACAAAGATTGTGAGGTATTTTTTTGGTGAAAACCAGTGTTGCTATTATTTGCAAGGTCTCCTAGGTATGGTAAAATACACAGTCCTGTGCATTATAATGCTTATTCAGCTGGCTGTGATGTCACAAGAGACACAAGATGATCTTGGAGGATTTTTACAGGGCAGTGCTTAGCAGAGATCGGGAGACATTTGGATTGCTTCGACGAAGAATACATGACCATGATGATGAAGTCCCGTAGTGGGGTAGTTCTCCAGAAGTTGGTTGTAGACATGCTATCAACACTAATAGAGTGAAACCTGTACACACGACTGCTCAAGGGAGGTAAAATATGCTGTCTTTATGAGTAGGTAGGTAAATGTGGTCTTTTATCTAACACATGGTCTTTCTATAGAGATGGCTGCTACATCAGGTTTCACTTAACTATTTCTATAAACTCTGAACCTGCTTTGGTCAACCAATGGAACAAACAATGTATTAACCCATCTACTACTCAATTCTCTCATTCCCATAGGCTTCAATACAGGAGCTATCTGGTTCAAGTAGGTAATGTATTAATATCATTTACTCCAAAATAATATTGAAGTATAAGGTTTTGATATATAGTGAATAAAGTGTTAATGGAATAATGTCAAAATTTACAGGTCACTGTGAATTTTAGAGGGTTATTTGCCCCTGGACCCTGAACCCTGAACCCCTTGACCTTAGATCCCTTACTAAAGGAACTTACCCTCTGTAGGACGTTCAGCACCCTCCAATCCTGTGGAGCCTGACTGCTGGCCCTGACAGCTTGGGCGAGGGATGTGACGGCGGCGTGGATGGCAGCGCCATCGGCACGTTGGAAGGCACCGCTACCCACGACGATCATGGGGTTCTTGGCGGCCTTGAGGGTCTTGGAGAAGGGGTGTGTGCCGTCAGCAAGCTGCTTCAGGGCGGCTGTGGAGTCTCCAATATGCTGGAGAGAATGAGGAAAAACCAACATTATTATCAACAGAATTGGAGTAATAAAGACAGTGTACGTGTTGTCTCATTTTGTAACTTTTTCAATAAGACTTTACTTTGTATCCTTTTATAGGTCCATTCAAAGAGTGCAGTTAAGAAAAAGAGAATTGTAACGTCTGAATGTAACATCTGAAATCATCCCACATGACTTGAAGGCATATCCGACACATTACAAAATAGACAGGTTCATATTAAATGCATACCTAGTGCATTTAAGCACAGGAGAACACTATCAAGTAACCTTTGCCAGACAATTGAAAGGTTGCAGTTAAATAAACATGTTACTGAAATGTTCACGAGACTTGAGAGGAAAACATTGTTAAAAGGTAGGAAATAACATTTTCATGAATATATCAAAACAAAAGTACAGGTATAGGGGATGATCACTACCCCCTTCATGGTTGCATTTCAAAGGTCAAATAAGACAGTAAAATTGAGGAAAACAAATAAAAAGGCCCCCAAATTGTAGAGTTGACATTGCCATACCTCATATTCGTAAGTAAGATCCACTTGTTGGCCGATGGATGCCACCTGAAGGTCGTTATGAATCCAACTCTTGCGGATGCGGCGTTGAAGAGCGGCGTAGGGGGGTTTGTTCCCACAAGCAGGATCACGTCTGCTTCCTCTACTCCTGCAATGCTTGTGTTTAGCAGGTAGTTTGAACGCAAATCCGTTCTAGAAACAAACAAAAGTTGAAGGCAACAATTACAATACTAGACTGTATACAGGTCATTCTGAATTATAGATTATGTTATGCATATAAATCCTTTATACACATGGTTGATCAGGTCAACCAAAAACCAATTAAGTTTGGAGGTCCTGTCAGTTTTTATATTAAAATTTATTGAAGATCTTCGATGGGACCTCCAAAAACAAAATAATCTCAAACATGTATCTCTTAAAACGAGTGGAAAAACCATGAAAGGATTATTATTCAACAAAGTCTGTTTCCTTCTTTGCTATTAAACAGACCTAAGGATTATAAAATAAACATACCCTGCAGCGTCCATCGGGAAAATTTCTTCTGTGCATAGTCCTTCAGAGCCAAGTCCATTCAATAGATCTTTGAGTGATACCAATGACTGTTTGAAAGAGAGGAATATCAATAAGAAATAAAGTGAATCATAAATTATAATGTATTCATTCAAAGCCATGTAATTGGGTACACTTGGAGCCAAGTCCATTTGAGAGATCTTTCATCACTTCTCATGCCTATTTGAATGAAAAGAATATGGGAGTGCGTTGAATCAGAAAAACTAATCTATTCATTTAAAGCCATTCAAGTGATCAATCTCAGAGCCAAGTCTATTCAATAGATCTTTCAGTGAAACCAATGCCTGGTTGAAAGATAGGAATATAAAATACAGTGAATCATAAACAGTAATGTATTCTCTTTCCCAGACTTCAATTTTGTCCATTTTAGGGCAAGGTCACTTTGGCTTCTAAATGCGTTTTCATACCTAACCCACGATGATCAGCACCTTGGCAAACACGTTGGCTACCCATGTTGGTTACAAGCGATATATGATGTTAAATTTCCTAACACTACATTGACAACTGATTTGCGTTTGTTTTTTTAGCAGATGTTTCTGCATTTATTGAAAACCAAATACAAATATTCAAACAACCATAATAGTATATAATATAATTGATTTACATAAAATGTGACAACTTAAATGCAAAACACACATAGATATTATTGAAAACTTGAAAGTATGGAAGTAAATGAAAGAATCAATGCAGAGGTCAACTATCATAAGCATGAATGCTTGAGTTGATAGCAGCCGGGGGGGCACATGATGCTGTTATACGAGTAAAAAAGTAGGAGAATGGAGTGTCACATATTAATATAAGGAAAATGAAAATTTCCAGAAAGTTTTACTGCGAATAAGTCGAGTATGTCAAGAAAATCTTACCTCTGCATCTACTAGACCACCAGCAATGGCTGCGATCTGATTTCCTTCAACTTCTGAGAGCTGCAAGAAGATATGGCAAAAAAAATATAGGACTCGCGTCAGTACAAAAGGAATTAACTTGTCCCATCCCCCTTTTTTTTTAAATCTCATTCGTAGTCAGAGTTTGAACTTTGTGTTGGTAGGAGTTGGGATGATATATGCCGGCTATGGATAGAAAATCTGTCATGTACACTTGTTCAACTAATGGCTAATTAATAACCACACTCAATCTTTGCTTGTTTAGTAATCTTTTATTTCTGATAAAGTAAAATTATATATGTTGAGGTAAAGTGCTTTTGAGTCATTACATTACTATGGAATAGACCGGTTTATTAACATCTTCAAATTTTATGCATACTTTTTAAACAAAGGCTGTCTCGACAACCTGAAAGCTTTCCTGAGGCTTGCCTGACAAGCATCAAGTAATGAATGCAGACTGGATTCCAACTATTGTAGTTCATTCATTGATAACAGGTCAATGGAATAAATCATCACTAGGTCCCAAGGAAAAAAAAACATCCATAAATTTGAATATGTTAGTGAACCAGTCTATTGCCTCTGGTACCTAGACAAAGGTCTTTGTTCTACTAATTCAGTTAAACCTGACCCTGGTTTTCAAATCATATTCAATAAAAAGGAAACTCCGACCTCTGACTAAATTTCTTTGTTGAGATGAGGCGATGGCTCAGTGGTAGAGCAGTGGTCTCGTAAGCGGGAGGTCCCGGGTTCGAAACCAAGTCGATGTGCGAGTGCCCTTTGGTAAGGCATTAATCCTCATTACCAAGTCCCTCGGAGAGGACTTACAGCCGCCGGTCCCCTGGTTGATTACTTACAAACATACATATGCTTTCTTAGCAGTCAGTTAATACAAACCAGCCAAACCAACTTTATATGTTACATCCTTTGGTATTTAAATTATGTGTATTTTACTTTCTTCCTTGAATCACTTGATTGTCGTATGCCTACAATTATACAATTTTCACACAACTGCGCCAGGAGTGTCAATTTTGACAGACATGGCGCACTATAAATGTTCACTATTATTTATTATTATTATCCGATTTTATTAACAAAAGCCGAAACTGAGTATCAGGTTTAAATTTTAGTAGTATACGGATCAAAACGTTTACCTGAGCAGCAACTCTGGTGAGTGCCTCTTCCCAGTCTGTGGGTGTGAGGTTGCCTTCTTCGTTCTTCACTAAGGGGACTGTGAGTCTCTGTCTCTTCAGACCATCGTAGGCAAATCGACTCTTGTCTGACAGCCATTCTTCATTGATTTCCTGCAGAATACAAGTGGCATGAATTCTGTTCAGTATCATACTCGAGACGGAAATGGGAAATGTTATATTCATTTCAGCACATTAAATAACTTTAAAGTTTTTTTTATGTTTGAAAAGTGAAACAAACCATTGTCATGATCATGTGATGAACAAACCATTGTCATGATCATGTGATGAAAAAAATAGATGGATGTTAGACTGCACGCAGTCAAAAATGATGCCCCTGCGTCACTGCCTGCACTGCGCACTCACATCATATCGACACAAGCGCTTTGCATGCTGTATAAAATAAAACTTACTCGCAATATTTACTCGCAATTTAAAATGGCGCCCATGTCGGCACATGCGCACTCTTGTAACCGTGCATCTCAACATATTCAACAACATGCAACCTAATCCCTGTACAAGATGACCCTAGTTGATCTTGGATGAACCTCGACCTAGCATGACCTTACCTCATTCATCCTAGGTAGAATCCTCATGACCTCTCCAGCTCTTGTGTTGACAACAATGTTGCTACCTACTGCATCCAGTACATCAACCGACTCGATCTTACGCGTCTCCCAAGAGCGTGCAGTGAAGGCATAGGGCTTGGATGTTAGCGCCCCCACAGGACACAAATCTGCCAATGACAATACACAATTTCAAAGTAATTTGAACCAATTTTACATTTCACTAACAAAGAGTTCTCATAAGCATTGAGCAGAAGTACATTGTGATGTCATGAAGGGAAAAGTAAATATTTTGGTATACCATGAGGATGAACATTACTTATTATTGAAAATACAGAGCTTCTATTTTAGTTGTACATTTATTTTTGCATTATTATTTTTTTTTAAATTATTTATTCTATTTTATTTCCAGGCAATATGATAACAATACATAGGAAACATCACAGGGTTGACAAAATTATATAACATTAACAGTATGATATTTAGCACCAGCCAATGCCTGGGGATCACCTAAAAGAATTTAAAAAATCTGTCGAGAGGCTCTCCACATTGGGTGGTGCATACATAAAACAAAATATAAAGATAAGGTAAACATATACATGAATGTGTAACTAAAATTAACCCTCATATAAGGCACATGTGAGGAAGATCAGAAGCAAATCATTTCATGTCATACAATAATGTCATGCATTAAAAATTGCAGACAGTGTATTATTGACTATTTGTTGTACATTAAAATTAAAATTTATTGTTTCATCATGATCAGTTTAATATGAAGGTGTTGGAAAGACAGTCATTCATGCTCCCATTTCATATTATACATAATAAATTTGTTTTGTTACTTATGATCCTATAAGCAAATTTGTCCTTGTATCAAATACCTGTATGAAGTAATGTGAATAAGCACGAAATTCATGAAGACTAATGACAATAAAAGAGTACAGTGGTTTGAGAAAGTTCGGCCACGTTTGTGGACATACCTATGACGTTTCCAGACAGTTCTGATGCAAACATTTTCTCAATGTAAGTGCCAACCTGTTGAAAACAAACAGAAGCATTACATGTTACATCCAAATGTTATCTTGATTCAACACATAATATGATCACCATTTTTATGATGAATGTGTTAACAATTTAGTCATAAAATAAATATTCTACAACGAAAATAAAATGTATGAAAGTGTTTTTTTAGTTTGGTATGGGTGCATTTACAGTATAATATCTTATGCACTTTTTAATTATACTCCTCTACATATAAGGTCTTATATTTGCTAATCATATTAAAGATTATATTGGAGTTGCATTTACAAGGACAGATAATAATGCAATTACAACACATGCAATAATCACAGTAAAAAATATTTCTAAAATCTTCTTTTATTTCACAAGTGCCATTACTTACCTGCATATCACCTCCCCTGCCTGTTGTACCCAAGTCATCTACTCCTGCTACTTCACTGGCAAATCTGATAGGGAAAAAAAAAAATCAATAGCAAAATAAAATGGCATTTGAAGAATGCATGAACTATATAGGGATATCACATTATTTCCATTCCACAAAATTAGCAGAAGCATTTGACAAAATCGCTCAAGCCCCTTATCATATTGTAGAACTGTTAAAAACTTAAGGTATCACAACCTCTGCAGCATCCAACACACTCTATTATTTCAAACCCCATATCATAAAACAACTAGATGGAACTTCAACTGCGCGCAGTCGAAAATGATGCCTCCGCCATAGAGCAATTTTACAAACCAAAATGGAAGCAATTTTTAAAATTCAAGTTTGATTGTAATCCATCTGTTGGTTCTAATGATAACGCGATCACGAGCTATTTTAGGATACATAATGAGCCCTGTGACCTTTGACCTCGTGACCCCAAAATCTAATCAGTTCATTGGCTTTGCAAGATACATACATGACCCAAGTTTGGCGGTAATCCATCAATCGGTTCTTGAGATAACGCGATCACGAGCTATTTTGCATACATAATGAGCCATGTGACCTTTGACCTCGTGACCCCAAAATCTAATCAGTTCATTAGCTCTGCAAGATACATACATGACCCAAGTTTGGCGGTAATCCATCAATCAATTCTTGAGATAATGCGATCACGAGCTATTTTTGCATACATCATAAGCCCTGTGACCTTTGACCTCGTGACCCCAAAATCTAATCAATTCATTGGCTTTGCAAGATACATACATGACCAAATGCAATACTCTGCTTTCAATACAGATACTCTATGAGGTGGCCAAGGCTGAGAATAGAACCAGACCAATGAAATTATGTCATATCAGTTAAGTATCTTGGCTGAAGCCATCTCGCTTAAAGCCCAAGTCCACTCCAAAAATAACTTACTTTCAATAAAAGCAGAAAAATCAGAAAATCCAATCAAAAAAAGTTTGAGCAAAATCGGATAACTAATAAGAAAGTTATGAATTTTTGAAAAAGTATGTAAAACTATGGAACAATGAGAATCACAACACAAATTGCCAAGATGGTTATCAGTTTGTGACGTCATGTCCTCACAACTTATAGTTTAATCCCATCAATTTCCCTTTTTATCCCCCAAAACTTGATTTCCACATGCCTTTGCCCAGGTTATATGATTTGTATCATATTGCGTGCATGATATTTCACAAAACTTTTATGAATTTTGAAGAATTGATACTATTTTCTGAATATTGTATTTCATAATTATTGATTTTTATATAAATAGTTTATCAAAATTCAATTTTTCATGATTTAACTAAACAAAAATTACTCTTTATTATTTTGTGCATCCACACAAACACATAATTATTACTAACAATCTAACTTGGATGCTGGTGTGAAAAAATAAGATTCTAAGGGTGAAAATAGGAAATTTATATTATCAATATAAAGAAAATAATTAGTGGATAGTGAGGACCATACGTCACAGACTCATGAGTGAGTTGCCAATTTGTGTAGTGATTTTCAAAGTTTTTCATGTCATTAAAAATTCATAACTTTCTTATTAGTTATCCGATTTTGCTCAAACTTCTTTTGATTTGTTTGTCTGATTTTTCTGGTTCTATTGAAAGTAAGTTATTTTTGGAGTGGACTTGGGCTTTAAGTACATACAGAACGAGGAGGTGAGTTGGTTCAGGTAGTACAGCATCTGCCTGTCGAACAAAAAATCGTGGGTTCGAATCCAGCCCAGGTGGATGACTAAAGCCTGTGTTGTGTGTTTACGTGCCCTTCCCGTTTCATAAACGCAGGCTAGGTTTTTAAGTGGAAAACACACGTTAAATGGAGGCCCTGTGTAGAGGAGAGTCACCACCTGTGCACGTTAAGAACCCACTTGCACTATTCATATAAGAAAAGGGGGTTTCCCCATTGTAGTGGTCCACCTGCACACCCCGAATCAGTTATACCAGGAGGAGAGGGTTACAGGGATTCAGTTCGCTTTTCCCCTCCAAGGCACAGGTGATGCCAGATACTAATAATAAAACCGATGGATCTGAATACTACTGAAGCCATTTTCCTCATCCAAGCTGAAAGGGAAGTTAAATTCTCTCTCCATCAAACTACTTAATTGAATACAGGCCCTTCTCCTTGTTCCTTTAAAGCTAGTCTACATACCTGATACATCGTGTGCAATGAATACAGCGTGTCATGATGGTCTTGATGAGTGGTCCAACGTTCTTATCTTCCACGGCCCTCTTCCCTGTGAATTGGTTGTCTACAAAGCGACTTCTGTCACTTCCGAAAGCCATGGACTGGTCCTACAAACAAAATTTATGAAGATGAACAACATGCATTAGGACTTTTAGGAGTGTGAAAGAGAAAGAGTCTGTGCACTGATATCATACTTAATTTCACAAAAATAAAAAAATCCTCAAATCCTTGTAAATCACTCAATGGGAGGGGGGGGGATAGGAAGATGAAAAGGCTGGAGAATTCACGTACCTATATTGTATTGTATTGTATTGTATTGTATCATAATTGTATGATGGAAAGGGAAAGCACTCCATAACCTTCACAAATCAAACTTCAACAATGGAACCAAAACTATACCTAACTTCAACCCTAACCCTAGACCTATCCCAAAACCCAATCACTACTCAAGTCAGAACACTGTATCTGATGAATAATGACAAGGGCAAAGGTCATTAGGGCAGGTGTCGAATCATCGACAGAGGACTTGATTACAGAGAGATACAGACAGAGAAACAATGAAAACAAGAGAGAGAGAGAGAGAGAGAGTGAGAGAGAGAGAGAGAGAGAGAGAGCAAGAGAGAGAGAGAGAGAGAGAGATGGAGAAAGACAGACACACAGATGGCATTAGACAGAAACAGAGATTTAATGCAGACACATATTACACAGATTGATAAGAAACAGGTGAGAGGGATTTACATGTACAAACAGACACACACACACACAGACAGACATTCAGAGATAGAGAGAGACAGAGAGAACAGACAGTACATGGAAAAAGGGGAAGGGGGGAGGCAAAGACAGACAGACAGACAGGAAGATGAACAAACAAGAAGATAAACAGACAGATGTACAGATAGAGTCAGAGAGAAAGACAATAGACAAGAAGACATACACAGACATACGGACGGAAAAAGAGATTTCATACCTGGAGATCACACTCTCCTCCCTGATCGCAGATTGGGCAGTCCAAGGGATGATTGACCAGGAGGAACTCCATCACTCCTTCCCTGGCCTTCCTGGTTAGTTCTGAGTCTGTCTTGATACGCCATCCCTTCATGACTGGCATTGCACAGGCAGCAACAGGCTACAATACGTCAGAACAGAGGTAAAGAATAGACTAGAGTAAATAAACATCATCAATGTCTGTATAATTTTTAGTTTCTGCTTATGCGAGGTTGAAATATAATTTCAAGTAATGTTAAATTCATTTTTGATGATTAAATTCACCAAGAGATGACCAGGTGGAAGAAAAAAAAAAATCACCTTTTCTATACAATTAGAAATAAACACAGTAGACAGGCATTGTCGTGTTATTCGATGACCGATGATTATTTTACCCGACTGCTAAGAAAGGATATACATGTATATGCTTGTAAGTAACCAGGGGACAGACGGCTTTAAGTCCTCTCCGAGGGACTTGGTAATATACAAATAATGCACTATTGCGAGTGTGTTAGGGCACGGCCAGTGCACGAAGTTTAGTCAGTGCCCATAGTGATAATGCACGCGCCCGCAGGGCAAGTGCATTATCGATATTGCACTGAGTAACCTGAGTGCACTGGAACTGCCCTAACACATGAGCGAAACAGTGCATTATTTGTTTTATGAGACAGGTCGGCAATACATTCTTACAATATAGTCTAGATCTAAAGTATAGATAGATATTAGATCTAGATCTAAGTTAGATCGAACTAGATCTAGGCCTAGAAAATTCTAACGTTAGAAAATGCACAAATTAAATTTGGCTGTATTACGCGAAAGCGATATCGGTAGGTATCGAGCGTGCGCTATCAATTTTTGATGGGAGATCTTTTGCACGTTGGGAAAAATAAATGCACACCCACGTGATGTCAATTGACCAATCGGATCGCTTAGATTCTAGAACCCGTCTTATAATGAGGATTAATGCCTTACCAAAGGGCACTAACGCATCGATCTGGTTTCGGACCCAGGACCTACCGGTTACTGCTCTACCACTGAGCTATCGCGCCTCCTCAAATTGTGGTTAAGACACCTTTTTCAGGGTAGGGGAACAGGGTGGGACGGTGTTAAATTTGTGAAAATCTATAATCTCACCTTGGCTGACTTCTCCACCTCTACAAGACACATGCGACAGTTCCCTGCAACGGATAACCTCTCGTGGTAGCAGAACCTAGGGATTTCGACTCCAACCTCAGCACAAGCCTGCAAGATCACAACAGTAAGACAATTACTCCAAAATCAAGTGTCAAGTGAATGAACCACTATACCACGACACCTCCATTGTATTACTTCTATTAACTGCTACAACCAAGAGAAATTCAGTTAATATGACACTATATAGATGTAACACAGGGGTAACTAGCAAAACAATTTTCAGAGACTGTATTTATCTTGTCAACATAAACAAAAAAGTCTTTGCTCATTGATTACTAATGCTGAATCAGCCTAAATTGTGTATAATACTCAATAAATTCTTTCTTCTCCAAGACATAGAATATTCCCAGACAAATACATCATATAACAAAGATAACAGACATTGAAAGTGCAGTAAATGACATTCTGGCCTAAAGCTGGGCTCAAAACAAACATATTTCATAGGGGGCAGGGAGGGGGTTCAGATTTCCATTTTAGAGTTTGCATAAAAGGCCCAGTTCCTAAACCTTCAACATTGTGGAGGGCAGAATTAAATTAAGGGGGGGGGGAGAGAAAAACTACTGCCCCCGCTCTCTCTCCTTATCATAGGTCTGTTGTCTCTATAAGTCCTTACTTTGCTACAAACCATTACAAGAAGGGGAATTACATGTATCTTGAGGGGCCAAGGTTTACCTGAAGTACTGTAGTTCCTGGCTCTACCATGACGCTCTGATCATCGACAAAGACCTCGATCTTCTCTGAAGCAGGGGATGAGGTCGAGACCATACGAGAGGAGGTGGGCTTCAGCAACTGCCTGGTTGCCGTCCACGCCCTCGAAGCTGGCGCCCTCAACATGGTGACTGGTGGTGACTGGAGAAGAATGGAAGAAAATGATGTTTAATAACAACAAAACAACAATAACAGCAATAACAATAACAACAAGTTCAACAACAACAGAAACAATAATGATTATGGCTTGTCATATAGCAATTATATTTAATTTTCTGCCCTGGGACAGATTTCCTATTATTTGTTTTCGAGAGCTTTCAAATAAAATAAACAATAATAATTTAAGGGTTGGTTCTATGATCTTTATGTTCTGAAATTTCATACACTGGATTTGAAAAAATTAATTGTTTGATGTAAAGAGGATTCCTAGTATTGTACTGTGAAAGAAGCATTGTGAAAGAAACGGTGTGGAATCGATCAGAAAAGGTTGATCATGCAGCATATAAGTATTGGTGTGTACTGCAAGGTTCTGGAGTCATCAAAATTATAAGAAATTTGGCCCAGTCTTGGTAGAGCAACAAGCACTGTACACAGAAAGATGTACATGGGACTACACAAACATGAAGCATAAAAACCGGCCTCATTTTTAAGCCGTTAGCCTACTTGTCAATGTCATATTTAGAATATGAAGGCATTTGACCATTTGGCCATTATGGCCCCCCTCCGTAATTTTTCTGATTTTTCCGGAACGCATACGGATGACGCCCCGCCGCTTCATGACTCTTTCTTTCGAGTCTTGCGCATCTTTTAAAACAATTTTTTTTTAAATCGGACCTACCGTTACAAAGTCACATGACCTTTTGTCTTTACATGTCAGCCCGAAAATCGCTCATTTTCGTGATTTGTGTACAAAACATATGGAAATATCATTTTTCCTAAAACATTGGTTATTTGGTCTTGTTTAAAGTTTAGGTGTTTGTTTTGGGGGTCAAAATAGGTGAATTATAGTTAGAAATGAAATAAAACAACAAAAACAATAAAATACATAAGTTAAACAAGGGAAACGCTCTCGGCGGTCTCGCCTGCATTACGCAATTCGATATGATGAAAAATTGATGTAGGGACATTATTTATAAGCAGGGTGGCCCATTAGCAGGCCCCCAAATATGAAATCCTCTGAATCTAATCAGCATTTTGAAGTGAATATTGACTAAGAATCATCTGAAGAATTATTTACTATTGTTTGTACCACGATTGATAACTTTCAATCTTTCATGAAATATGAACAAATAACAAAAATTGATTTATTAATTCTCATATTAAGTTGTGAAAAATATAATCCAAGTCTACTGACCTAAGATGACCTTTGACCTTGGCTTTGTCACCTAAAAGACTACCAGTAATCACATGATTGGTGATACTTGATAACCCTTATGTTCAAGTTTCATGGAATAGGAATGTATACTTTCAAAATTACAATAACTAGAACGTCAATGACGTAGCGCTCATCCGCATCTCGCAATAACAAATATCGTAAATTTTATGTGGTACACTTTTGAACTGGTCAAAAAATAAAAATTTGATGCCCTGGAAGGGACATAATTTCATTTATGTGTGTGTGATTGGGTTTTCACAGACGTGTATCAATCAGATATGATTATTTACGTCTGGGGACCGACCTTTAACGTCACCATCCGAAAGATGTATAAGATTGAATAGAAACTAAAGGAAATGGAATGAAAATTGGTTGAAAAGCATTTTTGTTATTTTTGGAATAAATTTGCATAAATTACCACAATTAATTAATGGAGAACAATTTTAAAATTCTGTGTAGAAGTTTGGTGTACCAAAGTAAGCTCTACCAGATAAAGCAAACCAAATCAAAATCGGTCAAGAAATGAGGGAGAAGAAGCAATTTTTGTTATTTTTGGAATAAATTTGCATAAATTAGCATAGATAATTAATGGAGAACAATTTTAAAATTCTGTGTAGAAGTTTAGTGTACCAAAGTTAGCTCTACCAGATAAAGCAAACCAAATCAAAATCGGTCAAGAAATGAGGGAGAAGAAGCAATTTTTGTTATTTTTGGAATAAATTTGCATAAATTAGCATAATTAATTAATGGAGAACAATTTTAAAATTCTGTGTAGAAGTTTAGTATACCAAAGTTAGCTCTACCAGATAAAGCAAACCAAATCAAAATCGGTCAAGAAATGAGGGAGAAGAAGCAATTTTTGTTATTTTTGGAATAAATTTGCATAAATTACCATAATTAATTAATGGAGAACAATTTTAAAATTCTGTGTAGAACTTTAGTGTACCAAAGTAAGCTCTACCAGATAAAGCAAACCAAATCAAAATCGGTCAAGAAATGAGGGAGAAGAAGCAATTTTTGTTATTTTTGGAATAAATTTGCATAAATTACCATAATTAATTAATGAAGAACAATTTTAAAATTCTGTGTAGAAGTTTAGTGTACCAAAGTGAGCTCTACCAGATAAAGCAAACCAAATCAAAATCGGTCTAGAAATGAAGGAGAAGAAGCATTTTTGGTGATTTCGAATAAATTTGCATAAATTAGCATAGATAATGAATTTCACGATTCTGTGTAGAAGTTTTAAATCCCCCTCCTAGCCCTGTCATATGAAACAATCAGAATCAAAATCGGTTGAAAAATAACGAAGAAGAAGCATTTTGAATACTGTGGACGGACGGACGGACGGACGGACGGACGGACGGACGCCGGACGCCACGCCATGGCATAAGCTCATCGGGCCCTTCGGGCCGGATGAGCTAAAAATTCAAAATCTTAACCTGATGCCACAACAAAGTCTAAGTTTGATGACCGAAAATGACCTTTGACCTTGAATTAGTGACCTGAAATTCTACTCACAGGATTGGGGATACTTGATAACCCTTTAGTGTAAGTTTCATTGAATAATAACTTATACTTTCAAAATTATATTAAAAATTAACCTCAGGTTAAGTTTTTGATGATGATGCCACAACATAGTCTAAGTTTGTTGACCTTGACTTTGTGACCTGAAATTCTCCTCACATGATTGGGGATACTTGATAACCCTTTAGTCCAAGTTTCATTGAATAAGAACTTATACTTCCAAAATAATATTAAAAATTCAAAAACTTAACCTTGGTTAAGTTTTTGATGTTGACGCCGCCGTCGCCGCTGCCAGAAAAGCGGTGCCTATGTCTCGCTTTTTGCTACGCAAACAATGAAATACATAAGAAATTATAAACACAAGAGATAACATAAGGAATAGCCTGGCTCTTCCAAATTTTGTTGTCGTATTATTATCCCAAATGGTCTTACAAATATATGTTGTGGAAAAGAAAGCTTAAATATGAAGAATATATGATTTATGGGTAAAAATATGAATTTTTTGACCTTATTTGCATAATTTACCATAAATATGCAAATGAGTAAATTTTTCCAAAAATTGGAATTACTATAGTATTCTATACACTTCACTTGACATGCATGCAAATTTTCGCAGCGATCGGCCGAGATCTTTGGGGGCCATAGGCATAATGCCCCCGGCTGTATTAAGACCTCAAATAGCCCGGCCTTTTTAGGGTTAAAGTACAAGTCCACTCCACTGAAAAGTTGAGCTGATTAGATAGACAAAAATCTAAAAAGCCCAAATATAACTTGGTTTTGGAAAATGGTGCTCAGATTTATTTTTAATAATTTTTTTTAATGAGCAAAAACAAGTTAATGAGCGAGTCGGTTGTGACGTAGGGTCCTCACAACACAGATTCGTAATGTAACCAAATTTAATGCATACGTCTTTGTGAAGTGCCTCGATACAAACTATTTCATTCACCTGATAAGAATAATGAAACACTATTATTCTTATCAGGTGAATGAAATAGTTTGTATAGAGGCACTTCACAAAGACGTATGCATTAAATTTGGTTACATTACGAAAATAGCCTATTGTCAGAATGTATACCGCTGGCACTTTCGTTGTGAGGAGCATACGTCACATCCGTACAGCAATATAAATGTTTTGCTCGAAATACCCGAAACAAAAATCGCTCTTAAAAATCACCTGATTGAAGTACGCCCGTGATATTTGGCAGTTTTAACCTTTGATTTATTTACAACATGTTATAATTTTTGAAAATCGGAGTGGACTTGGGCTTTATGGCTAGCTGATATCAATATCATGTTTCATATTTTCACCTAGCCCTTAGCTAAGCCTTAAGGCTAACCATACCAACGTTGTGAGTTGCACGTTCCTGGGGCTCACGCGTGCTAGCTTTCACATGCTGTATGAAACATGGTTACACTGCACTGCACGAATCAGCGGAACAACCGTCAATATCAGCACGTTGTCAACGCAGGTTGCAAGTTTGCAACTCAACTTAAATTAAGTGTCAATCAGAATGTATGCAAATTGAAATTGTGGATGTGACTATCTTTTTAATTTAACACGATTTAAAAAACTTGTAGGCCTAGATCTAGATCTATAAAGTTGTAACAACTAAAATAGACTAGACCTCTCACTCTAGTCTCTAGTCCTACTCTAGATCTAATCACTCCAGCAAAGCATAGAGAGTCAATACTGCGTATGGACCTCTAGCGCTGTACCATGTGCTAATACTAATAGGCAGCAATTTTACATGTGAATAGTCAAACACTTATAACACACAAATGCACACAATCATGCCGATAAAACTGTAAGCAAGTTTGACAGTGGACTCACGATTTTAATTTTTAAATTATTCTTTCTAACATCGGGGAGTTGAAAAAATTGTATTTTAGTTTTACTACTATTTAGGTGTCATCAATTGTCACTAAAGTACCGATTTTGATTGAAATCAGTTTAGTTTTGTACAGTGGTGTTTGAAATGTTGAGATAAAAAAAACAGGTTTTAATACACAGCCAGGATAGCGATGCAGCTACATGTACATCACATGTGTGGATCTAGCCTAATCTAAGTCTGACTCTAATTTAAATGTTCAGTAGACCCTACGGCTACACTGCCAAAAAGAAAGATGCCACTAAAACTACAGTCTGTACGTTCAGTTTAAATTTTCTGATTCTGATTCTGTTCAGGTCCTGGGGGGTGATTCACTAACAGCTAAAATCGATCCCAAATGAGATAAAATCGCTCTTAGGCTCAATATCACTCCTAAGAGCAATATCGCTCTTAGGAACTGATTCACTAAGGCATTTGGGATTGATTTTAGCATTAAAATCGCTATTAAGGTTAAGAGTGATCCGGATCACTCTTACTAAATACTAGTTGGCCTAGACCTAGTGACTAGGCTAGGCCTACTCTCGTGTACTTAGCCTACACGTTCTGGCAAAGTCAAAGACAAAACTGTCAAACTGAAGCTAAATTAGAGCAAACAAGAGGAAGATAGATATTGTTAGTCACTGTTAAAGTGATATATCGAATCGCTTTGATTTATACTATGATAGGGTAGGCCTATCTCAACTTAGTGCCAACAACATATGTAAAACACTAAAGTAGTAAATTAAGGCCAAGCCCAAGACTAAAGTTAGTCCGCTTTCTGCTAACATATGCTAGCTGCATGTGGACTGTGTAGGTCTAACTTACGTACATTAGTCATTACGTAGATCTAGGCCCTACGTTAAATCCGGCATTTTACTCGAAACAAGCATAAAGAAAGACAAACTATACCCACAGAAAATCGTATGAATCCTCACACTGCTACATGAAACAGTCATGAATGATTTTTGTCATGTCTTATGCAAAATTTCACTCAGCTTTCTTCTAATGTTAAAAAGAAATCAACATAGAAATGAACGTCATTGACAAGTTAAGCGACGATAGCTAGCAAATTATCGTTATGTCGATCGGCTACGCGATTGATTGATGCCCAGTGACCAAAATTTGAGTCTGTTGATTGGTTGGATTGATCGCGCACATGAATATTCATATGCGCGCATGATTATTCACGCTGGGATTGATCTCAGCCTAAAAGCGATTTAGTGAACCAGTCAGGGAGAATCGATTTTAAGCTGGGATTGAAATCAATCCAAAAATTGCTCTTAGGAACGATATCGTTCCCAGTTAGTGAATCACCCCCCTGGTCTGGATCCGAGATGGATATGTATGACTATGACCAATGAATAAGAACGTTATCGCTCGAGAGAGAGTGTTTGTTGCGTCTAAAAGTAACATTTTGGAATTGAGTCCCATCACATTGCAGTTACACAATCTCCTGTAAGCGAAAATTTTGATTTCCTGTAGAATTCTAACAGTTAAGGTATTGGTAATGTCCGTAATGAACATTTGTTTGAATAGTTGTGGGTTGGTTTAGCTGCCTCATGCCATAGAGTATAACGCACAGGAAGTTTAACAAATAGAGGCTTACTTCAGTTTTTGCATGGAATACGCTAGGTAAAACTTACCGACAAATCAACACGAATATGGACCTCTAATAATACCACTGTTGCCTAAGAGGGATTGAAAATTATACCCTCCGGTCCCTCAGATCACACTGTTTTGATGCTAAAGTAGAAAATAGTTCAAACCTGGAGTCTTCTGGTAATAAATCGGCCGTTTTGTCGCTGGGCAATGGAGTTACACAACCCGCACTGCCTACATAGGTAATGGCTGAAATAAACGGACGAATAGAGCATGCATACAGAAGAATGTCGACGGTATCCTCAAAAGAGGCTTCTATGACACGAACACACACAAAGAAAAGTAGTCGAGTGGGGGGAAAATACTACTTTACTTATAGCTATTCACTATTGTCTATTTTTCTTTACATAAAAAGTATTTCTATAAATACACACCTTATAGTTTTTAGAGGTGCTTTCATATTGTTATGTGTACAGTTAGACTTGTCTTGTACATAATATAGTAACAGGAATTTGGTATGGAAAGAATATGGTTAAAGTTGGATTTTAGTGATAGAACATCTCTTTGTAAATATCGATGTGTTTATATACGGTAAGCTGCCCGTCACTAAATGTCGTTATTTGCCTAGTCAGCCTCTAGAATTGTGTTCCTTATGTGATCTCAAAGTACAAGGTGATGAATTTCATTATGTTCTCGTATGTCCAGCCTTTGATAACATTCGTAGACTGACGTCCCCCCATCTACAAATTGATACACCCTACCCGCACCTCCAGTTAAAACTCAGACGAGTATTTTGGAGGACCAACCAACCAAGAACCAAGAACCAAGACTGCAGTATGTCAAGAAATATTATTACAGTAGACCTTACATTATCAAATTTCATCCGTTGTTCAATATACTAATTTTATTAAACAGTTAAAGAATCTTTCTAAACTTTGTAAAATCATTACGTCGAAGTTTGGATTTAAAAAAAAAATCTTCTTTTTCTCAAAGCATTAGACCCTTGGTATCTACATGTACATGTATACATTTATATAATTGTTTTATATATTATAATTATATAGGCCTATATATTTTTATTTCATTTTTAGATATTTTTGTAGCGTAGTATACGTGCTGTTAGTACTGACAATATCTTATATAGAGTTTATAGTTTTACTTATTTTTTTTAGTTTTTTGTTTGTTCAGTTGTTGGTGAAATAATCTTGTCTTCAATTTATGGTGTGTTGTTTGCTGCCAAAGAACCTATCTGTAATAAGATACATAATAATACATATTTTTCTTTCTTTCAATGTCTTAGTTGTAAAATATCTTTGTAACATTTTATCTGTATTTCTTCCATCCCTGGAAAATCCCTGGAATCAGGAATCTTCCGGCCCTCGGCCCGTAATTAGGTCCTACAAGGGGCCGGGGGGGCAGGGTATACATTCCATGGAATATAAGCCTAAAGCTTTTTAGCCCCAAAGGCTTTTCGTTTATTTCTTCCTCATTTTTTTTCTTCTTCAGAATCCTGATTTTTTTTTTTCCATCTCATCCGGGGTTTTGGTACGATTTTGGAAATTCCGCAGCTATAATATAGGCCCTCAATCCCATGGCCCGAAAGCGAGGATTGCAGCACCCCCCTTAACAGTCTAGTGATTGTGTATTATGTTTTTCTGTAGTATAGATCAATTTATTTAGTGAACCTACACGCAACAAGCCCAGCTCTCAAAAGGTTAGTATAGGTACACTTTTCATTTCCGTATGTAATGATTTACAGAACACTCTTTTATGTCATAGGCCTAGTTAAAGCCCCAAATTCGCTTAAAAACTTGGCTGGCACAATTTCACTTAAATATTGTGCAATGATGTGAAAGAACATGTCATTTAACACTCAACTCTGGAAGGATTTTCAAAACAAATGTGTTTGAAAACGAATATTGATGAAAGAATACAAAACTTTGTGTTGTACGCAGAAAACCTAAATTTTGTTTTCTTTCATCAATATTTGTCTTCAAACACATTTATTCTGAAAATCCTTGCAGAAGTCAGTGTTAAATGACATCCTCTTTCACAGTTCACTTCATCATACAATTGAAGTGAATTTTAACCATCAAATTTGTTGGGCTCCCAACACTTATTTACTTCCATATGCTACTTAAAGAAATGTTCATGTTCAGCAAAATGTATATAGACCTATTTCCGGGGGAGGGGGGGGGTACTCAGATTTGGTTTGGACGGGGGTGTGCCGCTCAAGCCTCGAAACCCCTACCCATTTTTAAAGGTTATTTGGGGGAATTTTTCTCGAAATAAAGGCCCATTTTCCACAATTTTCTGGTGTGCAAACACCCGGAAAAAAATTGAAATTTTGAAAAAACGGACCCATGTTTAGTGATATTTTTGTTTAAAATGGGACCCATGTTTATGGATTTTTTTGTGAAAAAGTGACCCGTTAGAGCGGCACACCCTGTATGTCTTAATATGTGAGTACCCCCTATTGTGCTTTTAAATTTTTGCATGGAATATGAATAAAAGCCTTTAATCAATCAGGCGACACTTTTCGTTTTTTGACATTTTTTATCATTCATTAAGGGGAGGGGTAATATTATCGGCCCAGTGTATCCAACAGTCTCCAATCAGTGTTCCCTTCAGTTTAGCTATGCCTTCCCGATGCTGTTTCTTTACCTGTTATAAAAACACGTAGGCTATGCTTGACAATACGACGCCAGGAGCTGCTGTCACAGCATAGGCGTATACTTATATGGACACTATTTTGAAGAAAAAAAGGTGAGAGGGTAGCTAGAGCAAGATTTTAAGATTATTGTGACAATATAGATTTATCATCAAAATAATCTAAATGAGGGAGAAAAAAAAAAAAAACAAACAAACAAAAAAACAAAAGATTTCCGACCGACCGACCCATGTTATGGCACCTAAAGGGCAATACAACATCTTTTTTTTAAAGGCCTTATTGCAATAATGGGCTCAGTCAAATTACTAGTTTGACCGACTCCGAGTCCCTACACTTTACAGGTTTCATTTTTATGAACACAACATGGTATATTCTTTTGTTGTATGCTAAATAAGCCTTGTCCAACAGAACAACATGCGCCATATTTTACCTAAATTAAATTGAACCGAACTGAACCGATGGATTTGGACGGTGGCCATCATCCTATCCCTCTTTCTCGTGGCTCTCTCTCTCTCTCTCTCTCTCTCTTTCTCTTTCTCTCTTTCTCTCTCTCTCTCTCTCTTTGTCTTTCTTCTTCTTCTTCTTCATCTTCTTGTTCTTCTTTCTCTTCTTCTTCTTCTTCTTCTTCTTCTTCTTCTTCTTCTTGTTCTTCTTTTTCTTCTTCCTCTTCTTCGTCTTCGTCTTCTTCCTCTTCTCCTTCTTCATCTTCTTCTTCTTCATCTTCCTCCTCTTCTTCTTCTTCTTCCTCTTCTTCCTCTTCTTCTTGTTCTTCTTGTTCTTCTTGTTCTTGTTCTTTTTCTTCTTCTTCTTCCTCCTCTTCTTCTTCTTCATCTTCTTCTTCTTCCTCTTCTTCCTCTTCTTCTTCTTTTTCTTCTTTTTCTTCTTCTTCTTCTTCTTCTCCTCTCTCTCACTCTCTCGGTGTCTTCCCTTTTCTCCCCTCTCTCTCTCTCTAATTTTCTTTCCTCTGGTATATATCGTAACAATAATATTACTTATCCGGTGCAATCTCATGACGGTAATCGTTAAACGCTTGTTTAAGGGCGTATTCAGAATAAATAAGTCAAATTTGTTTAAAATCGCATTTAACACGAGAAATTTAAATATGATGGTAATCGTAAACGCTTGAATGTATAAGGGCGTATTCAGAATAAATACGTCAAATTTGTTTAAGAATCGCATTCAACACGAAAACATTAAATTTAAACATGATAAGGGAGTAATAATGAAATTCTTAAATCTGTCTATATTTCTGTCAAAGAATAATCTCTGACAAATAGAGTTTCTTGAACATCACGATAATTATGCTAGAGCAAAAGAGTAAAACAGGCTCAGAACAAAAATTAAATCAGAGTTGAGGGTTAAAATGGCGGCCTTATACTATTAGGGTTTGAAATTAAACGATATTGTTGTCAGTAAGCCTATAGATTTCGCATAATACTACTTTTCCACACTGTCCCTCTCCCTAAGGCAGGTGCATTCATAGATGAAGTGTTCGATTCAACAGCAAGCTATTATCTGGCAAGCTTTTTACATCAGTACTGGACGAATAAAACGTGAACACCGCATCACCTTTCGGAGTATTCATCACTAAAATCGGCTCAAAATTAAAAGAGCAGACGACAGTACGTTGTTTTCAAGTTCTATCGAAATCGAATCGGCCAACGATACACAGCATCGCGCGATATCCACAATGAAATAAAAAGGGGAATAGAAATATCTAAGCTGTAAACATGGTAAATGTGTGAAAATTCATTTTGTCTTTGACATTTGAAAAAAGTACATTAAAACGAGAGCGGGGATAACAGAATTAATATGACTTCTTTTGACAAACCTTGTTCCTTCAATCGATAGGAGAATTTTTCTTTCATTTCAACTGCAATGTAAAGTGCAGTAACATGTTCGTAACTCGTGTAACTTTATACAGGCCTATTTATTAAACCGTTCTTTTGTACTGGATTGGTTCGTGTGTCTCCCCCATCCCTCCCTCTTCTTCTTCTTCGTAATGAAATTAGAAATAGGGATTTATTTAGAGTTTAAAAAGATACATTGCATAGTATAACCCCCCGATCATCGGATTAATTTAGATCTAAGTCTACGAACATAATTTGTGCACCATTTCACTGAGAAGTAATTCGTGCGCGTTAAAAAAAATGTTTTCAAACAAAACTATGGCGCCATATAAATGTTGTGAATCATCATCATCATCATCATCTCCAGAAATAAAGTATGGCCAACGTGAATGAAAATTAATGACTTTCTTCGTCATCTTAACCAGGTTTCTTTATCTGAGAGTGGCGAATGGAGATTAACGTCTTGTCGAAGGGCCTGAGTGTCGTGCCTTGCGGGGGATCGAACCCACGATCTTTGCATCTCAAGTCAAGACTTAGTGTTCAAACCACTCGACTAAAACCCCTGAACTTTTTTTTCTTTTCTTTAATATATGATTAATTATTTGCCAATATTCGACATGGGAACATTAATTTCTCTCTCTCTCTCTCTCTCTCTCTCTCACACATACACACAAAAAACACAAACATTTTTTGGGGGAGTAATTTTGTTTTATTCCTCCAAATGCAATACAAACAAAAACAACAACGTATTCAATATTATTTGCTTATACATAAACATAATTAAACAAAAACTCATTTGCAGTATAATATAACTGAGCAACAAAGTACACTTAAAGTACATAAACATAATTTATAAATCAATTATACATGTTATCCACTCTCTATTTTTTTTTTAAATTAAACAAATCTGGAGGTTATTTTACTGGTAGACAAGGAACAAAGTCCTGCTCCTCACACACACACACACCCTCACTCTCGCACCTACATACACTCAAACTTACAGTCTCTCCTTTTATAAACATGTATTACACGTGAATTGCAATTAACTTAAACATTCAACGTAATATGGCAAAACTGAAGGCAAGTAGGACAGAATTCTGTGAACTTGTTTATCAAAGGTGACGCTCAAAGCTAGAAAGTCACTTGAAGGTCGTAATAATTCATCTAACATGTTTACGATTAGAAGATCCATCTCCATTGCGGTAATAATAGTCACAAATGCTTTGAAATATAATGTGACCAAAAACCCAATCAAATGATAACCGTTTCCTTCTCTTTCTTGCTGACCTTGTACATACGAGTATTATGTATTTGAGTAATAGCAAACGGAAAGTTCCGATAGCAGAAAAGTGCATTCAACGATAGATCATTCTAGTAATATCCAAAATCCAAGATAACTATTGTCGTTTGATTTAACAGTTTTGTTTGATATTCGATTTTTATGTGATTATAAGTTAGTGTCTTTTTTAGAAATGTATAAATGTATAAATCAGTCAATAAAGTGTTGGGGGAGAGGGAGAAGGATGGATGGTGACAATGCCTTGTGGCTTTTCTTTCAAATTACTCTTGTAGTATAGGGCATCACTAGAAAGGGCTGTGACATCTCTAAACTGCATAGAGATGAATTAATTAATAAGAGTCCGAATAATACGGGGCATTTCAAGGGAACTTGGGCATTTGGTGTCCAATGCTATTATGGTATTCTGAATATAATCTTGCACTGAAAGTATCGTATTATCTGGTATAATCCAAGATCTATTAGGGCTTGCAAATTGATTCAAGAATCAGTATTATACTAAAATCTTTGATTTGGTGGGTAAGGTAAATGGGACGAAATAATTTGGGCTTGCCCAATAACATTACACCAAGATCTTATATATACGTACATAATAAGCAGAAATAATACCAGGGTTTTTTCACAAAGATCTTAAGTTGAATTTAACTCTAAGTTGGACTTAAACATTATGGAGAGCCATTTGTAGCCTTAAAATAAAATATATTCAATAGTGAAAATTCAAGTATGTCTTTTTTTTTAATGCCTTTTAAAATAACATTTACAAAATAATTATTTTCATAGATGCTACCGGCTTTCCATAATTGTTGAGTCCAACCTAGAAATAAGTTCAACTTAGGATCTCTGTGAAACATCCCCCAGGTATACACATAAGACAAAGATCACCTCTCTGCAACTTCGTAATATTGACATAAGTTATAGGGTTCGATGGGATCATTTATAATTCATCACGAGTGCCCACTACCCAGAACCCCAACATCCTATGCAATGGCTTTGTGCGGGTCCAGGCATTGAGGGGGTATTTGCACCACCGGGGGCATGGGGAACTGATCTTGCTAAATTATAAAATTGCGCATATACCATACCATTGCCTTGATAAGGGGAGCGTTTGTTAGGGGGTCCCATTGTGTTCCTTTCACTTTCCTTCTAATACTTCCCCTTTATGTCTCTCTCGGCCTTTCTCATTTATTGTTGAGGGGGGCTATTCCATTGGGAGAAGTACCTCATGTCCCCCGTATCTACGCCTCTTGTCCTCCATAGGCCTATATACTAACTATAATTAGAATATTTTTTTCATTATGCTTTATTTCTCAATCAATACCTTTGATTTTGTCAATATAGATATCTCACGATCCATGTCAAATTTGCACCTGCGCATATGTGTTGCGCATTCATTAAAATCAACGTAGCTTGTTTCTTCTGTTACTTTTTCTCGCATTTCATATGGATAATCAAAATCCGAAACTATCATGAAAAAAAAGTAATTCAAAAATGAAATAAAGCAATGCAACCAACCTTAGGGATTAGAATGGAATTTGTATTGGGCTTGGATATTCTAAATTGGCTGAAACTGAGTGTTGTTTTCTCTGTCTCACAATCAATGTTTTACTTCATTGTTTGATGATAAAATAGAATAGGAAGTAAATATTAAAGTAATGATCCAATGACATTCAACCTCTGTCTTTTTCCTGTCTTTTTCCTGTCTCTATCTCTTTTTTTAATAATTATTATAAATCAATGACGTTATTCAACATGTCGTAAAGGAAAAATGGTCCAAAGTCATATGCTATATGATGTGATATTTTGATAATGATTTTTGATAATGATTGTTTTTATTGATGATAAAATAGAATAGGAGGTGAATAATAAAGTAATGATCCAATGACATTCAACCTCTCTTTTTTTCCTGTCTCTATCTCTCTTTTTTATAATTCTTATCATTCGATCATTAGACCTATAAATTATTCAAGATGTCGTAAAGGAAAATTGGTCCAAAGTCATACGCTATATGATGTGATATTTTAATAATGATTTTTGATAATGATTGTTTTACCTGACTGCTAATAGAGCATGTATATGCATGTACGTTAATAAACAGGGGACCGACGGCTTTAAGTCCTCTACTAGAGACTTGGTAATGAGGATTAATGCCTTACCAAAGGTCAC
Source organism: Mesocentrotus franciscanus (assembly GCA_037976565.1). Classification (NCBI taxonomy): domain Eukaryota; kingdom Metazoa; phylum Echinodermata; class Echinoidea; order Camarodonta; family Strongylocentrotidae; genus Mesocentrotus; species Mesocentrotus franciscanus. The sequence continues at coordinate 24,803,055 of CP137683.1, read as the reverse complement.
GGGCGCATTGACCTGGTTTCGAACCCGGGACCTCCCGGTTACGAGACCATTGCTCTAACACTGAGTCATCGCACTTTCTCCATTTATTTATTTACATTTATCTCCACCTTCAGTATACATAATTTTATGGAATATAATTCCATAAGGTACATGTATAATAAAATAACTAAGAACAATACAACAACAGTATTATATCAAATATTTCAAGTGACGGTGTTTATGCAATACATATACATGTACTTATTAAACTTCAGAAGTTCAGACTAGATTATGTTTGGGGAAATGTTTAGTATGTTTACTCCATTTAAGGTTACAGGTGGGTATTTCACCCAATATTGTTTTTTTTAAGGGGGAACATGCATGTTTATTAGGCAAAATTGTAAACAACATTAAATAGAATGTGTCCCAAATTTGATAGAATTTACTCTTGTGGATAATTCTATACCTAACAAACAAGCATGTTCCTGAATCATCCAATATTGGGTAGAATTTAGCATCCTTTACAAAATAGCATCAGTGATACAAAAGAAGAAGAAAAAAAAACGTTTATGGGGAAAAGATTATTTTCTCTATGAATAGGTGATGAAATGGATGAAATGTATTAGTTTTAAGCTGAAGCTACATACGACTAAAGTGCGTTTTGGGGAGATATACATGTTAAACGCCATCCGAAAAGTTCCCAAATGATTTGACACATCATATGTTAGCAAAGGATTCAGTAGCTTATACCAAGAAGCATTAAAACATTTGAAGATATCAATATCATCATGCTATAACACACAAAATTATAACATTTTTACACAACAGGTCGGCCTCGAAAATGAGATGAATTCTTCGTTTTTACCCAACAGGTGCATTTTTAGTGTTTGTACACGCCGTAATAGCATACTTTATTGTCATCAATATTGTGGAAAGTAACATGATAAGAGAGAGATTCAGAGAAAGTAATAATAGTGAGAGGGAAACGCAGTATGTGTGTTGTAGAAAGAGAAAGAGAGGGAGAGAGAGAGAGAGTGAGCGGTAAAAGGTTTCCTGACGATTAAAAGCGCGCTTTATTTGGCGCCTTTTTCCTGGGCGCTCGTCTGCGCGGAGAGAGGGGCAGGTGATACGGAAACGCACCCTCGCGCGCCCCTACACTTTCCTATTGTTACCCCTCCGCTGTATAGCTAGCACTTATTGCCTCCTACCACTCTTCAGCAGTGGCAGAATAAACTCATTTAAACGACTTTTCTCTCTTTCATAACTACTCCTGAACAATAAATCTGATGCATACGAAAGGAAGGCTGCATTAATCATATATGAATAATTTCTGGGCGGCCAGGGTTTGGTGTAATATGCGCTCATGCCATCTCATCAGTTATGATATTTTTGACGATTTCCTAAATATTCTAATTAACCTTGAACCTTGATCTTCGTGTAATCTCCATCATCATCATCTTCCAGATGACATTTATGATGGACAAGCGGTATTGGTTTTAAGCCAATCTCAGCCGGGTGAATCATCAAATATTCAACAGGCGACAACCAATCAAAATGGCGCTGACATGAAGATGCGTATAAACTTAACATCCATCTCATCACTGAGTTTGTATTTTTGACCAATGGGGATGTAAGAGATACGGGTAGATGAATGGGTTGCCTAGCAACCGGATGCATTTTGCATAATGAGGGCGGTCCTGAGGAGGAATTGCCCCCAGGGGTTTGGGATATTTTGGGGCGCTTTATAAATGGAGGCGCATCAGTTGGTGTATGTCATTAGATGTTTTGAAAGAGCTCGGAGAAGAATCTTTGCTCAAAATATTTGGTAGGAACATCTCGATCTGACCTTTCATGTTTGCATGATTGTACCATTATTAGGAATCATTCCTGTTATATTTGATCAACCCAATTTCAACGAAGACTTTTCGTTTTAAAGTCAGGTTCAACTGGTTTCAAGTTAATATTCAACCAACTGGAGGTAAGATTGAATTTTAAACTTTAGCAAGGTGTGGTGGTAGAATTTTGTTAGTTATATCATAGAAGTCTATATGCGGTAGAGTCAGCTGTTTATAATATTTCTAGTAAGTCACTTCTCATACTTGTGTTTTTTTATTTTTACAATCTCATGATAGCCTACAAATCATGATTTTCTCACTAATATTTGTGTTCACTTTTTGTTTAAATTCGTTCTGATCTTATTTATTTTCATCTTGAAACTAAATAGTCACCTTAAATCCTTGGTGCTATGCTTCCTTACTGTTTGCTGTTAATTTTCATTATTGAAAGAAAGTGAGGGAGTGAAAGGGAGAAGGGAGTGAAAAGGAGAGAAAGAGAGAGGAAAAAAGAGAGAGAGTGTGTGTGTATAGAATTATTGCGATGGTTTTTGTTTCTTGCTTTAAATCTTCTAGCTCGATTTTCATCATACCTTTTGCATGTTTTATGCATTTCCTAGGTAATATCACCAACATCACCGGGTAAAATTTAAATCATACGTGAACCAAAATAAAACTTTTCTGAAGACATTAAAAGATGTAAGCATAAACCATATATTCTTAAAGATAATTGGGCTTGTATGGAATGTTAGAATCATTACTTTTATCGGTAAGTACTTTTATCAGCAAAGGGTATAATGGATTTGGTTGGCCTTCATCATCTATTTTATCCACTATTCAAAATGCAAAATTACATTTGAAAAATCAAATCAAATTTAATACGGTCACTCAATTTTTCATTTTAAAGGCCGTTGAAATGTACGAAGAGAATTTACTTTCTTACATAATGCATTACTATTCTGTTATCCCCATACAAACAATATCGGTTAATTTAACAGAATTTACATGTATCTAGAAAAAAAGAAGACTAAAATTACCGCCAGTTTGGAAGAAGTGCATAATTATTGTTCCTCCTGCTTTTAATATTTTGCGGTCAATTTTGTAAACTCTGTTTTCATTAAAAAATATATATTAGAAGCCTTTTTGCTTACTAATCAAAAACTGTAATGTTTGATCTAAATCTATTTAATTCCCACGTTAAAAGCATTGAATTTTCATTTCGTAGCGGAAAACAGAGATGGTGGACAGGTGCATTTCCATCCATACTCGTTTAAATTAATTATCGGTGCTTTTTCTATAAGGCGTCGTCCTGTTGGTAGTGCCAGTTAATTATGGACTATCGCTTACCAATAATAGATTAAACTTATGATCATACGATATGATTATGTATTATGAGACGTGTATGTCCACGATTGTAAATTAGTCAATTTCTTTCCTTATTATCTATATTATAAGACGAAAAGTTTATAGCTTTACGCGCTTGCTATTTTACCAAGCATATGATATCATCGGATTTTGTTCAAAGTCGAATGATTCTAATTTTCGTTTTGTTAATCTTCACCCAACATGTTTAGGAGATTCATACATCTTGCAGACTTTAGTGATTTCCAAAACGAGATAGAAACTCCTTCCATGACTTTGTGGAAAAAAAATCTTCCTTTGTCATAAACAGAAAGAGAAAATGAAAGGGTCTATGATGGGCACACGAAGTTCAGAAGGAAAACGTTTGTTCTCCGCAAGTGGAAAGAAAAGGGATCTCACTGGAAGTCTGAGCAGTTTTAGGTGGCCAGAGTAGATTCACTCGTCACCTCGAAACTTTAATCTTAGACCATAGTTGCAATCAGTTCAACAATCATCATTCGATACTAGTATCTATTCCATGGTCAGTAATTTATATAAGGGGGCGAACACGTAACAAATTATACTTAAGGAATTAAAGGTGGACCATCTAAAACCATTATTTTTCCATTTTCACCTATCTTAGAATAAATTGTATTCTTTGTCAACATTTTCTCCACTGTCTTTGCTTAACTAACTTTCTTTGTTTGTCGTTTACGCTAATCATATTGCTTTAATAAAAGATTGATGATAAATTTGTGTGTGTGATTGTAAATTTGTAAATCGCTTTATTTTCTTTGTGTTCTCTTTTGCTCTTTTGCTCTTTTTGCTCTTTTGTATTCTCTGTTATTGCAATTACTGGAACTTTTCTGAATTTATGTAAATTAAATAGAATAGAAAAAAATAAAAATCATCACTAATTATTGCAGAATAGAAATTCACTTTGCAATGGAAAGAATGGAGATTAGAATAGGTATTCATCATATTTGTTTTTTTGTTCGTTTATTTTGAAGCCTAATGTTAGCTCAAATGCTGCATTAAGGTCTTTGATCTAATCATATCATATTGGACTAACACTGATGTATCTTGTGTATTTTTATTGAGACATTTGTGCTTTAAAACCTGTGTAATTAAAATAACATACAAATAGATTTTCTTTCTTAATTTTATAATGTTACGCCATAGTATTGGTCCACTAACGAATAAAACCAAAATTTTGAACGACGTAACAAAAAATAGAAGAAAAAAAAGAAGAAAAAAAAAACCAAATGTGGCGTCGATTCAAATGTTAAACATTATTCACTTGAAAAAGAAGCATATTCTGAATTCAAAATTATGAATTATTATCGATTGTATGTTATTGTAATACATTTTAGAAGCAGGCCTCTTTATCTATAATTGCCACCATCATAACCACCCTGTTCAATCCCACGGAAGGTCTTATAAATAATAGCAGAACTATAAATATATTGCACCTCACTAAGTTATTCATGCATAGTGTGATGTGTCTTTTGTCTTCTTTCCCGGGCAGGTGGACCTGAAAATGCATCGTCGAATCATCGGAGTCTACGGATGAGGTCAGCGTTACAAGCACGCAATGTCGCTCTGAAAGAGTCCACTGTGAATATAGATTATCTTTCTTTGTGGCTTGCAAGAAAACGGTGCGGCCACATTCCCTTCTCGTGCAACAAACTTGAATTTAAACCGCGGTTCTAAAGCTTATTGTTATTCATCGAGAAAATGAGTATCGGGCATATCTTTAAGGAGTATGACTTGTTGTTTGCCTGACTGCTGAAGACCCAGAAGCAAAATGACTTACGACTTCGCAGGGAAATAAGATTGTCTCAGAAATTTCATTCTGAAATCGGCCTCGTGAGATAAGAGACAGACAACTAAAAAAAAAAATCGATGGTCAAAATATTACCAACGACAAAGATTATGATCAACAACAAGAGCAGCAGCAGCAACAACAACAACAACAACAACGACAATCGAGACAACAATCCCCCGAAAATTCTAAACTGCCGGCCCAACGCTTCCAATAAAACATCGGCGCCATCTCTTCACGCTTCACACTGCTATCTCTTCATTGGCTCATTCTTTGAACCATGTGACCATGTTCGCCAAGTCCACATCAATATGGCGCCACTCTGACCGCACGGCGCTCCTCCATTGGCCGATTCCTGGTTATCACGTGACGCAGTTTGGCACGAGCTCAACGTGCAAAACTTGAGATAAGGTCAGCTGTTCGGCTGGCCGCTACATGCTGTTTTGTTCGTTCGGCTCGCGTCAAATTGCAGTCACACTATCAGCAGATCTTCAATCCGCCCGTACTCCAAGGACAACAAACAGCTGCTACGAGGGCAATAAATATACGTCAACTGAACTTAATAATTATGCAAAGTCACCAACAGACTACAATGGCAGGCCGGGGTTCTCTTGCAGGAGGGAAGGGGGCATAGTGGTCCGGAAAGTCCCTGGCAGGCAGGGGGAATAGTTAACACATTTTAAGTTGCTTCCTAAAGCCTTGTTGAGATATGGCGCGGTAAACCGCCGCAAAAAGCCACCGCGGATTTTTAAAATACTCTTTAAACATGTTAATGTATGGCAACTGCGCACAATTTAGGACTTGCCCGTATTCACTGAGCCCTGTATTATAGTATACAGAAATATGAAGCGTATTACACTAATTTACGTCATCATAAAAAGGAAAACGCCGCAGTTTGCCGCGTCATATCTGAACGAGCCTTTACTTCAAAATTATCCGAGACTTACAGCAAACAGAATGTTTATCATATTTTCATTTTTTGTTTAATTGTAATTTAAATAATGGGGTCTTATACATGTATAGTAGAATACCGAGAGTGACAACAATATTATTGAGTCATCATATTCGAAGTGAGCTTACAAATATTGTATAACCATGAACAGGGAACAAAATAATATAAGACGACTCTGGCATTTTCTATATCTGATTCAGTATAGTAGGAAAAGGGAGAAGAGATAAATGCATTAAAGCCCCACTGTACTACTTATAGCTACTTGCGCCCTCTATAATTATAGCAAACAACGCCTAAGTGGTGACCGTTGGTCCCCCATGGTCCCCTTTTTCTTATTTTAATTGAGAGCCGATTTGATGAGATAACCACCTGTCAGTGACCATCGGCAGGGAGGTCTAATCCCTCCTGGCCAAACTAGTGTAGACAGGCTTTAACACTCTGATTTATATTGTAGAAACTATTACTACACCTACAAAAAAAGTGGATCAAGTTAACTTTTAAGGGAAATAGGGACAAAACGGGTTCAATGCGTATATTATATGCAGCGTTTCACAAGAATATGATAGAAATTACTTTCGAAAAATCAACCTAATGCTATTTCAATAGCCCTGTGCGTCAGCGGCGAACATGATTCAATGGTCTAAAAATACTTAACATTCTTTAAATCATGGCATCATTAAAAACTGGATTCTATTATCAATCATCTGTAAGTTGCACTTTTAAAACACACTGTATGATTTATGTTAAAATCCAATGCAGTACGTCATATTATCAAGAAAATGGAAGCTCTCGGGTAGTAATAGCATACAATACATTTCCCCATGACAGTCCCAATATAGCCCATTCATATATTTTGTTACAAAATTATGCAGTTCGACAACCTTTTAATATAATTAGATATACATTTGGGGTTTAGGTCTAAGTTTATGCCACACTAACCATCTCACTGTGCCACGTTGTATTTATTATGTGATGGATGTATCACAGGCTTCAAGATTATTTAATCTCCTAATGCAGAAGCTTTGAATTTGACGACCGCACTTTTTTGGGGTGTAATTACTATTGTATTATTTCTTTGTCCCTTTTTGTGTGTGTGTTAGTTTTGCATTTTGTCCAGGATATAAGTTACTGTAGCTTTTTGATGATCCAACCACTTCGTTATTTCCTTTAGTGCATTTTCCTTTTTATTGGTTTATCCATGTTTGTAAGAAATGTTTTATTGCATTCTTTTGACTTTGTATATGTTTTTATGAAAGTGGTGAATAAATTCAATTAAATTCAAGATTATTTAACCGTTTCTAGTGAGGGGGTTATAAAGGGGTTGTCATGGAGCTAATCAAGACCCGAAATGGGTAACTTTGCAAAGCCATCGAGTTGCTCAAAGCAAGCCTTCCGTCAATTGGTGCCTATTGTTTTGTGCAAATTTGCACTTGTGGCAAACGAGCGACCATGCACTGAGGCAAAGAAAGTAACCGAAATGTTAATTATCCTTTTCTTAACCCATCCAACTTTCAACATCAACTTACAATTGCTCAATCACCACTGCTATTTTGACAAAGAAAAACACAACAAAGGAACAAGAAAAATGATTCTGAAATATTACGTCTCTTTGGCTTGCTTTATTCCATTGCAATGTATAAGTTATCATCTGAGTACAATACATAGCATAATTATTTCTGATACTGCAATAGCTATTTACCACTTGTCTAAACAAGTTTATTAATTTATGTAGGAGGAAGAAACAGTTACATTTGTATACACATATATTGATATATTCTTACTTGTTGAAATAAATATACTGTACATGTAGTAGTGTTTCACACTTACATCTTATTCTGAATAGGTTGAAAACTGAATGTCACAATTGTTCACAGGAATCAGAAAGGGAAATTATCAATGATGTGACGATACAGGTATAATAATAATATATATCATGAACATAAACAGTTTGTCTTGTGTTTTTCATATTACCATACAGTATACATTTACAGTTATCAATTAATGTGCATGTTATTATCCATGTGATTGCTACAAATGTATATGGTTAAAAGGTTCATGACCTTATGCTTTTTATGATTTTTGTTGAGGAAAAGTGTTCCAAGATGACTGTACAGACTATTTGATTTGATTTTCTTCTGCATTCATATAAGTACACATTTTTTTCAATAACAATAGTAATATCAAATACAATAAGTATTTTTTCTGACAGTGAATCATAAATAAGCGAATATATATAACAATTGTTATTTTCAAAAACAAAATGATAAACTGTCATAAATACTTGCGGAAGAAGGACTGTCATTGTAAGCAGATTGCTTGAAAAAAGACAGCCCCAGACAAAACTCATGAAATAGATTAACACATTTATTAAGCAGAATGGATGAGTAATTGAAAATACAAATTATAAGGACTATGTATTGCTAATGACCATAACGGCCTTCCTATGAGCAACCAACGAAATATGTTAGAAATTTTGTAATGTATTGACAAGAGTCAAGAATGGTTTCTGACAATCAAGATAAATAATGGTGTATTTACACGTAAATATATGGAGTAGGATAATTTACAAAAAATCACATTTATCTTATGTATCATAAACATTCATGTAAACCCAAATATATTCATAAACAAATCATTTGTTTCTGAGTTATTAAAGTGTGCATAATCTCATAATATCGTTTATGGTATAATTCTTTGGACTCTTGTTCCCATAACTGTTTGCATGCAAATTTAAAGAAACAGTGAACACATAGCAGCCATAAAAGAGATAGGTAACATTGTAGCAAACTTACATTTAAATATTCAGTGAATTTTGCAGTTTACTTCATCAATTTCATAATTCCCTTTTTTTTAAAAGAGTACCAGCTACTAGAAATTCTGATATATTTTACCCCAATTACATGAAAAAAATCTGTTGAGGTCATTATTTACCTACTCAACAAAAGTGAAAAAATCATGAATCCCCGTCATGGTAAAAAATACAATGGTTGAATTAATAACAATAAATAAGTGTGCCCACAAATTAAGTGCTATAAGCAGTTAACTTGTGCATGAGTTAAACTATCTTCCAACATTTTCCACACTCTTGGGAAATACAAGGTATAGATCTTGAATTATAATAACTCTTTCCCATATTCAGTTTATATCACGTAAAAGGTAAGGATTTTAAGGATGACAAATAATTGTTTTCTGTACAAATGACAAAATGATTACATTTCTGACGTGGTAAACTGCCTTTCAAAAACTGCTGCGGCAAAAATGTACAAATCTCTTCAGGGAATATACATGTGGATCTGTCCAAAGTGTTGAAAATATAGACATATTTTCTTTAAACTTAACAACTCTTTAACACAAACATTGAATTTCAATATACCTGTTCTTCTTTAAGTCAAACATATTCAATGAAAACTTTTGTATTTATCAGTCACATACATGTACACACTTCTCACTTGCTCCTATAGATACCCATATTTGCATATTCCACTGCGTAGCGAAATTCTTGAATACATGAATACAATATAACATTAAGCAAAGACGTGTGAACGGTCTGAACGTTTTTTGAGAGCTTGAAGAGCATTAAATGATACAAAGTAACACCCTTCTGGCTCTCAGGAGTCATTTTGAAAAACATAAAATTTTATTGGAATGAAACAAATCTTGTTAATAAGATATACAAGTATGATTCTGTGTAAAGAAACATTAATATTGCATTGCATTTCTTTTTTGTCTTTGTACAAATTGCAGAGTTTGAATCCGAGTGATATTCGCTTTATATCACAATGAGTATTACATAACTTGGGAGCTAGAAGGGCATTAAATCATGACTTTTACAAAGATCTGACGCCCTTCTGGCTCTCACCACACGATTATATTTAAAAAAAAGTTTTCACATGAAGTAAACTTAATACACTAACACTTATATTGTAGCAGAACTCAGCCGATGTACTATGTATTCACTTATCCAGCACACATAGCTTATTCCAATATATGAACAAATAAAAAAAGACATGAACTTGATGTCTAGTCAATTTGACTTACCAATTTTCGTCTTTTACATGAACAAAAGTCCTTCTTAGATTCAAGTTTAAATGCCACAAACAAAGAAAGTTGTATGCATGGATATACATGTATATATATATATATATATATATATATATATATATATATATATCAATGTTTATCAATTAAGTCCTTTCATCTACCCTCCATTTTAAATAAAACATGGAAACTGATTATTATACAACATTTGCTTTGGTGACATATTCTTCAGGTTTTCTATTTTGTCAACTATATACAGGGTTACTTTTTGGCTCGAATCTACGCAAACTACTGTATACTTGACGTGAAGAGTAACTACAGTCAAACCTGTCTTAGTGGCCACCTCTCTATAAAGGCCACCTGTCGTTAATGGCCATGCAATTTGTCTCCCTCGAGATCGAGAGACAAAAATGTGGGTTGAAGAACCCGTCTAAAAGGGCAACCTGTCTACAGTGGCCACTTTTTATTTTTCCCTTTGGTGGCCTTAATAGACAAGTCTGACTGTATCTTCAATCTCAAATCAAATTCACTACACCATTTTAGCATCATAAACAAAATCAGGAAATTTTGTTTCATTTCAATGGATGTTAACTACAGAGAAAATGAAAATTGAACTGGAGATGTAGCAATATTGCTGAGGAAGGTTTTTAGAAGGATAACATAGGAATTCTTCCCTGAGAAACTATCCATTTTCAAAGCGATGCAAAAAAACAGGAATTTGTTTTTTGAACTTGAGCACGAGTAATTTGAGTTTTTTGCCCAAACACATACATGTAGATAGGACATTATAGACATTGTTTGAGGTACAATATAGCTTGTTACTGTTACTTTTCAGTGTATGGAATGCCAGCAGTATTTAAGATAGGGTGCACAACGCTCAATACCAAATTGGCAACTCAAGTAACTATACATACATAACGAATCATTACCACATGAATTCTAAAAACATGTAGGGCATGGTATTTGTTTGTATCAGACATTATAAATTTTAGTATCTTCAGTGATTAAAAAGGAAGATGTGAATAAACAAAGACATCTTGCTAAACATACTGGGCAAGGTAATATCATCCTTTTCTCCCGATAATACACCTAGGACTTTAGTAAAGAGAACCGGGCCCTGTTTCACAAAACTTGTTATCAATAACAAGTTTCAATATCTGTTATAAGCCACTGAAATCATGGCATTTGATTGGCCGAGAGCAAATTTGTCCTCGAAATGTATCATTTGTTATTGATAACAAGTTTTATGAAACAGGGCCTTGCTTAAGCCTTGTTCAGAAATGGAGCGGTAAACCACCGTTTTTTTTTCTTCTCTATATAATGACGTAAAGTGTAATATGTTTCTCATTTCTGTATTATATAACACAGGGCTCAGTGGATACCTGTCGGACCTCTGTTAATTGTACGCAGGTGCCATTCGTTTACACGTTAGAAAGCGCGGCTGATTTTTTTTTTTGCGTCGGTTAACATCATATTTGGACAATTATTTACTGGGCGAGTCCAAAGTAATTGTTCCATCTGCGTCCCGTAATTTATTTTGTACATACTTCCGTGTTAGAAATACAATAGATCAATCTAAGGGAAATATCACTCCAATAATATCACTTTGAGTACCGAAAACAGCCGAAAAATTGCATTAAATGAAGAAATTTAGTTTGTGCACTCTGACTATTGCAACCTACCCATTTGTATTTCGACAAATGATTTTCTCTTCGTTACTTCAGCATCAACATTCATTTCTATAGAAGTATGTCTACTACTACATCTGTCCAAGCATGATAGATTACCCACCAACAACATCCATTTCAGCAAACAACATTGTTTTAATAAGTGTTGAACTGCCTCCTTGTCATTTTTTGTATTTAATAGTCTACCCTAAAATCACTTAAATAACAATACATGTATGAAAGTATGCATCCATCTGCAATGAATACATTTTCAATCATCCTCTTCCTGTTGAGTTATATAATCATTAAACTGCCAAAAAAGAGAAAACAATAATAAAAAAAGGTGAATGTTAAAAAAAAAAAAAAAATAGTACCAACAATCTTATCAGGAATCTACATGTACCTACGGTATTGTATACTATTAAAATACGGTGATTTCTACATCCTTTGTAAACAAAAACAGTTCATATTTCTTTAACCACAGAGGGCACAGAAGTTGCTCTTTTGAAGGATTCACAATTATAGGGAGTCCATTATCATTATGTGATGTGGTCTTTATATTTCTCCCACTTCATCTTTTGTGTTCTCTTTCAATCAATATCCCCATACATGTCTATCTCACCATGTACATCATCTTCTCTTACGTCAAAGAATGTCCTTTCTTGTTTCTCTCTCTCTCTCTCTCTCTTTATCTCTCTTTTTCTCTTTCTCTCTCTCTCGCTTTGTCTCTCTCTCTCTCTCTCTTCTCTCTCTCTCCCTTTTTCTCTCTTTCTTTCTCTCTCTCTCTTTATCTCTCTTTTTTCTCTCTCTTTTTCTCTTTCTCTCTCTATCTCTCGCTTTGTCTCTTTTTCTCTCTCTTTTTTTTTTCTCTCTCTCTTTCTCTCTCCCTTTCTCCCTATCTCTCTCCTGCCCTCTTTCTTCATGAGCTACACTTGCTTAGATATTCCTCCTGTCTGAATGGGAGCTAGAACCTAGGTCAACGATCGGTCAACAACAACCTCTCGTAGTAGCACAACAAAACATAAATCCGCTACACGTGCATGTCGCTCCAGGGTCAGTGTAAGCTCCCTTTATTTTTTTCATCCCCTGTACCTCGTTCCTTGTCTTATTCTCATCCAAGAAATGAAACAATAGAGGGCGCATCACTGGAGTGGGCATAGGCCATCGCATCTGTGCAGGATGGCGCTACAGATTTGCCCGGCGACAATGCTGATGAAACACAACACCACAACAAAGATAGATAACTTTGTATGCATCTCTTGGTATCGTTCTTCATCACCATTCCTTTTAGTATTCAGCATCTCAGGGCAGCAGAGTGCGGCTCTTCTTTATTTTGGAGGGAGTGGTGATGCAATCAGGTCTTGGTGTGTTGCTGGCACAGTTGCCAGACCTGTTCTGGTGTGACGGACAGGATGAAGTCTCTGCTCAGCCTCCAGTCCAATCTGGAGATAGAATCGCTACAGCCCTGCTCCCCTGTTGGAGATCTACCAGAGATACAAAAGATATGAAGAGTAATTATTGATTAATATGACTGTAGAGGGCAATTCAGACGTATTAACTCTGTGGCAAAATGCTTTAATGTTATTAATTTTAGTTAGACTGAGAGAGAAAATGACTGTTTCAGTCTAGTCACTGCTGGAGGAGCAAAAGTGAAATGTCACAACTGCTGATATAGGACCCTTCCAAAGGCAAGTACACCAGGAGTCGCAGTGACTTCAACAGATCATTACAGTTAGATACTTTGTTTAGCAAGGCAGGAGCTCTCAAAGGCCAGTGAGGATAGAAAAAGACTGATCAAGTCACTAGGAGTATGCTCAACCTTACAGTAGTTGTTTTCACTGGAACTAAATCACATCTTCAATTCAGAAATACACTATCACACATTTACTTTAAATTCATTGGTGGTAAGATAAAAGATGAGTGCTGAAATATATTATGGTCATAATTCTTGGTGTTCTTTCTCTGAATTATTTCCAAATGTATTTTACTTAAAGCCCAACTGCACTACTTGTAGCTACTTGCTCCCTCTATATAGAAAACAATGCCTAAGCGGTGCCAGTTGGTCCCCCATGATTATCTTTTTCTTATGTTAATTGAGAGCTGAGTTGATGAGATAACCACCTGTCAGTGACCATGGCCATGCAGGGAGGTCTAATCCCTCCTGGCCAAAGTAGTGCAGATAGGCTTTAATTATACCAGTTTTGAAATGTATGTTTTTTTCTTTTGACTATGTATGTCTTTTTATTATTGATATTATTATTAACTTATTCATCAAATCAACATAAAATGACGGAGCATGCACAATATTTGACAGGAGCGGAAAAGGGATGTGAAGAAAGAAAACTTGAAAGATGAAATAAATTTGAAAGGCTTACGAGGAGGATGGGTCTTCACGGGGAGCAGTAATGATGAGACGTACAGCTTGTGATATCAGCCATTCATCACAGTCTAGTTCACTGTTGACCTCATCTCGTTCAGGTCCGTACAACATGGCCGCCGCTCTGAAATAAGAATATGGAAGCCATGATTTGTTTTGGCTGTTGTAGTATTGGTTTATTGTTTAAAAAACTCATCAAACAACTGCATGAGCAGCTACATGTAAAAGCTGATTTTATTCAATTTACAAAGTTAAAAAAGTGTGGCATAAAAACAGATGAGTTAGACCATGGTATCTCTCAAAGGTTCATGGCAAGATTTAACCAAAAGAAGTTTTTAATGCCTAATTAAAACAAATTAAAAAAATCATTTAAAGTCACAATTTTATTCCTGAAAGCTCATGTGTGACATTCTAACAAAATGTTAGGTGATGATTCTTGTTATTATTAATAAATTGCTCACTCATGCATTCAAGTGAATATAATAATCACCTTAACATAGCAGACTTGACTGGTGGTCTGTTCTCAGGATCACTGCACAGCATTTCTGTGAGCAAGCCATGTAGATTCCTTGATAACCAGTCTGGAGGGGTAGTGACTTGTTGGTTGCTAACTTCAGCAGGGCTAGTGGAAGAGCTTCTCTGTGACCTCAGGAGCTTGACAAGTGTGGCTGCTATAGCAAAGGTGTCTCCACTTTCATCTGAACTTTGACCTGCAGTGACCTGAAGACATAAAGGTCAAAGGACAAGAGGGAATAAAGAGATGAATTAATAGCTCAAAGTTGCACAACAAGATTGATATCAATCAAAATTGGTAAGACCAACAAAAAATCACGAAAAAAGTTTCAATATTTCTAAAAATGTAATACTAAAATATCAATATCGGTCAAACATATTGTATCTAAGGCCACAACTAAGTAAATGCCAGTATATATATATGTACATGTATATCTGACTTCAGTACTAAATTGAACATCATCCTTACGCAATGCGTACCATCAAAGTACATTGTAATCCTTGTATTATATTTGGAATTCCTTCAAACTTTGTGATGACAGCCAGAAAGGAGTTAACCCTTTCAGAACAGGATTTTTTTTTGACCTAAATTGATCACATACTATTCTTCAACTTGGCAACAATAATATTTTTCTTTCATTGCTATATACATCATAAAATGTACTGTCTCTGAAAACAATAACATGGGCGACAATGTAGTAGAAAAGTTGAAAATGTGTCCAATTATGATAGAAAAACAATGATTTCGAATCTCTCATTGTGTTGCCAATTTATGGATTTTAAAGCTTATTTTATTTTAAAAAAAATTTCTAGCATTAATTGCAATATAGCCATGAAACAAAAATGAACGCAGTGTTTGCAGACATTTTTGTCCTTTCTAATCATGCATCTGGCATATTTGTTATAGCTCTAGCTGAATCAAATTGAGTTATTGAGCCAAAGCTCAAAATGTGGAATGATTGCCACGAAAGGGGTTAACCCTAAAGCACTTTACAAGCACTTTACAGGCACATTGCATGTATTCTATACATATTTTCTTCATATGGTCTGTTGAGAGGCAGAAAAGCTTAACTGACAACACTTTACACAGTATTAATACCTTTATGACTCTGAGCAGGCGATATGCAAGTTGGACTACATACCCGAGTGTACACATTAACCAATAGACAGGTATACAAACATATTCAAATTTTATGCATACTTTTTAAACATAGGTTGTTCTTGACAACCTGAAAGCTCGCCAGACATAGCAACAGGTAATGTAAGCAGACTGGATTCCAAGTATTGTAGTTCATTCATTAATAACCGGTTGATGGAATAACTCGTCCCTAGGTCCCCAGGAAAGAAACATCCATAAATTTGAATATGTTAGTAAATTGGTCTTTTATGATATATCAACAACACAATACCCTTCTGCCTCATGGCAGCAATATATGCAAGTGGGACTACACATTCAATCGTACACATTAACAATGTATATGAAGTCAAAAGTACAATAAATTAAGGCTCTTAATTTGGGGCAGAGGAATTTCAGCATGAAATGAGCGATAAAGCAAGCTACTTCGCATGCTGCCATTGTCTGTGACGCAGCAGAAATCAGAATCAGCTCTCTCTGAGCTGGATTCTTGGATGAAAAATTAATTTCACTTGGTGAATTTTCACCTGCTCTGTCCCAAATCAACATGGTGCCACAAAAGAACTTGGCACCATCACAGTACAATGACAGATTTGGGAATTATAGTGAAGACAGTCCTTTAGTATAAAGGCGTGTATGAGCACAGTACAGACTCTTCCATCTGCTTTCTTGTACAAAGGTACTGAGATTCAGATTAGCATTTGGGGAATAGCACTTAAATCTGAAAATTGTAATTAATGTTTTTGAAGAATAACTTAGATAGAGAAGCAAATTGAATTTAGTCAAAACGGGTACCCATTTAGTGATGTGTGTTAGATGTACAAATGTACATGTAGATGAAACTATTATTGACCTTTTTTGACCGATGGATTTGAATGTGCTCTGCAAACTATAACATAATATAATAATATATAATATAATAATATATTATATAATATGATGTTGACTAAGACCCCGTTCTCATTCACTTTGAAAGTGGTCTTAGTTAGACCGCTCCAGAGGAACGGGTCTTGAGGAACGGTTTGCGAGGGTTCACACTCCAAGCAGTTTTTTATGGCTCAAACCGCTCCACGAGTCAAAGTGGTCTTGTTGCTATGGCAGCTCAGGTCAGCGGGTAAATTTTTCGGGAATACTAAGCGTATGTACCGTACTACATGTTTCGCGTGCAACGTCACTAGACCACTTCCGTTCAAAGTACGCTTATGTTCTCACTCGCACGTTAGAGCGCTCCAAACCGCTCTTAATAAGACCCGTTCCTCAAGACCACCTCCCGAGGTGGTCTTCTGAGCGTCCAGAAGTCCACTTCCTGGACCACTTTGACCGTTCTCACTCACTTAAGAACCGCTCCTGAGGAACGGGTCTTAGTTAGACCGCTCCAACGAAGTGAATGAGAACGGGGTCTATGATGGTTACAAAATAGTACTACCACTACTACTGCTACTACTTCTGCAAGTCCTAGACAAAAAGTAACAAGAACAATGAGAACAACCACAATAATTGCACTAGAAGAAGAAGAAGAAGAAGAAGAAGAAGAAGAAGAAGAAGAAGAAGAAGAAGAAGAAGAAGAAGAAGAAGAAGAAGAAGAAGAAGAAGAAGAAGAAGAAGAAGAACAAGAAGAAGAAGAAGAAGAAGAAGAACAAGAAGAAGAACAAGAACAAGAAGAAGAAGAAGAACAAGAAGAAGAAGAACAAGAACAAGAACAAGAACAAGAAGAAGAACAAGAAGAACAAGAAGAAGAACAAGAAGAACAAGAAGAACAAGAACAAGAAGAGGAAAAAGAGAAAGAATAAGAAGAACAAGAAGAAGATGAAGAAAAAGAAAAAGAAAAAAGAAAAATTAGAAAAAAGAAGAATTAGAAGGAGAAGAAGAAGAAGAAGAAGAACAAGAACAAGAAGAAGAAAAAGAAGAACAAGAACAAGAACAAGAACAAGAAAAAGAACAAAAACAAGAACAAGAACAAGAAGAAAAAGAAGAGAGAGAATAGAAAGAACAAGAAAAACAAGAAGAAGATGAAGAAGAACAAGAAGAAGAACAAGAAGAAAAAGAAAAAGAAGAAGAATTAGAAGGAGAAGAAGAAGAGACCATATACTTCATGTTGATGGATTTTACATGTACATCATGGACAGCTTAAAGATGATCACAAAAACTTCATCTTACCTCTGAAATATCAGAAGCTGTTTTAAGGCGGCATGTGCTTCCACCCCTCTGCTCTAATCGTCTCGCCTTCTCCAGACCCCCTAGGACCACCCTCATATCCTCTGTCACATAGGCACACCCGGGATGGATGTTGCCATGGACCACACCCTCTTGATGCAGGTGCTCCACAGCTAGGAGCAGCTGGAGGAGGATGCGGGTTATACCGGTATCGGTGCAGGGCGTCGGCTCATCCCCAGCGTTCATCATCCCCCATCTGAATAGCTCTTCCAGGGTCAATTTGACCGATGAGTACACGAGACATCGGAAGATGTCTTTATCTGGTTGATACCCTGCATCCTGGGGTAAGCCTACACCTCCATGTCCTCCTCTAGAAGGGTGGTGACCAGTTTCCTGGGTTCCTGGAAGATTTTCTTTGCTCCTTGAAAGATTTGCCTGGAGCTGCATCAGGAGCTGCTGTGCAAACCTACCCTCTCCAGGGAGGGGCACGTCCCAGTGTTGGATGGGGAGAAGAAGGTGTGGGGATGGTGAAAGTGTCTCCTCCACATGTTCCACAGCATCATTGTCTTCCTGCTCAAATGTTTTTGAATTATCAACCTAGACACAGAGGAAAAGATTGAAAGAATGAAGAAGAGAGATGACTTGATGAATTGATTATGTTCAGTTCAGTTCAGTTTATTCAATTCCATCTTTAAAAACATTTTTACAAAGGTAAAAGCATGCAATTCCATGTAAAATATAATAAATAAATTGGGATAACATATACATGTAAAATGAATTAATACAAAACAGAATAAGGCACAGCTGCAAAAAAAAAAACAAGAGAAGGTTTTGTCTGGACAGCTTCCTTTCAAATTAGATTTAATAAATATAATAAGAAACAAGTAGCAAGTAAAGTTTTGGATAGTATCATTAAGAAATTGCATAACAACCGGCACAAGCCCAGTACATGAAATACAAAATGATAGGATGCAAAAGTCAGAAGATAGCAAAGTAGAAATGTGAGGGAGGAAAGAAAGAGAGAGAGAGAGAGAGAGAGAGAGAGATGAAAAGCTGGATAAATACATTCAGTATTATAATTTGTCTTTTAATACCTGACTGCTAATTAAGTAGGCATGTATAGTGAACATTTACAGTGTATTTGCTTGATATGGGCAAATACTTAGTAGGCTTAAAGCCCACCCCACACAGTACAATCTTCCTATGATTAGATTTTCGAAGAAATTGTAATCACAATAGATATGGAGATCTAAACAAACATCATCTTCCAGATAAGAATACTCACAACTGGAATTTTACACGTTAAAGCCTTCTAGTCAGAATAAAAGCCGAATCGGTTTCCCATTGTAGACAATTAATCGCTCTTCTGGGGGGTGTTTCACAAAGACTAAGGCCATTAAAAAAAAAAAACATGTTTAGCATCCTGCCTTTTTGAAAAATAGGAAGGAGGCCCTTTTTTTTTTTTTCAAAATGGCCGCTCCGTACATTTTCCCTCCAGCCAGTCAGGCTATTTTTCAAGATGGCCACCAGCATTTATGTTTTTTTAATTTTTGTTCAGAAAAAGACCATTTTAGCAGTATGTTTTTCATGTTTTTTCATTAAGATTTGAAGAAAAGAAAAAAAATTGAAAAAAAAATTTTGAAAAAAAAAAATTGAAAAAAATTGAAAAAAAAAAGGGCAGGCGGCCCCCAAAAAGGAAGCGGGCGGGGACGCTAAACATGAATATTTTTTTATATGGCCTAAGATCGACTTTAAGTTGGACTTAACTATGGCAGGCCATTCATGCCACTGGTTGCTCTCACTATTGGTCTCTCAATTATGATCTTAGATAATATTTTTTCCTTCAATAATGAACTATCAAAAAATGTAAATTCTGTAGATTTTTTACCATTATTTATATGTTCCTTGAGAGACCAATGCCAGTAAATGGTGAGAGCAAACAGTGGCATGAACGGCCTGCCATAGTTAAGTCCAACTTAAAGTCGATCTTAGTCTTTGTGAAACACCCCCCTGGTCTGACATCACTACAATTCCAAGCTGATTGACCCTTTCCTCCTTTAAAGAAGCACAAAATCCATTAAAATTTGTAATAGTCGCATGATTATTCATTGATCGTTAAAGATTTTAGAAGTTTGAATGATCATCAAAAATCCTATTGAAAATTCTTCCAAAATTGGATCGTAGTTAGATCATATAGAATGTGATGGTCTTTACAGATTTGATTTCTTTCTGATGAACTTCAATGTATCATCCCATTGTACTACATCATCAACAGCGCCATCTATGGCAAGGTTCTGAATCTTTCACTGAATTTGAAAAATGAACCAATTCTCAACATTACATTACCAGTTACAGGTGTAGATGAACATCTTAAATAACATGAACTCATTGATGCCTAAAATAATTTGGCCAGCAGTCTAATGAAAATCCATGTTATACTTATACATACATGTATCAAAATCAATTATTCTATCCCACAGATTGGCATGATAGAGTACATGAACTCACCTTCAATATGCACAGTTTGTTATTCATCACACCCTTAAATTGTGCAGATATATTGCCATCAGGTCCAGAAGTTTGACCCAATTTCTCTAAAATTTCAACAGTTTGACTAGTGTCTGACTGGCCTCCATCAGTCAATTCGGTTGAATACTGCCCTCTGGAGTCACAATGCTTATCGTTCTCATTCATGGCTTGCAAGACCCTTTTTATGCTCTCGGTTCTATTTTGGGAGGCAAGGGTGATACCTCCAACCTTTGTGGCAGTGCTGGCAGTGTTTTCGCTTTGGAAAGCCACTCTGGGGTAGCTGGAGCTCAGAGAGCGCCAGCACTCCCTGGTGAAAGTCATGCTCAAGGTCGGCTGCTTGTCCGATGTCCTTTCCATCTGCGCACTCTCCTTGTCTCCTGACAATTTTTTTGAGGAAGCTCCATAGTCAGAACCACTTCCGTAATCGTAGGAGGATGAATCCGACAATGGTGACAGCGATGATGAACTGGTTGATCTCTCTGAAGGACTCCTGGTACTCAAGTATTCAGTTCCATCTTGAGGTTTGAGGTCAGAGTTCCTAAATGGAGTGCTTTGGCCGTTTCTCCTGTAGGACGTATAATCCAGAGGACCTCTGTTCTCCCCTGAGTCAATGCCATAGTCGTCTCTTCTGCCTGGTAACACTGAAAGTGCATTTAGTTTTCGATTATCAATCAGCAGTTTCAAACACAACTGTTCTAGTCTAGAACTCCTCCCAAAATTTGAGTCCAACCTTTTGGCAAGAGCCTGGACCAGGTCAGAATCTGATGATGTCTTCAACGATTCCTCAGAGCTGGAGTCCGCGAGAGCAGCATCCAGTGCCACCTCTAACCGATTCATTCTCTCCCCCATCATCTGATTCTGCTCTTTCAAACTCAGTTTATCCTCTACCAATTTCTCAATGACAGAATGCAGCTGCCTGACTTCTGAATCTTGATCTCCACAAGAAGGGTCCATGATATCCCTTTCAACATTCTGCAGATTGTTTTTTCCGAGTGTTCTTTGTCCGTACCCTACGGCTGTGGAACACGAATCTTGCAACAGTCTTTGACGCTGCAATCCATGGTCATTGGAGTGATCAAAAATCGTGAAGCATCCCTGAGAGTTTTTCTCTTGATCCCTGTGGCCACTCAGAATGTCAGGACTCCACTGTACATGGATATCAGGTCCACTGTGGCCACTATTTGCCATTGCACTACCTGCTGTCGCTAAAATTCCTGGATGCCGTATATGTTCATCTCCAAGCCTCTTGGCCGTGCCCATTTGCTGATGATAAACATCCCTCACCTCAGGATTCCTCCTGGGTGTTTCGGGACTCAATCGATGGGTAACATCTCTTCCGTTGCTAACATTTTGCGAAAGTTCATTATAACCGGGATCGATATCTCTCCTGAAGTATCCTGGAATCGAATGCTCATGATGTGGCAGCTGCTTCGTATGCTGTCCATTTCTTTTGTAAGTGAGGCCATTTCCAGAGGACTCCTGAAACTTCCAATGACCATCTCTTTGCACTGGAAACCCATGATATTGCCCAGGAGTGCCCTCTGAGTGCTGCCTAGGCAATGGAGGACTCCATCTCCTGTCTTGTTTTAGATCCCCTGAGAAGTAAGTATCACCAACATGTTTGCAAGGAGTCTGCCCTCTACTCTCTCTTTGCATCTCAGGATTAGAACCACGACGCATGGGTTTTGAGCTGTCAATGAGATAACGATGGGGATTTTTCCTGTGAGGAATACTTTGTTGGTTAGATGGTGGAGACATTCTGCCAACTTTGTCCAACTGTTGAGCCGAGTAACATCTGGTTACTTCTCCGTCTCTCTAAAAAATAGAACAAATGGTGGTGATGTTTAAGAAATTTGTCAGGTTTGCAGGCATCTGCAAATGTTAATAGTAAATTATTACTCTCGTCTCTTTTATATGCATGATAAGGCAATTATGTTCGTATTTTACATTTACACCTATGACTATTATTCCTTTTTTTCATCTGAAAGTGAAAACCTGTGGACAAGACCATTGTCTAATTGTTGTGATATAAAAAAAGAACCACTTTTAACTTGTCATATCAAGAGATTTTTAAATATTTGAATGAAATACATGGATAAAAGTCATATGTAGTATGGGACACATTGCATAGAATTGTCCACATGCAGCTTCAATGACAGCCACAGCTGCATTGTCGTATCATACCCCCCTTTTACAAATGCTAGACATAAAAAGCACTTCAAACATGTTATAGCCTTCCTTTTTACTCAGATATTTCAGAACTAACCACCCCTCCCCCCCCCCAGAACATTGGATCTGCCCCTCAAAGATAGACACGTTCTTTACCTGATTGCCATGACCTGGTGCAAGGGGGGCTTTGTCAGCTTCCGCTGAAGACTATTCCATTCCTCTTCGTTGTCAAAGAACGGGGAATCATCGCTCTCGCTGGCCACTCTCGGTTCTCTCCAGCTGGCTTCAACAGGACTGTTGGTTTGATGGGCTGATGGGAGGGATGAACTCCGGCAAACAGCTAGGACACAAAAAATGACATTATTATCGTCAGTTTCATCATCATCATCATCATCATCATCATCATCATCATCATCATCTTTATTAATTTGGCATCACCTGTGCCTTGGAGGTGAAAAGAAAACTTAACTACTAGATTTATAACCCTCAGGTCTTTCCTCCTGTTAGATGGCATTACTGATTGGGGTGTGCAGTGTGACTCTTTACTACAACAATGTACATGTAGCAATGGAAGAGAAATACTCTGTTTGTCAATTTGAAGAAGAAAATGTGATCAATTTTGCCCTGAAATTATTCCTGTCTGAATGGGAAAATAGGTTAATATCTACCTTAGATATCATATGATATACAGTACCTACATGGAGATGAATGACAATTTTCTCAATTTTCTAGAGACATCTATTTTCCCAATCTACAAATACTGCAACCTTCCAATGTATGACAAGTCTTCTGTACAGGCTACAGCACTGATCAAACACAAAATATACTTTTAGATTTGTTTCTAGTAAAGCAGTGCATGTACATGTACTATTAATCATGTCTGTGTACAAAAGGAGCTTACTACTATGGCTATGCTTCTGTGCCAGGATCCTGATCCAAACTAACACAACCTACTGCTTACCTTTGTGACTAGTCTCTTGTGCCAGGAGATTGAAGATGGACTCGTGTCCTGCGGCTTCAGCCCCTTGCTGGGCCGTCTTGCCGGTGTTGTTGAGGATAGTTTTGCTGGCTCCAAACTCAAGCAGCAGCCTGCAGAGAGAACTAGAGCCCCGATATGCTGCGAGGTGCAGTGCGGTGTCTCCATTCTGGCTCTGAGCATTGAAATCTGCCCCCCTGCAGGAAAAATGGATCAATCCAAGACACTTAGTCAAGTACAGTCAAGCCTGTATAGAAAGACCACCTGTCCATTAAAGCCCCTCTGCACTACTTGTAGCTACTTGCTCCCTCTATATAGAAAACAATGCCAAAGAGGTGCCCGTTGGTCCCCCATGATCCTCTTTTCCTTATGTTAATTGAGAGCTGAGTTGATGAGATAACCACCTGTCAGTGACCATGCTGGGAGGTCTAATCCCTCCTGGCCAAACTAGTGCAGACGGGCTTTAAGGCCACATTTTCTGTTTCCCTTGAATAATGTTTCTCATTGAAACATAAACTGTCAAAGAACCAGCGTACACAAAGACTGATTTTCTTCTCTCCATTGAGTGGTCTTTAAAAGTAGGTTTCACTTTCTATGCAGAGCCATTCAACGTGGGGTATTTTATATTAGGCTATCATACATTTGACCATGAACGAACCAACAACAGATGCCCTTTCATAGAAGGAAATATGAAATGGTCTCAAAAGATAAAACTTAGGTCATATTAATTGAGAGGAATACCGATGACAATGGATAACTTAAATCACACCTTCCCAAAGGAAACTGTGCTACGAGAGTACATGCAAAAACCTTCCTGTAAATCAATGACTTCCAGTACTGCCTGAATATTTTTGGTAAAACTGACAACAATCATTTCCTAGATTTTTTCTTGTTTGCTAATTCCTTTAATAGGCTCAACACGAACCCTTCATGCACTGTTTATGCATTCTGAAAAACCTTTACACTATTTTTTTGCTGAACCTGAAAATAACAAAATGCTTCCTAGACTGATTTTTAAAATAATTTTTCTTAAAATTAATTCCTTTACCAGGCTCAACATGAACCCTAGTTGCACTGCTTACCAGTATGCATTTGACATTCCTTCCTACCGTACTAAATATATCCTTACAATTCAATGATAAAAATGCAACACATATTCTTGGTAAAACAGCTTTTATATCAATTGCTGAATATGTTTAAATAGTTTCCTTAATATGGCACACTGTCAGGAACCGCCAAGGCCAGGAAGTGGTGAGACACTTCCTGGTCGGAAAGTTCATACATTTGTTTAGTTTATAAAATCGAAACCCTAGCAAAAATCTCTAGAACAGATTACACCCCAACCCTAAATTATTCCTACGAAGGTCTTGGGCTCTTTGATGAAGGATCTATATCCCAACAAAAAGGCATTCCATTTAAAAAAAAACCATTCTTTGAAGTACAAATACATGGCAGGGCTCGACACTCACAGGCGCCCGGAACCGGACACTTGGCTGCCCAAAATCCTACTCTGGATCCCTAAAATTTCTAAATTTTCACATACATAACATATGTAGGGTGTTTGCATACTGATTCTAAAAATTTATTTCTGGACCCCCTTTGAGAACAAAAATTAGTGAGGAGCCCTATGGTTCTAAAGTGTGATAGTCCTTCCTTTCAGAAATTAAAAACTAAAAA
This sequence comes from Mesocentrotus franciscanus, assembly GCA_037976565.1. NCBI lineage: Eukaryota > Metazoa > Echinodermata > Echinoidea > Camarodonta > Strongylocentrotidae > Mesocentrotus > Mesocentrotus franciscanus. The sequence continues at coordinate 24,777,891 of CP137683.1, read as the reverse complement.
AGAGAAGTTGGACAAAAATAGCATCAATGCCCTTCTGCAGGGCACAAAATGATACTTGCAAATGAAAGAGATGGTGCCTTACCAGGCTAACAGTAGCTTGGCCGTTGTGAGATGTTTCCTGTCCACGGCGGCCAGGAGAGGGGTCATTCCATACTTGACCGGTATCTCTATATTCGCTCCATTTTCCAGCAGCAGTGCCACAATCTCATCATGTCCACTGCAAAAAAAAAGAGAATTAATAATAACGATAATAACTAAACATATTTGTATAGCACATAACACATAGGCATAATTGCATGTCTCTATGCCCTTTGCAGAACAGAATACAGAAGGAGTGGAAATGGTGCACTGGGTTCATAATTGTGAGATCTTACAAAGTGCTAAATAGATATGTTTTAACATTACTTCTGAACTTTTCATATGTTTCTATGTGTCTAAGGTATTTCGGAATGTTATTCCATATTCCATAAAACAGTGGCTGCATATGAAAATGACCTTTCCCTTTAGTTTTGTCAGTTTGTGGGACATAATATAAAGACTTTTTACTGGAACTTCCCCAACATGATGTGGTTTAATAACAATCAAAATGTGAAGAAAAGGTTGAGATTAGCCTGAATATGAATGAGAAATCTAAGAAGTCCTGTCAAATTATTTGATACATGTGAATCTCAAACACTTATTTGCCTAAAAAGTCCTGACAAATTACTTGATATAAATGTCCAGTACATAAAACACAATCGTTTATTTGCCTGAGCGTTGAGGACAAATCTTAAAAGTCCTGACAAATTATTTGGTACATGTGAAAGGCAAATCTAAAAAGTCCTAACAATATGGGGTACAATATCATTTAAATCATACGAACTTACATGTACATAGTATATTAGTACATTAGAATGAAAGGCAATAGCTGTTTTGTGGAGGAGATCAAAGCATGGACGCTCCGGCCTCCACGATCAAAACATCCATAGATTTGAAACGTTTGTGACCTGGGCTATTTCTACTAACTCCTTTTCTACCAGCTGTATGTTTATATACATGTATATCAAGTTACTTTAATAGTGATAAGAGAGCATAAGGGTCTGGTAAAGGGGATAAATATTTTGTTGAGATCAGCATTCTTTTCAATTTGAGATCAGCATTCTTTTCAATTTCGAGACCTACCTCTCCCCTTAAGATTTTGTCATAGTTTGTAGGACATAAAATAAAGACTTTTTACTGGAATGCAGCGTTCTTTTTGGTTTATACTGCATTAACAATAATTCTCTTAAGGTCCCTCACCCCAGAAAACAGATATAGGAGATAAGGCCATTTTCAATTCCCCAATTAGATATGGAATTCCTTACCCCTTGAATGAAAGAATTGTAAATCTCTCGCAACTTTCAAGAAGTTTCTTTAAAAGCATCCTTTCTACTTTCTTTGGATTGTTTTTTTTTCAGCATTTAATTATTTGTTTTGAAAACTATCTTTTTTTGTTAATGTGCTATGCAAATGTTGAAAGGGTACTTTATATATGAAATGTACTTTCATTATTAGTATTCTTAATACCACTAAAGCCTTGTTTACTACATGGCACAGTAAACCATTTTTTTGTTAATGCCACAGGAAAAAAGGAATTCTTTGTGTGAATGAAAAGCAAGTGGAGGTTAAAACAAATCTAGAAATAAAGCTGAGAAGCAAAATAAATATCTTTAGATAAATCTTTATCCAATGATAAATTTAATACACAAGCAAAATAAGCATTCAATCAATTCTTAATCTGAAGGGGCTTATTCTGGATTTGCTACGGAAAGTATTTAGGTCTTGTCAGGAGCTTAAATATTTTTCTTTCTAGTTTCTCAATTCAGACCCCTTATAAGCTTTCTTGAGCTGATTTCTCTCAATTTCCATATATTTCTTCCACCATACTTACATCTTTCAAATAATAATTTCAATAATTGATCATTTATTTATATAACCACTCAACATCTAATGCTAGAATCTCATTAACATGTACGTAACACTTTCAATCATATTCTATATTTAAATAAATTGACCTTTGACCTACCCATTTGCAGCCCAGAAGAGCGGTGTTCCTTTCTTCTCGCTATCCCTGCAGTTGATGTCAGTCCGTCCTGTACACAGGATTCGACGGACCTGGGTTAGGTTACCAGTCTTAGAGGCCTCTATCAAGGTTGCCATAGCTACCAGCTGACATGGGCGATCGATGAAATATTTTTCTCACTTCATCCCCTTTATAGGTGGCAGCACCTCCATTCTGTACAAAACAACAAAATAGAAAACAAATTGAAACTTTGATTTGTTATCATGGCTTTTTTGTTTGTTACAAAGTTGTCGAAAATTTAATTCCTTTTCAGATGACACCAATTATTCATACTTTACTAAATTGCATGAAAATTTGTGTGAAATAAAGATGAGTTTCCTTCCAGCCCTTTACATTTCTGTTCCTCATGTGCTTACTATTGTTTAATGCCAAAGTAGGAAATGATCCTGAACAAGATCTAAACAAAATTGTCTCAATTTTTTTTCTTCCTATGGTAGCATAAAATAATTATTAGCTATTCAAAGCGCTTGATCCATGTTCATTGATATATTTTTTATCACCATATACATATTTCTTAGTGGGGCAATGAGTGATTGAAATAAAAGCTAAATTTGCCAATGTACACATACTATATACAATAATAATTTAAAACATACTCCATGCAATAAACTAAACTCATGCTAAAAAAGCAGTGAACATCTCCTTTTACCATATATGGTGGTGTATTTTTGAGCGCACACCTCTTCCCTTTTACCATCAAAGAGATATTGACATTTCAGCAATGCAAATTGCCTTATAAGGAATACTTGTTGGGTTGTCATGCTAACAAAAGCTCAATATGCTTTTGATGCAAATCTCTAATAATAACTTATTGATACAATAAAAATTTGAACTCTAAAGCAAATTATCAAAGCCACAATTTGCCTGAGGCTTAATCTATTCTCATACTTTAGCTGGGTCCACACGAAAGTCTGTAAAAAAATGTTATTTATTGAATTGAATTGAATTGGTTTATTAAAAAAATCAACATGACATGCAGCTCAAGGCCGATATTGTATGTTTTACAAAGCAATCAGATATTCACGATATAATAAAACAGTGTAAAAATACAAAAGCAATACAACAAAATAACAATGGCAACTTCACACAGCAATATCATAAAATATTTAGAAAAATGTATCGAAGATGCGGATAAGTAGCCACCTAAACAATCAAGTATTTTAGTATGTGGTTTCAAAACTTTGAGGTTATCTCATAGTTAAGGACCATGCGGATGCACCCACAGTATAAAAACCTTCAGTTTAATACTCAATGTTATAAACCCCGAGCAAATCTTGTGGCTGACATGACTACTAGGAGCTGCAAGAGGTCCCTGCTCAAAGTTACAAATGTATTTGCTGTGTGGATGCAATTAATTTCAAGGTTTCGCCGGCCTGTAGTTACAACGACTGCTTGCTAAGCTTATAGTTTAAACCTTTGAACACTTGTTGTTTTGGTTGCGGGCAAACCTATGTGAATAGTAGGTTATTGTTTAAAAATTTACAGTTTTGCAAACTTACGATTTAAACTGCAATGGTCTCATGCGAACATAGCTATTGTAATGGAATGTATTAGCCATGAAATGACCTATATTCAAAATAAAGAAACTCTTTGAATCAAGAAGTAAACGTCACTGATTTAAAATGACTACTTCCTCAAATTAGTCTTTGTTCAGACTCTCTGATGCATCTCAACCTGAACTAGATTATAAACAAAAATGTTGTCTTGCAACATTAATCATGTAAGGTCTGAAGAGCAACCCCAGGTTCCGTAATTTCAAAGGTCATAAGGTTTTTTTTTTCTTTTTACAGTTTGTACATGCAGTAGATTGATTGAAATAAGTCAATGGCTTGAATTAGTGATGGTAGAATCCACAAATTGATGTTTCATGAATTTGAGATTTTTTAGAATTTTTTAGAATTTTTAATGAAATAAAGGAATGATTTAATTACTTTAAAGTGATATAAACTTTTCCCCCAACATGATGTGGTCTATTAATGATTATCAAAATGTTAAAAAATGTTAAGATGTACCAGAATGTGAAAGCCAAATCTAAAAAGTCCTTAAAATATTGGAGACACTACTTGAGTATACTGCTCAACTGCATGTGTGGCATCCTGTTTAGAAAAAAGACAGCATGAAAATAGAAAAGGTACAGCGTAGAGCAACTCGCCAAATACACATGCTACGACACTTGAGTTACGAGAAGAGACTAAAACATCTCAACTTGCCACCTCTTGCCTACAGACGCCATAGAGCAGACATGATTCAGATATATACAAAATAATGCATGGCCCAGATGAACTGGATCTAGCACACTTCTTTGACCATCCAACTGATAGTAGAACCCGTTACCATCGATACAAGATCGCTAAGAAGCGACATGGCTCCTTTTCTCAGAGATGTATCAATGAATGGAACAATCTCTCCTCTGTAGTTATAGAGAGAAAAAAAAACTTTAAATCCAATTTGTCTAAATTTTGGTCGTCAAGAAAAGATCAATTTGACCCAGAAGAGTCCTTTGCTTGTCCATGTTTGTCAACTGCTGTATAGCGCCACTAAACATGTGTCCCAATATGGAATCTTCATCCTACTGTCAACGAGAGGCAAATAAGTTTTTAACTTTAAATGGCTACTTCCAAGGTATATTTCCAAGGTATAATGTAATTTAAATCACACAAACTTACATGTACATTGGTCTCTGGAAGATTGAATGACAGGCAATAGCTATTTTGTGGAGCAGATCAAAGCATGGACCCTCCACGATCAAAACGTCCATAGATTTGAAACGCTTGTGACCTTGCCTATTTCTACTATCTCCTTTTCTACCAGCTATATGTTTATAATATACATGTATATCAAGTTACTTTAAAAGTGATAAGAAATCATAAGGGTCTGGTAAAGGTGATCGATAAATATTTTGAGAGCTTTGGCATTCTTTTCAATTTCTAGAGAGGTTCAGACAAAAGAAAGTCTGTTAACTTTAAGTTTTAGGTCGTGATTTAAAACTTTGAAGATATCTTGTCGTTAGGGACCATACGGACGCACTTGTGGTTACGAAACTTTAAGTTAACTCAAAGTTACAAACCACGACAGATCTCAAGGTTAGCACGTTAACTACGAGCAGTGGGGAACCTCACTCAAAGTTATGTGCCGTGCGGATGCAATTAACTTCAAGGTTACATCAGCTTGTAGTTAAAATAAATGCTTTACCCAGTTAACTTTGAATACTTATTGTTTCGGTCCCGTGAATCCTCATTGTTATTGGATCGTTGTTTACAACTTTGAACTTCGCAAACTTAAAGTTAAAACAACGGATCCATTTAAACAAACCTTCTGAGTAGAAGAATATCATAACAGCCATGTCACAAGTAAAGCATTGCTCTTGAAATGCTCTCATATGACTAGAAATAGTTTTAAAAGTTTAGACAACATTTTGAAGCCAGGTCATTGGGGCAAGTAGTCCCCTATACCCATATCTGTGTGCAGTGATTTTCACTCCAGATGCAATTTTCTGCAAGACTGAGTAAATTTTTTATTATTAATAACAAATAGTTAGATCAATTTACATGTTTATAGCGCAGCTACTACATAAATATAATCTACTGCATTGTGATTTTAAAAAACTCCCACTTTACAGACACACAATACAAACGAAATTAATGAAGTGATTCCATTTGCCACTCCCATGCAGTTACCTGTACCTTAAAATTGCTTCTTTCACAATATGTTTTCATGATCGAAATACTCAGCTAGTGAGAGTCATTGTTGTACAAAATGGGCATTTATGGTAGGTAAGGAGGTGCAAAGTACCGCTATCAAAATCGGAAATATTAACCAAGTATATATCAATATTTGAATTACATTGGTGAACAAATATTAACACTCAGAATCAATTTAAATCTAGTAATTGATGTACTAAGGTTATCAACAACAAAAATGAGGAAGTTTGTTTAAGGGGGTCAGATTCCCTAAGAGCAAATAAAAAGCAGTTTACAACTAGGATATTTTTAGCCTTCTTCTTCTTCAAGCAGTTCTATTTGTTTTCTTCTTCTTACTACTACCTTCACCGGTAAATGTAAAGTTGAATACTTGTCTCCCAATATTGTGGACTGTCTAAAAGTAACGTGGATTCTGAACGGTTAATTTGTTTTAAATAGGAACACAGTATTTTGAGATGTACAAGCATAATTTTTTTTATAGCAATTAAATCACATTGAAAATGATCGAAAGACTCTTAATATCCATTGTACTGCCTTTGGAAGTCATGTTCGGATTAATTATGCGATATGTCATTGTTCTCATTTCAAAGTGACGCACAAGAATTTTATTGATATCGACATTAATTGATTTTGGGGATGTCTTTACAATGGTTTTTAATATACAATGAAAAACACTGGACACGGATCTTGGGAGATGTGAGTTGGTCTATAGTGGTATAATGTCTGTGGTACAGTTAGTTCTCTGTCTTTGACTCAGCGGACTCCGGTTCGAGACTGAGTCACGTCTTTCGGATGGTGACGTTATAAAAGGTCTCAAGACGTAAATAATCCTATCTGATATTGATACAAGTCTGCAAAAACTCAAATTACACACACACACAAACACACACACACAGAAGAATACATTGATAAGAGTCTACACTAACAGGTGATATCAAAATTATGTCCAAAGTTGTAAACTATTTCCATTATTGATCAAATTAACTGACCGCTGGTCCTCCCGTAGAGTATAAAAGACGCTTGCTTACATTAGATTTTATCACCTGACGAAGTGTTGCAGCGGCGCACGAAAAGTCGTGATCTTTTAGATCCCTTATTGACCATACATTGCGAGACAAACGAATATCACTAGCAATATTATTTTCGATTTCCAGTCATATTTGAAATATCATTAATTTGAGTCCCATTTAAATCTGCCAATGCTGTAGGGGTTTTAGAGCATGTGACTGCATGTTCCATTGATGAGGCCAAGGGTGAAGAAAGCAATTTGTGACACCCATTTTGGGGCCCCAAAACTAACAGGAGGCGCCTGCGGCCCTGGTATGCACATATTTTGTGCATTCAATAGTGACTTTCTCAAGCATGGTGTTTGCTGGGATTCCCCAAACCTTCAGTAAAAAAAAAATATGATAAACTGGCTTTCCACTTATTGTACAAGTATAAACCCCCATTTAGCCCACACATATAGTTTAACACCTTCTTAACAAGTTAACAGCATGTGTGTATGCATTTTTTTTCTTCTCACAATCATCAAAATGGCTGTTTTCAGTTTTATAATTCATGCATTGTTGTTTAATATTCATCATTATGTATATATACATTGTATTTTGATGAAAAAACTGAGCATAGAGAGGAAAACTGGGAAACAATTGCCTCAAGCTGAGGAAGATGAGGATATTTGACTCTGTTATACTGAGAACTAAGTTGTTCAATTAAAGGTAATGCAAAGTTTTGGGAAATTTTGAAAATTGGATGATATAGTAATTCTCCAAAATTTTGATATATTTGGATGCCCCTGTGGATGTATTATAAGCACTAGAAAATTTAGCCCCTAAAACACTTCTGCTTTCGAGAAAATTGAATAATCAAAATTTACAGGTGCTCCCGGTAAATTTCAAATAGCCCCTAAGGCCATTCCATGGTACATGTAGATGCGACCATGAAAATCTCAGAATATGCAGTTCTGATATATAATTTCCAAACGGGAAAAGCAAATCGGTCGATTGAAGTCAAGAAACATTGTTTTAAAGCTAAAGCAATATCAGTCTTGAGAGGGAGCTACACAACATAAAGAGTTTATTATTGACAATTTCATCACTTTACACTCGATTTCATTGAATATTGTAAAATCCCAAATGCTTCCAACATGTTCATTTGAACCAAATTCATGACCCCATACCAAAACTTTGTATTACCTTTAATATTCAAACGGCCAAGGAGAGACAATTTTTCAAGTCGTAGATTAAAGATGCATATTAGGGGCCTCTCATGAGGAATTCGACACCATACAGGTGTTTACCCAAGAACAGGTGTTGTCAATCACCAGGATTAGCCTTCAGTTTTATGACCATGCAACAGGCATTATGTAATGCTCTGTATTTTCCACCAATCGCCCCATATGGAAAAGCCATTATCTTACATTTCCCTCGCCGCCACAGGAGAGACTAGGGGGTATTTCTGGATGGGACCACGGGTTTGCTGTGTGCAAGACTTGTACACCTATTGATTGTATTTTCACCAAGTCTGGTGTCAGCGAACTGACTACCAACTCCCTTTGAATACTTTTCACATGCTAGATAGAACCTTTTAAGTGTTGGATCCAGCATGTTTATATGTTACATCTACTAGCTTCAATACAAAGCCATTCTTTGGCCCATTAAAGAGGAAGTCCACCCTGATATTTAGTTGGTTTTAATAGAAGCAGAACAAGGGGGAAATAGAGAGAGAGAGAGAGAGGGGGAGAAAGACAAAGTGACATAGAGAGAGAGAGAGAGAGAGGGGGAGGGAGAAGAAAGACAAAGTAAAATAGAGAGAGAGAGAGAGAGAGAGAGGGGGGGGAAGAAAGAGGGGGGGAAGAAAGACAAAGTAAAATAGAGAGAGTGAGAGAAAGAGGGAGAGAGAGAGAGAAGAGAGAGAGAGAGAGAGAGAGAGAGAGAGAGAGAGAGAGAGAGAGAGAGAAAGGAAAAGTAAAGTTATTGAGAAAGAATAGATACCGTACGTAACAAGTTTCACTCCAACGATCAACAAAGATAAAAAAAAGTTTTCATATGGATAATTACACAGATGAGACAACATGCATTACAAAATCTGTCCATTCTAAATCTTGGAGAAGAAGAAATCAAATTCAGTCGCATTTTCAATTAGAGCTGAGCCGTGGTATAATAAAATAATAATAAAAACGGTGCTTATAAAGCGATTTCCATCAAAGTCTCACTCTATTTGTATAATACATGTCACCCCTGACCACTTCCCAATGGCTTTCATAGAATGAATCCTGTTAACTTTACATTTCTCAAAACCCCATAAAATAAAGCAAACTCCGCTTCTTTCATTTTCAACCAGTTCAGGAATCAGGATACAGAATTCAGTCCTTAGAATTGCCTATTTACATTTCCCACAACATTATTTGTACGTGTTAAAAATATACAAAAGTTTAACATAGATACTTATAAAATATATCTATTTACAGATATATCTACAGAATTATCTGTATGAGCATAAACACATACTTTCACTCTTTCACTTAAAACAGAGAAGTGATTTAAATCCAAAAGGTGAAACTTAAAAAAAAAAAGATTTAAAAAATGTT
>CP137683.1:24139468-24156868 GCA_037976565.1 Mesocentrotus franciscanus | reverse complement strand
GAAAGGGGAGAGAGGAAGGGGATAGAGGAAGGGGGAGGGGAGGGAAAGGGGAGGGAGGGAAGTGGGAGGAAGTGGGATTGAAAGGGGAGAAGGAGAAGGGGAGGGGAAGGGGAAGAAAAGGGGAGGAAAAGGGGAGGGGAAGGGGAGGGAAAGGGGAGGGAAAGGGGAGGGAAAGGGGAGGGAAAGGGGGAGGAGAAGGGGGAGGGGAAGGGGAGGGGAAGGGGGAGGGGAAGGGAAAGAGGAGGGCTAAATGTATTAGTCTACGTACTCTGGCATCTGGTACTGCTGAATAGAACTCTTCTTTGTATTCATCCATCCACGTCTCGGCGATCCTGACTAAGTTACGCTGATACGATGTCTGAATCGAACCCGGGAACGAGTACGGAGGCACCTGACGAGTCACGTGACCCACCCTGCTACAGGGTACTACATAGACTGAACCACCGCACATCCAGGTCTGAAAAATATATCAGTTGAAAATACATCAAATGACAATAAAATTTTGTCCATTGAAACTGTATTAGCTAAACATATTTATATTTATTCAAGTTATTTAAAACGGTTTATTGATAAGAAATCAGTCGCGGCCAGATGACCATATTGCTGATTCTTTTACGATCAGAATAAATATAATATATATATATATATATATGAATTAAAATGATACATTAATATAAGTGAAAATGCAACATGTTGAGTATACAATGAGTGTAGACAAACTACATATTAATCCAGGGCATCAATACAAGCTTATCATGATGAAAATGTGTACAGTCCTCGCATTTTCAAACTAGTAGTTGGAAATACATCACCTGAAAATACATGCATAATCAGTTTTGAAAAAATACATAAGGTGAAATATATCAGATGAAACTATATCACGTGAAATGAACACCGTATTTTACTGAAAATATAATACATGTAGTTGTATACAATCCATTATCGGATCCAGGGGACGACCAACAGAAGATTACATGAATAACAGCTTTCTTGAATAAATATCGACAAAATATAATTTTCGGAAAAGTTGTTGTCCTCGTAGATACCCCCACTCCATGTTCAACGGGCACTTACTCATGCCCGTTGAAGGCGATGCGTCATTAAGCTGACGTAGGACTGCGCCAATGACTGGTGTGGTGTTTGACGTACCATTAGAGGGCGACATTGTCAAAAAGTGATTTAAAGATTATTATGTACATTGACAACGCTGCTAAAATGTTATGAGCTAATTGCCTGTAGCGCAAATAATAACGCAATCGAAGGACACCTTGTGTGCAGCGGGCATTACTGTCTCACATTGAAGGAGAAGTAAAGACCATCAGCTCCCCATCCGTCAAGACCTGCGTCAAGACCACCAACCTTCTCAAATAAATATTGTCTAATCCACATGTAAGGGAACTTTCTAGACTGACGTCGAAGTATGCGTCAAGCTTTCTAACTTCTCAAAGAATGACTTATTAACTCATCTTTAAAGAGAAATCAAGACCATCAGCTCCCCATCCGTCAAGACCTGCGTCAAGACTACCAACCTTCTCAAAGAAATATTGTCTGATCCACATTTATGGGAACTTTCTAGACGTCGAAGCATGCGTCAAGCTTTCTAACTTATCAAAGAATGACTTATTAACTCACCTTTAACGAGAAATCGAGACCATCAGCTCCCCATCCGTCAAGACCTGCGTCAAGGCCACCAACCTTATCCAATAAATATTGTCTGATCCAAATTTAAGGGAACTTTCTAGCAGTCGGAGCGTGCGTCAAGCTTTCTAACTTAACAAAGAATGACTTATTAACTCACCTTTAACGAGAAATCGAGACCATCAGCTCCCCATCCGTCAAGCCCTACGTCAAGGCCACCAATCTTTTCAAAGAATGACTTACTGACGGCAAAAATGCCTCCGTTGGTGAGGGGTGATCTGTAAATTGTGATTTTGAGATCGTTCAAATTGAAATATATATGCTATACAAATCAATATTGTCGTTTTACAAATTTATGTAATTATTGTAATATTTTTTCTTTGGCATTCATGAGTATTATCTTATTTGTGCCTTGAATAGTACTCATGAAAGAATATAGGGCATATCCTTTAATAAAATCTGAAACTCGCGTTCGATTAAAAATATCTCAATGATCACTGGATTGTTTACATTTAATTTGACACACTTTCATATGATTGTAAATATTTAATATTTTTCATCGCAACAATGGCTAATTCATGATGGTTATGTAAGTTTGTAGGACCTAAAAAAAGTGTATTTTAGAGCTAAACGTATAAACTTATAGGTGGTATTATGACATTTGGTAACAATACAGCATTGGTGCCATTTAATATCCTGTAACATACAGTACTATTAATGCAGTTCAGCCGTAATTGCTTGGTCTGTAATTGACCTGGTTTAAAGTTTAATCTTTAATTATTTTCAAGTCTTGCATATACGCAATAAAGAGCAATTCAGAATGTAATGGGGGAAAAGAGAAGTTTGTAGGACCTAAATGGGGGGGGGGATTACATAGTGAAATCCTGCAAAATTCCTAGCTGTCGGTTGGTGACTGACCTGACAGGCTCCAGTGGGTTCAGTCTCTCTGCTTTTTCGATCTGACTGAGCGGTCTCCATCGAGTCTCCAGGCTCCATCTGAAGGAGACCCGAGCCAGGGAGCCGTCTTCGAAACCAAACGTCTCGGGGTCGATCTTGTCAATGATCGGCGAAACGACGGTGGTCTGGCCTTGATGAACAAGATCCAACATCGGCTCCAACCTGACAATGAGTTTACAAAGTGATAGAGAGCGATGCGTGTGTGTGAATTAGTAAGCCACGTTGGAGATACTATGTGCGCATGGTAGGATAAAGGTCATCATTTTGTACAAAACTGTAAAACCCATCGAGCCGATTGCCGAAAACATGTTCATGAAAGTTAGGTAATCATTATGCATTTATAAACCAATGGTACATTTTATGATATACAGGTGGAATTATTCTTTTCAAGAGGACGAACAAAAGTATTCATAAAAACACCTTCATCACTTTGGCAGTGATTATTCTAAAATGCACAAAGCGGGACTTCTGTTTAAAAGATATTTCTGGGTTATTTGTATATATAATTGTGATAAATCACCAACTGGTCTATTGGTGTATTAAAAGTGCGCAATATCAATGAGATGATTATTGACGTTGGGGGCCGACCTTTAATTTTACCACCCGAAAAGACGTGACCAGAGTCAGTTTGTAGATAGTCAGAGAGCTGACTGTACCATTGAAGGTACCGCCAGACTACCTCACACCTCCCTATGATTAAGCCATTAATTACTTATCGTATAAGTCCACTGTGGAAGTAGTGATTATGTAATTAATTAAGATGGTGATGACGCGATAGTTATTAGTCTTACAGTTAAATTAATTGTAACAGGTAAGAACTGTGATTATGTAATATTTGAATTACTGACAATTGTTAATTAAAGTAAAAGTGTAAGGTACCGAGGTCAAATCCTCTAGAATGGACGGAGCAATGAACTCTTCATCACTCCAAAATTGAAAAAGAAAATCAGATGTAGTATTCAATATGCCATTTTTTTCAAAGCACAGCAATTGTTATATTCTAAATGACCATCCCCTTTACAATGTGACATCTTAATTATTCTGAACATTAAACATGACAAGCAGATTTGCTTTTGATAATCCCCACCCATACATGTTTTAGTTTAGGTCTAATCAATATTTTTTCCTTTTATCAATTATTTGTTTGTTGTATGTTTAGTTCTCTGCGTAATCACTTTCGTATTCTTTGAAAGGTACATTATCAGTGGGATTAGCGTGTTTTTAGCTGGCGTGTGGAAAATAAATTAGTTTAAAATAAATAAATAAAATAATTTAACTTGAAGAAGTAAAATTCACTGTATCTTTCGAAAGCTAATCGTAAAACTATATCTCCTCCAATCAATCGTATATTTGCAATCAAAAGTAACATACAATGAATCTTGTGTTACAGAAATTCAACCGTAGCAAGAATGGAGTTATGCATGTATAATGGACAATCACAATAGGCCATTTTCGTAATGTAATCAAATTTAAATAATTGTATTTAAATAGTCAGAATGCGAATTGTACATTCCCTGTTGTTAGGTAGGGCTAGCCATAATGTTTGTCCTACCTAGGAACAATTCATGATTGTTCATACTTCGCATTCTGACTATTGAAATACAATTATTCGTAAAAGGTGAACGAAAAAAATTGTAACATGGCATTATAAATTTGATTAAATTACATAAATGGTCATCGTTTTTTGTTTTTGTTTGTTTGTTACAGGTTAAAGGTAAAGACCAGTTTTAGAAACGCCCCTCTCTCAATAAAATGAAATGGAAGCTCTCATTACCAATCATGTGAAAGAATATGTTTTGACTAATACGTGATGATACAAATTTTGCCGGGAAAACGCCTACTAATTGATATATTTGGTACATTATTATATCTATTGGGACCAAATAGATATCGCGCACGTGGTCGCGTAGTCCCATATACATTTTTCTGTGTACAGTGCTTGTAACTTTACCAAGACTGGGCCAATTTTTTTAAAAATCATTTTGATGATTCCAGAACCTTGCAGTACACACCAATACTTATATGCTAGATGATCAACCTTTTCTGATCGATTCCACGACGTTTCTTTCACAATGCAATCGCATGACCAGAACTGGTCTTTATCTTTAAAGGGGCCCTCGCTGATATACCAAGAATATGATGAAACATCTATAACGCATGTAGAGGGGGGGCACAGGGGCCAACATCTTCCAATACTTAATGTACGCATTTGCTATCTTGGCAAAATGTGTTCTCCACTGGCAAACTTGACGACCCAGTTTTCTCCGTCTTTCAATTAAGTTAAAAATAAAAATCGATTAACCTTAATGTTTTTACCAATTTAGCTTTAAAACGTCGGTCGCGCATGAAATTGCAGTTATCCAATATTCACGCACGACAAACCTTTAAGTTATAGTAGTAGTAGTGGAGATCTAAAGTCATTTTTCAATAACCAATAAATATCTCATACCAAAATGACCCCTCCCCCTTCTTTTAAGCATATGTTATTATTACTTCTGCGCCTGGTGCATGCAATTGTCAAGCCTTATTGGCTTTTACGGATGCACCATTTTCCATTTGTACTAGGGTTTATACTTTCATATTTCCTTATATTTTGAATTCAATTACATCATTTCATATGTAATTTTTATATTGTTATCTGTTATGATATTCCATATTTTATCTTTGTATATATATTGTCGTGATGATGGAAATAAATGTCAATTCAATGTCAAAAAATTCACCACAATCAATGGCATGCAAGACCTCTTTACATCTTTCTGAAGGAACTTCTTTAAAAGACAAGTCGTTAGGCCTACATCGCCGCAATATAGAACCTGTTTCTCTCACACGTAACGGTAACCAATAAAAGAAGAATATTCGGTTGATTAAAGTCTGTACGTGATGCATTTATCGAACAGACGTTACCCCGGTTAGCACATGTGGGAAACGTGGATTAAATTTACAGAAGTAAAAATCGAATCAATCGGCAATTGCAAGATGTTTTTCCTTGAGTTTTGGGGTTTGTATTTATTCTAGAGGAAGAACAGGAAACCAAGTGGAAGTGCACATGGTAGATTAAGTCGGTTCATTTGAAAGGACTGAGGTGATAAAGAACTGCTCGATAATCAGTTTAATAGAGGGAGATTAGGGTTGCACTCACAGCCCCTCTCAATATTTAAAGGGGCACTCCTCCCCTCGACTCCCTTTCCATGGAATGCTATCATGTCTACTTTTAGTGTCTCTATGCTTCTGTCTTTCTGTCCTTTCCTAATTCTCCCCTCTAATGGCAGTCTCTCTCCCTCTTTCACTCCCTTCTCCCTCCCCCTCTCTCTCTCTCTCTCTCTCTCTCTCCCTCCCTCTCTCCCTCTCTCTCCCTCCCTCTCTCTCTCTCCCTCCCCTCTCTCTCCCTCCTTCACCCTCTCTCTCCTCATCATTCTCTTTCTTCTCTCTGATGCAGTAACATTCTAAAACTCGCTCTTTTCGCCCCTTCTTAATTCCTATCATAATTATGCCCTCTGTCTCCCCCTTCTCCTTGCTCCCCTTTCTTCACCTCATGTTTTCTCTCCTTCTCGACCCCTTTTCTAGCCACCCACTCCTACAACATCTTCAGAGTCTCCACCCTCTCCATATGACCTCGATAAATCTATCGTTAAAGATATAATCTGGATCGAATTATTTCTCACACGAATATATCATCAGAAAGTGCACGTGATCGAGAGGGTTTTATGGGTCAAAACATAGAGGTCAATGCGAGGCTTCGACAGAGCCATGGTCAAAATCACATCAGGTTTAAAACAGACAAGGGTTCGTTTGGAGCTAGATGTGCGTTCACTCCGTGTTAAAGGTACTATGTCCCATTTGCAGGCCAAAAAAATGAAAAGGTTAAATTCCAACGGCATTTGAAAGACAATACTAATTTAGAACTTCCCTAAAAAAAGGGGGCTTGAAAATGTCTTTAAGTGGGAAAATAACGACTATTAGTTGTCGAATCGACTTAGGAGCTATAGAGCCAGTAAGTAATAGTCTGATTTTCAGACCATTGTACCGAATGGTCGTACGTTTTATGCTGCGCAAAGATTCAATCAGTTTAATTTTGGCCATTACAAGAAGTGGGTTATTGATGTAGACAAATGCTCATGTACCCTTTACAGCTCATTTTATGTATGTTATTACCAAAGATGAAAAAAGCCAGTCAGTCACTCAATAGTGTCTGACAGTGAAGTCTAGCAAGTAAACGGGTTTCCTTGCATAATTTGAATATTAGGACACTGCTAACGTTTAAATTTCACAGATAGGACATACATGACATATTCATAATTCCTGCAAAGTTCTACAGAATTTGATGTTGGCTGCAAAAGGGACATAGTATTTTTTAAATGCCCTTCTGTTTCCAAACAGACTGTGATTAACCAGGGACCTGTACAATTTACTGGTCGGTTGCCAGTAGTGTATGGGAGAGATACCCTGGGCATGCATGCACCACCAACCACATCGACAGCCGGAAGAAGAAAAAAAATAATAAAAGAGAGAGAGAGGGTGAGAAAATGAAGGGGAAGGGGCTGACGAGAAACGATGATGATAGGACCCTCTCTTGTAATTTGCATTTATTTTCATCAACCCACTGAGACCGACCCCCTCCATGATACCAGTGCCCCGTACCTCAATGTTTAGAATCAGGCTACCCCGCTAGACCCATGGTACATTCATAAATTTGAACAGTGTTCCATTGCTATAATCATAATCATTAAACAATATTTTGTTGTACAAAGTACTTGCTGTAGGGGTAATATATATATATATATTTTTTTAATCCATAGCAGTGGTGTATCCATTCATGGGCGTATCTACGTTACAAATGAGCTTGGCATATGCCCCCATCCTGTTTGTATAGTCAGAAATAACCATGTATATGTTTATCACATTGATGCAATGTTTTGGTAGCAGTGCCCCAGCGGATTCAAAGAAAGTGACAAAACTAAGTTTCGCAATTATTTTCTGGGGGAGGGACCTCTACACCAAACCATTTTCAGGATACGTAGGACTAATTATGGCCTATAAAATATCGTTCTTCAATGACACGTATTAAATAGAAACAAGTGATAGTATAGGGCTAGCAATGTGTCTTATTTCACGTTGTCCTTCGCATTCCCTTTTTTTTTCTCTCTCGTTTCCCCTTTTCGTTCTACCCATCCCCCTTTGCCAGTCGTCCCATAGCCACACGACTGGTCATTTTTAGTTTTATTTTCTTCAAACAATTCTCTTTGAACTGAAGAACATTCAACAAATACCTCAGGAAGTCGGATCATTCTTCATGCTCCATATTTTTTTAGTCTAGCTCTCAAAACCTACCCGGTTTCCTTTCGGACTGTTTTTCTATCAGGTTCATTAAACATAATATACATCCCTGGAAGTAATGTGATCGAGACATTGAAACAGTCCCTTGATATTATTGTAAGTTAATGTTTTAAACACATGTTATTTCGTTTGGCAAGTTGTGAATTCTTTCATGACCATTGCACTCTCTCATAACGGATATAAGATCTATCCCGATGTTAAAGGTAAAGACCAGTTTTGGAGACGCCCCTCTCTCAAAAATGAAATGGAAGCTCTCATTACCAATCATGTGAAAGATATTATGTTTTTACTAATACGTGATGATACAAATTTTGCCGGGAAACCGCCTATTAATTGATATATTTGGTAAATTATTATATCTATTGGGACCAAATAGATATCGCGCACGTGGTCGCGTAGTCCCATATACATATTTCTGTGTACAGTGCTTGTAACTTTACCAAGACTGGGCCAAATTTCTTATCATTTTGATGATTCCAGAACCTTGCAGTACACACCAATACTTATATGCTAGATGATCAACCTTTTCTGATCGATTCCACAACGTTTCTTTCACAATGCAATCGCATGACCAGAACTGGTCGTTATCTTTAAATTGATTTCCGGGGGAGGGTGGTCTCCGATTTAGATTGCTTGCAAGTTATAATTATGTACAGTGGCATGTCCAGGAAATGATTTAGAGCAGGGGAGTAAGTGAACTGCATGTAAGTTCAACTTCAGACTTCTCTGGAAAAGTAGTTCCAGAAAGTACATGTAGTTTTCATATTGATCAGGCAACCCTCGGTAAATAAATCCATATAATTATCAATTTTTATCATAATGATTCCCCCTGGAACTTTCAAACGGGGATTGAGTGGGGTGTATCCTTGCTCTGCAAGTCTCCGCTGGTTGCGCCACTATAAAAACAAATTATAATATAATTTTCGGATAACGGAAAAAGCTAGTTAGTCCTATAAGAGTAATACACCACTAATTAAAACAGTCACGTCAAGGATGTATAAGACGATGCACTTTCCAAATGTTCAAGTCCGTTGGGAAATTGGATGTGCGGAATGGATGTTCTTTTATTGGGTAAATGGAAAACACAGCATGTCTTTTAGCCAGACGCATAGTACATACAAAAATGTTCCAAATAATAGTCATGTATCAAGAAATTGCTTACTTGAGAAGCCTTTTGGTGTGAATACGTTTATATCATATTTAATTTTATATATTAATTTTTATTTTCATCATTACTTCAGGTCTTCGTAGACTAAAGACTGACATTTTCTCATTGAGCATTTTCATTTCCATTGATTTAATAGGTAATCATATACACTGTTTTCATGAAGCAATAATTTGTGAAAATATGGTTTATTTTTTATTTATTAGATTTATATCTTCGCAGAACTTTATTGATCACCTCTGTGATTCTTTAGATTGGTCTGTAAAGTTCTAGGAAGATGTCAACTTTTTCTATCTAGAATGATATTCTCACAATCACTACATGAATATAGGCTAGTATAGTAGTAATTATCATAAAGATAGGATATTTGGAGATCGACATGAATCAAGGAAATGCAGGGGATACGTTAAATAGGAAAAACGTGTAAAGGATTATCAAAATGAGTTTAGATTGTGAATATGACGGGGGAGGGGGCGGGTAGGGGAGGATCTTGGGTGTTTTGCACTTTAATTTTATCACAGCTAGTTGCTGCTCGGAGAAACAAAGTTTTGGAATCGTCCACTTACCAATGGGTGTTCACTTCGCAGTGCGCATCTAGAAACACGAGAACCTCTCCACGTGCCTCTCTGGCCCCTCTCATTTTCGCCCTGGCCACCCCTTCCCTCTGCGTGGTACGGACTAATCTCACTTTGCCCCGTACCAGTTTCGGAATGTTCAGGAGTTTTTTCTTCAGGTCCTCTGAAAGAAAATGTATCATAGAAATAAATTTAAACATGAAGAAATAAAGTCAAATTACGAAAATCCGAAAATGTATTGAGGCATGTAGGGATATTGAAACATAGCAGTATAAAACAAAAAGATAAAAGAAAAGAAAAAAAAAGAAAAGAAAACTTTAGGCGGAGGGAGTGAAGAAAGAAGAAAAGGTAAAGACGAAGTAAGAAAGGTAAATAAAAGATTGTTTTCTTTTTTCTTTACAGCCTATATGTTATTATTACTTGTGCGCCTCGTGGATTCAATTGTAAAGCCGTATTGGCTTTTGCGGATGTACCAATTTCCATTCGTTTACAATTTAATATTTTCATTATATTTTGAATGTTACCTGGTAGGATGGCGAAAGCCTTTGTGTTAGTAATTGCCATATGCCCGCACGGTGACCATATGGTAGGAATACTCCCCATGTAGTGGAGATAGTGCACATTGTGCGTTAATGAATCCGATGACTGGGGTAATAATATCTGTAAAGCGCTTAGAGACGGTATTTCGTATTAAATCTTATTCCAGATTATAATGTTATGTCAAGTCATTTAATTTTGATATTTTTTATCTGTTATGATATTCCATATTTTATCTTTGTATATATTGTGATGATGATGGAAATAAGTGTCAATTCAATTTCAAGTGTACTATCTGCAACACAATTGCTATGCGCGAGCACAAAACATTCCCCGACGAATGAACCGGATTCCATGATGTAAGTCCAACTTTATCTACCGTTTGCACTTCCAGTAGACTTCCTTCTTTTTCTTTGTAATGAATGCAAACACAAACTGGGCAAGACTGGAAAAATGTCTCGCAATCGACGATTGATTTGGTTATTAGGTTTCAAGTACAAAAAAACGAAGGAGAAAGTTCAATATGGCAGGTGTAAAGTTATCATGCCCCTGATAAATCCAATTTAATCCAATCCAATCCAAAAGGTATTTCATTGCTCCACGTGTCTATTTATAGAATAATGTTTACGAAACCAGTATCAATCACTAAGCAGCAAATGCAGTTGAGACTTCTGTGGGTCCAAAATTAAAAGGATTGTTGTAGACAGCATACTTTTCCCGTATTTTACATTCGATAAACAATAATCCTGCAGGCAGAGACAGAAAGAGAGACTGACGGAGTAAGATAGAGAAGACCGCAAATAAAAGAAAATTAAAATAAAGGAGAAGAAGAAGAAGATGATGATAAAGAAAAAGAAGAAGAAGAAGAGGAAGAAGAAGAAGGAAAAGAATAAGAAGAAGGAGAAGAAGAAGAAGAAGAAGGAGAAGAAGGAGAAGAAGGAGAAGAAGAAGAAGGAGAAGAAGAAGAAGGAGAAGAAGAAGAAGAAGGAGAAGAAGAAGAAGGAACAGAAGAAGAAGAAGAAGAAGAGAGGGAGGATTAAAAGGAAGAGAAAGAAAAAGAGGGGGAGGAGGAGAAGGTTGAGGAAGAGGCTGGACGGAGGAGGGGGAGGAAGGGGAGAAGGAGGAGGAGGAGGAGCAATAGCAGGATGAGAAGAAGGTGCATGAATACGGGGAGAAGAGGGATGAAGAGGCTGGACGGAGGAGAGAGGAGGGAGGGGAGGAGGACAAGATCAGACGAAGAAGAGGAAGAAGAAGAAAGAGAAGAGAAAGAAAAAGAGGGGGAGGAGGAGAAGGTTGAGGAAGAGGCTGGACGGAGGAGGGGGAGGAAGAGGAGAAGGAGGAGGAGGAGCCATAACAGGAGGAGAAGAAGGAGCAGGAAAAGATCAGACGAAGAAGAAGAAGAAGAAGAAGAAAGAGAAGAAGAAGAAGAGAGGGAGGAGGAAAAGGTTGAGGAAGAGGCTGGACGGAGGAGGGGGAGGAAGAGGAGAAGGAGGAGGAGGAGGAGCAATAACAGGAGGAGAAGAATGGGCAGGAATAGAGGGAGAAGAGGTATGAAGAGGCTGGACGGAGGAGAGAGGAGGGAGGGGAGGAGGAAAAGATCAGACGAAGAAGAAGAAGAAGAAGAAGAAGAAGAAGAAGAAGAAGAAGAAGAAGAAGAAGAAGAAGAAGAGGAAGAAGAAGTAAAAGAAGAAGAAGAAGAAGAAAAAGGAGGAGGAGGTATAGGGGAGGAGGAGGTATAGGGGAGGAGAAGGAGAAGAAAACAAATAAGAATGGGAAACATAAAATGAGTAGGAATTTCAAACCAGCAAAGGAGAACAAATAAGAACTTTGGAAACCATTCGCATCAAAATACCAACACATTTAGAGAAACATTCTCACTTCTTGAGTCATATTACACATAAAAAGAAATCATGTAATGTAATAAGAGTAGGTACATTAAAGTGGTCGATGTGAAATTGAATTTGCAGTCCAAAGCAGGGTCTCAAATAAACCCGCCAACCCTAGACTATTCTGCACTAGCGACTTTGAAGGAGGGGCAAGGATGAGGGGGGTGCCCATCCTGTAACAAAAAGAAAATGCAGCAACAATTATTTAGGTAATCATCATGATCATTAGTCAATAATTATTAGTCAATAACTATTGTCAGATTATATTGCTCTTGAAAACCATCGAAATACAACACAATCTCAAAAAGTTGAGATGTTTAATTGCCCCTCATGCGGCTACGGTCTGGATTAAGATGCGATCAACAGACGGTTTGAAATGATTTTAATATCTCCATCACATAGATACATGGGGCGCGTGCCCCCATATCGAATATCGGAAATAAAAAAGAGAGAAGGGAAAAACTTGGGAGGGAGGCAGTGATAGAGAGAGAGAGAAAGAGACAGACAGAGAGACAGAGAGAGAGAGAAAGAGCGAGAGCAAGAGAGAAATTAAGGGGAGAGATGGAAAAAGAACGTGAAATCACAGATGATTTGACTCTCTCCCACAACCTACCCTAATCGATTGCCTTGTTTTCTCGCACGTCATTCAACGAATAAGACCAGAGCCCCTCCCCCATGTATCCCTCTCCATGATGGCTGGGTCATATAGGACTGGACCATCATTATGTCACTGCAACCTTATACCTTTCTGGAATTTCTGCACTGACATAATTTTGTCTGACATAGCTTGAAATCAACTTGTCATGTGGGAATTTAACGGTATAACAAGATAATCTCACCGCATATTCGAGCAGAGAGATGGTTTATTTGTATTTTACATATCTTACCAGGGTCCCTTATCTCACTCTGTGTATTTTCATGATAGTCTTACATTGTCACTTTGATAATAAAAAGTCAAAACTTTGCTCGCTTTCTTCGTTCGCTCGCAAATCTTAGAAACTGCAAAATTGATCATTAGTAGGCGCAATACATCGGGCCTCTGACGAAATAGGGCCTGTGTGCCATTGTAGTCAATACAGTTTATGTGAGTGTGTGTGCGGGGAGGCTATAAATAATTAATGTGTCTGACAAGGAAATACTTGTGGGCGTAATGTTTCTCAGGCAATTTATTGTTTCTAAAGACAAATCGGAAATCCGGTTGTTTTCATTTTGAACATTTATATTTGTCTGAACTAATTCAAGGCCATACATCACCCCGTATAATAAAACATCATTTAAGAACCTTAGTCTGCAAACGACTTCAGTAAAGAAGAAAATAACGGAAATATGAAACCCATGACACTGCGTCAGGTATCAGACATTTGCAGTTATAGCTACTGCTTCCGAGTATTAGTTCAGAGTAGTGAAGCTGAATATATTGTGATATGAAGATAATTTTAGAGAAAAGTGTCAGCTTCAGTCAGTGTTCATTAGTTTTTTTTCGGACTGGGGGGTGTTTCATAAAGCTGTTCGTAAAGTTACGCATGACTTTACGAACGACTTGAATATGAAGTGCCAGATAGGATGCCCAAAGCTTTTCCTGATGTTTTAACAAAGACAGTGTGAGTATATTTCCAATAACCTCAATTAAATTATGGCAAAAAATATACTTTGCACTAAAAATGTTTGTTATAATAAGAATGTTAATCTACATCTGCACAGCTCAACTTTAGTTGATGCAGTAAAAAATGATTGAGCATCCCATTTGGCTTATCATAATTATGTAAGTCATTCGTAAAGTCATGCGTAACTTTACGAACAGCTTTATGAAACACCCCTGGTCTTAGTATAGGCCTATTCGTATTTGTTTTCAATTATAGCTGATAGTCGGATAAGCAATATTTTTACATCTGCAATTATTATTGGACATTAAAATAAAAATACTTCAAAACTACAATGTGTTTTAAGGGGCAGAATGCTAAAATCATTATTAATAAATGAAATATGATGTTTTATTCAACGCATTTCCAGTATCAACTGAAGGGGGATAAGACAATTACCACATCCCCGGTTATTTTGGCCTTTGGAGTCACTAACGATTCTGAAACACAGCCCAAAACTATACCTGCATCTCTATTAGTATCCCATTCCCTCAGTGTCTGCATCAATTTCAAGACATATTCTTGGAGAATATACTGACCCTTGTTGCCAAGAAATTATGGCAATCAAGGGGGCAGTTCCGATCTGGTCTTCTTTAATGCGCTTCAGCCAAGTTCTTATCTAGTTTATTCAGATAGTATTACGTGTGACGTTTACTGGCATTCGAGTGCAAAAAAATGTTTGCTTCGTTATACAGGCCCTTCTAAAGTAAACATAAACAAATACGATAACACCACAAACAAAACAAAAGCACGACCAGCCCCCAATAAAAAAGACAGCTAAAACGAAAACGATAAAAAAATATAAAAAAAACTTGCTAAGATAATGACAGCTATAGGGCCAAATACACACGTTATCACCGTCACCGTTTAAAGAACCAACGACGGCGATACACAACAATATCATCATCATCATCATCATCATCGTCATCATCAACAACAACAACGAAGACAAAATAGGGATCCTGGATATTTACAGGGCAAGACAAGATAACAAATTTGGAGTTCCTTCGCGTAAACACAACAACACAATAACACAACAACAAAACATTAACAGCACAACAACAACAACACAACAACGACGGAACAACAGCACAACAACACAACAACAATACAACAACAGCACAACAACAGCACAACAACATAACAACAACAACAACAACAACTTAAACAAGAACATCGACAATCATGAACAAACTGGGATCCCAATATTTACACACACAGATATTAGAGAGCATTCGTACAGTGAAGCTTCTTAAATCGTTAGACAGGCCAATTTCGCCAATATATATGTTATTGAATTACATCACGAATCCTTCACGAAGTTCATGTGGAAATACTTGATCAGGAACATGATCTTGAACTTGAAATCGGTAGCACCCAAGGGTACTCGATCGTGTATAATTATGGAGTGGCATCTGGGACCAGTTTGGTATTTGTTTCGATGACTCCAGCAGATTGGGCCTGAAAGTGTCTCATAACGTCGTGACTCTATTACACGTCGTAGAGTTTTTAGTTGTAGTAGTGTAGAGAAAAGTCAGAGCGAGTACATCGAGTTCACATTAACCCTTTCTTAGCTTTGGTCTAGTAAAGAAACATGCAAGGGGTTGCTACAGTCGACTTTAGCCACACACACGTATATATATACAGTGTATCATTATGTACCACATACTTCAAAGTGTGGGTGGATTCTACAATTTATATCCACGGTGATTAAATAATTAACAACTTCATCTTAACATTAGTACATATGGAAATGTGTATATCTTGTACATTAAAATGGTATGCAGATCTATGTCTGAATATCTTTTTAAAGCCATTACTGTTCAGTTAACATTACACTTCCTTGTTTTATTCATTCATGTATCATTATTATTCTTTACATCGAGTGATTGTTCATAATATACTGTCATTATTTTGATGTGTAATGCTTGCTCAAGTGGGCGGATATAAAAGTTAGGGGCACCGCGTCATTCCCCTCGCCAAACCAAATCTTCATTATTTCAGATAAGAGTTCTGTGACACATCCCACTTTAATTAATGACTAGTGCGACAGTTAGATTTGGATGTGTCATTGACCTCTTTTCTAAATTGCCCAAACAATCCTGAAGAAATTGTTCAGCACTAAAATGTTCCATATTTTTTAATACACACCGTGTACTCCTGTGTTCCGCGCAAGATTTAGAATGCCGGTTTTGGAATATATTTAACGTTAAAGAGAGAGAGAGAGAGAGACAGAGAGAGAGGGGGGGGGAGATACGGGGGGAGAGAGGATGGGGTGGCAGAAATAGAGGGGCGGGGAGACACGTCTTATTTACTTTATGCATTATGTGTCATGTTATTACAAGAAGAAAATTAGTTTTTCTGCTGTATATAATTTTCTTTCTGTTTCGCTACACTGCATTGTAAATTTATTTATATGATATATATGTTTACAAACAGAATATTGATTTGTTACATTGCATTGTAAATTGATTTATATGATTTATATGTTTATAAACAGATTATTGATGTAGGCCTTCATCAATGAAGTTTAATAAATACAATACAATACACGTCCTTAACTATTGAGAAAAAAACCCGGAGGAATAAAATAGTTACAAAGTAGATATTGAAGAAAGGAACAACCTAAAGGGCTGTGAAAAAAGGGCATTTGAGAGGCATTCTGGGTGGGTTATGGTGGGGTGGAAGGACAAGTCGGGGTGGGGTGGTGAACGATGAAAACGAGAAGGGAAACCGGTCGAACTATTAACCTCTTAAATCCGTTCAGACGTTCCAATGGCACAAAATCTTCTTTCCATTCGCCATTCGAACTTTATTAGCTTGATGACGAGGTACAGTATAAAGAAATCACGGGCAGCTGACGGTACTTACACAGATGGCAAATATGTGCTGACCCGAAAATGAAAATATGTTATTATCCTTCACCATGCCTTCAAAGAATCCTTCCTCGTGTATGTTTATAGACATGAGAGGTATTGGGCCAGCTGCCATGCTAGTTTTGTTCCCGGTGATATATTATATAGCACGAGAGGAAATCCGAAGGGTGAAAAGGGAAAGAGAACCAGTTCAAGCTGTCGGAGTTTCGCATACAATAGTATGCATGTTGATACATCAAGCTAGATATTGTATTTGACAAAGCATTTAGTAGAGGATTGAGTGAGGGAGCTGGGGTACCCCCAGTCTGCCTTTGTTGATACGTACACACGTGTGCCCCCATTGGCCAATTTGAGTAACATGGCTCTCATCTTTTTAATAATCTAAATTTAGTACGCATACACTGACAATGCTATTACGTAATATCACTAGAAAACTTCATAACAGATACAATATTTAAGAATAACAAAGACTTTCAAAAATTAATTCTAGGGTAACTTCAATCCCCTTGTGTATATCCCATAGTCTAGAAATCATGTTTACATTAAATAATACGTCTTCACGTTTATTGTAATATTCGTACATTTCAAGGATGGGCGATGTATGGACAAGGCTATCGAAATTGCCTGTGGTTGATTTTTCGAAAGTCATTGCGTTATAATATAGGTTTTTACATTCATCTCATATTAATCAATTTCAAAATCTTTTCCAATACTATATCATTTTAGTAACTGATAAATCACTGAAATGAGAATTTACCATCAGTGCTGGCGTCGTCGACGAGTACGACT
>CP137683.1:23981275-24138968 GCA_037976565.1 Mesocentrotus franciscanus | reverse complement strand
TTACCATCTGTGCTGGCGTCGTCGACAAGTACGACTTCGGTAAGGATGTCGCGTGGTGTACGATTGACCACGCTGTGCACGGTCCTCATGAGCGTCGACCACGCCTCATTGTGGAAGGCGATGATGACGCTGGCAGTGGGAAACTTGGAGAACCGATATGTGATGTCCTGGCACCTATGGTAATCATGGAAATCGTGAAAAAAATCAATTCAAATCATGTTTTATTTAGGTTACCTCATTTACCTTTTAAAGCCGTTAGTGATAGAATTAATTATAAGAAAATGAGATACCCCTCCTCTCCCACCCCTCCCTGCTGCCACCTCCCCATTATTCATTTTCAAATTTCAGGCTATCTCTACCATTTCACACATGAAACTGTTTAATTGAAGCAAAACGATTCAACACTCTTATTTGTCGGCAACGTATATATATATGTATATATACACTCATATACTTATACAAATAATAATAACGATGATAATAATGACAATGATGATAATAATACTAATAATGATGATGATGATGCTGATAATGATGATGATGTAGATGATAACAATGATGATGATAATGATGATGATGACGGTGATGATGATGATGATGAAGATGATGATGGTGATGATGATGGTGATGATGATGGTGATGACGATGATGAAGATGAAGATGATGATGGTGGTGATGATGGTGATGATGATGGTGATAATGATGATGGTGATGATGATGGTGGTGATGACGATGATGAAGATGAAGATGATGATGGTGGTGATGATGGTGATGATGATGGTGATAATGATGATGGTGATGATGATGGTGGTGATGACGATGATGAAGAGGAAGATGATAATGACGATGACGATAAAGGTGATGATGATGATGGTGATCCATGAAGATAATAATAATTATAATAATGACCTTGGATCTCTTGTGTCCTTGACGGTTCTCTCCAAAGAAATCTTATCACTGACCACCAGGTTGAAATTATGCAGGTCTCTGCTCTTCTTGGCCTTCTCCAGAGCCCTGCCCGACAACATCAACGGTTGGCCCCCTTCTCCTGGACCAAAACGGGGGATATCCTTGTCCAGTTGGCCCAGGACCGAGTCAAGATCCTCGTCGTTTCTTGGTCCACCTCCTCGGGCGTCGTTGGCAATGTGCGGGTGGATGACTGGCGGTCCGACCGCTGATATGTCGGCAACCATGGCCTGTCTGATATTTCCCATAAAATGCTTGTTCTCATGATGTATGAAGAAGAGGAGAAAGGCGAGGAGAGCCAAGCCGTCCCAGAGATCACCACGGTAAAATAGACCCGAGGCATTTTTGACGATCGAGTTCTTGAAAAAAAAAAACGTGCGAAAATTTATAGCGAGACTCCAAAACAAAACTGGTGAATACCCTTTAGAGATGTTATTGTGCAGATTGTATACGGCTATAATGGCACCATGATATCAATGTCGGGTGTAATGTATAGCATGAACAGTTTTTTACACGCTAAATTTTCAGTCCTCATAAAAATATGCAAAGGAAATCACACAAGTTCACGGAGTCCTTCCAAACAGGAAACGAGCAGAATGTTAATATTTTGGCGGCATCCACACTGTATTAATTTTTCGGTCTGACGATGACGCTTGCGCTTGCGCTGAAAGTTTGTATGAAAGCATCAGTTTGGAATCAAAGGTGGCTAGCCAAATGATGATAAGCTCCTGGTATTGAAAATGTCGCACTTGCAGAGCTGAGTTTCGTCCATGAAACAGGTGAAGTTTAAAATTACTCAACATCAAAGTTTCCATGCAGGTAATATTGAAATGCTAGTTGTCTACGCTGAGAAGTTTTAATCAGGTCAGATTTCCATGGCCATTAATCATAATGTGCAGTTCATTCAATGAACAATTTTCGCGTGTTATAATCTATGCAAGATGATGAAAGCTGGAGGAGATGATGGTGGTGGTAAGAGCAACCACTAAAAACTCGATTTCTACGAAAAAGCATCCACCAACAGCATGTAGGCTTCTAACATGGACCCTATATCCACACACTCACACCATTCCTCTACTCGGCCTCAGCGAAAGTAAACCAAGCTGTCAAAATTCATCCTCGGTCTCTTCACTTGAATCTGGTCCAAATTTGGCCCAGATGTAGATCGATAAGCCAGACTAGAGCTAGGTTCAGACTGGAGTTTGATCAATTTGGACTTGATCACGGTGAGATATACCACGAAATCTTCAGGAATCATCATGCGTGTGCCCATGGGAGTCCAAGTGAAACAGGTGATGAGGAGTATTCGTTGCTTGCTGTAGCTCTCCCCTTTCGCCCTCTCTCTCTCTCTCTCTCTCTCTTTTCTCTTTCTCTCTCTCTCTCTTCTCTCTCTCTCTCTCTCTCTCTCTCTCTCTCTCTCTCTCTCTCTCTCTTCCTCTCCCTGCCTCCGTCACTGCCTTTTTTTTTAGCCCCGTCTCAAGTCTCTCTTTCTGTCTGTCTGTCTGTATGTCTCTCCCCTCCCGTCCCCTCTCTTCTTCTTTCGTTCTCTCTCTCTCTCATTCCCTGGTATTAATGGTTTTGGCGCCCGGATTTATAGGTCGCGGTGCTACATGACCTTCATGTGTACAGAGGTAATGTTGTCGAGGAAAAGGGGCGTGGCAGTATTCCCAGGAAATAAGAGCATGTACATGTATGTGCCTTTGGAAATTGAAGAGTGGTAGAAATATAAATAATATAGATAGATAAAAAGTAGATAGATGGAGGTAATATGAGGGAGAAATGAATAGAGACAATATAGATACTTTGAGATAGAGTGACAGATAGAAAAATATTATGAGACACAAAATAAAGACGGAGGAGAAAGAGAGTGGCAGAGAGGATAAGATATATAATTATATAGATATAAATAGAGAGAGAGAGAGAGAGAGAGAGGAGAGAGAGAGAGAGAGAGAATGAGAGAGAGAGAGAGAGAGAGAGAGAGAGAGAATGAGAGAGGGTGGGAGGAATAAATCTAGAGAGATAGAAAAGGAGAAGAGAGAAATAGAGAAAGAGACAGGGAAAGGTAGCTCTAGAGAGATGGCTAGAAAAAGGAAAGAGATACTAGCGCCCTCAGTGTACCGATTGGGTATATTGTTTAAACTAAATTTCACAATCACTGATCTACAACGGGCCAAAAGACATATCTTCTTTTTCGTTTCACTTCCTCAGCCAACTCAAAAAGTCTTCTTAAAGGTACTATGTACCATTTGCAGGCCAAAAAAATGAAAAGGTTAAATTCCAATGGCATTTGAAAGACAATACTAATTAAGAACTTCCCTAAAAAAGGGGGGGGGGCTTGAAAATGTCTTTAAGTGGGAAAATAACGACTATTAGTTGTCGAATCGACTTAGGAGCTATAGAGCCAGTAAGTAATAGTCTGATTTTTCAGACCATTGTACCGAATGGTCGTACGTTTTATGCTGCGCAAAGATTCAATCAGTTTAATTTTGGCCATTACAAGAAGTGGGTTATTGATGTAGACAAATGCTCATGTACCTTTACAGCTCATTTTATGTATGTTATTACCAAAGATGAAAAAGCCAGTCAGTCACTCAATAGTGTCTGACAGTGAAGTCTAGCAAGTAAACGGGTTTCCTTGCATAATTTGAATATTAGGACACTGCTAACGTTTAAATTTCACAGATAGGACATACATGACATATTCATAATCCCTGCAAAGTTCTACAGAATTTGATGTTGGCTGCAAAAGGGACATAGTATCTTTAAGCCCAGTTATTTTCCCTTACAAATCACTACTATGCTATGGTTTGCTTTACCTGACTGCTATTAAAGAAAGCATGTGTATGCTTGTAAGTAAGCAGCCATGCAGGGACCGACGGCTTTAAGTCCTGTCCGAGGGACTTGGTAATTAGGATTAATACCTTGCCAAAGGGCACCAGCCGTCCAGCCCATAGACTTGGTTTGAACCTGGGACCTCCTGGTTACGAGACCACTGCTCAAGAGGATGGGGATTGCACGTTAGAGTTAAAATTTTTAGTTTGGGATGGTTCTTACATTATTTTACTTTCTGCCCAATGTGCATTTCCGTTTCTGTCACTTAGCTTGCCAAACTAATAATAATATTAACAATAATAATGATAAAAACAATATTGATATTGATAATAATAATAACGATGATAATTACACTGTAATATCGTGTTTGTAATTACTCCTGATATATGAACAAACATTGAATATAATGTCAATTTAGAGAAATTATCTATATAATGTGAACGTTAAAGTGCTATATGTTTATTCTCTCTATACTCGTTTTATGTTGTATGTATCATGTCACATGTACATTTTATTTTATTTTTTTTCTGTGAGTAATGCATGTAAACGCAACGAATTTCCTTTCGATCGACCAATAAATTTGAATTTGAATTGAATTGTATATTTTTTTCCTTCAAAATCTGCTTTGAAAATCACAGATAATGTACGTGTTAATGTTGTATGTTTTGTTTCTGTGTGATATACCGCTTAATAATTATTTTATTACTATTATTATTATTACTTATACCGCACTTTTCCCATAAGGCCCAAAGCGCTTACAGTGAATGAAAATGAAAATTACATAAATACATATAATAAGTCTTATAACTACAAACTGCAAAAAAGATGTGTTTTCAAGGCCTTTCTGAAGGTAATAACTGATGGAGACTGTCTAATTCTAAGTGGTAAATCATTCCAGTATTTACTCTAGGACACTGCTAACATTTGCTTTGCTTTTGAAGGGTATCTCACTATTTTATATTTTGTTGATTTACTTATGCTATTTTTTGTTGATGTAGGCCTACTTATGAACGTAAATATTTCGTTTTGTTTTAATGGAGAAAAAAAAATTAAATGCACGAAATTATAAATTATCATAGTCTTAAAGATACTATGTCCCTTTTGCAGCCAACATCAAATTCTGTAGAACTTTGCAGGAATTATGAATATGTCATGTATGTCCTATCTGTGAAATTTAAACGTTAGCAGTGTCCTAATATTCAAATTATGCAAGGAAACCCGTTTACTTGCTAGACTTCACTGTCAGACACTATTGAGTGACTGACTGGCTTTTTCATCTTTGGTAATAACATACATAAAATGAGCTGTAAAGGGTACATGAGCATTTGTCTACATCAATAACCCACTTCTTGTAATGGCCAAAATTAAACTGATTGAATCTTTGCGCAGCATAAAACGTACGACCATTCGGTACAATGGTCTGAAAATCAGACTATTACTTACTGGCTCTATAGCTCCTAAGTCGATTCGACAACTAATAGTCGTTATTTTCCCACTTAAAGACATTTTCAAGCCCCCCCCCTTTTTTTTAGGGAAGTTCTAAATTAGTATTGTCTTTCAAATGCCGTTGGAATTTAACCTTTTCATTTTTTTGGCCTGCAAATGGGACATAGTACCTTTAAAGGGAGTGTAGCATGGGAAATACTGATTAATGCCATCTACGTCTTCATTTGGACAACTGCACGTAAACGAATGGACTTGATTAACGGTAGTCAGCTACTTACATCTCTACATGGTCAGTGCACGCTAGCGTTCGCGAAACAGACCGAAGTTCTCCTCACGCTTCGGTTTTGCGTATGTTGCACGCCCCCGAGTAGGGCCACGGGAAAGACACATAGTCTCGTCATGCTACACTCCCTTTAATGCTCGGTTTTGACAATTATGAAGAAAGGATCCATCAATGTGAGTTTGGTTATTGTTGATATCTTTATTATCAATCATATACTATTCATATTGTCAACTTTTCTTTAATTCATTCTAGATAACCACATGATATACATAGTACGTGTTCAATGTGAACCCAAACTTCACACCTAAATAATTTGTAAAATATAAACTCTGTCACAAAAAATCGACTATCACATAGTACATACATTTAAAGAGTTTTAACAGTTCTCCAATTACAAGTAAACAGACCATTTTCATAAAGTAATCAAATTTAATGCATAAATCTTTGTTATTAAAGTGCCATGTTACAAACTGTTTCATTCACCTGCAATGAATAATTGTATTCAATAGTCAGAATATGAATTGCATACATTAATTGTTGCTGGGTAGGACAAACATTATGGCTTATCCTACCTAACAACACATTCTGACTATTGAAATGATGCATTGTAGAACATGGCTGTCAACACATCAGGGATCAGGACATTGTGAGCCGCAGATGGCAGTATAGTAGTCTACGTAAATCTGAAGTAGCGTCAGTAGAATACCCTGTCTTAGTTCCTTCTGACTTTGGACAGGCGTTAAATATCTTCTTATTGTCAAGTAAGCAAATGGGAGGTAATGTATTGATATACAGTCAAACCTGCTTTAGTGACAACCTGTCTACAAAGACCACCTGTCTACAAAGACCACATTTTTTGTTTCCTTTGAAAATTTCTCATTGAAACCTGTACTAAAGGAACCTGTCTGCAAAGACCACCTGTCTACAAAGACCACTTTTTGTGTTTCCCTTGGGCGGTCGCTATAGACAGGTTTGACTGTAGCAAGAAAACGTAGGAGAGAAATTATCTTCAAAGCAAATACATATATAAAACGAAATATAAATTAATCTGAACAATAAGCTGACAAAAAATTAATATGCACCTTTGACTGTTTTCAATGAATGCATAGATTTCTATAAAATAAATATATATCAATGAGGCATTGTAAAGCAAAAATAAATATATATCAATGAGGCATTGTAAAGCAAAAAAAAATATTGAGATACCTAATTTCTCCCAAGTGAAAGAGCACTGCTGAACAGAGTTATAGAAAGGTAAAGCACACAAAAATAATTATTTCTTCCACAACCAACTTATTCTCTGGCTGTTGTGGTTTGAAAGAGAGGTGAAACGGGAAAAAATGATAAATAGTTACACAAGGCATTTGTTAACTGTAGTTTGTGACTTTGTGTCTGAATGAAAAATGATACCAGTCTTAGGTAGCTTAGCGAAATGTAGTTGCACAAAAAGATGCATCCAGAACGCAAAATGCATAATTGTTGAATATTATAATTTTATCGTATAAGAGTTAGAACCATATCGTTAGAGTATGGATCTGGTAAATACATGTAGTATCTCAATCAGGCTTCATGTTACCTAGATTTTCATTGAGATTTGTCATAAATAACTTATAATTAACAAACATCACATGCCTTTTGCTTTCCGTACGCGTCTTTTTGTTCCACTACAATTCGTTAAAGCTACCTAACTGAAAATATTACCAATAACAAATGAATGTAACTGAAAAACATATGTTAATTAAACAGTCTTCAATTACAAATTAACATATAAGAGATAGTCGACTCAAACAGACTCCACATCAACTGATTCTTGGCCATTTTGGGTTGAAAGTGTTTTCTTTTTTTGGTTCGGCCTGTAGTCGGTCTCTAAAGGCTCGTTCAAGTATGACGCGGCGAAATCGCTGAGATATTTTTTATGATGACGTAAAGTGTAAAAACGCGTCACGTTTCTGTATCTTATAACACAGAGCTTAGTGCATATACGCACTAGGCCTTTGTTACTCGCAGTTGCCGTTCAATTCAATTTTTTTTAAAGCAGCTGCTTTTTTGTGGCGGTTACTGCGTCACATCTGAACGGGCTGTAACGGAATGAATACAAACAAACGCACTGCACTTTCTACATATAATTGCATTGTATGATACTCATAGAGAATAAGTGCCTTATTAACACGAGTAGAAAGTATAATACTGAATACCATTCAGAATAATCACTTCACAGTGATAGAGAAAGCCCTTGGAATAGGAAATACCATGTGAAAATATACAGCACAATTCAAAACATGTTCACAGTTTTCAAATAGGAGTACTTCTAGCTATTGTTAAAGCCCCACTGCACTACTTGTAGCTACTTGCTCCCTCTATATAGAAAACAATGCCTAAGCGGTGCCCATTGATCCCCCATGATCCTCTTTTTCTTATGTTAATTGAGAGCTGATTTGATGAGATAACCACCTGTCAGTGACCATGCAGTGAGGTCTAATCCAAACCAAACTAGTGCAGATGGGCTTTAAGAGAGTTCAACAATACATTATGAGAGTACAAAAGGAATATATTGCAGCACATTCTGCGTAGTTACTATTGATTCTGCATAGTGATTGCCTACTGCATTGTGTAAAGCAAAAATACAAACAAACAAAAAAGCAAAACAACAAAACAAGAACAATTTCGTACGTCCAAATGGTACAATTTGATAATCATCATGTCTGCATTGAGATTGTGCAATGCCAAGTGTTTAAAAAAAAAAAAAAAAAGACAGGGAAGGGATAGTTAGTTAATATTCGGTCCAACTGGTACGATTTTATTATTCCCTTGTCTTCTTTCAAAGTATAGACCCTGTCCAGTACTGGATACTCAAAGTGATCAGGGTTATATTACAACTCTGCCTTGCATCATTCACATAAAATCTAAGGAACCGATCTCCTAACAGAATCATTTTAATGTCTATTGATAGAGGGCATATAAAACTGCATGCAAAAATTGTATTGAGTTGTAGTTCCAATGGTTAAGGAATAGAGTTGTGGGGGGGGGGGTGATCTCGTACCTAGGCCCATAGGGAAGTCAACTGACTTCAGACATCAGTAATCATCTCCTCACTCGCATTGCTGTTTCCTTTTTTTTACTTATAATTTGTACCTTTTTTGAAGTATACTTAAACTTGCAGTATCTCTGTACAGAAGTAATATTTGAATCTAATATTTTTTAAATTCAAATACAAGCAGCGAACCCTGAAAGAAACATGTTTTAGTGACTGACTCTTTTTACACACACAACACCAAATGACATATGACATTTTACAATAGATATACATATATTTCTCCCAAATTTTCACAAATATATAAATATAATCATGATTTCAATCTCCACCAAATGGCCTTACAATTCAATTCTCTCACACTGATATATTTACAATTATGCTTACACAACTCTTGAAAGCAGCATGATACAATGACAATGATTTTCCTTTTCTTTTTGCATTATCATAATTTGCAATTTCTAACCTTTGCAATGATAGATTCTTAGGGTCAAAATGTCTTCCCTTAGTAGACAACAGCGTAAAATTAAGGTCAAGAAAAATAATATTTCCTATGAAATATTCAAGAGTTTTTAAGCACACCATCAAAGTCAGCCTCAAGAACAATGTGCCCTCAGCACATCAAAGGCAAGGAGCATATGATTTCAATTCAGTAACAAAACAAGATGTTTCAAAACATGATTTCAATTCAGTAACAAAACAAGATGTTTCAAAACATGATTTCAATTCAGTAACAAAACAAGATGTTTCAAAACATGATTTCAATTCAGTAACAAAACAAGATGTTTCAAAACATGATTTCAATTCAGTAACAAAACAAGATGTTTCAAAACATGATTTCAATTCAGTAACAAAACAAGATGTTTCAAAACATGATTTCAATTCAGTAACAAAACAAGATGTTTCAAAACATGATTTCAATTCAGTAACAAAACAAGATGTTTCAAAACACGATTTCAATTCAGTAACAAAACAAGATGTTTCAAAACATGATTTCAATTCAGTAACAAAACAAAATGTTTCAAAACATGATTTCAATTCAGTAACAAAACAAGATGTTTCAAAACACCCAACCTGAGTTAAAAAGTAGTCAGAGGATTGATTAGATATTGGAGCGCGCGTGTGTGTGTGTGTAATTGGACAAAGTAATTGGGTTTTTACAGACGTGTATCAATCAGGTATGATTATTTACGTCTGGGGACCGACCTTTAACGTTACCATCTGAAAGACGTGACTCGGTTTCGAACCGGGGTCCGCCTGAGCCAGTCTGTAGGCAAAGACAGAGAGCCGAATAAGTGAACGTGCTGCTAGACCAACTCACATCTCCCTCGGAGCCACAGTGGCATTAACTCATATACTTTGACACCAAGTTAACATCCCTATGGCTCCACACAGATGATTTGTGAGATTGCGAATATGCAAAACAGTGAATTCATATTTCCATCACTAAACACCAGTTTTACTGATACCAAAAATGCAACTTTGTCCAGTTTTGTGGCAAAAGGCCTAGTGGCAATACTAAAAAAACTAATCATCAATACAATTAACTAAAGCAATCTTGCTATGCAAATCAGGAATTTGAAGAGAAATCAAATCAAATTGAATCACTTGTTTCACTATCATTTCTATAAACCTACCATATAATATAATATAATAGAATAATTGTTTTGAACTTTGGACCGAAGTTTCTTGCCTATTTGTAAATAGTATGTTACATAATTCTTTATCTTTTTATTTAGTGTAAAATACCAAAGCTTTGTATTTAATCACAGATCATATTTTAGCCTAGATGTAGAATAGTTTGTAGCTTAAGTGTGTATTCAATAGTTATTCATATTTCTCATTCATTGTTGTGATACTTTTGTGTGTTAGTGGTACCAGACACGATTAGCATTTAATGCTATTTTCTGGTCCCATTTATCCTTTCAATGTTAAACATTCACATTTGATTGTAATATTGATGTACTTTTTGTTTGGATAATAAACTTCAAACTCAAAACTCAAACTCATATCAATCTTCACTATAAACAAAATATTCGCTGTTCAGCTGCTAGATAAACTTGGGAAAGGAGAACAAAATCATGCCTATTGCTTCGGTTCACCTACACAATGGACTTCTCCTTCAACAAATACCATATGAAAAGCTCAGCTGTCCAAATTTCTTGCATTTTCATTCATCTTTCTTTTGATAAATAATTATAACACACAAATATGAAAATAAGCTTAGAAAAAGTCTATACGTATCTGAAGATAAAAATAGTACTACATTGATATACGTATTCTTTTTTCAAAATAATATTTTAGTGCTCCTTTTATCCATTAAAAAATAATAATTCATAGTGCTCTGAGACAGAACAGAGTCAGAGTTAACTCATAGAATTAACACACAGTTTAATAACGCCCTTCTTATAATATATGTATGTCCAATGTTTTACACATTTTAAACTAAAGGTAGTGTATCCCTTTTGCAGCCAACATCAAATTCTGTAGAACTTTGTAGGCATCGTGAGTATGTCACATACTTTGCTCAAACTTTCACTGACCTGTTCCTCTCATTTTTCTGCTTCTATTACACCCAACTTAATATCAGGGTGAACTTTCCCTTTAAAGTATTCTGCAGGTAGAGACATTCAATGGTGTACACTGCATCCTCTCCATCAAGGACAGCATCCCGACTGTCTCCTAGTGACCTCCATGTGAGCGACTATAACCAGAGCCAGAAGGGCTTAACTCATAAAATTTACACAGATCCAACACCCTTCTGGCAAACAACAAATGATATGTCCAATGTTTAGTCCAGGAGTTACTGAGGTAACTCCTTGGGTTTGGCATACTTCACAGGTTTCTGAACTGCTACAACAGAGACCCAGAACCGTGGACAACATCTTCCGCTAAGAACAGCATCCAAACCGCTTCCTAGCAACGTCCATGTGCGCAACCACGGCCCACTCATCCTTGTCCTCCTCGTATCTCTCGACAGACCGGAGCCCGTCCTGTCCGTCGTAGCCCCCGATGGCATAGATGCGGTTGTGGACGATGGCTGCTCCCCCTCCGCTGCGGGGGTGAACGAGGTTGTTGATGAGGGACCAAGTGTCGGTGGACGGGTGGTACACCTCCACGGATGCCAGGCTGGAATGGGTGGGATTCAGAGGATGCAAAATAAATAGATTGATTTGAACCCTTTAGCCTCATTCAGTCAATCATCCATAATGAATGTGGTAGACTGCTGTACAAGAACTGCCCTGGCAAATAATAATGAAATTCACTATTCTGAATCTTTTAACACACAAATAAGTAAGGGCTTTTAGTGTGTGCAGTTATCTTCCTTTTTTTTGCCAAAAGGGTTTGTTATTCTGTAAAAAAGATATTGAGTCCCTTGTAATTTTAAAACAATTTTCAGAGCAATAATCATGTATCTACCTCCAAGCATTCACATTGATGAACGGTAGCCCAACTTTTGCTCTGGTCTCTATCTTATTCAGATTTTTTACAATCTTTATAAGGGTTAGGGTTAGAATCGGATTTTAGGCTAAGTTTACAAATAGGATTACATTATGGTATAGTTTACTGTTTATGTTTGAAGTTAGGACTTTGGTGAGGGTAGGAAATTGATTGAGGAGCAATTGGAACCCAATGACTCATTCATTCTTTCATATCTCAGGTACTACAAGAACCTGTACATAAAGACCACCTGCCTATAAAGACCTTATTTCTTGCCTCCCTTGAGTAGCCTTTATACACAGCTTTCATTGCATCTATTACTAAACCTTTCAAATGTAGTCATAGTTGAATATCATACCTCTTGTTGTGTTCGCATCCACCAATGACGTAGATCTTTTCATTGAGACACGCAGCTGCGGTCATTGAGCGGGCCACTCTCATGGGACTAATCTCCTTCCAAACCTTCAGCTGCAGAAGGATATAAAAGACAAAAGATAGAGGATGAAAAAGCTCTTAACAGAACACTGTCACAAAAAGGTGACATTAAATTATAAAATCATATCTTCCTGCAATTCACAACACAACAGTAGCAACAGTATGAATACAAAATAAGTAGTAAAGTACATGTACCTGTGACAATGACGGTTGTAAGTTTTAATAAAATATCTCTCATTACAAGCCAGTCCTCTGCCCATACGCATAATTAACATTAATATACATGAATATGTATAAGGTTTGTAACAACACTACAAATTTATCCAAATCATAAGAATAATTTTCAAACGTAAGCTTTGGTCAAAACATTTACTTTTTATATAACATGAGACTTTTGTTTATTTTTAACAAAGACTATTTCTACAAGAGAAACTTTGTGAATTAGACCCCGTTCTCAATCACTTCCTGGACCGATCTAGGCTGGACCGATCTAGGCTAGACCGATATACTGGATCGCTCCAGAGGTAAGCTTTGTTAATGTTCACACTCACGAGCTAGACCGCTCTTGTTGCTATGGTATAGCACGAACAAATTAGACCGCTCCTGTTGCTGGGGTAGCAAAGGTCAGCGGGTCAAATGTTTCGGGCAGAATTTAAAACCAAATAGAGTGCCTCATCTTCTACTATATTTTGTTATTTTTGTTCATTCTATCATTTTCTTTTTCTGTTTTTCTTATGGCATTCTTTGTTTTCCCATCTTTCATCTTCTTTTCTATCTTTGAATTATCTATTATTTATCATATTCTCTTTCTGTCTTTCCTTATGTTAGTCTTTGTTTTTTCTTCTTTCACTTCTTATGTTATTTTTCGTTTATTATTCTATCATTTTTTTCTTTCTGTTTTTCCTTATGTTATCTTTGTTTTTATCATTCTATCATTTTCTCTCTATCTTTCCTTATCTTATTCTCTGTTTTTATTCTTGTACTGTAATCTCTTTCATTACTTTCCCGCCAAAACACACTACCGGTAACTTCCGGTTGAAGATCACTTCCTGGCACGGTTTATGTTCACACTGTACGCTAGATCGGTCTGGGGCGATCTAGGAAGCGAACCGGTCCAGAAGATCGCTTCCTGGACCACTTGTCTGTTCACACTCACAGTTTGACCAATCCAGCCTAGATCGATCTAGCCTGGATCGGTCTAGGAAGTGAGTGAGAAAGGGGTCTTAGTAACATCAGGGTGGTTCACAAACAAAAAATCAAACATGTATAATTAGAACAGGGAAGGCATAAAATGATGTCTCCGAAGCACAAAGTCCCTTGTGGCCAGTCTACAGGGGCTCTACAGTTCTTGGATGCACTACAGGGGCTCTACGGTTCTTGGATGCACTACAGGGGCTCTACGGTTCTTGGATGCACTACAGGGGCTCTACGGTTCTTGGATGCACTACAGGAGCTCTACAGTTCTTGGATGCACTACAGGGGCTCTACGGTTCTTGGATGCACTACAGGGGCTCTACGGTTCTTGGATGCACTACAGGGGCTCTACGGTTCTTGGATGCACTAAAGGGGCTCTACGGTTCTTGGATGCACTACAGGGGCTCTACGGTTCTTGGATGCACTACAGGGGCTCTACGGTTTTTGGATGCACTAAAGGGGCTCTACGGTTCTTGGATGCACTCTAGTGCATATTTTGAAGCCTTTTCAAACAATTTTTATAACTATCTTCTTCGCAAAATATAAACAATGTATTACAATTCCAAATATTTAATTAGATGCTGACACTTACACAGAGTGGCTGTGTTAAGTTTATAAAACACTTTCAAAACCTTTAGGATTTAGAACATGTTTGTACATGCACTTGCCCTTCAGCAGCCTTCACACACAAACAAACATTTCATTCAATTCAATTTAATGAGGTCATATATTTTACACTTGAATGCCATTTCATTGCAAACTTTATGTAAATTTCAGAAATTTTGTACGAGATTCAAGGTCAGCGATGTCAATGGTGAAGGTCATCTGCACACATATAAATATTTCCTGATGTAGTTAGTAAAATGTAGTCTACACAAATTCTTTTTATCATATTATGATTGCTCCGTGGCCATTCACCCTACGCTAACTGAGTTCTTAACTTCAAACCTACTCAAAGCACTTTACCTACATGTAGGCCTAGCCATAAACCAGACTAAAAATGAAATGGCAACCCTCATGATAATCCTATGG
Organism: Mesocentrotus franciscanus; assembly: GCA_037976565.1. NCBI lineage: Eukaryota > Metazoa > Echinodermata > Echinoidea > Camarodonta > Strongylocentrotidae > Mesocentrotus > Mesocentrotus franciscanus. Next base: position 24,124,308 of record CP137683.1, on the reverse strand, counting down.
TGTTTTTTTTTTTTAATGAAATAAATGCCACAGCAATTGTCACCATAGCATAAGTCAGAGCACCTACTGTTGAAGACTAAATAAATTACATGAAAAATCTAGAGCTCTGGAGTACTTACACAAAAGACTGGAAATTTTCATAATGGGAAATCAAATGCAGAAAGTTATTTTAATTGGCTGATGTATGCTGTTGACTGTGTGGTTATATCCAATCAATTATAGATAGTTACTATCAAAACATTAGCCTGACTCTGTACCAGTACAAAAATATTTTTCTGATATAAGTAATTGGAAAAGAACAATAAATAAATGTTGATTGACAGTACAGTACAGTTTTCATCATACAAAGAATTTTGTTATGAATTCAATTTTTTTTTCTTCTTCAAATAGCTTGTTAAAACTTTTGTTTTGGTCCCCCTCTCTCTAAGCTCTACCCCCCCCCCCCTCTCTCTCTCCTCACTCTTCCTTCCTCCACCCCTCTCTCATCCTTTTGTGTACAGCATTCTAATTATCTGGGGTCAGTGGGGGTCTCTTTACCGTTACTTACTTCCTATGTTTTCTTTCTTCATACTTATTTACTTGAAAACCAATGAATAACATCATAACCCTGGCTTTAGCAACCTGCCATAAGGACCTTGAAAGCATTCTGGTATCGATAACGCCCTCCCCCCTCTCTCTCCCTTCCTCTCTCTGCCTCGCTTCCAAATTTATAAAATCCTTTCTTTCCCTATTCACTGACTGGTTTTCTTATATTTTTTTTTGGGGGGGGCAGGCCATTCGTAATAATAATAACATTTTGTTAAAAAAACAGCTTTGAAATATGAAGACTGAAACCAGGGGTACATTAAATAAAAGAACAGACATTTAAAAAGCACAACACAGTTCAAGATCACTTACAATGGGAGAGAAAGCGCCATGCTATAGATTGACAATGGACTGCACACTTGACTGCTTGGGAGTCTATTAGGTCAATTTCCTCATAAACTTTTCTCATTCTCTCTTCACCAGGCCTGAAATGTTTATGTCTGGTTTGAAAGTACATAAACCTTAAGAAATGAAATTCTACAATAAAAATTCATGATGAGAAAGATTGACAGGTAGGATATTTTCTCCCTCAGGACACAGCTTTAGAGGTCTTCTGTTTCATTGTAGCCTCTTATTTATATATATATATATATTTATTTGTTGGTGAATATTTCAGCACACACCTCAATAAAATTCCTCATTTTTTTGACCTCATAACTTTAGGCATAACTTTCCAAAAGAGGGTAACACTCTGCAGAAAATAAACTTTTCATCAGGTCTTCTACTCCACTCCAGCATCTTGTGATTTTCTGTAATTGCAGAGCTTACGATATTTACTCATTTTTTCTTCATAAATGCTTAACAAAAGATGGTAACACTCTGTAGAGTATAGGCTTTTTAGGTCTTCTTCTCCACTCCAACATCTTGTGATTTTCTGTAATTGTTTTTGTTAGTAAATATTTCAAAGAAAACGTCAAGATATTTACTTTTTTTCTTCTTCTTCATAAATCCTCTAATAACAAAAGATGGTAACACTCTGTAGAGTATAGACTGTCAAGTCTTCTACTCCATTCCATTTCCAACATTTTATGATTTTTCTGTCATTTCTTGTCAGTGGGTTATTTCACAGGAAGTTATCAGAAACCTCAATAAAATTCCGAATTTTTTTGTCTTCATATCTTTAGACATAACTTTCTAAAGGACGGTAACACTCTTCAGAAAATAGACTTTTCATCAGGACTTCTACTCCACTCCAACATCTTGCGATTATCTGCAATTGTTTTTGTTTGTGAACATTTGACAGGAAACCTCAAGATATAAACTCACTTTTTCTCTTTTCATAAATGCTTAACAAAGGATGGTAACACTCTGTAGAGTATAGACTTTTCAAATCTTCCATGCCATTCCAACATTTTATGATTTTCTGTAAATTCTTGTCGGTGAAAATTTCATAATGATATAATTCATGAAAAGATGGTAACACTTTGGAGTTTTCAAGCCTTTCACTCCATTCCAACATTTTATGATTTTCTGAAAATTTCTGTTATATTTCAGTGAAAACCTACAAATATTTCTCCATTTTTTTTCTCTTCACAAACACAGACGTGATTAATTTACCAAAGGATAATAACACTATACAGTGTTCAGATCTTGCTTCCATTCCAGCATTTTATGATTTTCTTGTCAGTGAATATTTCAGTGGAAACCTCAATAAATTTCCTCTTTTATGTCTTCATAAAGGATGGTAGCACTCCTCTGCACCATCGGAACAATCCAATGCGGCCTCCTAATTAAACAATAGTCTTAAATGGGCCATCAAGTGCTAAAATGCTTGTTTTATTGTTCATTTGGGCTTAGAATACATTCCATCTGGGAATATGAGCCTACATGTACCTGGGCCCCGATTCATAACACTTGTTTTTTATTAATTGCTAAATTTCTATGACAACTTTGATCTTAGCCAATCAAATGCCACAATTTCAGTAGCTGGTAACAGTTATTGTAACTTGCATTGATAAGTTTTATGAAACAGGGCCCCGATTTTGTTTCAGGACAAAAAAAATTATTTAACATGTATAACTGGCAATACGCGGTGAATCTGTACAAAAAAGCGAATACAAATTCGCTGCTTGATCATGCAGCCATTCAACGCATGCAATACGTGAACTCTCAAATTGCGGCACATGATAAAACAAGCTAAATTTAGCTTTAAAACAAAAACAAAACAAAAAAATCTGAATATTCTGAATTTTTAGGTCCCTAAAATCCAGAAAATAAGAATATTCTTGAAAAAATTTAGAAGGGTTGGCAGGTATGCTACAGTACATACTTTCACCCACAACCTGAAGATATTTTTTCCCCCCCTTATAAAGGTATAACTTACCAAAGGATGATAGCACTCTACAGTTTTCAGATCTTCATCTCCGTCATACCCTCCTATCACATAAAGAAAGCCCCCAAGTGATACGGCCGCGGCCATACTACGCTGGGTTCGCATGTCTGGGTTAAAGGAAGGAAAAAAAGGATTTTGAAGATACCATGAGTATCTATGAGATACAGCAATTCTATACTGTGTCCTATTGTGTGGGTTAGGAAAGGAAAAGAATTTTAAAGGTACCATCATGACCATCAGCCTCTATAAGAAATAGCCATTTTATGCTGTGTTCGTTTGTCTGGATTCCATGAGAACAAAATTAAACGAGCCTTTCAAAGAAGAAAAAGCACTAAAATGTCTCGGATCCTGCATGAATTTGTATGCATGCACCCAACATGACGCTATGAATGATGTTCTGGCACTAATCAAGCATACATCTATTGTTATTGGCCTACAATGAAATAAACAATGAAATCTCATGTTTGCATACAGTAAAAAGTCACCAGAATGCATATCTATGGGCACCTACAGTATGTGGAGCTTGGGGTAGAGTCTACATGCACTTTCAACTAAATAATATAAGAATATCATTTACAGAAAACATTTTTACCTCTGATGTGTTTCCACTCATTCAGGTTCGGATCATACTGTTCAACAGACTTTACACTCCTCATCCCGTCGTACCCTCCGCAAGCGTACACCTGACCTCCGACCGTCGCCACGGCAACGCTACTCCTTGGCACTTTCATCTTGGCCACACTCCGCCAGCTATCTGTCTGGGGATCGTAGCATTCAACGTCCCTCAGAGGGGTGGAGTCTGCCCCACCTATGGCATAAATGATGTTGTCCACGATGGCCACGCCCACCCCACGTCTGGAATGTTTCATTGGCGGTATGGGGGACCAGTTGTTGATGGCGGGCTGGTAACGTTCTGCGGTGCAGAGGGTGTTTCGGCTCGGAGAGACTTCCCCTCCTGTGTCAAGCAAATTGAGAATTAACATTATCTGATGGGAGGCTTAACAAGATGTAGTGGTGCGAAAGGACACACCCAGAACAATGCTAATTTACAGATCAAGTTGTATTTTATGGTAGAGGTAAAAACCATATCACTGTGACAAAATGGACAAACCTGCTTGACTACATGTAGGCTAAAAAATACCAAACATTTCGTTCAGTTATGTAAAATGACAACTTTCAATACACCACTATTAACAAAAATTTCCATTCTGCACGTGTCTTTTCAGGCCAAGTAAGTTTTGCCAAGCTACCTTATAAACATGCACTTATAATCTTGTGAGCAAGTCAGTAATAATAATAATAATAATTAAACGTTTTTTATAGCGAAAAGCCGCATAAAACATAGGCATAATTCATGATAATTGCATGTCTCTATGCGCTTTACAAAACAGAATACAGAAGGTTCATACTTGTGAGATTTTACAAGTGCGAAATAAGAATGTTTTCAAAATACTTTTGAAGTTTTTGTATGTTCCTATATTTCTAAGGTATTCTGGGAAGATATTTCATTAAAGATATATATGGTTGTATATGTCCTGTATGTAACCAAGTATTATGGCATTATTATAGTTAACAAACTTAACATCAAAGCAATAACTATCCCCCCATATTTGGCCTGATCGAAGCTACAGTACAGTGTAGGGCTATCTTATCAGTGTATATTAAAGTCCATGTAGAGGTGTCGTGGTCTAGTGGATACGTCACCGGACTGTGGATCATATGGTTCATGGTTCAAGTCCTGCAGCGGCACTAACGTCCTTTGGCAAGGAATTAATCCACATTTGCCACTCTCCACCCAGGTGAAGTAAATGGGTACCCCGTAGGAAGAAATTCCTGGAATGCTTTAGTGCCTTATTATGGCAGCTCAGCTACAGCCGGGGTAATAACATCATTAACATGATACATTGTATTAAGCGCAGTAGAGTATATGGTAGTTGCTCTATATACATGGACCTATTATTTAGTCTGTACCTTCTGGGACAAAATATCTGAATTGCTTCTAAATGTATATATGTTAAAGGTACTATGTCCCATTTGCAGGCCAGAAAAATGAAAAGGTTAAATTTTAACTAAAAATACTAATTTAGAACTTCCCTCAAAACGAAAGGGCTTGAAAATGTCTTTTTGTGGGAAAATAACTACCGTTAGTTGTCGAATCGACTTTTGCGATTGCAATCATTTTAGTAAATAGTCTCATTTTCAGACCCTTGTACCGAATGGTTGTACGTTTTGTGCTGCGCAAAGATTCAATCAGTTTAATTTTGGCCATTACAAGAAGTGGGTTATTGATGTAGACAAATGCTCATGTACCCTTTACAGCTCATTTTATGTATGTTATTACCAAAGAAAATAAAGAAGTCAGTCAGTCACTCAATAGTGTCTGACAGTGAAGTCTAGAAAGTAAACGGGTTTCCTTGCATAATTTGAATACTAGGACACTGCTAATGTTTACATTTCACAGATAGGACATACGTGACATATATTCCGAATTCCTGCAAAGTTCTACAGAATTTGACGTTGGCTGCAAAAGGGATATAGTACCTTTAACATAGTACATAATCTGTCAACACAACTGTTGGATACACATTAACGCAGCTGACACTCAACAGACAATAAAGCTGAAGCAACTTATCATGGAAATTTCTTAAATAGCTGCACTGAACCATGGATATAATGATTGAACATAACAATTTGGACACTTGTCTGAAATGCACACGTCACTTGTGAAATACAATAGAACCTGGATCTTGATGGACTTGTATTTCCATAAGCTGAGCTCTGATGTTTCTTTAATACTGCTTCTTAGCAAAATTGATTCCTCCCCTTCAACCTACAAGTATAGATGATTCTTCAAGCCTCATCCACACGACAAATGAAATTGTAAAATTATCTTTAAAAAAATGGTTTTACCAAAATCGAATATCTAAAGTATAGTGCCCTTCAGAATTTTATCTTTCTTACTATAAAATTTCTTACTCAATAAAATATAAAGAAAACAAACAAAACAAACAAAAAATAAAATAAATGTAATGTCTTAAAGTCCCTCTAAAGTATTGGGAGACCCAACAATTTGATGGCAAAATTTCACTTAAAATTGTATCATACACGTATGTGAATGAGGATGTTATTTTGAAGTCGAATATTGATGAAAGAATACAAAATTTAGGTTTTCTGCATTCAACAGAAAACCCAAATTATGTATTCTTTTATCAATATTTGTCTTCAAACACATTTTTTGGGGGAATCTTTGGAGAATTGTGTCTGAAATGAAATCCACTTTCACATTATGATACAATTTAAGTGAAATTTTGCCATCAAATTTTTGGCGATTTTGGGGCTCCCAACACTTTAGAGGGGCTTTAAGTGTCATGCATGTACATGTACTGCACATTACTTTTACAACACAGAGACTTCTGATGGACCTTTGCTGTGTAAGGCCACTTTTCTTTCACCCTACTTCCAATTCATGTACATGTACATTGAAAATCTATTTCTATTTTGTTGGGGCAGATTTTTTTAAAAGGAGTTTTAAGTTGTTCATGTGTAAACAAGGCTTTATACTTCTTACATGCCTCAGGCACAGACCTACCGGTACATGGATTCTCATCAATTTGTAGACTTAGATGATTCCAAATTATTTCATGCAGGAAAATCAAAATATAGAGAAAATTCTGAAATGTGCGGTGGAAATAAATTATTGAGCTATTTCTTTTTGTTGGTTTCAAAGGTTATTGATTATTTTACAAGAAGCGTGTAAATCCTGGTACCCTGTTCATTCATATCCTTTTGTTCTGTGGTTGAGTACGATAATGTGGGATTGTGGTTGATATTTTTGAAAAGTAAAGTCTGTAGTTATTTCCTGGTTAGGTAAAGTCTGTACAAACAAATTGGCATTTTTATTTAAGATACGTCTGGGGGAAAGTTACTGATAATGTACCAGTACATGTATAAGGTGGCCTTTTTGCAATAATGAAAAAGAAAAACAACTATAAAGAAAAAGGAAAAAAAAAAAAAAAAAAAAAGAAGAAAAAAATGGAAAAAGATGTAATTCGTTTCATATTTATACTGGAAAATCTATGCAGCTGTGCAAGTAAAATGCATGTAAAACATTTAATATATAATCAAGAATAACACTGCTTGCTGTGAATTGGTTACTGCTGGAAATTCCTTTATTTTACTTTGTATATTTAAATAAATTTCCTAAATTTTATTCAAGCAAAATAACTCTGTAACACGTACATGTACATACAACTTATTCTCTCTCTCTCTCTCTCTCTCTCTCTCTCTTTCTTTTTAATTTCATAAATACATGCACAGAGGACAAAACAAATATAACAAAAATGAGTCTTATGGGCTGGATCAGATGTAAAAGTCATTAAGGAAAGGCAGGCAAAAGCAGTTTAGATCCCAATGGGACATGCACAATAATGCACATATATTTATATTGTACAGGTATACCCAGGCTGTGTGTTTACTAATTCAGGAATGTCATCATTGAGTGATTATCCAATCAAAAACAAATCATGGTTACCATGGGGACCAGCATGAGGGCGTCCATCTTGTAAAAAAAACTTTTTGGATGGATGGATCTCGTTAAAAATGGAAGATTCATACAATTTGGATGTCTCCAAAAGACTTCAATCAAGGACAGCAAATGACAAACTTGTGTTAAAAAGATTATGTCATTAGTAGTGCTAATGAGATTTTTCTAAAGGTTTGAACCTTTCTGCCTTTACAGCTTTCTTTTCCTCATATTCCCTTTGTCTTTTTTATCTTTGATTCCTTCCTCATCTTTGATTCCTCCCTCATCTTTGATTCCTTCCTCATCTTTGATTCCTCCCTCTCCTTTTTGTTTTTCCTTTGCTTTTCCTTCTGATTTTTTTATATTACTCTTTATGTCACTTTCTTTCATTCTATTTTTTGTCTTCTTCTCTCTCCTCTTGACCTCTCCTTCCTTCTTCTCTTCCGCTTCTGTTTCTTTTTCCTGCTTTTACTTCTCCCCTTTTTCCCCATTCAAGTTATTAAAATGTTCTCTTGTCCTCTATATTTTACTCTTCCTGTACAGCTTTTCAATATCTCTACAATTAGTAATTAAAAACATATTTCAAATTTTGCATGCTCATTTTTGTTCTTTGTTAATACATAGTCCTAACTTTTCTTAACACCTTTTAAATGGACTCTTTGGAACTGTAGACCGCTAGAGAAAATGAAATTTTGTTGTTCAGATAAAGGGGGAAGATCATGTTGCTCATAAACAGGCGATACCAACATAAACTTGTAGCCAAAAACAAAACAAAACAAAACAAAACAAAACAAAACAAAAACGAAAGGGCTTACCAATGACGTATATAAACTGCGCCCGGCTACAAGAATGTCTTGGTACTGTCCTCAGACTCACTTCCCAGTGTAGACCTGGGTAAAACATGCTGCCATTGTAACGACGAGCCTCATCAACAAACTTCTGGAACTTCTCGTCCTTCATGAGTAGTTGGTCATCTATTACCCGAGAGTTGAGGAACTTCCAAGATAGCAGCGGGAGGCGGACGTGCTCAAAGACGTCACCGATGAGTTGTACCCGATCGTTAAGGTCGTGTTGTATCCAGCGAAGAGCGGCATGATAAACCTCCTCTTCTTTGGCAATGTTTAGACTGTCCTTCTCAATGAGTTTGATAAGGTCTGGTGATTGGAACATTTTAAATTTTACATACTGTGAAAATTATATGATTGTCAATGTCTTATTTTAATTCTGTGAATTTGGTTTATATTTGTAATTTTCAATATGTATTCTTGTGCAAAATATCTATTTGGTCTAATCTCCAATAAGCCTACTACCCATTTGGTCTATTGTTAATTTAGTCTACATGTAATAATCAGTAAGTATAATTCCCAGTTTGTCTAATGCCCATTTCGTCTACTATCCATAAGGTCTTATAATAAGTTGTTGTCTATTATTATTATTTAGGATTAAATAAACCCAAATTAAGCATACCTTTAGTACTGAGTTGTAAGAATTCATCGTGGGCCACAACCTTGGGGAAATTCAGTTGTATGAAGGCATCTGCTGCTTGACTTAGCTCGAAGCAACCATGCGTGTTAGCAAAGTTCCTGATCCCCAAGCAATTTGTAGGGTGCAATTGAGTCTTCAAAAAGTCACTGCACAGATTAGTCACTGAGTCAACCTGCAGGACGCAAGCAGCATCGGTGATGCTCTGGACGTTTTCTTCAGTGATGTCTATGTTCGCACGGTAGGCAAATTTCACAATGGCTTCGATAGCTTCAGCATTCATGCCCTGGAGTTCGACCACTTCCTGTCTCGATTCCTTGAGTTGACTGGTAAACATGGCATGAAAATAGGGACTAAAGGCTGATAGGACCAAGCGATGGGCGGGGATGAGTTTGGAGTTGACGGAGAGGACAACGTCGCAGAGTTGGTTCTGGTCGTGGAGGCTCTGGATGACGGAGAGCACGCCCAGAGCGTGCTGCTGCCGTCTGATGAAGGTCTGGTCATCCTCGCTGCTGCTCACTACCTGGGACTGGATCCGGACTCTCTTCTCAGTCACAGAAGGCCCAGGTTCAAGAGGCCTTCGAGGAGTGTCTCCTTCAGTCTCCATTTTCCAAACTGACTACCACTCAACAACACAAATAACCTTTTTCTGTTCCATGGAAAAAGTGAATCAAAGGGAACAGAAGGACATTTAGTAAGGTATTATATCTCTACAACATATTGATCTATTCACTCAATCAATATTTATATTATTGTATTCTTCAAAAGTTCAAAGTATCTGGGAGAACACAAGCCCTTTAACTAGCCTTAAGGGCTTGGTGATAATGTAAAACATGATATTGATATCACCAAGCCTTAACTGGCACCCGTAGACCTGCGCGGAGAGGCAGGTAAACAAACCCTAAAATGCGTCCGAAATCACCCCTACCCGCACCTGTCGAATATTGCACAGTGGCGCGTGGCTGCAACGTTTGCTATCGGACTCTTCTTTCTTCTGGCCAGATCTAGCCATCAAAGTTTGCACAGGAGACCGTATGGTCAGCTTCTGTCTACATGTATAAAGAGAGGAGCCGACCCTACCCAAATAAGAGGCTAACGAACGAAAATTCCTGTCTCTTTCGTTCGTTAGCCTCTGATTTGGTTAGGGTCGGCTCCTCTCTTCAGAGACAGAAGCCGACCATAGGGACGAAATTGAACTCCGCTCCGTGTTGAAATTTTGCAGCGCATGCGCAGTAACAATTTCAACACGGAGCGGAGTTCAATTTCGACGAAGAAAACCAGGGAAAAAAGACCCTTAAACGCATCATACAGTCAATCTGGAAAGTGGAACCAATGTATATTAGCCTAGACCTAATTTTCAAAAATAAATGCATCGGATATGAATCCGCTAAAGATAAAAGTGACATTTTAATCTAAAATTATGGCCGGAATTTGGTGTTCAAGTTCAAGTTCATTTATTCAAAACAACACAAAACATGATTTAATCTTTTACATAAAAAGAGACTGATAATAGTACATTAATTAACATAAATTAACTTGATTACTTCATAAAAATTAAAATGAATGGTTTTAGGAGTTTAGACCGAAAGCTTCAGTCTCCGATATAGACGGTTGTTCCGCTGAGATTGCATCTGGCTCCTCTGACCGCCTCTATACATAGACTGAAGAACGTCCTATGGGGACTGTACGGGAGGAATGGTTCGGTTCGGCCGGACCGCAATGAATGAGATATGCAACGAGTTTTTCACTCTTTAAGTCTTCATATATCCAATTTGGCTGCAATATTACACTGAATAATATTTAAGATAAAAAATAATACAGGAATGTCTACTTTGACTTACGATAGCTTGCTCATTTAGATCCTAAAGTAATGATTAATCCGAGAAAGTCTTGTAGTCAACATGATTTGTTGTCAGCCATCTTGGTTTGAGTTGATGAATATTCATTTTTTCTTTCTGAACGTCCAATAGCTACGTATGAGTCAGCCCGGCTTGACCCAGTGATGTTTGAATATTCATAAACCCAATATCAAACCGTGCTCTGATTGGCCATTGGCTTGTTTTGGTCGGTTGACCCGAAATATATCGGCGGGTCATGTCATAGATTACCAGTTCGAATGCATGAACGTACTGTTTCCTTGGTTCTGAGATAAAAATTGGATAACTCATATACGTAAGTCTGTAAATTTTCCATTTGGAAATAAGTCATAAAAATTTTGATAACTGTACATAGGAGAAAAATAGACATAGTTTTTTTTCTATTTGATTTATAAATCAGAAAATTAGATCTAGACCTAAATAAAAAAAATCGGGGGAGAAACTTGCTGCAGCAAAGTGCTGCAGAATTGGCTCTATCTCTCCGCGTGGTGCGAGGCGTACGGGGTACCGTCTGTGTATGGGGAATGTCAACAAATGTCAGTTTTATTAAAGAATGACCCATACCAGACGGTTATTTCTGTCTATTAGGAGTTAGGACCCCTTTATTTAGCTTTAGGCCTACCTTGGCTTTAGAAGCTAAGCTTGTGAGCGGGGCCCTATGCCTGGCTATAGTCATCAAAATACATACATTAACAATATGGCAAGGTGAATAAAAAAAATGTAACGTATATACAAGGGATGGAAATACTAAGCTACTAGGATAACGAACGAAAGAGACAGAAATTTTCGGTCTATTGCCCAGCCAGCCGTCGAGCGGTGAGCATCCATGGCTGTGCATCCACACGAGCCTAGCCGGCCCGCGCCGGCAAGGCGGCAGGGTAATCTAGCTCCAGTACCAGCCCTCGTCGCAGGCACGGTAAGGAATGATGTAACTTTGATTATCATTAATTTTACACAAACATCATCGGATTTAAGCATGCTGTTGACTTACCCACGAACTTGTTTCTGTTGTTGAATAGCAAATATAGCAGGAAATCCACAGATATGTCAAATTAGCCTAACTTTGACGGGGTTTAATTTGTCTCAATGCCTTTTCCTCCTGCTCGTGCACAATCTTTTAACTTGAAATGACAAGTTTCCAACGTAGAGGGCCTGTGAGCGACTTGCTAAGGGAAATCCAACGGAAATAGACAAATACTCTAAAAGAAAGCAAACCGATGAAAATTTCAATTAAATCTGACTAAATATAAGAAAGTTATGAATTTTTGAAAGTTGTAATCACTATATGTATGGGCACTTCAAGTTGGCTGAAGCGGTAATGTCAATGTGATGTAGCGCCGGACTACTTTCCCATCTGTTCCAATTATATAACATGACTAAAATTTAAATTTTTCAAAAACTCATGGCTCAGGAGGGTTTTCTTCTATCTATAATACATTTTGAGTAGTGCCCCAAGGGAGAAGGAACTTACGAGAAAAACAGAAATTAATGATATTTTTGTACACGGCAAATGGGAGAGTAGTCCTCATCCTACGTCACAATCCACTGACCAAACTACCAATTTGAGATTCGCATAGACTTAGTGATCTCATATTTCAAACATTCATAACTTCCTTACTATTGGTCCGATTCATTTCAAACTTTTGCCATTCTGTTTGTTATTTTTCTGCTTTCATACAAATCAACTTAATACAAGGGTTGGATTGCATGCCCTTTAAGGATATCAAAATAAATTGAAATTGTCTCTCAGTTCTGCAATTTTGCTCTTAAATATATATCTGCAAGTCAATAACTATATATAATGCATTAAAATTATGGACAGTTTTGAGTCGAAAGTGTTTAAGGAACATGCCTTCCCATAATTTTACATAACTACCCATGCAATTCCCTCTCCCCTCTCCCCTCTCTTCTCTCCCCCCCCCTCCGTCTCTCATATATACTTCTTTCCACGATTCCCAGGTGCAGACATCCCTTTATTGATTTCTTATGCCCATGAATAAATCAATTTAAAAAAAAAAGAATTCATATTGGCGATTGCCAAAATCACACCTTTTGAAGGGCAAAACCAAATACAGTTGCCCATAAAGTTGAAATAAATTTTCTTTACCTCTTAAGTAATGGTTGTGTCAATATGATTTACGACAGATAAAATTCATATCTTCACAGACCATGAAGATTTTTAGAAGATATGATTTTTATCATCAATAGATCATATTGACACAACCATTACATGAAAAGAGAAAGAAAAATTATTCCAACTTCATGCGCGACAGGTTTTTTTTTTAGCCAATCAAAGGCACTTAAAGTGGACTCCAATATCAAGTAAATTTCAAATAAGAAAAGAAAGAAAAAAAAGAGGGGGGGTGCATGAATGGTTGACTAAAATGTAAAGACTAAGACTGGTTCTCTAACTTCCTTGATATATTTGTATAGCATTTTTTCTCTCTTTATCAGTGCTGACTTTTCCCTGGATCATAAGAATTGCAAGCAAATTGCAAGCAAAACTTCACTTCCGGGTCTGTGGGTAAGAATATCTTTCCTCACTTTTTACCCATCTAAATAAAATTCAAAACAACCATACAATTTTTTTTAAAAAATACATGTATCGCCAAACAAAAGACAGAAGTATAGCAGAATAAACTATGGCATTCAAATATTTTTATTTCACTCAGGACATCTCAAGCTCATCATTTCAGAAAATAATTAGTTTTGTTCATGTCATTTCTTAATCATTGTAACACAAAGTTGTAAAATAAAGGATTTAGTCAACATCACAGTCTTGTTAATGCCGTCTTAACATACTAGGCCTACATTTTATGAAATCAAATTAACTACAGAAAACATTTTTGTAAATGAGAGTGTTAAAAAAACATTGTACTCTCATTCTCACCCTCCCTCTCTCCCTCTTAATATCCCCCTCTCTCGCCTTCTCTCTCTCTCTCTCTCTCTCTCTCTTTCTCTCTCCTTTACTTTTCCTTTAATCACTTGACAACAAATAAAATGCATTCTTGCATTTTAAAATGCCCTATATAATACACAAAGTCAATTGACATGATTAAAACTGTTTCAAGACAGCATTCAGAGATAAACAATTCATGTATTCAATAGATAATATCACATCCCCACAAGGCTGGTGTAAAGTAATGCCAGCAAAGGAACTAAATAAAAGTGACATTTAAATCGAGTCAGTAGAGTTCTACCTAATCTTCAAGGTATTTGTTAATATATGTCCCTCTATTTAAATGTGTTGAGAAAAGAAGACTTGCCGGAAATTGCCAGATGCTGGAAGTAATGAGCTGAGAAATTTGCCCATTGCCTTTCATCAGATATATGTGGCACGCTGGGTAACATTTCACGAAACCGTCATAAGTACAAGTTGAAAAGCGTGTTGATATTAATACATGCGTTTCAATGGGCTGTCAGAGAAATGGTACTTATGATGGTTTTGTGAAACCTGTCTATGGTAAATATTGATAATCCTATTTCTGACCATTACTTAGGAATACTTATAAGCTAAGACAGCGCATCAACCGTATCATAATCGCATATTATGTTCTACATGTAGATGAAGTACATGCACAATGAAGCTACACCTAAAATCATACCAAATTGTCATCTTCAATGCACAAGATAAACAAAGTACTGGCCAATTATGGTCAAACTAATTACTAAATAAAACGTATTTGAGATTTTTCTATGAAATAATGTTTTTATTTTTCTATAGCCACATCGGCAGAACATTTCTAGAGTCATTTGTGGTCTCATTTTGTTGTTGTTATTACTTATGTATAATTATATTTTTTTAATGTACTGACTGCTATCTGACTAAACTTCTTGCACTTAGAAGGCCAATATGATACAGAAATAGATATGCAATATTATGAAAATTTTGCACTAGATAAGACATACCTACAAATGTATACCTACCAAACCTGAATAGGAATTTCCTAATATGAGAAAAGAAATATATATATTTACAAATATATATATATTTAAAAATATCATGAATCCAATGTAAATTTAGAATGATTTGAATCAAGAGACTCAAGAATTCTTACAAATAGCTAAATATGTAAATGGGATATAAGTTATCCAACCTACTTCAATGTCAAATGAATAAAATGAAACGCATAAAACTTCTGCACATGGAAATGAGCAAAGAGAATACCGGGAAACTCCATATATCTGATGAAAAACCCACTTCTTTTTGACATCATTGGAAGACTTGAAATGCAATAGAGATTAAAAACGTTTGTGATTTCAACTAAGTATATAAGCAGTGAGAACATATCATAAATTCCATGACCTTTAATACCAAGTGCTTTATCTTAAAATTGCCTTCTGAACAAATATAACAGTTTATGTAGAACACATTAATTTTCACCTCCATTATTTGTGCGAGGACAAATTGTGATTCTTTTTTTTAAGAATGTAATTTTATGAAGAACCGCCCCCCCCAAAAAAAAACAACAAAAAAAAACAAAAAAATTACCTTAAACATTACATGTACAACATATTTGATATCCTTAATATATTCACAACTAAAATTCTCTCCCTAAAATTAAAAAATATATACATATATCTGAATTAAAAAGAAACTTATTTAGATGGAATCTGTTTTCAATGATTACATCATTTGAATAATGATCGTCAATACAATATCTATCACATTTTTATATATAAAAGCACACAATTCAACAATAACAAATTCTCTGTCATTTATGTATAAATTACTTATAATCAATTTCACATCGCAACTTTGAGGATCCACAATCCTTCATACCCTTACGCCGTATTCAGACCGTCATCATTCCAACTCTGAAGAGTTTAAATATTATCACCTTATCATTTTCATATGATTTCTAGAACATGAAAATAACAATTATTAAAAAAAATATTGACAGAATAAAATAAGCAACAAGTAATGCTTGTGAGCCTAAGATAAATATTAAAGACCCTATCCGATGAAAATACAACTTTATATCAAAGGAAAGCTGAATGAACGTAGAATACAAATATAAAGGAATTCAAAATATTTTCCCTTTTAGTATTGCACAAAAGCGAATTAAAACCTTGTTTTACACACCTCTCCAAATTACAGGTCAACAGGGGTCAAATTTGCTGCAGTTTCAGTGACGACATAATATATGCACCCCATAGGCTCGCCTATATAGCTGAGGCGATGAGCCACGCTTAATTAATGCAAAGTCATTGTAAATATGCGTACTCCACATACAATGTCATCGATTCGATAGCTAGTTTTGAGGTCAACAATTCCTTATCTTCAAAGCTTTACATTTCGAGCTTTCAGAGAGCTTTTACTCGTCTGACAGGCACTAAAGTAGCATATAATTGGTATTATTGTAATCTATGGCTTGTAAGCTTTCCTTTGATATATAATTCATCTATTTCATTTTTCACTTCCGACAGGGTCTTTAATATTTTCTGTCACAGGATGTGCAAGGCAATGAAAGAGCTAGGCAATCAAGAAAGCTTTATAGATTTGACATGCATGCCCACATCTCTCTGTCCAATTTCTTCTTTTAACAATGTCTCATATTCTATAGTCATATAGCTTTCTTTTTATTCGAATTCATTATTCATTAGGAAAAAAAATAGTTAGGAAATAAATTCCAATCATTCATCAATAAAACATCACATCACGTGACTACCACTGCCCAATCAGGGCCAAGGAATAAGATTATTCTTGAAATGGAAATTCCGATCAGAAGTCTTACTGTAAAGGCATCCAGCACAAGTTTAGCAGGAAAAACCTACATCCAACTTACAAAAACTTATAACAATAAGTTACCAAGCACATACCTGAGTATAGTACAATGATTTATCCAAGCAACTTTGGAATGGTTTGAAATTGAAATAAAGAGTACACAAAAACTAATACTAGATACATTGAGCATTGCTACAGCAGAATCATTAAAAATATAAATGTTGTTGTATCATTATTAAAAGTGTATGTACAGTATTGGTCA
Source organism: Mesocentrotus franciscanus (assembly GCA_037976565.1). NCBI lineage: Eukaryota > Metazoa > Echinodermata > Echinoidea > Camarodonta > Strongylocentrotidae > Mesocentrotus > Mesocentrotus franciscanus. The sequence continues at coordinate 24,107,520 of CP137683.1, read as the reverse complement.
ACTCCATTTATTACTTTGTCATTTGATAAATAACTCCACCTCTTAATATCTTTATACCTAAAAGATTTGTCTTACATAATATACAAGCAAAAAGACAAATCAATATTTTATTAGAAGACTGCCACATAAATTAATAATTTATTTTATATAATTGTAGCAATACAACCCAAGGCCACCCTTTCTCACATTTTTTGTGTGGAGTAATGTGGAGTACGTACAAGCAAAAAAATATATAACACAACAATTATAATAATAGAAATTACCATCTCTTTTCCCATTACTTAATGGGAAAAAGAAGGCAATGAATGCCCTGGTTGTTTTTCACATGCGACAATATATATCTTTTTTGGCTATTTCCTAGAAAACATTTGTTAATTTTATTATGGAAAAAAAATGGAAAATAGACAAAAAATATATTTTTAGGCTAAGGATTTAGATCAAAATTGAGATGAAAACTATGCACAGTCGAAAATAGAAAAACAAACCCTTGTATTTTCTGTGCTGTTTTTTCCACCATTTTTCAACTAGTTTTAGACTATTTTCTTTTGACTGGGGTGTGCCCAAAAAGTATAAGTTTACAGCATGGTATTTATTTATTCCTTAAGAAAAAACACACTCACATTTTGTTGAATAAATTTGCCGCAAATCAAAGTTATCTAAATTAAATCCTAGATTACCATACATAATAATTTTCTTACAATACATAAAATTCATATTAACTTATCTTTCACATGTGTACGATCAAAATATAATTTACGGAAGGAATTAATTCATAGTGCTTTACATGTATTGGTAGATTGCAATAAAAACTGTTGATATACATGTAATTACACAATAATTTAAAGGCAAAGAAACGGCACTGAAAGATTGTCTGTATTATTTCCTTTGTTCATCTTTAGTTATTCTCATTCAAATCATGCAGCATCATAAAAGTATTTCAAGACAAAGCAAGTGTTTCAAGTGCTTAGCTGCTTTACTTAAAAAGGGAAGATGTGGAAAATATAATGCATCGTATGACGTGTGATGGTTCAGTGGTTGAGCAGTGGTCTTAAAACCAAGAGGTCCAGGGTTCAAACTCAAGTCAATGTGCTTGTGCCTTTGGTCAGGCATTCCCTCAGATATGACTCAAAGCTGTGGATCCCCTGGGTGGTTGTTGTTTTTATGAACAAGCAAATATTTGAAAATGACTGCACATCCAATATTTCACGATGTACAAAGGGTAGTTTTCGTAAATAGTTTGGAAGAGTTCCATGGGGGGTCTGTCCTGTGTTGTCATGGTGACAGGCTGTTGATCATGTGACCTTCTGTAAGAGTTTGCAGCCCCACGCTTGCACATCCATTATTTCATGATGTACAATGGATAATTCCATTTCTGCTACATATTTCAGACGAACTCTACAGGTTTGTCTGGTGTTGTCATGGTGACAGGGTATTGGAGAAGCTCGTGATCATGGGACCTGCTATAAGAATTTGCAGCCCCATGTTTGTGGTACCACCAGCTGTATCCACGAATTCTGCAGAAGGAAAGAGAAAGAGAAAAAGATGTTCAAGTAATTACACTATACTGCTGAGTAGTCCCTATATGTATACCTTAAGTCTCATTCAGACATACATGTGGTTCAAATAGCACCGTAAAATAATAAAATATAGCTGCGTGGAACAAAGGACCCTAATCATACTTTGTGATATTTATTTTTCGCCAATAATATAGGCCAGTCCAAGCTATTTCCTTCCATACAATACCCACCACATCTGAGATTTTACTACTTGTATTAAGTTAACAGCCCTAGCTATTAGAGCTTATATCAGACAGAGTATGAAGTTAAACGACAGATTTGATGTTAATCTAGATGTACATCTATAACGCCACATACAATACATGTCTGTAGAGGTGTCATGGTCTAGCGGATACGCCGCTGGACTGTGACTCACATGGTTTGCGGTTCGAGAGAAAGAGAGAGGAAAGGAAGAGAAAAGAAAGTAAAGGAGAAAAGATAGATGGAGAGAGGAAAGGCAGAAAGAGATCAGAAGGTAAAGGAGAAAGATAGATGAAGAGAGGAAAGGAAGAAAGAGAACAGAAGGTAAAGGAGAAAAGATAGATGAAGAGAGGAAAGGAAGAAAGAGAAAAGAAAGTAAAGGAGAAAAGATAGATGGAGAGAGGAAAGGAAGAACGAGAACAGAAGGTAAAGGAGAAAGATAGATGAAGAGAGGAAAGGAAGAAAGAGAACAGAAGGTAAAGGAGAAAAGATAGATGAAGAGAGGAAAGGAAGAAAGAGAAAAGAAAGTAAAGGAGAAAAGATAGATGGAGAGAGGAAAGGAAGAACGAGAACAGAAGGTAAAGGAGAAAGATAGATGAAGAGAGGAAAGGAAGAAAGAGAAAAGAAAGTAAAGGAGAAAAGATAGATGGAGAGAGGAAAGGAAGAAAGAGAAAAGAAGGTCAAGGAGAAAAGATAGATGGAGAGAGGAAAGGAAGAAAGAGATCAGAAGGTTAAAGAGAAAAGATAGATGGAGAGAGGAAAGAGAGAGAGAGAGAGAGAGAGATAGAGAGATAGAGAGAGAAAAGAAAGAAAGCAAGAAAAAAAAGTAATGACAGTTTTTAAGGACTATTAACGCAAACTCACCCTGTCGTAATCGCAGTATATCCTGGCGTACCATTCTAGATTGTAGAGAACTAATATCAAACCCATGCCAGAGATGAGAGTAATCCACATGAAGATATTCCAAATCGCTGACTTCCAATCGCCCGTCATAAATATGGACAGAGGTACTGGGGATGGGACAAATACAAAAAGAAAATATCGAGAGGAGTGAAGGTACATGTACTTGAAAAAGTTGGTGTAATCGGTACTGGCCTGCATCACTTCACACTTTGCTCGCTTTCTTTGCCTCTTTGCACGGCCGCTCAATTGCCACATGTGCAATTTTGCACAAAACAATATGCACCAATTGCTTGTCACAGCAACACAATGGCTCGGCAAAATTACCCATTTCTGGTCTTGATGACCTCCATGACAACCGTTTTAACACCGGTATAGATTCATGTTGCATTGGTAACAGTGAAACAATCTAGAAGCCTTTGGAATATCTATCCCATGATAAATACAATGTGGCACAGGAAAATATTTGTGGGGCATTTAAAGGGTTTATAAGTCATACGTATTTCCAAGACCAAATATCCCTGTGTTTTGAAGATATCAATAGCCCCCTCCCTCTCTCCTCTCTCTCTCTGTGTCCATTTACGTTAAGAGGACTGCAAGTCTTTTCTTTCCATTGGCGCATTCAAGTTATCACTACATTCAAAACATGGCATCAGTATGGCATATAGCCATGCTCAATCAACTAAAAAGGAAGATTTGAAGCCTGTCTGCACTAGTTTGGCAGGAGGGATTAGACCTCCCAGCTTGGTCACTGACAGGTGGTTATCTCATTAACTCAGCTCTCAATTAACATAAGAAAAAGGGGATCATGGGGGACCAACAGGCACCGCTTAGGCGTTGTTTGCTATATAGCGGGAGCAAGTAGCTACAAGTAGTGCAGTGGGGCTTTAAATATTCATAAAATTTCAGCCTCAACAGTACAAATCAGTAACATGTAGAAGACTTTTGATAATTGGAATTAAATACATTCAAAAATGCATGTTACACTATATCAAGATGCAACAGGTCTATACCAAGAGTCCAAGACCTATAGGTCGAAAAACTAGAAAAAGTCAGTTAGAATCTTATTTCCAGATATGTATATTCTCCTTACCTCCAACACCAACAAAGAATACAAGCAGAACTGGATAGAAGTATCGGAATGCCATGACGATGATATACTCGTGGACTACAGCTGATATTGCGAATACCATCAGGCTACTTGTTAGTCTTCCTAAGCCTAAAAGCTAGAGTGGTTGAAAAGAGAAAATATGAAATGTTAGCACTCTTTAAACAATAGAAAATGTCTCATATTTCCTGTATTACTATTAGGAAATTCCCTATCCCTCCCACAAAGTGGTAGCACTGTGGTATGTTGGTGAAAACTCTCATGCAAAGGGTCCTGGGTTCAATACTTTGTTGGTGTTATCATCCTTGGACAAGGTGTTCTGCCTTCATTTGTTCCTCATGACCCAGGGGAGTGTTTCACAAAGACTAAGTCGGACTTAAATATGGCAGGCCGTTCATGCCACTGTTTGCTCTCACCATTATGATCTTTAGATAATATTTTTTCCTTCAATAATGAATTATCAAAAAATGTAAATTCTGTAGATTTGTTACCATGACTTGTACGTCCCTTGAGAGACCAATGCAATTAAATGGTGAGAGCAAACAGTGGCATGAACGTCCTGCCATAGTTAAGTCCAACTTAAAGTCGATCCTAGTCTTTGTATAACGAAGTACACCACCCAGGGGGGTGTTTCACAAAGACTAAGATAGACTTTAAGTTGGACTTAAGTATAACAGGCCATTCATGCCATTGGTTGCTATCCCAATTGGTCTCTAAATTATAATCTTTAGATAATATTTTTTCCTTCAATAATGAACTATCAAAAAATGTAAACTCTGTAGATTTGAGACCACGATCTGTACGTCCCTTGAAAGACAAATGCCAGTAAATGGTGAGAGCAAACAGTGGCATGAACGGCCTGTTATACTTAAGTCCAACTTAAAGTCGATCTTAGTCTTTGTGAAACACCCCCCTGGTGTGACCAAAGAAATAAGACCATATTGATATAATTATTATGGATTTGCGTCAATTTCAACATGTCTAATAGGAGGTTAAGCCCATAAGCAACCTGTGTTTGGGGAAAATCACAGCAAAAAATGTAGAACATTATAAAAACAAATATGCTGCACTTTAATCCAATCCCCCCTTCCCCGTGAAAACTTTGGACCTTCCCATCATCAATAATCAAACAAGATTGTGGCTACAACTACTAGATGGAAATGTTTAACTTCTTTTTCCGCCTCAGATGAAAGGAGAAAGAAGGTGATGTGTACCTTTCAATATTTCATCTCTCCCTTGTTCACATTTTGATTATTCATAACTTTATCCATCTTTATCATATTTTTCTCAAATTTCTCTTAGCTTTTTGCTTCCTTTCAAATCAAATTTATATCAGGGTGGACTTCCCCTTTTACCCGTTACATGCTTTGATAGACTGATGGAACAATCAGTGGATTGCGTCAGTTGAGTTTTGTCGCACATACAAAGTATAGACAGGCTCGTCGGAAGGGGGTGATGGGGTGATTGCACCCTCCTTTTTGAGTAATATCATGAACTGCAAAAGCTGATGACCTCTTTTTTTAGTTTTGCTTGCCAAAGAGAATTTGGGATTTGTCCCCTTCATGTTTAAAGAGGGATGTCCACCCATAGACAGACATCTGTTATTTTGGCGAATGAAAACGTCCCCCCCCCCCTTTCGAGAGACTATTCATGGAAGTATATACTCAAGCAATGTGAAATACTGGGGTTTTGATCCACAGCAAATATAGGGTTGAGGCTGCCTAGACTTACCTGGCAGTCCCTGTAGATATATGTATAGAGCCAGTCATGGACAACAATATTCCATGTCCTGTAATATGTGGAGTAATTCTTACACGTCCACCAGTCCTGCAGAGAGAAAGAGAGAGAAAGAAAGACAGAGGGAGGGAGGGAGGGAGAGAGAGAGAGAGAGAGACAGAGAGAGAGAGAGAGAGAAAGAGTGAGAAAGAGTGAGAAAGAGAGAGAGATTTAGGGTCAAGTGTCAATGTTTGTTTTACACATAATTGTAATGTACATGTATCATACTTATTATTCATGCTGTTCTAAGATCTATTGACAAAAAAATACTTTGAGTTCACATTAATCTTAATCAGGAGTATTGGGAGGAAAAACAGAAATACTATTTCTATTTAGAATGAGCTCACATGCAAAAAAGTAGAAATCAAACCTAACCATCACGTCATTATTTAATTAGTAGCAGGATGAGATTACTAATATGACAGTGTCACTGTTATCTAATCGCATAACTTAATTAGCAATCTATCATCATCAATAGTGATCTGTCAGTTTATGACAGGTTCAGTGACCCAATCAGAGTTCTACTTCAAGTGTCTCTCCAAGTACTTCGGTCTTTAGCCATCCGTTTCAGCATTTCATATCCTGTTGCTCCACATTCTGCGATTAAATCATCTAGATAGCCTTTACGAGGTCTTAGCAATCTATATCATGCACTATTATAGTTATCTTCTTTACTTTATATCCAAAGTTCAAATAGCAAGTCAAGTGATTTGCAACAGTTGATCTATAGTTCAAGAATATTTGCTCTCTGATTTGGAATCAAAATGTAAATTAAAGCAGGAGATATACTTCCGCGATTGATCACACCATGGCCCTCTTACATAAAGAACTCTGAAAATCAAACGCAAGTCCTAAAAATCAAACGCAAGTTTGCGTTTGATTGCAATTTCATTGCATAAAGAGTAGCGTTTGATTTCAAATGCAACTTTATGATAGATATATGACCAAATCAATCGCAACTCTCTTTATGCAATGCCCAGTTGCGTTTGATTGCAAGTGGCGTATGATATTTGCATTTGATCTGAGTTGCGATCAATCGCAACTTGACTTTTATGCAAGAGGGCCCATATCTGTATACTGCTCTAATTTTTTTCATTGCTATGAGGCTATTAACAAATCAAAGACAGAAATATTCAAGTGTTTAATTGATTATTTTTCCTCTTTTTAATTGGCAACACTGAGGTGCCGTGGACGAGTGGATATGTCACCGGACTGTGGATCACAAGGTCCGCAGTTCAAGTCCCACCGCGGCACTAATGTCCTTTGGCAAGACATTGATCTACATTTGCCACTCTCCACCCAGGTGTTAAATGGGTACCGGTAGGATGCGAAAGTTAATGTGGTTTGATTAGCAAGTGGCGCTTGTAAAATGGCGACTGGCTGGAATGCTCCCAGGGAGTGGAGAATGTGCACACATTGTGTGCGAGTAAGCATGGATCCGATGACCGGGGTAATAATATATATCTGTAAAGCGCATTGAGAGGGCCTGCGGTCCTGAAATGCGCTATATAAGGACGAACTATTATTATTATATTTCTCATTTACTGCTATCCCATTATTACAAGAAGTTATCTATCTGAATTAAAAGGAAATGAATAGAAGTTCAATTGAATAATGAAAACAAATTGGATGAAAAAAACCCAACAAATTGTACATTTGTCAATGTGTTGCCAATTCAAAATTCTAGTCAGTACATCCTCATTTTGGGAAATGCTTTCCTAAAAATTGCAATAAGGTAATAAATGTACACAAATAAATCACCTTTTGAGAGCAAGAAGGTAATTAACTCCTATACTTTTACACAGACTGAACACCCTTTTGCCTTTCAACAGATAAAATAAAGAATGCTGGGGGGTGTTTCACAAAGACTAAGATCGACTTTAAGTTGGACTTAAGTATAACAGGCCGTTCATGCCACTGTTTGCTCCTACCATTTACTGGCATTTGTCTTTCAAGGGACGTACAAATCGTGGTCTCAAATCTACAGAGTTTACATTTTTGATAGTTCATTATTGAAGGAAAAAATATTATCTAAAGATTATAATTTAGAGACCAATTGGGATAGCAACCAATGGCATGAACGGCCTGTTATACTTAAGTCCAACCTAAAGTCGATCTTAGTCTTTGTGAAACACCCCCCTGGGATAACAAGCACCTTGAACATCTATCTTCATTTTTCATCCCCTATTTATAAAATGTATCTTACTGGACGCTACAAATAAAAAGAATAACTTGTAAAACTGAAATCCTACTAAGCACTATTAAAACGTAACATCTCCTTGTAATACTGAATCTTACTTGGTACTATGAAAACCAGGCATGAAATAGTTAAAAGCGCTTTGTATACCGGTACTCATGAAAAGGGCTTTATACATCCAACTTTTTTTATATCTTTGTTAGATTTTTACCTTGTAAAACTGCCTGTCTGCAAATCGAAGCATCTCGGCAAAAGCGTTGAACCAGGAATGGAGTATTGCAAAGAAGGCTAATAAAAGCATAAGGGTAGCTGGAAGCATACAAGTGAAAACTGCTCGCGCCAAGCTCTTCATCGTCATTAAATCTTTGTTAAAGTTCTTGAAGAGCGGGATACAGAAGCAGTCGAACAGGTAGAATGTGTAGAATAAACATCCAAGTACCTTGTTTGATAAAGAGGAAAGAAAAGTAAACATCATTAAAGGTAATACTCAATATTTTGATATTGTTAATTCGTTGTGAAAATGTATTAATAGACACGTGTATGTAATTATTGTTTTATTAATGTCTGTCTTCAGATAGGATATAAAGCACCTGGGGGTGTTTCACAAAGACTAAGAATGACTGAAATCGCACTGAACTATGGCAAGCCGTTCATGCCACTGTTTGCTCTCACCATTTACTGGCATTGGTCTCTCAAGGGACATACAAATCACGGTCACAAATCTACATAATTTACATTTTTTGATAATTCATTATTGAAGGAAAAAATATTATCTAAAGATCATAATGATGAGAGAAAACAGTGGCATGAATGGCTGGCCATAGTTAAAGCCCAAGTCCACTCCGATTTTCAAAAATTATAACATGTTGTAAATAAATCAAAGGTTAAAACTGCCAAATATCACGGGCGTACTTCAATCAGGTGATTTTTAAGAGTGATTTTAGTTTCGGGTATTTCAAGCAAAACATTTATATTGCTGTACGGAAGTGACGTATGCTCCTCACGAAAGTGCCAGCGGTATACATTCTGACAATAGGCTACTTTCGTAATGTAACCAAATTTAATGCATACGTCTTTGTGAAGTGCCTCTATACAAACTATTTCATTCACCTGATAAGAATAATAGTGTTTCATTATTCTTATCAGGTGAATGAAATAGTTTGTATCGAGCACTTCACAAAGACGTATGCATTAAATTTGGTTACATTACGAATCTGTGTTGTGAGGACCCTACGTCACAACCGACTCGATCATTAACTTGTTTTTGCTCATTAAAAAAATTATTAAAAATAAATCTGAGCACCATTTTCCAAAACCAAGTTATATTTGGGCTTTTAGATTTTTGTCTATCTAATCAGCTCAACTTTTCAGTGGAGCAGACTTGTACTTTAAGTCCAACTTAAATTCGATCTTTGTCTTTGTGAAACACCCCCCAGGTTGCTTACCTGCAAGCATATAATGTACATGTACTTGCATTATTAGCAGTCACGTAAAAGTAATAACCATCATCATCTTTGGATGTAAGAAAACACAGTCATGAAAAGTTTAAGAAAAATGATCCTGGTTTATTAAGAAAGGCAAAGGTTAAAGTTGATTAAAATATTTGATGAAGAATTATTATCAATAAGACTAATTAGTATAAATAAAAAATAATAAGGCTATCATATGGCGTTATTGAAACTTTCCTTTGGGATTAAGAATTATGTTTGTACCACAGTAAAAATGGCTTCTAAAATCATAGACAACTGATCCAACTTGTATTAGAAAATGAAAGCTCACTAGCAGAAGAGTGATCTCATAACTTGGAGATCTTAGGTTGAAGCCAAAGTGATATGATCAAATCCCTCGGATAGGACTTACAGACATGGTCCACTGACTGCTCATCTATAAGTATGTACTTTATTTCTCAGCAGTCATGTAAAATAAACCATCCATCCATCCATCAGTCAATCACTCACTCACTCACTAACTCACTCTCTCTCTCCCTCTCTCTCTCTCTCTCACACACACTCACTCACTCACTCACTCATTCTCTCTCTCTCTCTCTCTCTCTCTCATTCACTCACCCACTCACTCTCACTCACTCACTCACTCACTCACTCACATACTCAATCAATCACTCAATCAAACTAACATGCATAGTACGTCTACTTGTACATAACTATACAAAAAACAAAATCCAAGCAATCAATCAATCAATCACTCACGCACTCTCTAATACTCACATACTCGATCAATCAATCAATCAATTGATTGACTGAATAATAGTTTCAATCATAAATTATTTTGTGGACGGACCCCTTCCCTCTCCACCTCCCCACAACTTTTAAAAGAACAAATTTTGTAAAATTAAGTGTTACAATTTCTAACTATTTTGAGTGATAAGAAAATGTAGATATAAAGAGCAAGGCAACTAGCCTTGTGATGACACTAATTGACACTGTTTTGACATTACTTGTCTAAAGTAATTATTTGCTTAGAGTATACACCGATAATAAATACAAACATTTGATTGTGGATCATACGATGTCGGTAGCTGATTGCCTCTTTGAACCGTAAATTGACAACAGAGGAGTTTATTCCAGGGCAATCCTACAAAGTACCATGTTTTCTACAAGCTCAGATCAGCTAAGTAAAAATAGATAAAGTCTTATTCACATGTAGATCACATTCATGTTACAGTTCTTTAACAAGCACACCATAAGCCAAAACATGAATTATTAAGTACCATGACATCACATACTTGTCATACTCCTGGGCCCCTTTGCACAAACTTACCATTGATGGTAACTTTACCATCAATGGTAACTACCATGGAAACCTTGATTTTGATTAGCTGTTGAGCCCTGTTACCATGGTAGTTGCCATTGATGACAAACTTACCACCAATGTTAAGTTTTATGCAACAGGGCCCTTAACTGTTAGCCCATAGAATGCTGGATGAAGTCATTTTAAGGTTTATTTTATACATTCTAGCTGTACACAAATGATTTTTTAAAGGTGACTGATACAGTGTAATGCTCACCTGGAGAAAGTTCACCCTGACAACATCCCATCTGATCTCAGCTGTCCTGGGATAGGAGTCTCGATAGATGAGCGTCGGGCAGAAGAGAAAGTAGAGGTACTTGGAGAAGTCTGGGCACGGTCTCACCACTTCTTCGGTATGGTTGCCATTAGTAACAGAGTCATCGACATCACCATCGGTTGACGGTGTTTCTTTTGAATGGCCGTTTGTGGCTTCTGAAATAAGCACAGAAGAGAATGACTTGTAGATGGTTGTTCATTAATTGCATTACAACAATAACTGTCAAATTAGGTGAAAAGAAACACATGGTTACATAGCAGCAATGTCAGGATTTTTTGATGCATACTTTTTTTTCTCCCTTTGTTTATGGTGAATAAAACAATTGGGAAAAATGTCATTAATTTTTTTTTGAATGGCCGTTTGTGGCTTCTGAAATAAGGACAGAAGATATAATGACTTGTAAATGGGTAATTTTATTACTACTGTCAAATAAGAACACTTGGGTACATAGGAGCACATATTTGAAAAGTATTTTGACATCATTTTTTGATGCAGACTATCTTCTTTTTTTCCCTTTATCGTGAATAAAACGATGAAAAGGGTCTGCTTTATTATTCGGGGCAAATTCGATGAACTTTATATGATTTGCTGTTCTTCTTCACCCAGCAAATTCCAATTACTTGACTTTACAGTTTCTTCTTTGTCAAATCAACAAAGTAACATACAATTCCTAAAAGAAGAACATTGCATTATTTATATAATACTTTGACACTAATTATTTAAAAATACATAACATTGGCAAAAGGTATCCAAACAAAGCATAATTACAGCATCTTAAGTAAGATCTAAATGGGAAATATATCCTGAGGCAAGATCCCATCTTTCCTTACTTTGGGCTGCTATTCTCTGTCGTTTCCATGCCAACGCCCTGGGAGCATTCTCCCTCATGAAGGCGTGCATCTTCATGAGGAGCCGGACCTGCTCGCGGTGATGATGATGGAGGATGCGATTGGGAGAGAATGGACAAGGACGGCCCGCATCGGTACATAGATGAAGACGGCTTGGTAGAAGACATACACTACTAACCATGCTGCATCTGGAATGTACAGTCTGCAGATAATAGTAATAATAAAAATATTTATAATAATAAATACTATTTCATTCTATCACATGGTGAAGTAATATATCTAAATGCTTCCAGAGGGCTTTGGTAGACTACATTATATACATTTACACCACTTACCATGCAACACCAGGAAATGTACATACTGCAATTAACAATAATAGTAAATATTGATTAATTACTATTTCATTTTTAATGCATATTACATTATGATGATATAAAATCTCTATGTTATGTGCTTCCATAAGGATTGGAAAGATTTACCCTAGGTTAAATTTCAGCAACTACTATCAGCACACATTAGCATGATATCATCATTATTATTATTATTATTATTATTATTATTATTATTATTATTATCATTATTATTATTATCATTATTATTATTATCATTAATATTATTATCAGTATCATTATTGTGATTATTTTTATTGTTATCATCATCATCATTATTACTATTGTTATTATAATTGTATTATTATTATTTTTATCATTATTTTTATTATTATTGTCATTATTCTTCTTATTATTATTAAACTTCTTCTTATTATTATTTTCATTATTCTTATTATTATCATTATTATTACTGTTATCATTATTATTATTAATTTAATTATAATTCTTATTATTATCATCACAATCATCATTATCATTATTACTTTTATGAATTCATCTGCTCAACTCCTCCCACTATTACAAACACTGTAAATAATGATTAGTGTTCCATGCATGTACCTGAAAGGGCTGTAATAAGAAGACCCATGTTGAGCCCAGTACTGAAAGGTGCAATAGAAGAATAACATAGCCCAGATCTGCATTAAGAACCAGGTCCAGAGGACAATAGGGGCCTGGCCGAAAGCACGCTGGAGTAGCCCAAAGTCCAGACGTATGCTGAAGTGAAAAAGAGAAAGAATAACATCATTCCATACACATACTATTATTTTGTTGGTTAAAAGTAATTGTTTGTTGGTTACAAAAGGCATCAATGATTAGACTAGCTCCAATGAAGAATAAAAGGGATACAAATATTGCATACAAATAACAAATTAATTTACTGGTTATAAATAACTTTTTTGTTGGTAATAAAAATTGTATTTTTCCAATTCGACAAAAATAATAATAATAATAATAATTAAACTTTAAAGGTACTATGTCTATGTCCCATTTGCAGGCCCAAAAAATGAAAAGGTTAAATTCCAACGGCATTTGAAAGACAATACTAATTTAGAACTTCCCTAAAAAAAAGGGTGGTTGAAAATGTCTTTAAGTGGGAAAATAACGACTATTAGTTGTCGAATCGACTTAGGAGCTATAGAGCCAGTAAGTAATAGTTTGATTTTTCAGACCATTGTACCGAATGGTCGTACGTTTTATGCTGCGCAAAGATTCAATCAGTTTAATTTTGGCCATTACAAGAAGTGTTATTGATGTAGACAAATGCTCATGTACCCTTTACAGCTCATTTTATGTATGTTATTACCAAAGATGAAAAAAGCCAGTCAGTCACTCAATAGTGTCTGACAGTGAAGTCTAGCAAGTAAACGGGTTTCCTTGCATAATTAGAATATTAGGACACTGCTAACGTTTAAATTTCACAGATAGGACATACATGACATATTCATAATTCCTGCAAAGTTCTCACAGAATTTGATGTTGGCTGCAAAAGGGACATAGTATCTTTAATAAAATATAATTAGACTAAACAAATAATTAGACTAAAAAAAGATTACAAAGTAATTGGAATAAGAAGGGGGAGGGGTGGCATGGGTGGCATGGGAGGCATGGTCTAGTCTTATCCACTGGATCTACCAATAATTTCCTTGATCTTATTATATCATTCAAAGTCAATGTAAGTGCATCAAAATATCCACAAATAGCATGAAATTTGTCACCTTAATTAAACTGTTATCTGTATTAATAGAATACAACAACAGAAACTGCATCATCTACTTCTTGTGTATCATTAACTCTATCTCTTCCCTTTCCCTTTGGACCCTTACCAACTTTCCCTATATTTCTCTCTTTTAGTATCAGTCCTTCGAGCTCGAGCTCTCCTTTTCTTTCCGTTTCTGCTCGTATTTCGATTGTGATGCTGCTCCTATTCTACTTTCATATTCACTTTTATATTCATACCTGAATTTATTCATGATGTGATTAAGAATTCTATTTAAAACTCTTGCTATGTATAAGTCATATAATTGTCTTGTTATGTTTTGTGCTGAAAGCCGAAGGACCGTACCTGCTCATAGACTTTTTCTTTATAGAGTCTTGACGCCCTTCTGGCTTTCAGCACAACACCATGTTTTTGTCTTATGTTTCACATATTACATGTTACACCAATGGAAAACAAATTTCTGTATTATATATGGACAATAAAATCTTGAATCTTGAATCTTGAACAATGAGGATGTTTTTTTCTTACCGTATCTCCCATGTACTTGAAACAAAGTTAATAATCATCAAGTCTGATGTCATATTTAATGATAAGATTCTTCCTATTTCCTTATTTTAGTTTATTATAGAACAGTGTGAGCAACTGTCATTTCTATTTCTGAAGCATCTCCTGTTTAGGTTGATAAATAATAAACCAGGGTGTCACACTTTTTATGGGTTTGAAGGTGTACTCTGGAGTGTTGGTAATTAATGACTGAAAACAAAATAAGGTGATTGCAACATTGTCTCTGCATGGGCTTTGTTTCATCAAAAATAGTTAGGGTTAGGGTTGCAATTTAGGTTTTGAATATCTTAGATGATGTTAAGGGATAGCTATAGGGTAAGGGTCAGGGTCAGTGTACAAAATACTAGTCTGTTCATAGGAGCTCATTTTGGATTTGTGCTTAAAAATTCCATTTTCATACAGCAATATTTATGTATATTTTTTTCCACCACAGATCTTTTTGTATATACATGTAGTTCACCATATAGCTCTTCGAAGCTTTCCAAAGTTAAATCACTAATCGCTCCAGTGTATTTTCCTTGAATTCTCAAACATTGAACATGGAACATGGGGTATTTGATAACCCTTTAGTCCAAGTTTCATTGAATAAGAAATCATACTTTCAAAATTATATTAAAAGTCAAAAACTTAACCTCAGGTTAAGTTTTTGATGATGATGCCACAACATAGTCTAAGTTTGCTGACCTTAAATGACCTTTGACCTTGACTCTGTGACCTGAAATTCTCCTGACATGATTGGGGATACTTGATAACCCTTTAGTCCAAGTTTCATTGAATAGGACCTTATACTTTCAAAATTATATTAACAATTCAAAAACTTAACCTTAGGTTAAGTTTTTGATGTTGACGCCGTCGCCGCCACCGGAAAAGCGGCGCCTATGTCTCGCTTTTTGCTACGCAGGCGAGACAAAAACTGAATCCCGCTCAATACTAGATAAGCTTTTTTGTTGGCTTGTCAGATTTTTAAGAAACTAGACACATCCTGGAGCTGCCCGCTCAGCAATCCAAATATTACATGCTGGGAACATTTCACATAGCCTAGTTGGCTGACAACACGTGGTACTGACACCCCATAAGACCAACATTAATCAATTCAAATTGAGTCAATATAATCTGAAGTGGAGTACTGTAGGTTCTAGAATAATGACCTAAGTAATCAGTCAAGTATACTCTATGACAGATTAAAGTCCACCAAGATATATTTTATGACAGAATGAAACAAACTGAGACCAAAGTCTGATCAGTTCACTGTCCTGTGTTGATACATGTATCTTGCTAAAAAGCAAAAAATAGAGGGTTCTGTAAATATTGTTTTATGTAATCATGTAATCTTATCTTGGCGGCATCTATATTTGACAGAGGTTGCATTTATCGACCAAATTTTTGCCTAGACTCAGCGTTTTCAAACGTCTTTCAGGCAAATTTTTAAGGCGATAAATGCAAAGCCTTTTTCAAACGTCTTTAGATATGGGCATATTGTAACACTGAAAAAAATGCGTTTTGAATGTGACATACAGCCAGAATCACGTTTCTGAGACACGATAAACGCAAAGCTGTTTTGAACCCCACATACAAATCGGACCTTCCCATATAGCTCTATGGACCTTCCCAGGCTAATCCGCTTCCCGGGTCAAACGGCACAAAGCAGCTGCGCAGAGACAACGCCTTTATTTGAATCGTGAAGAGACGATAAACGCGACATCCCGAAAATCATGTTCGTATAGTGGGGTTCCATAGTGGGGTTCGATATGTACATATCTGTTGCAAGACACGATAAACGCACCCAGAGACATCGGTACCGGTTAAACAAAATCCTACAGCCTACCATGCACACTTTAAAGATACTATGTCCCTTTTGCAGCCAACATCAAATTCTGTAGAACTTTGCAGGAATTATGAATATGTCATGTATGTTCTATCTGTGAAATTTAAACGTTAGCAGTGTCCTAATATTCAAATTATGCAAGGAAACCCGTTTACTTTCTAGACTTCACTGTCAGACACTATTGAGTGACTGACTGGCTTTTTTTATCTTTGGTAATAACATACATAAAATGAGCTGTAAAGGGTACATGAGCATTTGTCTACATCAATAACCCACTTCTTGTAATGGCCAAAATTAAACTGATTGAATCTTTGCGCAGCATAAAACGTACGACCATTCGGTACAATAGTCTGAAAAATCAGACTATTACTTACTGGCTCTATAGCTCCTAAGTCGACTCGACAACTAATAGTAGTTATTTTCCCACTTAAAGACATTTTCAAGCCCCCTTTCTTCAGGGAAGTTCTAAAATAGTATTGTCTTTCAAATGCCGTTGGAATTTAACATTTTCATTTTTTTGGCCTGCAAATGGGACATAGTACCTTTAACATCTGACTGGAATCTGATTTTGGAATTTTAAAAAAATGAAAACTTGTGATACATGCAGCATTTAATATTAATGTTTGAATCATAGAGAATCTTAATGATTTTCCTTATCAGTAAGTAATTTGAAGAATAACACTCAAATGGAGGGTCTTTCAGGTGGTTAACTTGCTATCATATGGCAAAAGGTAAATCTCTTTTCTTTTTTTTTTACACGTGGAAGGCTGAAACATCCAAACAATGTACATGTAGTTATACTGATGAATATATTAATACAGGCGTAGTTCACAGAACAGTTGGTGTTTCAGTACCGTAAATCTCTGTGTATAAGGCGCACTTTTTTGCCGCCGAAAAAATTTGAAAGTCGGGGGTGCGTCTTAATTATACACAGGTACAAAAAATACCAAAAAAAAAAAAAAATTTAAGTTTCGATTTATGCCCCTCCACCTGGCACTATGCCTGGCAATGTCTCCCAGCTCAGTAATCGGTGTGTTGACTCACCACTCGGAAACTAGAACAACACTCAAATGTGTCTGTCATCTTGGTTTGAAAGTAATCTTTCTAATAGATCTCAATGTAGTTTATAATAATAATTCCTCCAATTTTTCTTCTATTACACATGGCATACCACAAGGTCCTATCCTAGGTCCTCTACTGTTTTTAATTTATATGAATGATCTTACACATTCTTCTAAAAAACGACATTGTTACTATTATTTGTGACAAGTTCACAAGCACAAATCAGCGCCTTCAACTGCACCTCGCAGTTAAATGGAAGTCCTTCCCTGCGTGGGTTTTTTAACACAGACCTGGCTTGCTGGCCCAAAAAAAAGGGGTGTGCCTTATACACAGGTGCGTCTTATACACGGAGATTTACGGGTATGCAAAATAAAAATCTCCTAATTTGTTTAATGCTTCAGCTGATGAACTCTTGGAAAGATTGCATTCTGGTCTTCAAGACGAAGACATTTGTGTTATTAAAAATAAGCAGGACTCCACGCTATTTTCTTCCTGGGGTCCTGAGTTATTCAAATATTTCTTTATTTCATTTCTTGACTCATTTTTTGTTGGGGTTGCCGGATGTCCATGACTCCATGTGTATGGACTTGTACATGTACTTATGTATATCTGTTTTTAGGCTTAATATAATTTTGAAAAATTGTACAGACTTTTCCCATATGGCATGGGCCTCCTAAAGTATAACTCAAAGACTGCCTAATCCAAAAACTAAATCGTATAGGAATGTTAGTTTTCTGTCCTTTTTCTCAACTGAACTCAAAATAGCCTTAATATAATCTTGACACGATAAGATAATATGTTCTAATCACCTGACCATTCATAAAATCTCTATGACTGAAGTAGACATGCCAACATTTTCTTTGACAATTGCAGAAGAATTTAAATCTTGATAATCGTGGAATGGTTACGTAATCTTAAACCTTGACAATTTGACAACTGGACCTTTAATCATTCATTATACTGAAAAAAAGACTAACAACATACTGTGAATCTGCCTATTCTATCACCATTTCAAAAAGAAGCAAAGGAGTAAACTTTAATCGACAAGTCTTGTTCATCATCTGATTATCTCTTGCAAACTTGAATTGTTTGTAAACTAGGTCGGGCAAGCCTCTAAAAACAAGCCTTTTAGTTGTCAAACTTTTGTGCAAAAGGTATGCATAAAACTGGGAAGCAGGTACTGGACAGTGAATACATGCGCAATGTTTGAGATAACTCAGATTTGAGGCTATAAAAAAATACATGTTATACCAAAATCAAATCATATCGAACAGGTTAACCCTTTCATGGCAATGGTTCTGCATTTTATGGTTTGGCTCAACCCTAACAAATATACCATATACATGAGTGGAAAGGGCAAACATTTGAGCACACACCACATCCATTTTGTTTCATCACTATTCGCATTTGATGTTAGGAATTTTAAAAAAAGAAAATAAGTTTTAAAATCCTTAAATGGGCAACAGAATGAGAGATTAAAAAGCATGTACATGTAGTTCGATCAAAACTGGCCATTTTTAAAACTTTTCGAAAACTTTCTCGCTCGTGTATATTGTTATCGGAGACATTTCATTTTATTCTATTACTGTACTGCTAAACGAAAAATATTATTGTTGCCAATTTGAAGAACAATATGCGATCAATTTAGCCCTAAGATAAAATCCTGTCCTAAATTGCCGTAACCCTTTCAGGACAGGATAAGTGTTAAGGCAATCTTGGATGGTTGTAGTACATGTATCCAGTGGCGGATCCAGGGGCCCGGCCCCTCCCTAGAAAAAAACAGGTAAAACACCCTTTTTGAAAAAAAGAAGTTGGGCCCCTCCTGGCGCCCAAGGGGGTGACGGTGGGGAAAAAAAATAACCCTTCCCGTAGGTAAAAAAAAATTTCGGTGCCAAAAAAAAATTGCTCACTACCCTGGCGCCCAAGGGGGTGGTGGTGGAAAAAAAATTACCCTTCCCGGAGAAAAATTTTTCGGGTGCCAAATTTTTTTTTTTGCTCACTACCCCCCCTGAGCGAAAAATCGACCGGCACAATTTTCAAATTTTCGCACGAAGTGGGCCCCTTTTTAGGCCCCCTCCCTTGCCGCCGGCTGGATCCGCCCCTGCATGTATCCAGAACTTACCTGCCAGTATCAATCAGATCTATAATGAATGTATTCATGATGATGACGATTAACATCGCTACTAGGATGTTGTAGATTGTCTGAATATTCTTGTCCTTCAAGAGTATCCTGGAAATGAAAGGAAAAAAAAGAAAGAAAGATATGTTGATAAAAGAATATGTGATTATAAGGACAGCTAGGTTTAAAGGTACTATGTCCCATTTGCAGGCCAAAAAAATGAAAAGGTTAAATTCCAACGGCATTTGAAAGACAATAATAATTTAGAACTTCCCTAAAAAAAGGGGGGCTTGAAAATGTGTTTAAGTAGGAAAATAACGACTATTAGTTGTCGAATCGACTTAGAGCTATAGAGCCAGTAAGTAATAGTCTGATTTTTCAGACCATTGTACCGAATGGTCGTACGTTTTATGCTGCGCAAAGATTCAATCAGTTTAATTTTGGCCATTACAAGAAGTGGGTTATTGATGTAGACAAATGCTCATGTACCCTTTACAGCTCATTTTATGTATGTTATTACCAAAGATGAAAAAGCCAGTCAGTCACTCAATAGTGTCTGACAGTGAAGTCTAGCAAGTAAACAGGTTTCCTTGCATAATTTGAATATTAGGACACTGCTAAAGTTTAAATTTCACAGATAGGACATACATGACATATTCATAATTCCTGCAAAGTTCTACAGAATTTGATGTTGGCTGCAAAAGGGACATAGTATCTTTAATGTATACTATTGACAATTGAAATGTCTTGGTACACATGTTTACACAAAAACATCGATCAATGTATAATAAATCAAATTTAAACATTTCAATCTTTTTATTGTAAATATTATTTCATCTGTGAAACAACAAATGGGAAGCTTTGTAAAAGGCAAACATGTAAACCGGTAGCAAAGTTCATATTTGTTTATTGTAAATAATGTTATTGTATCCTATATACATGAACACTGTTGTCGAAGCATTAGTAAGGCCAAATAAAAAAAAAACATGTTTAGTGTCCTGCCTTTTTGAAAAATAGGAAGGAGGAGGCCCTTTTTTTTCTTTTTTTTCAAGACGACGCCGACATTTTTTTTAAATCAGAAATAGATCGTTTTATCAGTGTTTTTCATGTTTTTTTTCTTAAATTTTTTTTTTTTTAATTTAAAATTTTTTTTTTTTTAATTAAAAAAAAAAAAGAAAAAAAAAAGGAGGCGGCCCCCAAAAGGAAGCGGGCGGGGACGCTAAACATGTATATTTTTTTAATGGCCTAATAAAGTACATCAAAACAGGAACAGAAACTAAATACTAAACAAATGCAACAAAGATAAGTCTTTTATACTACACACATACACAATGCAAGGAAACACTACTCAAAGTGCAAACAAATATATTTCTGGGCTTAACAAAATCTACAAGCTAAAAGTTCACTCACATTTATATCTAATGTAATGATGTCCAATTACAAGGTATGGCTTTCTGTTTACTTCTTCAACTGAAAGTTCTTTTTTTCCCCTGTACATTTACGTGATCCTGTAACTCTACCGTGACAGGAAAAACAATATTAAAGGTAAAGACCAGTTTTGGAAATGCCCCTCTCTCAAAAAATGAAATGGAAGCTCTCATTACCAATCATGTGAAATAATATGTTTTGACTAATACGTGATGATATAAATTTTGCCGGGAAAGTCGGGAAACTGCCTACTAATTGATATATTTGGTAAATTATTATATCTATTGGGACCAAATAGAAATCGCGCACGTGGTCGCGTAGTCCCATATACATCTTTCTGTGTACAGTGCTTGTAACTTTACCAAGACTGGGCCAAATTTCTTATCATTTTGATGATTCCAGAACCTTGCAGTACACACCAATACTTATATGCTAGATGATCAACCTTTTCTGATCGATTCCACAACGTTTCTTTCACAATGCAATCGCATGACCAGAACTGGTCTTTCTCTTTAACAAAATCTACAAGCTAAAAGTTCGCTCACATTTATATCTAATGTAATGATGTCCAATTACAAGGTATGGCTTTCTGTTTATACTTCTTCAACTGGAAGTTCTCTTTTTCCCCTGTACATTTACGTGATCCTGTAACTCTACTGCGACAGGAAAAACAATATCAAATTGCTATCGTATTCCAATCAACAAATAACCTTTAACACAATTGTGTCTTTTTTTACCTTCCTCTACCTTCTTTGGTTTCATTTTGTCCACTGTGCATTTCTTTTGAAATGTTATTTAATATTTTCTTTGTCCTTTTTTTAACCTCTGTGTCCTCGTACTGTTTATATATTCCCTACATGTTGCATTCATATTGCTTTAAATTCATAACAGAGTGCACTAGATTAAGTCATTTTTTATGTAGGAGTCAGCGTATGAGCCAGGCACAGGGACAGATACAGGATTTTGTCAAGGAGGGGTGGATAAGGGCAGAATTCTAAAAGCACATTGACAGGGAAAAAAAATTATCACATTTGGTATGTATCATTTTGTGTTTAAAATTTGAAAGGGGGGGGGGATAAAACGGTTTGCAAGAAACTGGCTTGGATCTGTCACTGTACGATATCACTGAGTTTTGTTAATCACATGATCAAGTGTGTACTTGACTATTCCATCCTTTTTTGTTTTCATATCACTGAAAAAAAAATCAATAAATACCAATAATCAGTAGCAATTAGCTTCTAAATATTAGTTTGTCTGTTTGTGAGTTATATGTCACAATAATCGTTTCCTGACCGCGTGTGTATAACAGCCTTAACATCAGGCATGTGATCACTTCCCTTACAGCATGCTAACGGTGCATATTGACGCTTTGATGTATGAAATTTCCGTGTATCATGAGAGCATGTGCTATTAATGGACAAACCATGTGTGATGTCTCTCACTTACTCAGCAATTAGTGGACCATTTCATCATCGGGAACATTGAAACTAAAAGTAACACATCATGAGTAATATATAGCACCTTGAAATGGTTGCCCCTTTTTATCATGTTGAAAAATCACAGTGTAAGAACATGAGTCTTCCACTGTACACACACATGTTAACAGGTAACAACTGATACTATCGATCGTGCTTTACAAAAAATATTTCTAGATACAACTCTCCAAAGAATGTGTACACCGAATCGACCCCTTACAGATATAATTAACTTGCTCTAATGACAACCTGCATAGAAAGATCACTTGTCTATAAAGACCACATTTCCCCTAAATAATGTATCAAATTGAAAAATGCATTAAAGATACTATGTCCCTTTTGCAGCCAACATTAAATTCTGTAGAACTTTGCAGGAATTATGAATATGTCATGTATGTCCTATCTGTGAAATTTAAACGTTAGCAGTGTCCTAATATTCAAATTATGCAAGGAAACCCGTTTACTTGCTAGACTTCACTGTCAGACACTATTGAGTGACTGACTGACTTTTTTTCTTCTTTGGTAATAACATACATAAAATGAGCTGTAAAGGGTACATGAGCATTTGTCTACATCAATAACCCACTTCTTGTAATGGCCAAAATTAAACTGATTGAATCTTTGCGCAGCATAAAGCGTACAACCATTCGGTACAATGGTCTGAAAAATCAGACTATTACTTACTGGCTCTATAGCTCCTAAGTCGATTCGACAGATAATAGTCGTTATTTTCCCTTCTTTTAAGGAAAGTTCTAAATTAGTATTGTCTTTCAAATGCCGTTGGAATTTAACCTTTCCATTTTTTTGGCCTGCAAATGGGACATAGTACCTTTAAAGGAAAATTGTAGACCACCTGCTTTTAAAGACTGTTTCATGTCTCCCTTGGGCGCATGGGATTTACTTGTTCATTCCCTAGGTATCAATCTTCATGAATCACTTGACTGGTGCAATCACATTGCTCATATTTGCTCTACAATTTCAAGAGGTGTTGGTAACTTGGTATCCTGTCACACTTCAAAAAATGTTTTACCAAAATATATATTATTGACTATTTACAACAGTAATATTTTACCACATATCAATATCCTTACAGATATAGTTCGACTTGCTCTAAAGACCAGTTCTCGAACAATTCTATAAAGAACTGAACTTGTTAATTTTTTAGGTATCAAACTTCATGAATCACTGGACTGATGCTACATGTATATCACATTACTCATATTTGCTTGAAAATTTCAAGAGATGTTGGTATCCTGCCACACTTCAAAAAGGTTTTACCAAAAATATATATTATTGACTAATTACAACAGTATTGCATAACCACATATCAATTATTGCAATATTGTATGGGGAAAGAGTTACAAAACACATTTACCGGTTCATAAAATTCACATTCTACAAAAACGTGTTGTTCATATCATAACAAGTTCTAATTATATAACTCCCAGTGCTTGTTTGTTCCATGATCTGAAATCTTTACCAGTCTTTGACCTCATTAAATTAAGTAACTCGGTAAACATGTATCATTTCCATAAGCGAAATCTCCCACCACTGAAACAAGGAACAAATTCCAGTTACATCATCCCTTCATATGCACTTCATCGACCAACATACTCTCCATGTTCATGAATAGATTACTTAATAATAATGTTAAAAGCAGTACAGCTCTTAAAAGTTTCAAATATTTATGTAAACAGTTATTGTTTAAGCAAATGTTGTGTACTGAGTAGAGGCATATATCTTCATCTTCTTCATCTTTCTCTAACCTTTCATTTTTTTCTATACTCTCTCTCTCTCTAACCTTATGTGTCTATATATCCCTTTTCTTCTTCTGCCAAACTGCTCTACGTGTGTTGTACATGTACATGTACATGTAAGTAATGTATGCTGATGAGTGGTTTTGTGTGAATACGTGTGTGGTATAGGTATTGGAATGTCTTGGTGTATGTGGTTTTGCTTTCATTACTATTGCCTGTTGATTAATTTCATTTAAATTTCATTTATGTTTATTTATTTCTTCATATATGTACAGGGCCCCCCTCCTAATACCCTTTGCTTTCTTACTGGTCATTCCACTGTATTTTTTTGTATGTATTCATTATGTAATATTATTATGTTTTTAATGGAAAAATAAATTGAAATTGAATTGAATTATATGAGAGATCGACAACATGTTATGAAAAGAAAGTATAATATATGCAAGCGGATATACATCTCTTCCTTCAAAACAAAATTGAATAATAATATTACATTTGCCTCCACATACGGTATAGTCACACAGGTTGAATAATTATATGCGCAGACATGATGATTATAATCAATAGTGTATAGAATCAAGTGTGTTGCATGTATACTTTATTTTTTTGAAGGCTGATGTAAATTGCATGGACAATCTATATGTCTAGTCATTGATGAGTTACTTCCTTGTACAGCATCTGTGTATCATCTTACATGTCTATCATTTCATACTGTTTTCCATTCTCAACTTCTTCTCTCCTACATAATTTCTTCTTCTTCTTCTCTTCCTCATCCTCCTTCAACTCCTCCTCTCATCCTTTTCTTCCTCCTCACCCTTCTCCTTCTTCTTCTTCTTCTTCTTCTTCTTCTTCTTCTTCTTCTTCTTCTTCTTCTTCTTCTTCTTCTTCTTCTTCTTCTTCTTCTTCTTCTTCTTCTTCTTCTTCTTCTTCTTCTTCTTCTTCTTCTTCTTCTTCTTCTTCTCCTCCTCCTCCTCCTCCTCCTCCTCCTCCTCCTCTCCTCCTCCTCCTCCTTCTTCTTCTCCTCCTCCTCCTCCTCCTCCTCCTCCTTCTTCTCTCCTCCTTCTCCTTCTCCTTCTCCTTCTCCTTCTCCTTCTTCTTCTTCTTCTTCTTCTTCTTCTTCTTCTTCTCCTCCTCCTCCTCCTCCTCCTCCTCCTCCTCCTCCTCCCTCCTCCCTCCTCCCTCCTCCCTCCTCCCTCCTCCTCCCTCCTCCTTCCTCCTTCCTCCTTCCTCCTCCTCCTTTGTATCTTTTATAATTTAGATTCCCTTTGTTATGGAAGTCATGGTATAAAAATCAATGCCCTCTCTAACAAGCTTAAAAATCTTATCATGTAATTTCCCAGGCTTTTTTCTTTCATCAATAAAGAATTCCAAAACATTTGATACTCACGTTAAAAGGGATTCCCGAGGTATGAACACCTTCTGTGCAAGAGGTTTCCTGTGAAAAAGAAAGAAAGAAAGAAAAAAGAAAAAAAATGTGAAATTGTTTGATTATCTCTTTATACACAAAGATATACAATCGTGGTTTAAAGTGTACCAATCCCCTGAAAAAAAATAATTTCTGTGTAGGTAAAATGTATAAAATCAACCTCTAAAAAGTTTACCTGGCATTCTACAGGTAAATGGTTATGGAGTATGAAGAAAATAAAGGATAACATAAAACCCTGTGTATGGGGATCGCATGGAACCCAAGACATTCTAAAGTTCAACAGGGGTACATAAACTGTAATATTTATTTGTAAAAGAAACATTTGAAGCTCATATTTTAACTACGGTATACCTGTAGCAACATTTAACCTCTTATATTGAGAGCAAAAATATGTTTTGGAGATCGGTACATTTTAATATAAAATTTTCTTACAACTTGTATTTGAATTTAATTCTAAAAATCATATGAAAGTTACATAAATTTTGTTGTCAGACAATAATATGATTAAAAAACATTGAAATTATAGATAAACTAAGCGCTAAATTTTATATACATGCACCAAATATTGATTTAAGGCAAATTCAAAGACTTTCGTTGAAAATAACAAAACCAGACTTGCATCTGACAAGGAGAGAAAAGGGGCTAAATGGGATGGGGAGGGGGGGGGGGCTGGCTGATAAGGGGCACATCTTACCTTTTTCCTTTCGGGTTTTCCTTCACAGGTGATTCTAACTCTCCCATCCTTGTAACTTCTCCTACAAATCCATCCAGCATATTGTTTAACCTGTCTTGCATCTGGTCTACAAAGTCAGTTTGCATCTGAACCAAAAATATCATTAAAACATGAAAAATACTAGTAAGTTTTGACAATATAACCCTTTCATATTGGCAGAAAATAAAGTTTTGCCAAGTGCTTCTTAGTGCTACAGTACATGTACATGCACTTGTACTGTACATCATGTAGATTCAAATAGGCATGAATTCACAAAACAAAAAAAGGTATTGTATGCTTCCTTCCACATGCATGAAATGTTTACAAATGTTGTGAACTTACATAACACTGAATTTTGCGATTTGTTTATGTATGTTGCCGTGGAAATCACTATTGTTTACCGTTCACGAGAGTTTCATGTCATAATGGTATCTGGTTGTACAGTAATAGGCAGCTTAGGTCAAAGCCATAGATTTGGTGAAAATAAATAGTTTCTATCACTCAGCCTGTCTATGATTCAATAATGATCAATTTCCTTCAAATAGATTTAAAAGCCAAACAATATTTTCAACAAATTTGACACTTGTGAAATGCACTTTTATTCAAAGTGATTTTGCATACAATAAGCTCCACAAAGCAGCTGATAACTTACAATTCTTTGACCGTCATTCTTTCAATGAAAAGTTTAATCAAAGTGTACAAGTGCAAATGAAGGAAAACTTACCCAATTGATATTGAATCTTCCAGCAAAATTATAAAAAAGGTATGTCAATCTATTAAATAGTAATTGTAAATTTACCTAATTTCAAAGTACAATACGAATAGTCAGGTACACACTTGAAAGACAGAGTAATTCTTAATAGGCCTTGATGTACTTTGAGAAGTGCATGTATCTGAATACCAGCATAATATACATGTACGCTGTGTAGTTATAAATGTACTCATACATCGTCCTCGTCCTTAAAAGACTCCTTATTCAGATATGTACATGTAATTGAACGACCAGGGAAGTTCAAGAAATTTGATAAAAGTACCAGCAAATATACATTGTATATGTCTATAGTGTGAGGGACAAGTGTATACTCAATGCATTTTAAAGATACTATGTCCCTTTTGCAGCTAACATCAAATTCTGTAGAACTTTGCAGGAATTATGAATATGTCATGTATGTCCTATCTGTGAAATTTAAACGTTAGCAGTGTCCTAATATTCAAATTATGCAAGAAAACCTGTTTACTTGCTAGACTTCACTGTCAGACACTATTGAGTGACTGACTGGCTTTTTTCATCTTTGGTAATAACATACATAAAATGAGCTGTAAAGGGTATATGAGCATTTGTCTACATCAATAACCCACTTCTTGTAATGGCCAAAATTAAACTGATTGAATCTTTGCGCAGCATAAAACGTACGACCATTCAGTACAATGGTCTGAAAAATCAGACTATTACTTACTGGCTCTATAGCTCCTAAGTCGATTCGACAACTAATAGTCGTTATTTTCCCACTTAAAGACATTTTCAAGCCCCCTTTTTTGAGGAAGTTCTAAATTAGTATTGTCTTTCAAATGCCGTTGGAATTTAACTTTTCATTTTTTGGCCTGCAAATGGGACATAGTACCTTTAAACATCTGGATCAAAAGATAATGCACACCAAAAAAAAAAATCACTGAACTTAGCATAATTTTTTTATAAAAGTATTCACGAAATGCACTGCAGGGCTCAAAGAACAGAGGGTTAATTCAAGATATACAGTACCTGCTGTGCTGCATTTCTGATCTGCGAGACAGCCATGTCTCGATCTCTGTCAGAGCCTCCAGGCATTCTCCCGTTGACCCCTGTTTCTCAGCCCCTCTTGAACTCTGTGGTCCAGACCTAAAATGTATGAGGGAAGAAAAAAAACGCAAATGAGACGTACATACATCGCCACGAAACAACATGCACAGACAAAGTCAAACTTTGTGATATCATATACCGGTATGGCAAAAATTGTGTTTGGTGTTGGACATGTGTTGACTATATCTTTTGATAGCATCTCTTACCAGGGCCCCGTTGCACAAAACTTACCATTGATGGTAACTTTGCCATCAATGGTAACTACCATGGAAACCTTGATTTTAATTGGCTGTTGAGCCCTGTTACCATGGTAGTTACCATTGATGGCAAAGTTACCATCAATGGTAAGTTTTATGCAACGGGCCCAGGTATAAACTTCAAGCATAGGGTGTTTCATTTTGTGTTATAACTTTCCACTATGCATGAAACTGACAGATGACAGAATTAAGGAAAAGGGGTGTCCCCCCTCCACCTCTCCCCACTTGCTGGCAGTACTAGAAAACAGAAATTGTGCATCTAACCACTCCTTTACATGTATAACTACATATTATAGAAGGGTACATATGGATCCTAACAAGTGCATTTGGTCTGATTTTGTGTGAAGAAACACATCCACAAACATGAAGTACTGTAAATGCAATATATGCAAATTATAAAAACAACAACAATTTTGTTTACTCTGATATTTTTTGCTATTTGTAGAATTCACATTTAATATATGCATGATTATATTAAGAACACTCTTAATTAAACAAATCAGATTAAATCCATTTTTTTTACAAGATGCATTACCCCCACCTCCCCTGTACCTATCTATCTCTTTTTTTTTCAAACTTCAGACTGGAGTGAAAGTCTAAGCATCATAGTGTGTGAGTCAACCAAGGTCAACAAACTTTCCCACTGACCCAAATAATACAGAGTGGGGTTACTGTAATATGCATACCCTTCACACTGTACTGATGCGTGTGAAAATTTCGGGTGAACACAGAGGTTTTCCCTACAAAGGTATTCCTTTGTCTAGGGGAGTATTGACGTTGAGAAGGGGGTCATGGCAAAGTAGAAAGATGATGAAAGAACAGCAAATTCTATCACTGGCACTGTCACCATGGACCTACTATGTAGTAGGTCCATGCTGTCACACACTGGAACGATACAAAATCTAGACCATTCAGAGGTTGTTTGGGCATGTCAGTCTCGTATTGGTGTAGTTTGTGCGACTGTCCAATGAGAGGCAGGGATTTAAAAAAAACAGTTTGTAAAAAAAGGGGGAGGGGGGGGTGTGTGGGTAAGAAAGACAGAGAGTCAAGTTTGAAAGACAGACAGACATACAAACAGATAAATAAATACAATACTAGAGGTACCATATACAGCACTTATAAAGGTCTACATGAAGTAAGAAATAAAATGTAAATTAGTACCAGAGTTCTGTTATCATATCTCTCCTGGTATGTTGCATCTAATCTTTGCTATTTCAGTGCTGGCTCTCTTCACAACAGAATTCTTTAAGAAATTTCCAAAGAGGTAATTTTCAATAAGGTAATAAATGGTCATATAACCGTGATATGACCTTTTCATTCTACCATGAGCAGAAAAGTAGGTCAAATGTCCTTTTTAACAATGCATCTCAGAATTTCGGGGAATTTTGTTTTCAGTATTACTACAGATTCATACAAATTTAATACTACATGTAATTGTAATATCCCCCAATCAACACCATAGTGACCATACGGATACCGGTATGCAAAACAAGGCCAACTGTACGACAAGGATTATTCTTAGAACTTAGAAGTTGGAGGGAAAAATGGTTACGAAAAACCACATAAAGTTCATACCAAGTTCAACAAACTTTTCTTTTACTCCCACTTTTTCTCACTGCAAGTAGGTCAACAAACTTTCCCCCTATGTGACCACTTCCTCCCCTATTGATGAAAGTACTACCACAAAGCCGGTTTTCATCCCATTGATAAAATTACAAAGGAAACAGTTCTTTTGTTTGAGAATAGTACATGACTCTTGATAGCCAGTTCTCACAAAGTCACATTGTAATCAATGCTACTATAGTGTTAGTTTAGTTTTTACAAGTGCTTATCAGTCAATTTTGAATAGTTCAAATTAATGACACAGCACTGTGTCATTACAGGGCAATTCCACCCTGATATTAAGTTGGTTTTGATAGAAAAAAAAGAAGAAGAGAGTAACAGGTCAGTGAAATTTGAGCAAAATCTGATTAAAAATAAGAAAGTTCTCTGTACAGGAAATATTATAACTTTCATTTTCTTAGTTATTAATGGTGGAAGAGATTTGTTTCATACAGGGGTATAAAACATATTTGCAACAATTATATTCAGGCTGCATGTTCGACTAGAAATTTCCTTAGGGCAAAAACAGACATTTCTGAATTTCTAGTACAGAGGAAATGGGAAAGGCTCTTGCAAGTTACGTCACAGTGTTGCCAATTTGGGTTTGATTGATTGCAACTGTAAAAAGTCTTAACTTTCTTATTTTTAATCAGATTTTGCTCAAACTTTCACTGACCTGTTCCTCTCATTTTTATGCTTCTTTTAAAACCAGCTTAATATCAGGGTGGACTTTCCCTTTAAGATGATAACAAATTTCTGTAGTGTGAAAGTCAGAAACATATGTACACTGTACAGTGGGTGGCAAAAGCCCCAAACTATTCATCTTTCTGACTTTCACACTCAAGGAAACTTTATATATCACCTGAATAACGTTGAGCTATGTCAAGTTTAAATTCCAATTAGACTCTGTTTCTAAATTTCTTTCAAAACAGTGTACTCCTTAAGATTTTGGTTACTTTTAATGAGGGAGAAACATATGGTCATTGACAAAGGATCTAGAACAGAAGCTTGTGACTACTCAACGAGCCATGGAGAGAAAGATGTTGCATTTAACTCTGCAAGACAAAATCAATCACAAAGTCATACGCCAGAAAACAAAGGTTAAAGACATCATGGAGAAAGTCAAAAAATCAAAGTGGAGAAGGGCTGGCATGTAGCAAGACTTCTGGGCCCCCTATTACAAAGAGTTGATATCAATCGCAACTTATTTGCCATTGATATCAATCGCAACCATGTACATAAGAGATAGGAGACTGCAAACTTGCGATTGATTGGAGGACTTACGATTGATTTGGATCAATCGTAACTCTTTGTAAGACGGGGCCCAGGACAATAGATGGACAAATCGTTTAACAGAATGGCAACCAAGGATGGGAAAGAGAAGAAGAGGAAGGCAGAAGAGAAGATGGAGAGATGACCTAACATCATACATGGGAACGGCCGCTTGGACTAGGACAGCTAGAGACAGAAGAGAATGGAAATGTTATGAGGAGGGCTTTGTCCAATGTCTGGATGAACTACATGTATAGCCTGATAGATAGATAGATAGCTAGATAGATAGAATGAGGGAGAGCCCTGACAAAGATATACATGTACAGAGGAGGAGAAAGGGAAAGAGGAGGAGAAAGGGAAAGAGGTAAAGAGTCTGAGAGACAGAGAAGGAGGGATGGTAGATATAGATGAAGAAACAGAATAATTAATACGCACCTAGTCCTAGAATATATAGAGAGGAAATTAAAGATGGAGAAGGAAAGAAAGGGAGAGAATGAGAGAAAGAAGAAGTCAAGTCCCTAACTCCATGACGAGGCTAAAGGTTAAGTCAAGTAAATTTGGCACATTGAATAAATACAAGATGCAATGATTTCTTTAAATTTTAAATCCAAGAAAGAAAAACAAATCAAACATGGCCCAATGAGCTTTAAAGATAAAGTTGAGTTCTGGTCATGCGATTGCATTGTGAAAGAAACATTGTGGAATCAATCAGAAAAGGTTGATCATCTAGCATATAAGTATTGGTGTGTACTGCAAGATTCTGGAATCATCAAAATGATAAGAAATTTGGCCTAGTCTTGGTAAAGTTACAAGCACTGTACACAAAAAGATGTATATGGGACTACAGGAACAAGTGGGATAAAAATCCGTCCTGATTTTTATGATGTTACATGCCCTATTTAGAATATTAAGGCATTTGAAGAGCCATGCTTTTTACGGAACATTTTTTATCTGATGTTCTTCCACACTTGCATAATAACAATGATAACGCTCACTAATTTTGTTTCACCTGTTCCCAGAACTCAATCTTCTCTTTAACACCCTTCACCACCTTTCACCCATCTTTTTCCCTTTCAATTTGTTGTGATATGATCGGTGATCTATATAAGTTGGCTGTGATCTACTTTCTTGTACTGCGTACTTACTAGATTATATGCACAATATACACTGACCATGTGGCAAAAGAATACAAATTCATCTGGGGGATGTTTCACAAAGACTAAGATCGACTTTAAGTTGGACTTAAGTATAACAGGCCGTTCGTGCCATTGTTTGCTCTCACCATTGGTCTCTCAATTATGATCTATAGATATTTTTTCCTTCAATAATGAATTATCAAAAAATGTAAGTTTTGAAGATTTTTTACCATTATTTGTACGTCTCTTGAGAGACCAATGCCAGTAAATAATGATAGCAAACAATGGCATGAACGGCCTGCTATACTTAAGTCCAACTTAAAGTCAATCTTAGTCTTTGTGAAACACCCCCCAGATCTAACCTTTGTTATACACTGGCAAGGTGCCCATTATTAAGTCTCTCATTATACCAAAATTGATTCATTTCCTTTGTATTCTTCCTGATCCCCCCTTCTTATTCTTTTCAGAACTTCAGAAAGTACTCTTTAAATTTGTATGGAGTAATATAGGAAGGACAAAATTAGATGCTCATTGCTTTACAATGAATATAAAGAAGGAGGACTTCAAATGCCCCGTCTATTATCATTTAACCATGTAATGAAAGTTACTTGGATAAAGAGATACTTTGATGAAGGAAACAAAAGTAAATGGAAAATGTTTTTTGCACATTTTCTGAGACATATGGGAGGTGATATTTTTTTAAAGCAGCAATCTCCGCTCTGATCATTTAATTTTCAATGAATATGCAGATCCATTCTAGAATGATATATTAATTGCATGCTATGGAGTCATTACAAATACTATAACCGGTTAAATTTAAGGAAATTATTTCACAACCAATTTTGCCTGAATTAATTCTCATATATTGGTCGATGGAAAACCTCTCAATTAATAATAATAATATTAGACATTTTAATTCTGATATGATATACACTGTAGGCCTATGTTAAAGATATTTGCACTATGATGGTTCATAAATTTTTCTGTCTTTTTGATCAAATCCAAATTCAAATGAACTTTCGGTCAGGTTCATTTATTTTATATTATTCATTTTTTTCTAGTTGGAAAAATATTTTGAAGCATGGAAATTTCGAAAAAGAAGGTTCTTAGCTAAATTGACTTCTGATGGTAAACCATTCGCATATATCTAATCAGAATGTGAAAATTACATTGCGACTATAAATATAAAAATTCAATATTTGTAGGTCTATGTATGAAAATGAAATATCAAAAGGTTTCTAGACCCTAGACCTATAACTTTTTCTTTGGAAACAGTAAAATCCTTGAAGGAATGGGTAATCTGCCAAGGCAAGCAAGCCATAGCTAGTCAAAGTATATTCTCTAGTTTTTAGACCCATGGCCATGTTAATTTCAAGATAAAAAATTAAATTAAATCTCCAAAAAGACTCCAAATGTGTAAACTGAATAGGTCTAGTTTGTGTTTTAATGTTTAGAAGGAATAAATATTGTCATTTTATTATTTTGTCGAAGCTTAAAACATTGGACACAACTTTCATAGAATCGCATTTTTACTAAGAAAATATGTCTTGTCGTTGGTTTATGTCCCAGCTACCAGCTAGCGGGTCGTTATGATAAGGATACGCTCAAGTTCCGGGTGATACCGACTCACTCACTCCGCTCAACATCACATCATGATCACATCAATTAAAAGATGAACAAATCAATATTCTCAATCACTCACAAACATAAATAAGATTAAATTTATATTTTATTTACCATTTTGAAATACTGGTCGGCTTCTCTCTCCTGTTTCGT
This sequence comes from Mesocentrotus franciscanus, assembly GCA_037976565.1. Lineage (NCBI taxonomy): Eukaryota > Metazoa > Echinodermata > Echinoidea > Camarodonta > Strongylocentrotidae > Mesocentrotus > Mesocentrotus franciscanus. The sequence continues at coordinate 24,073,492 of CP137683.1, read as the reverse complement.
CCATCTATGTACGTAGTGATCACAATTAATAAATATACAAATAAACTATTCGGGCAGGACCAAGTTTATGAACGACTAGCGATTGTCGATGACAATTCATAGAATGGAAATATAATATGCATCATCGAGCTAGCTCATTATTTGCATTGCATGCATGCTTCATGATAACAACACACATGTGATGTGACGTGTGTGAGGAAGTATTCTCGATTCTAATTCTCGGTACAGGAAAGTTTGTTGACCTTTGTCTACGTCTGATGCACGTCTGCATACATTATATGTGTGCATGCTAGATCCGCCTCCCGATCCGTAAAAAACAGGGGTAGATGTATGATAACAGGAGTTTTAGCGGAAATACACAGAAAACTGACAAATCACGGAAGAACTGAATCACGAACTACAAATAAATAAATAAATAAATAACTGAATAAGTAAGTAAATTTATTAATCGATCAAGTAATCAATTAAATTAATCAATCAATTAATCAATTGATTAATAAATGAATTAATTAATATTTATTGACAAATAAATAAGAATATGTCATGAGAAACTGAATAATGATGAAAACATTACGATTGTTTTTGTAATGGTAAATTCAATTACATCATACTTTCATAGGTCTGTCGTTTCACATCAACGAGTAGGCCCATACGTTTAAGTTAAAGTTTAAATTCAAGTATAAATATAAGGATAAGTATAAGTAAAAGTATAAGTAAAATCATGAGTATAAGTATAAGTATATCATATAAGTACATATATGTAGAAGTATAAGTAGGCCTATGAGTATATAAGTATAGATCTAAGTCTAAGTTTAACTATAGGCCTATACGTATAAGGATAAGTATAATTATAAGTATTGTCATAATGATATAATGTATAAGTATAATAAATATAGGTTAAGTATAAGCTAAGCATTAGTATATAATTGTATATAGGTAGGTGTAGGGAATTGGAGACCGTAGGGAATTGGAGACCACCAAGCTTGAACCCATCACTGTCTGTCCGTGTTGTGGCCTTTAACAACACTACTGCATAATTATATCCAATTCATTTCAAAGACTACAATGCGTTCTTTTTTCGAGAAAATTGGCAAAATTGACCAAGTTACGCAATTTTGATCGCAAAATTTTGCTCTGATATAAAAACACAATTTTCACTGAATGTTGTGGTGTATCAGGGAGGTGGGAGTTACTCCCACCTCCCTGGGTGTATGCAGATATTTAGGGGTGGCTCTTGCCTCTTAAAAAAGTAGTTTTAAAGATACTATGTCCCTTTTGCAGCCAAAATCCAATTCTGTAGAACTTTGCAGGAATTATGAATATGTCATGTATGTCCTATCTGTGAAATTTAAACGTTAGCAGTGTCCTAATATTCAAATTATGCAAGGAAACCCGTTTACTTGCTAGACTTCACTGTCAGACACTATTGAGTGACTGACTGGCTTTTTCATCTTTGGTAATAACATACATAAAATGAGCTGTAAAGGGTACATGAGCATTTGTCTACATCAATAACCCACTTCTTGTAATGGCCAAAATTAAACTGATTGAATCTTTGCGCAGCATAAAACGTACGACCATTCGGTACAATGGTCTGAAAAATCAGACTATTACTTACTGGCTCTATAGCTCCTAAGTCGATTCGACAACTAATAGTCGTTATTTTCCCACTTAAAGACATTTTCAAGCCCCCCTTTTTTAGGGAAGTTCTACATTAGTATTGTCTTTCAAATGCCGTTGGAATTTAACCTTTTCATTTTTTTGGCCTGCAAATGGCAAATGGGACATAGTACCTTTAAAAGGAAGTTTATGAGGTATGCCAACCATCACAGAAAACTTATGGCCATTGTGTGTTGTGAATGGGTGTTGCAATGCACATTATGAATGGTGTCTGATCAGAAATGTGTTTAGGCAATGGGGGACACGTACCAGGGCAGGTGCAAGATGGGGATCGTTTTTTGAGAACAAAGGGAAAACAACAACAAAATTTGCATAAAATTGATGAATAAATAATTACTACAGAAATTGGAAATTAATACACTCTGCCTAGAAGTCGAATCTACTGGGACTGAAGAAAGTAACTTGTTTTACGTTTTTAAAGTTTTAAAGTTGTTTTAATGATATGACCAATCAAAGTCACGTTGCCAGGATAGTATTCTGAAAGCATTTTTTTAAATTCCATCATTGTGTCATTCTCATTTCAATGCATGTCATATTAAGATAACTAGTTTTAATGTTTAATGATGTTAGTGTTATCAATGTAAAAGTCACATTGTTAGAAAAAAAGAAGATTGACCATGCCAAGGCCAAAAAACATTGACACTTTTAGTTGCATGAAAGTACAACAAATAAAAACATCACTATACAGAATGGGAAACCGATATTTCATTTCATTTCATTTCATTTATTTTCCACATTAAAAACCAGAAAAATATACAAGGTAAGAAAATACATCGTACACATTTGACACATAGAGCAAATGGAAAACAGATACATAAGCATAAAAGAACAATGAAAATCTACATCAGTTAACAAACATCAACATTAAAACATAAAAAGGTAAATAATGTAGATGGGCTAGAAATGGCGAAGCTTCGAGTCTAGCCCCGGTAGCAATGAAGGGGAAGTCCGCCCTGAGAATGTGTGTGGCCAAGTAAAGGCAGAGTAAACCCATCCTCAGGGTAGACTCTCCCTCCAAATGTCTGGTTTTATAATTAGATTAAATTGACCCGATGAAAACATAATTGCGATTTGAAACATAATAATAATTTTTTTTTTAAATTGAAAATGACTATTTAGATTTGCAAATATATTTTTTATATTTCAACTTATATTGTCGTAATGATGCAGATTGTTTGAGACTGTCATCTAAAAGCATGCAGACCATGTAATAATTAGGTAACCCTGATACACTTCTTTGGCCAGTAGCAGTTAATGCTATGCAACTTCTTGAAGTTTCGGGTGTTATAACAATGTACATCACTGTTGCATCTAAACCAGTTTTGAAGTGAGTTTGGTAATAGTCCCTTTTCAGACCTGTACATTAATTCTCCCAGTTGTAACCTACCTAATTCATATACAGTCAAAACCCTAAATTGTTTAAAGATATTGTTGGTATGTGCCAAATAATGAGACTTAGCAACTATGCGTATGACACGTTTTTGCAACAAATATAAACGATTTAACAGTGTATTTGATGCATTATCCATAGCATATTCCCATATTGTAAATGAGGTAGAATTAATGAATTGTAAAGTAAAAGATATGGGCCTACTTTCCCCCAGTTGTTCATTTAATATTGAAAGGCACTATCATGAAACGTTTGGTTGTTCGTGTCACCATTCTAATTTGAATGCATATCATTTTAAGAAGTTGTTTCTATGCTGTGAGTTTGATCAATGTAAAAGTCACATTGCCAGAACATTATTCTGAAAGTATTTAAACATAATTTAAAGCACCTTTATTACTGTAAACAAAAAACTACAGAAATATTTTGGGCCACATTGTTTTAAAATCGTTTCAAAATTACAGTTAGTTCATTGGCTGCATGTATCTCTGTCAAAAAGTGTTTGAACTAACTCTAACAATCCCATTTTCATTCAAATTGTATTTAAAATGACTTGATTTGTAACTGTCCCTTATTACCTACACAGTCATGTAGGTGATGAGAGACCTTTGGTGATGACGTCATTAATCATTGTTATCTTAGTAATCAGTTACATCATGACCACAATTTTGTTACCAAATAAAGAGAAGAAGTTACTGAAGAGAATACAAAACTTTCTGTATGTGCAACATTTTTTATGTTTATGTAAATTATGCAAATGTGCTTAAGGGTCTCCAATTCCCCACACCTACCCCAAAGTATGGTATAGGACTAAGCACAAGTGTAAGGATATTCCTCGAGCTCAGTTTAACCATTCAAAATCGTCTTTTTTTGTTCATTCGGTTGCTAAATTCCCTTGCATAACGTGAGATGTACAGTTACAAGAAGCACCAGATACGAGGTAGAGGGGGGGGGGGAAAATTATAGGTCTACTCAGGGGCGGTGGGGTGACTTTCAAAGTGATGGGGGGTACCAAAAAAGGGGCACTTTCTAGAAAAAATGGCACCTACAAAGGGAAATCTCAAAGCGAAAATATACATTTTTTTAGACATTGGTATGTATACCCCTATACATTGTGATTACATTATCAGGGATGATTTCAATATTTTTTTTCTCTTTATACATCATACAAGATATTACTTAAGCAACATACTTTGCAGTTGGGTGTGATGGTCTTAATATTCTTTTGCGAGCGAGGGAAGTAAGCTAGGAAAAAAATTAAGAGTTGTGAGGTCGCAGTGCGAAAAATTACATCTTACAAAGAGAAAAACCCCAACCCTGATGGGGTTATATAAGCACATTCTCATAACGGAAGACTGAAAAGACCTTTGATAAGACAGTAACACAATTATATCATCTATAATTGCGAGCGAGCGTAGCGCGCGACCTATGGTGGAAATTCGTCTAAGTCGCTTTAAATTAGGGGCACGTTTAATGATGAGAGGAAAAGGGGACACTTGTCTTATCGAAAGCTGAGGGATAAAGACACGTATTAGAAAAGAAAATGAGCACGTGTCAAAGTACAAAAGGTAATTGTCAGAAGTGAAAATGGGGCACTTCTTACACCTAAAAAGAGGCACTCACCAGAGATGAAAAAAGGCACTTTCAAAACTGCATTCCATGCACTACTGTACTTTCAAATTAACTGATCTCTTTTTGTCAAAATGAAGGGGGAAAAATAGAGACTTAAGAGCACTTATGAGAATGGCAAAAGGGGCATTTGTCGACGGAAAAGGGGCACCCATCGGATTTTGATAGGGGCATTTATCAGAGGTGAAAAGGGCAATTATGAAAAGGAGATAGGTCCCTTATTAGAAAGGAAAAGAGGCACGTAACTATCATTGTTAAAAGGGAAATTATCAGAGGTGAAAAGGAGCACTGACCAGATTATAATAATAATAATAATAGGCATTTCTATAGCGCCGTCTATCTAGAAATTCTATTGCGAGGCGCATTTATTATTACCCCGGCTTTAGCCTAGCTGCCATTACAGCGCTCCAGCATTTTAAGGAAATAATTCCTGCCAGGTATCCACTTACATCACCTGAGTTGAGTGTGGCAAATGTAGATCAATGTCTTGCCAAAGGACATTAGTGCCGCGGCGGGACTCGAACCGCGGACCTTGTGATCGACAGTCCGGCGACGTATCCACTCGACCACGACACCTCTACCTATATGAAAAGGGGCACTTATGAGTAGGGGCGGCGATTTCTTTTCATGACCGAGGGGGCGAAATGCGAGGGACGAGGGAGCATAGTGAACGAGAGGGGCGAAGGTGACGGAAGTGACGACCCCCTCACAGGTTTTTGAAGTTTTGTTGTATTAAAAAATTACTTTCCTTATAGCAAAACTCGAGCATAAAAACAAGCAATCTACTTTTTGGGAACTTTTACTTTGCCGGTAATTAGTGTGCAGTCCAAAGAGTTGTAAATTTTAGTAAGTAGGGAGTTTGGGCATGGATGGGATTTCTATTTCCCACTCTAGGCCTCTGTCATGTACATGTATATTGATATCGCTAAGGGAGTTGAAATGGCAAATATATAGACCATTGTGGTAGTGAACTATTAAAACCAACCAATATTACGGAATACCTGTAACATGCAAAGTGGCACTTTTGCCCCCAAAACAAACAAAAAACAAAAAACAGCGGAATATTCATTTTTGTAGCACTTATCTATTTCTATAACTCTTAACCTTGTAAACATACAGTGTAAACTGTGTTTACGTGATAACAACGGAATACAGAATTTCTACAATATTTACTTGTTACATTTTTAAGGATATTATGCGAGGGAGTATAGCGACCGACCGAGAAGATTTTTGCATTTTTATTAGTCTAAACTCTAAACGCTGCACTCTTGGGCCCCCAAAAGTGTGTTGCAGTCTTTAGTCAGTATTGCTATACAATTGGGGGTCACTTTTCAAATTTTCCGGCGGGGGACGATCCCCCAAATAAAAAAATTGAGGGGGCGTGTCCCCGTCCCCCAGATCGCCGCCCCTGCTTATGAGAATGAAAAAGGGGCACTTAAAATAAAGGAAAATGTGCATTTGTTGAAAGAAAAGGGGCACTGATCAGATTTTAATAGGGGAATTTATCAGAGGTGAAAGGGGGCTTTTACAGTCGGAGAAGGGGGAAGTGGCTCTTATTAAAAAGAAAAAGAGGCACATGTTGAAATAAACGGGGCACTTATCAGAGATGAAAAGTGATAATTATGAGAAGGGAAAGGGGCACTTATAATAAGGTTAAAGAGCATTCATTAGAAAGGAAACGGGGCACGTGTCAAAATAAAATGGGCAATTATTAAAGTTGAAAAGCAGTACTCATCGGCAGGGGCGGCCGAGCGACTTCCAAAGTGGGGGGCACCAAGAAAAAGGGCCCCTACAAAGGGAAATCTCAAAGCGAAAATATACAATTTTTTAGACATTGATATATACCCTACATTGTGATTACATTATCAGGGATGATTTCAATATTTGTTTCACTTTATACACCATACAAGATATTGCTTAAGCATCATACTTTGCAATTTGGTGTGATGGTCTTAAAATTATTTGCGAGCGAGCGAAGCGAGCGAGGAAAATTTTAAGATTTGTGAGGTCGCAGTGCGAAAAATTACATCTTATAAAGAGGAAAAACCCAATCCTGATGGGGTTATAAGCACATTCTCATAACGGAAGACTGAAAAGACCTTTGATAAGTAACATAAATATATCATCTATAGATGCGTGCGAGCGTTGGGGAAATTGCTCTTAGTCGCTTGAAATTAGGGGCGCGTTTAATGATGAGAGGAAAAGGGGACACTTATCAAAAAGAAAAGGAGCATGTGTCAAAGTACAAAGAGTAATTATCAGAGGTGAAAATGGGGCACTTCTTACACCCTCAAAAACAGGCACTCACCAGGGATGAAAAAGTCAGTCATGAGAATAGGAAATGGGCATTTGTCGACGGAAAAGGGGCCCCCATCAGATTTTGATAGGGGCATTTATAAGAGGTGAAAAGGGGCATTTATGAAAAGGGGATAGGTCCCTTATTAGAAAGGAAAAGGGGCACGTATCATTGTTAAAAGGGAAATTATCAGAGGTGAAAAGAGGCACTTATCGCACCTGAAAAGGGGCAATGACCAGATATAGAAAGGGGCACTTAATATGAAAAGGGGCACTTATGATAAAGGAAAATGTGAATTAGTTGAAAGAAAATGGGCACCGATCAGATTTTAAAGGGGGCATTTATTGGGGTGAAGGGGGCACTTATCTGAAGTGAAAAGGAGTATTTGCTCGTACTTGAAAAGGGTCATTTACAAGAGAAGGGGCACTTATTAAGAAAGAAAGGGGGCACATGTGAAAATATAAGGTCCGCTTATCCGAGTTAAAATGGGGGTAGTTATTAAAAGGGAAAGGGGCACTTCTTACAAAGGAAAAGGGGCACTTGTCAAAGTAAAAGAGGCACCTCTCAGATTTGAATAGGGCAATTATCAAAGGTGAAGGGGCACTTATCAAAAGTGAAAAGAGGCACTTCTCGTACCTGAAAAGGGGCACTTACTAGAGAATAAAAAGGGCACTTATGAGAATGGAAAATGGACACTTCTTACAAAGGAAAAGGGGCACTTGTCAAAGTAAAAGATGCACCTCTCAGATTTGAATAGGGCAATTATCAAAGGTTAAAGGGGCACTTATCAAAAGTGAAAAGAGGCACTTCTCGTTCCTGAAAAGGGGCACTTACTAGAGATTAAAAAGGGCACTTATGAGAATAGAAAATGGACACTTATTGCAAGGAAAATGGGAAGTAAAAGGGGCACGTGTCCAAATAAAAGGGGCACTTATCAGAGTTGAAAAGGGAAAGGGGCACTTTTAAAAATTAATAAGGGCACTTGTGAATGTGAAATGGGTACTATTCCTTTGTAAAAAGGGGCACTTCTTACAAAGTTAAAGGGGCACCTTTTCTATGTAAAAAGGGGCACTTTTTGGGTGCTTGAAAAAGTGGGAGGGCACTGTGCCCCCTGCCCCGGGGAGGGCCGCCTCTGCTCATCGGAGATGAAAAGAGCACTTATGAGAAGGGGAAGGGGCTCATTTCAAATGAGGGCACTTATCATATGGAAAAGGGGCACTTATTAGAAGGGAAAATGGGCACATATGAAAATAAAAGGTGCGCTTATCCGAGTTAAAAAGGGGTCGTTATTAAAAGGAAAAGGGGCACTTGCCGAAGTAAAAGAGGCACCTCTCAGATTTGAATAGGGCAATTATCAGAGGTGAATGGGGGCACTTATCAGGAGTGAGAAGGGGCACTTCTCCCACCTGAAAAGGGGCACTTACTAGAGATTAAAAAGGGCACCTATGAGAATGGAATATGGACACTTATTGCAAAGGAAAATGGGAACTGGTCGAAGGAAAAGGGGCATGTGTCAAAATAAAAGGGGCACTTATCAGAGTTGAAAAGGAGAAGGGGCACTTTTCCTATTTAAAAAGGGGCACTTTGGGGTACTTGAAAAAGTGGGGGCACTGTGCCCCCTGCCCCCCCCGGAGGACCCCTTTGGGTCTACTACCCGTTACCCCCTCCCTGTAATATTCTTGCAAGACATAACAATCAAAAATACAAATCTATTACTACTGGGATATATCACAATTATAATATTATCTGTTATAACACTAGTAATGGGCTTGTATAATGTGTTTAATAATGTGCCATAATACAAAGTTTTCTTATTTCGAAGATAATTTTGTTGTTGGTCTCTCGCATAAAAAATAATTTATTTTGTAGCCAAAATTAAGCCTCAGTGATTTTAAATCTTATTATGATAAAGTGAGTATCGGGGAACATTATGATTTTGATGTGGTCTCTAATGAATATACACTGTTTGCGTATACAAAAAATAGGTGAGAAGGCGAAGGTTTGAAACTACAAAGAATTCGTTTTTCTTGCTGAGGCACTTCGCTTCTTCACATAAAAGCATCACAAAAGGTCTTTTTTTTGCTCATGAGTTGAAATTTCTAAGAGATGGGGCTCTCTGGACGGTTTGCCTCCCCCAGTGACAACACATCCTCCCCCTCCCAGCCAAGGGAAAGGAGCAAGGGAACTTGGACAATTTGTGCCCCCCTCCCCCACCCCCCCCCAAAAAAAAAATAGTAATCAACTAGCTGTCAAAATGTTAAAAATTCTTAATATTTTATCAGCAATTTCTGCTTTGTTGCAGTTCTAACAGTTTTTCTAGCCGGAGTAGAATAAAAAATAATGGTCAATCCAGAATTTTAACCTAAGAGATGCAGCGCCATCTACTGTTGAAAAACGTGTAAATGCATGTAAGCTTTCGGCAATGGCGGCGTACTGCGGTGATGTCGACTTTTCAAGTTAGATTCCGAATTCAGAGGAGAGGAGAGTTGACAGGGTGTTGAAACATATTTTAATTTTGGCACTGGGATTTCTAACACTGTGAATATTTATCCTGTCCGACATGGTACTTCAGCAGTTAGATCATGAGGTAAGAAAGATTATTTCGCCAGTTTTGCTGTGAGTGACTCTGTGACTGTGACTGTGAGTCTGACTGTGTCATGACACTCAGTCTCAAGCTCAGACTCGGTGACAGTGTTGTGAGTGTTAAACTTGTCTTTTGAAGTTGCTTTGCCTTTGCGGGATTGCCTGTGTTGTTAATGTAAATATCCTACATCTAGATCTACTCAGCCTGAAGGGCTAGGTGATGATATTGGTATTCACCTAGCCTTAATTGCCACCAATATTAATATATATCCTGCATAGCCATGGAGATGGAGAATGATGTTGTGTACGTACTTACTTGTACTACAGTAGAGTCTAGTTGTAGTTGTACCGGTAAACAAAACCAAAAATATTGTAATCATTTTAATTGTTCGTAATCACCCATGGCGATGTCATTAGCATTACATTCTTCCCACGCCCGACTAACCTTGCCACGTAGAACTATTGCCATTGAGCCATGTACAATGAGTTTACGCGCTCTGATTGGCCGATACGCTCCAGCTGTTTCAAATTTACGTGAGAGAGGGCCTACTTAACTTAATTAAGCGTGACTTAAGCGCGACTTAAGTTCAATGGCAAAGTCATTACGAAATATTACGTCACACCACAGAGATTTTGACATGACGTGCTTTAAACAGGTGACGCATTTCACACATGTGATGCACACTCAGCATAGGTACAAACATAAAATAGAAAAATCAACGAACATTTCAGTACAACTTGCAAGTTTGTACCTTAAATATGACGAAAATGAGAATTTTTCAAACTTAAGACTTACTTAAGTAAGTCTTAAACTTAAGTGAAATACTTAACTTTTCAAGGACGCTGAAAAAATTGTAACAAATAGAAGATTTGACTGGAATATCATAATTTTGGTATCGGTAAAATTGGAAAATCGCAAGCTAGCTCCTCGCACTAATGTCTTATAACATAGAGCCCATGGGAGCCAGCGATAGCCAATCTAAAGGGCCCATGTCGGCTCGGCTAGGCGCCAAATTACGAAAATGAGGCTGAGATCGGATGAACGTTCTGCGCATGCGCTAAATGTAAGCTAAGTTCTACGTGCTTGCAAACTACCTTCACATCACTCATCAGTTGCAGTTCAGGCAGTTCAGAGTTTGCTAGTTTGCGTCGATTCAACATGGCGAACAGAAAGTACGCATGCGCGGTAGCAATTTCGAGCGAATATTGCTACGCGCGCATTTCTCTGTTCGCCATGTTGAATCGACGCTACAACATGGATGAATCGTTGGGTTTAAAAAATATATGACGAAGAATCTCCCCCATTTTCCCATCAAAGACTTCTTCAAATTATAATTTCAAGTGGTCGGCCAGATGGCCAGAGGAGTCGAGAAACCTAGTAAGTCAAAATTGCAATGAATCACTTTGCATATTTTGACATAATATCGCCCCAATCGCTGTAAATTTCGCGTTCTGGTTCACGGGCTGAAGCTCCGACGCCTTTGGCGTCGGCGTCGGAGCTTCCTGGAGTTAGAAAATGATGAGCTAACACTAACAGTAGGCCTATTTAATACACTAAGATGACTAACATGTGATCAACATTACAAAAACCCCGACCTCATGAGAGTTTGCGATGCAGGCGCAGGTTCTCCTGGAAATGCTTATACACAGGGTTAGCCAATTTGATACTTAATGATCGATGATCAAATTTACAAAGGCGCATGCAGTATGCACAGAGTTCACTGAATTTAGTGAACTCCCTGCTCGCGCACAGCTTAAAAGTGTTTAATACATCGCTCGTTGCAGTCATCGATATTCAAATGTGTGAGAAACACTCGCAACACTAATAGCTCCATACTTGTACGCCCATAGAGAGGATCCCTATGTGCATTTGTATGTCCTTTGAGAGACCAATGCCAGTAAAATGATGAGAGCAAACAGTGGAAAGAACGGCCTGCCATAGTTAAGTCCAACTTTAATAAAGTCGATCTTAGTCTTTGTGAAACACCCCCCAGAATTTCTGAAGTGATATGATATTTAATTTTGGCCGCAGGCCGAGGTTAAAATATTATGGCACAAAGGATATTCTGAATTTGGAGGTGAATATAAATGTACATGTATGTTATATTTGAACAATGAAATGCATGCAAAACCGGCCCTGCATGCAATAATTGTTATATTTAATTGAGGGTATTTGCGAACTCATGTCTTGTCCCTTTGGAGTCGGGCCCTCTCGATTACCTTTGGGTTGCCTTCGCGCCAGATACACTCAACTGAGACCCCGTTCTCATTCACTCCGTTGGAGCGGTCTAACTAAGACCCGTTCCTCAGGAGCAGTTCTTAGGTGAGTGAGAACGGTCAAAGTGGTCCAGGAAGTGGACTTCTGGACCGCTCTATGAACCACCTCGAGAGGTGGTCTTGAGGAACGGGTCTCTAACGTGCAATGTGAACGGAAGCGTACTTTGAACGGAAGTGAGCTAGTGACGTTCCGCGCGAAACATGTAGTACGGTACATACGGTTTGTATTCCGCGCACGAAAAAATTGACCCGCTGACCTGAGCTGCCATAGCAACAAGACCTCTTTGACTTGTGGAGCGGTTTGAGCCATAAAAAACTGCTCGGAGTGTGAACGCTCGCAAACCGTTCCTCAAGACCCGTTCCTCTGGAGCGGTCTAACTAAGGACACTTTCAAAGTGAGTGAGAACGGGGTCTTAGACAATGCAAACAATGGGTTCTCGCAGGAAAGAGCTCTAGGTGTGTGGTCTAATTCACTTTAACCGTGCTAAAAAGGTTGTTATATTGCCTGCTTGTGCACATTTCAGCCAATGGCATACTTGCTAACAAATCCCCTATTTTATTCAGTTTCCCATCCCTTTTTACTTTCTTTTTTCAGCCCTCCTCCTGATTTGTTTTTTTTAATAAGATATAATAAATAATAAAAAAATACAGTGCAGTTTTAACTTATTGTGAAAATCTGTAGTACATTTACAGTGTACATGGTTACACACCAAGCATGTACAGGTGTACATGTATGTAAAAGGAACTTTGTGTTAAAATTAATCCAATAGCATTTGTGTGAGAAAATATCAAATAACGTGAAAGACCCTCCCCATCAAAAATTTAAAAATCTGCATGAGGAACAGGGGTCAGTTTCTCAAAACCATCATAAGGCTAACTTCACGGATATCAGATTGAAACGTGTGTTATAGAATTAACATTAATTTCTATGGGATGTCCACGAAGTTAGACTTATGACGGTTTTGAGAAACTGGCCCCTGCATGTACAGTGTACATGTAAGCGAATATGTACATGTATGCATGGACAAGTGACTTCATAATATAAAATTCATGTACATATATACCATGGTCTTCAATGCAGATGAGTTGATCACTGTACTGTGTAGGAAAGCAATGGTGGTGTTTGCACTTTTTGGCAGGTGTTAGTGATGTCAGTTTTTACTTCAGGTTCTGTGTCATGGTAATCAAAATCGTCATAAGTACAATTTCGCTGACAACCTATTGAAACGTCAGTGGGATGTCGTTTTTTTTTCCTTAGGACAGTCACTTTCTTGTAACGAATCCCAGGTGATGGATGTCACAGGGTCCAGGGCAGCATTGTTCAGGAAATAATACTGGTGAATTGGTGTTTGTGTCCTTTTTGGAAGTCAGCAGTGTCTTGCTGTGACTTGATAGTTTGGTATGTGTATATAATAATATCATCAGCAGGGGCTGGACAGTTGATGACAGAATGTTTGGCATGTCAATGTCATGCATACATGTAGAGAAGAGAAAGATGCATGGTCCAAGGACTGATCCCTGTGGGACTCCTGAGTCAAACTCCATCTCACCAGATTGTGCTTGATCAAGGATGAGTCTTTTCCTCTGCCTCCTGTTACTGATGAAGTTGATGAGGTTTCATTCAGCTTTACCTTAGTGGTGTCATTTCTGAACAATCCTCCCATGGCAAACTTTATCAAAGGCTTTGATGAAATCTGTGATGAGCATTTTAGTCTGGTTTTTGCCACCATGTTTTTGATGAGGTCACTGATACATGTACATTTGTAGCCAAGCAGCTGAAGCTCACATGATCTTTTTCTGCTGGATTCTACATGTATGTCACAGAGAGTAGAGGATGTTATTGTTGCTCGACTTGTCATGATGTTGGTAGAAATGATATGCTCAGCAATTCATGCATGTTATGCATGTGAGCGGCTATGGGCAGTAGTTTCTTGGATCTGTCTTGTGACCTTTCTTGTAGATGGGCACTATGTTCGCCTGTCTCCTTTTCTTAGGAACTTCAGTGATCACATCAGTCTTGTATGATCAGCTGAATGCAATTTATAAGATGGGGGTGATGATGATGACCCATTTTTTTTTTTCACGATTCAAGATTTAATGCCATCTGGGATTTGAAAAATAATTTTCTTTTCTTTGTGTGTACCAAAACAGAAGACCGCTGACACAGATCATAAGTACATATATATAAAGAGTGATATGGCTAGGCCATCTACTTTGTAGGGAAGAAGAAAGAAATTCTACATGAACATGTAATATGGTGTTTGATTGGAAAATGTCAATCGGAAGAAGAAAGATAGGAAGGCCCATAAATACGTGGAGGAGAACAGTAGACAATGACCTAAGAGACTGAATACAGTATTCAGACAGAGGGGCACAAAACCCTCGGTTTTTTGAGAGGGATATTGCCCAAAATGGCAGAGACTTTTTTATTATTTAAATTTAATTTTTAAATGTTTGGAAGCTTCATTGGAAATTGATCTCAGCAATGGGATTTACAGCAAAATTCCTTTCACAGTCAGTTATGTGGTGGATCAAAGCAATGTGGGTATTGTTAGGCTCCCAGTTAGAGAAAAGGCCAAATTGTAATTCTAATCAAAGAGAGCTTGATTGATCTGACATTTCTCCAACTACAGGTTGCGACCCTTATACTCCACAATCGCAATTTGCAATGATGCCATTTACAAATATACATGTACGAAGGTTATGATCCTATATCAAGAAGATTTACTTACTTATTAATTTCAGATTTTTTTGTGTACCTTAATAAATAGCACCATACCTTATAAAAATGGATCACAGTCGAATTGTGCGATATGCTTGGTACAACTTGATACACCCAAATCTCTAAATAGAGACAGGTGGCTCATTATAACTATGCAGACTTATCTTAATATGATTGGGATTTTGCAAAGTCAGGAGAGAGAGTGAGAGTAGGGGGAAATACCCTGTCTTGCCTGATTGGCACCATCCAGGCGTTTCCACAGGAAACAGTAATTTAGCGCATCCTGCCGCTCCGCAGTATGACACATGATTCTCCCCTTCCCCATCAGGTTGTCTCCTACACATTGTAGTCCTGCAGATACCTTCCCCACATATGTCACCAGTTGTGTATGTTGTAGTTCAACTGTGTGGGAGCTCTATTTGCAAACTGCATGCAAAATTCTGCACGTTGCACATCTTAGTGGATAGATTGTGAGTTGGTCTAACTTGAGAGCCTGGTCCTGTGAACATGGAAGGTTTGGACTTGTTCTGGCAGCAGAGAGAAGATCCCATCTCGGTTGTGGACCCCTCAGCAGTCTTCGGAGAGCTTTTGTTCAACGCGACATTGCGAAACCGCTGTGTAAGTGACTCTTCCGCTATTCCCCTACCTTGTCACCGATGCCTTGGTCTCTGCGGGTCATACTGACCACTATTTTAAGAGCAGTTCCTGGGCCCTGTTTCATGATCCTTGTTACTAAATTACAACTGCCACATTTCTCTGGCAAGTTTGCTCACAGCCAAATAAGTAAATGCATACATGTACACATAGATTTCAGTTGCTTTACGTTGATTAATGATTTTTGTTGACCAGTATCAAGTGTTATGAAACAGGCCCCAGATTTGTTTTCAATAAATGAGTTTGGTTTTCACATCTGTGTCACATCTTTTTTTACAGGAAGCATTTGTAACAATTGGGTCTGCTGGATCTTTGTGGGGTTACTAACTTACTACACTTTTGTCATTCATTACCTTTTAATTTTTTTAATGTTTGTTTTACATTGGTTGTGGAAACAAGGTTTACTCAAGGTTTTAAACCACAAGCAATCCTATGATTTAAAATTACAAGCAGCAGGATGGGTGTCCTCACTTGAAGTGTGGGCACAATTAACTTTGAAGTTTTGCTTGCCCAGCTTGCAGTTTAAAACCTTGAGCAGCCATTTTTGTGTTGTGTAAACCTGCATCATTGTTTAAAACTTTAAAGTTTCACAAACATGAAGTTTAAAACTAAAATGTGGTATCCATCGGAAGCTACGTGTTCAATGTAGGTTAGGCTAAGCTTCTCCTCTCCAGGATGCCTTAAAAGGTAGGCCTACATGTACACTGTACCTACAGTAGTAGCCCTTGGCCCCAGTAATTTTACCAGCTGTGTAGAAAATGGTAAAGAGTTACCTACAGCATGTACATGTTGATACAGGAAAACCTGCTTTATGCCTACATGTAGGTCACATTTGCTCTATGGCTAGGATACGGCGGCCGTAGGCCCCCGAAGTCGAGAGATACCTGCGGCGGTCGCAGAGAATCTGCGGTGGCCTCGAGGTCACCCTAGGGCGTATCCCTATCTTTACAGGCAGTACAGGTCGCCGTGGGATTATAGCGTGGAGTTCAAACTTTTTTCATTTCTAGGTTCACTGTAGCAATTAGACAATTAGACACACCGTAGCCATGCGGTAGAGTGGTTCCACAGCGACCATACGTCAGGGCGTACGGTGGCCTTGCGGCTACCTTGGTATTTGTCAAAAACCAACAGCTGCCGCAGGGACGCCCTAAGACGACCGTGCGTCATCACTTCAAAGGCCGTACGGCAGCCACAGGTCAATTCAAAATACGCTGTGCAGCTACGCAAACATATATGTTACTGCTACCGTATGTGACCTTGGGAATGCTGCGGCAGTGAAAAATATTCACGGGGGCTCGGCGATTTAGCCCCTGAAATGCCCAAAAGAGCCCCGGAAATGCTAAAAAGAGCCCCCGGAAATTTGCATAGAGTTCAATGCAAACCAATATTTCAGAGTGCTATTTTCATGCACTTGAGCTTGAAAAGTAGCCCCCGAAAAATAAATATTAATTTTTTCCCTGTGCTGCGGCGGCCCTATAATTGCTATTGGCCGTAAATATTTTAGACCACACGGCCACCACGGCAAATGTGACCTACATGTAGGCACATGTAGCGACCATCTCTATAGAAAGACCACCTGTCTATAAAGTTCACAATTTTTGTTACCCTTGTAAACTGTTTCTCATTGAAACATGTACTTAAAACAACCTGTACATTAAGACCACCTGCCTCTAAAGACCACTTTTCTTGTCTCCCTTGAGCGGTCCCTTGTATGTACACAGGTTTCACTGTACTACATGTAATTCCCAGGCCCTTCAGAGAGATGTAATCTGAACTTTAACATTGTAACTAATCGAAGTTGTTTACTTCTCCCTGGCAAGAGAGATTGTAAACCTGTAGGAAACCATCAACTTCCTTTTCCTTCAAAACAGGTTGAGAAAGACATACTCGCATTTGTGTGCACTTAGCCTGCTCCCGGCGCTCTGTCCTGTGTCCCCACATGTTCACTTCTGTGTGTATAATTCCCGGATAGTTTCGAGACACTTGCATACATGTGTTCTTGTGCAGAAGGCGTGTCTGGATAACTTTAGAACCTGAGACTGTGCTTGGTTTCGGGTTTTCCATCGTTAATCGGAGGAACTTATTTAGATATCACGTTGGATCTGTCTCTATTTTGTTTCCGTTTCATATGAGGAGTAGTATAAATGCAAGAAGATCTAACAAATTTGACATCCCGGGAAGTTATTTCTCATGATTGAATCTACACACTTCTCAAGTGCTTGTCATATATTCTAATATTAGTTCCTGGTTTGTTTTCAGTAATTAAGTTAGATTGTCAAATCTGTGCTCTGTCTGTGTAAATAGAAAGCCAGTGTCATGATTGGATTCACAGGAATGGAGGTAGGTTTATTTATATTTTTGTTTCCTGCTTTTGAAGAGTGTCAGTTTTAAGTACATGTAGTTAATGAAGATCTACAAATCAGATTATTAAAGGTGCATCGTGGCTGTATTGAGTGATTCCATTGTTCTAGTAAACTGGAGATAAACCGATTTGTCAAACAACAAGTTGCAAGTTTAAGATTTTGATGGTATTTTGTAATGTTCTGTAATGAAACGTTTTAAAGCTGTGTCTGCTCAGGATGAATTGAGTGACTCCATGATTCTGGCATTACTGTGTGAAGGATAGTTATTTGTTTTGCATTTCTGCTTGGGAATTGTTATAGCTGTGAATTGTGAATTTTAAAACTACATTGTGTACATGTAGTCATGTACATGTATGTGTCTGTGATTTGCGATTACAGTATTTTTTTAATATGAAAAAACAGTGGAAAATGATGACAACAAATTGACCGCTTTTACTCCAGTCCCTTTAAAAAAAAAAAAATTAATGGATTCGGAAATATGGTAATACTTGTATAAAAGGAAGCTGTTTTCACCCTTTTTCCTTATTCCTAATCCTTTATGGAAATAAATTCGGCACTAAAAACTATTACCAAAATATTACTGTTTATTAACATTTACCAATATCATAAATTTTTCATCTTACACTGGAGAAGACTGGTAGTGTAATTAGTTCCTTTAAATCAATTTACTTCATTATCTAATGATCAGAGTGCATTTCATGCGTGGATAAAGTTGTTGTTCCTGCCAGAGTGAGCATACAGTACATGAGGCCCGTTTACACATCCCAAACACCATTTTGAATAATCATCCATTTTTGGACTACCATTTACACTACTGGAAAAACATTGAAGTTTGCTCATACCAATTTTGTTTTTTGTTTTTGTGAGAAATGTGCATTTGCCACTTGTCGGTGCCCTCCATGCGTTAGCACGTAAGCGATGAGAGTCACGTGAGCAAAAATCGGTATCTTACTGAAGTTTGCATTTACAAAAATCTGTGAAACTTCGGCAGGCGCTTCAAAAGACAACACTCCAGAGGTGGATTTTTCAATTTCGATTTTTCATAGCAAAAATACCGGCAAAAAACCGTAATGTGAGAAAAATCAACGATTTTTTGGGTGCAGTGTAAATGCAGCTACATGTGTATGTAGTGCTTCTGGCACTGATCTCTAAGTCATGTGCAAGTACAGATTATCCTGGAAATGCATTTGGAAGTGAATTGATTTTTTTAAAAGCTGCCCTAATAAGATTATCACTCATTAGTGAGTCACGTAACAGTTTGATGTTAACTAAAAATTTTTTTTTCTTGCTGGAAAAATCATTGGGACATTCTTACAACTGAAAAAATGGTTCTATTATAATGTAATGACTGGGATTCTCCGGCTGATTCCCTGAAAAAACAAGAACAAAAGTTGTATGAAGTTACTGTATTTTGTTTTTTCCTATTTCTTTCTCTATCTTCTGTGTAATCTTTCATTTCTTTAAAAAAAATTGATTTGAAGCTACATTGTACGTATGTTATAATATTTGTAATTAAGGTTCTACAGCATGTAAGTGCACTTCGTCCCTGTGTTGTCTCATTTTACAGGCACTTGTGTGCATGATAGGTCGCGTTTATCGACCAAATTTTTGCCTAGAATCAGCGTTTTCAAACGTCTTTCAGGCAAATTTTTAAGGCGATAAATGCAAAGCCCTATTTTAAACGTCTTTAGATATGGGCATATTGTAACGCCGAAAAAGGTGCGTTTTGAATGTGACATACAGCCAGAATCACGTTTCTGAGACACGATAAACGCTAAGCTGTTTTGAACCCCACATACAAATCGGACCTTCCCATATAGCTCTATGGACCTTCCCAGGCTAATCCGCTTCCAGGGTCAAACGGCGCAAAGCAGCTGCCCAGAGACAAGGCCTTTATTTTGAATCGTGAAGAGACGATAAACGCAACATCCCGAGAATCACGTTTGTATAGTGGGGTTCGATATGTACATACATGTATCTGATGGCAAGACCCGATAAACGCACCCATACAGTCTTACAGTTTGTTGTTAAATGATTTCGATTTCTCAAGTTAATGCAAATTATTTTTCTGGCAATTTAGTGTATGACAGTCCGATAGCGTACCCGTATGTGTCATACATGTAAAACAATTTTTCGAGTTAATGCAAATAATTTGGTGTCTCTTTTGTTTTTTTGTCTTTACAGCCCCCGTTGGTGCAAGCGGTTTTCTACGGAGATGCCGATGAAGTCAGGGCCTTGCTCTACAAGAAAGAAGATGTCAACAGCACTGTAAGTCCTTCTGATAGGAGGTTAAATTGCTTGTTGTTGCGATGACCCTACATTTACCCCAAACAAATTTGCCCCATGTTTTTCATCAAATATAAAGGTTTTTTTCTATTTGGGCTTAGGTTAATGTTTAGGGCTGTGGCAGGGCTCCACACTAACTAACTTTTTTTGTTGAGGGTCCGGTCTGCAACTTTGAGGGTCAGTATGCAATTTTTAGGGTCAGTATGCATGATCCCCGTGTTAAACATTTAAAATTATTGGGTTGCCAAGGGACAAAAGTCGACTTACCTGTAAAAAAGTGTTCTTTTATATTTGGGAATGAGTATTAAAGCCGCTCTAAAGTGTTGGGAGCCCAAACTTTGCCAAACAATATGTGTCAAAATTTCACTTAAATTGTCTAATGTTGTGAAAGAGGATGTCATATAACACACACTTCTGACAGGATTTTCCATATAAATGTGTTTGAAGAGGAATATTGTTGAAAGAATGCAAAATGGCGCTAGTTTACAAGTGTGCCCATACTGTGGTGCCGTTAGCCTATGCGTCTACATGTACAGTAGCTACTTGTGACTCGTGCGTGGAGAGTACATGTACTAAGGCTGTGCATAACCGTGTAATGAGGTACTCGAGTACACTCCCAGTCTTGCCCGCGAATACTCGAATACTTGGACGCCATTTTTTTTTTTTTTTAATATTTAAAAATAAAACTTAATACCTAGCTAGTAGCTAGCCTTTATTTTGGTGATTTTACTCACACAAATAAGCCTGAGTCGGTACAGTCCTGACTGTTTTTCGAAGCCGACGCTCCGATAAAAATAATCCAAATAGATCTAGTCTAGATCTAGAATCTATCAGCGTGTTTCCACAGAAAAAAGTATGTCACCGAAGAAAAGGATTATGTCGGAATGCGGACTTTGGACTTGCGCGCCCCTATCAATCACCGAAGAAAAGGATTATGTCGCAATGCGGACTTTGGACTAGCACAGCCATTGTTACCGAAGAAAATGATTATGTCGCAATGCGGACTTTGGACTAGGGCAGACATTGTCACCGAAGAAAAAGATTATGTTGCAAAGCGGACTTTGGACTCGCGCAGCCATTGCTACCGAAGGGAATTATGTCAGCGCTTTGGAGGCCTAGCTACCTTGCTCAGAAAAGATCTCCTGCGTAATATATCGACACTTTTTATTAAATCTCTTCCCTTCAAATTAGGAAGGTAGGTTAGCTTTAAATAGTATTCTTTATTCGCATTATGTTGAGACACAGAGATGGTTGTAAAACCACTGAAAAAAAAAAAAAAAAAATGGCGGCCGAGTATTCGAGTACGAGAAATCGTACACGAGTAGCTGTCAACATTGCGAGTATTCGAGTATTCGAGTATTCGAGTATTCGACTACTCGTCTACTAAACACAAATATAACATACCAAAAATCAACTAATCTTCAACAATTGTTCAAATAATGGTCATGATTTCAAAGTCGTTATCTTTCTTACCTGTTTTGAGTCAATTTTCTTATCTTTTTTGGAGTATTTTTCCTTAAAAAAAACGAAGACATTATAATATACACTTTCTCAGATTTCACTGCAAACTGCTGCAAAATACAAGTACATACTGTGTTATACGGTGCAGTGCGGGCTTGTACTAGGCTAGCTTGTACGCGTGCATTAGTGATCGTAATGAGGCGAAATGGTTAGCTAGCCATGAGGCTGCCGGCGCCAGAGTATGGGCACACTTGTGAACTAGCGCCGCAAATTTAGGTTTAGCGTTGTACGCAGAAAACCCAAATTATGTATTCTTTCATCAATATTCGTCTTCAAACACATTTATTTGGAAAATCCTTGCACAATTGTGTGTAAAATGACATCCACTTTCACATTTTTATACAATTTAAGTAAAATTTTGCCATGAAATTTTGGGGGCTCCCAACATTTTAGAGGGGCTTTAACATATGTCTAAATCTGCCTGGCCATTCAAATTTATCACAAAATCTAAAATAACAACAGAAAATGATTTCCCTGATTTGTCAGAACAACTGCTTGTACCAATTTACACACTGTCTCCGTGTACAGTTGCATTCTTACACTGTAGTTCTGTGCTGACAAATCACAGCAAATTGGCAACCATTCTCCGTAACTAATGAGGTCACATGTACATTATATGTAGGCCTAATATTTCCTACCCTCCCTCTCCATTCTCCCTCTCCATTCTCTCTTTCTCTCTGCTATTTCATTTGTTGATTGCATGATTGATAAATGAGCAAGTTTGAAACCAGTGAAGTGCAATTTTGATAACCTAACTATGGATACAATAACATGCTACATGTATACAGTGCGTCCCAGAAAAAATGAAACCAAGAATTATCGCTGTATTTATTAAACGAATCCGTTCCACTGGCTGCCTGCCCTAACAACAAAGAAGACGAAAGACTTAATGCATGGCTGATCGTCAACGAAACGATCAGCCATGCCCAAAGTCTTTTGTCAACTCTGTTTGTTGCTATGGCAGGCAGCCAGTGAAAACTAATTCTTTTAATAAAATTATGTAAATGCAAGCATTATTTTAAACAAACAGAACTTTGTTATTCCTGGCTCATTTTTCCTGATTGAGGTGTCATATGAAAGGGCAGAAAATAATTTTTCTGGAGATGTGATTTTCTCTTTGAAATTCAGATACCGTTCGCCAAATGACATTTTGGTACCCTTTCTTCAAATTGTTTTTAATCACTCATGCGTGAAATATGCATCATATGAGTTGCATCAAATGAAAGAAGAGAATCTAAGCTTTACAAATATGTGTCATTTATTAATTATAATTGTGATTAAGTAATGATAAAACATCAGATAATTCTCGGTTTCGTTTTTTCTGGGACACACTGTACAGCCTCAGTTGGCTTGATTTATTGAGAGAGCTGTCTTCATCCCTCACTCCAGTTCATACATGTACATGTACAAGCAATTCAATATCTCGGTATGCTTAGTCTATTGTTCCGGACCCTGTACTTCTACAATCATTGGCTGTACGACACATGCTCAAGCAATAATTACTCTGAGGACAATGGGGCTGGGACTAAAAACCGGGTACCTGGGTCCTGCCTGAAAGCTTACGGTCCTGGGTCAAGACAAAATATTAAGATACCTTAGTACCGGTACCCGAAATTGGATGGGGAAAAAAAATAAGCCCATGAGATGTGACGTTTTTTGGCAATCAAATAAATCAACCCATGCGTACTTCGGCTCAGATCGATATATTCTCCCATTTGACATTATTTTCATCCATGTTTAGCTGTAATTGATGCTATTACCATGCCTCTGAGATTAAAAAACTGTGGTAAAAATGGAAAGAGAACATGCGAGCCGCCATTTTGATTCATACAGGATGAAAGAATTGGGCTACAGAGCAATGAAATTGTTGGAAAAATAAAAAACGGCTTTCTGAAAATTTGTTCCTCTTTTTAAGTAAAAAATTCCCCTGAAAACAATTGACAGAGCAATTGTTACCAGAGGGTACTTTTGAGCACCGAACCATGACATGATCATCATTATAAGATATGAATACATGTATTTACACTTATAAATTACAGCTTGAACATGTACGTATACAGATATACTGTAGGCTTTGTCTTCAGACTTTGAGAGAAGTCAATGTCTATGGTCTCATTTAAAGGGGAAGTTGCAATCAATCAAAGACAAATTGGAAACACTCTGATCTATCTTGCGAGCTCCTCTCCAATTTGCTCTGTGCATAAAATTTCATAAAATTCTCATTTCCTTCGTTATTGATGACCGAATAGATTTCTTTTCATACAGGCGGTTGAGTAAAAACATATTTGCCATAATTACATAGATGTCGTGGTGGAGTGGATACGTCGACGGACTGTCGATCTTAAGGTCCGCGGTTCGAGTCCCGCCGCGGCACTAATGTCCTTTGGCAAGACATTGATCTACATTTGCCACACTCAACCCAGGTGATGTAAATGGGTACCTGGCAGGAATTAATTCCTTGAAATGCTAGAGCGCCACAGTGGCTGCCTTGCTAAAGCCAGGGTAATAATCGGGGCAGCGCCAGGAGCGTCACAACGTGACGGACATGTGCGCTATATAAGAAGCCACCATTATTATTATTACGGTATTATTAGGGTGCCTGATTGAATGTTTTCTTTAGGGAAAAAATAAATTTCGGATTTTTCAAAAAGTACATGTACTGTACAAAGCAAATGGGAGGGGAGCTCGCAAGACACGTCACAGAGTTGCCGATTTGTGTTTGATTGATTGCAACTTCAATAATTCATACTTTCTTATTTGTAATAAGAATTTGCTAAAGCTTTCACGGACACGTTCCTCTCATTTCTCTGCTTCTATTGAAACCAACTTTAATATCGGGGTGGACTTCCCCTTTAATATCAAATATTGTGTTTGTGAAACGTACATGTACATGTACATGAACACATCTTTGCTGTCAGAGGTGTTAAAAGCAGCTGCATGTACACTGTACATGTACTGAACAATGTAGAACTACACTGCACAATTATATATGTATCAATAATTATATACCTCACTTTAGAAATCTAGCCATCTGATTGGTCGAAATTGGAGTCGTGATTTCAAGCCATGCCCAACTCACAGGGCATAGCAATAGCCCACAGGGCCTAGTTAAAAGTTTCTACCCTCATATCCTCATTATCCTGCGATTCCCATTGGTTTACTGCAATCCCCATTGGTTTGCGTGTTAAAATTGTCTACGTGCGAGCACGGACGCCATACAGTGCTCTTTGTCTGCGATTCCCAAATGATTGAAACTTTCACTCGAAGATTAAGCGAAGATTAACAGACAGTGTTTCAGATTTTCTGTGATGTTTTAACAAATTTTTACTCACTAAAAGGCTAAGGTAAGAATTCTTGGTAGATTTTTGTTTTAATTCGGCATATAAAGTCATATCGACTGCTTTAATACTCGAGGACTAGCTGTTTCTATACTGGCTCGCGGGATAGTAGGCGCGCCTCGGGGTGATAGCAGGGGATTCAACTATCCCTTGAGCGTATAGAAACAGCTAGTCCTCTCGTAGCAGTCGATATAACTATACTATTTACCTCATTAGATCCAATATGGTTTGGCACAGTTTATTCATTAAAGGGAGAGTCTTGCAATAAGAACATAATCATATTATTCATAGTGATACAAGGATACATGTACCTGGATGTAAATTAAGTCTGAAAGCAAAGCCTATTAAAGTATTGTGTGGTAGCCAATTAATAATGTCAAATATTTAGATGAAATGGGGAAATCTGTATTGCATGGTAAATAGAGGTGAATTGAGTAAATTATTGACAGTTGGAATATTTGTACGTGACAATTTGGGACTCTCTCGGTGGAGAGAGAGAGAGAGAGAGGGGATGGGCGGGGGCGATGAGAGGGGAGGGAGGGGGGCGATGAGAAGGGGGAGGGAGGGGAGGGAGGGGGAGTGAGGGAATTAAAGGGGAAATGAGGTAGAGAGGGAAATTAGAGAAGAGAGGGTAGAGAGACAGAGAGACACAGAGAGAGTTGACAGAGAGACAGATACCCCTTTCATAGTGCTTCTATCGGAGTCACACCGATGAAAATACCGATTGAATTTTCCTTATGTAAACAAAGGTGAAACCGTCGCTTTCCCTGCTGTCCCTTTCATACTGCTGGTGAAATTCACTCTCTGTGGCGAGCCCTGTCCGGAAGTGAGGAATTATTGCGCAATCGCTTGTTAGCTGCTACACAAAACAACGTCTGTGATAAACAAAAATCCACTTTACTTTCATTACATTTGTTAGTAATCAGTTTTAAATATTGTTTTGTTCACCATTTGGTCTAATAAATATATAATTTTCAATAAATATATTATCATAACGATATATATTAATTTGGATCTTTTACAAAGCTTATCATTAAAGGGATCGTTTAACAGTGTTAAATCTGAGATACACGGCCCTACATGTTATTAGTGTCTGTGATATGGTGTAATAATGAAGCCCTAAAAAAATTGCGCTTCAAAATGATCAAGAAGTGCCTCAAAACAGTAAAAATCTTTGATTGACCGGTTTTACCATACTCGTTTTCCCTAATAGACTATAGTGTTATGAAAACCATCAGGCGAACGGTTTTCAAAATTTGTAATTCCAATCATAAATATCTTGATAATCAGACAGGCGATCAGCTTGTAAAAGTCATGGGGTTCCTGACTGACCTAAAGGTTTATGATTATCATTGCATCATGAGCTAAATCCAGAATTTTGTTCCAGAATCTGAGACAAAGTTACCGGATCCCTTTAATGTAAAATACAAATAAAACGAATCAATTTAAGCCCGCGCCCCATCTAGCTAGCATGCAGCATGTTCAACAAAATGTCAACAAACACAGCTGGTTCCGAAAAAGCGCGCGTACACTGTGATCTTTGACCGTTTTAATCGTTTTTTTCTCCCGAACCCATTCACAGTGGCCGTTTCATCGGAGTCACACCAATAGAAAGAGAATTTCTGCTGCTCTTGAGCAGGAGAATTTAATCGCCTATTTCTCTTCTTTTCATCGGCTATTCTATCGGCTTTTTCTCCTCTGTAGCATTCATAGTGGCCGTTTCATCGGATGCGTCCAGATGCATCCGATGAAAATCAGGCCAGTTTGAAATGGGTAAGAGAGAAATGAGGCTGTTCTTTTTTTTGGGGAGGGGGTGGATACATGTAGGGAGAGAAAGTTTGATCAATGCATAGAGCTTTATACGTTTCTTGCATCCAGAACTACTGTACATGTAGCACAATCCACAGTATGCCTGTACAATACATACAGTGTACAAGCAATGGGGCAAGCTGTCAAGGTTTGCTTTGCATCGCTCGGAGATCACTCATTCGTCTTCTTGGAACAGTCTGTTTGTCCATGCTTGACAATCTGATGAAAACAGAAGGAATCTGAACTAGGAGAGACTTGACCTACATGTAACCATGCTTCAAGAACCTGAAGCAGGAGGAGGAGGAGAAGGAATAATGAGAAGAAGATGAAGGAGAAGCAGGAGGAGGAGGAAGAGAGAGAGAGGGGGGGCGAGGAAGAGGAGGTGGATAAGAAGAAGGTGGAAGAGGAGGGGAGGAGGGGCGATTAGGAGAAGGAGGAGGAGGAGTGAGGAGTAGGAGGAGGAAGAGAGAGAGGGGGAGAGGGAGCGAGGAGTAGGAGGAGGAAGAGAGAGAGAGAGGGAGCGAGGAGTAGGAGAAGGAAGAGAGAGAGAGAGAGGGGGGGTGGGGAGAAGGGGCAATTAGGAGATGGAGGAGGAGGAGGGAGGAGAAGTATTAGTTGACTATTGATCAGGAATAATGTTAGAGAAAGAGAGAAAGAGAGATAGAGATCATCTCGACGTACAATGCATGATAGAGAAGGTAAAGGGGGCGGGGGCAGCTACATGCTATCACACTCCTAATTACACCGTTTCTTTCACTCACTCACTCATCTGGGTGGACAGTCTGTTTGTCCATGCTTGACAATCCAATGATAAAAGAAGGAAACTATAAAACTAGGAGAGACTTGACCTTGTTATATAACCATGCTTCAAGAACACAAAAGAGGAAGAGAAGGATAATGAGATGAAGAAGGTGAAGGGAAGGAGAAGAAGGAAAAGGAGGAGAAGACGAAGGGAAGGAACAGAAGGAGAAGAAGAAGGAGGGGGAGGAAGAGAAGGAAAAGGAGAAGTATTGATTGATTATGGATCAGAAATAATGTAAGAGAGAGAGAGAGAGAGAGAGAGAGAGAGAGATATCATCTCAAAGTAAAATGTATGATAGAGAAGGTAAAGGGGGCGGGGCAGCTACATGTACATGCTATCACAATCCTAATTGCACCGTTCATATCACTCACTCATCTGGTCAGTCAGTCTGTTTGTCCATGCTTGACAATCCGATGATAAAAGAAGGAATATGAACTAGGAGAGACTTGACCTTGTTTCAGCCATGCCTGAAGAAATCCTGCCCCCTCCATTCACCATGCACTTACAACAGATTGACCTACTGTATAAATCTCCATTTGTGTGGAAAGTCACCATGTAGTGCATTTTATGAGCAGGGTTTTAGACACTGGGGTTTGATAGTCTCATTCACATTGCAGTTTGAACTGCTTGACCTGTATAAATTAACATCTTATCTGTAGAAGTGCTCCACAGTAAATTTTATTAACTGACAGTGGGTGAAGTTTCAATATAGTTGGAAGTTTCGATATAGGCCCTACATTACAAACATGTAGTAGTCTACAACTTAGCGAGCTTTAAAAATGGGGGATTTAGGGGCCTTTTATTTGATAATTACCCATAAATTTGTAAGAATAATTAAGGCCAATTTACACGCCCACAGTTGTACAGTGCAAATGAAGCAGAACCCCTCCCCCTCAAATAAAATGGAGCATAATCCTCGTTGGTTACAAAATTTCTTTTGATGACGCCCTACCCTTTTGTTTCCCATCACATACACGCACATGCAAATGTTGCATAGATAAACAGTGCGAAAGCATACTTTGTTTTCATTTTGTAAGGGAATTATATCATTTATTTGAGAACTTGTTGATATTATATACATGTAGCAAAATGTACCCTGTATATACATGTACATTACATGTATAATCAATCTATGCATGTACATGTTGAAAGATTTGTTAGGGAAAATGGAAGTTTCATACTTCATAATAATGAAGGATACCCAATTATATATTGTACAGCTTACTTATATACATGTATCTCTCATATCTTTCTCCGTATTTCCTTTTGACCCTGTTCATACTGTATGTACAAAATGTAGAGAGATGTACACTAAATCATACTTCACATTTCATCTGCTTACGTGTACAGGTGTACATATGAACAGTAAAGTGTACGCAATTAAAGACCCTGTCGGGAGTGAAGAATGAAATAGATGAATTATATATATCAATGGAAAGCTTATAGCCATAGATTACAATGTATGTTATTTTAGTGTCCGTCAGAGGAGTAACAGCTCTATATACTTGAAATCTAAAGCTTTGAAAATCAGAAGTTGTCGACCTAAAAAATAGCTATCAACTTGATGACATCATCTTATGTGAAAAATGCATATATATTCATTATTAATTTTTCATTAATTAAGCATGGCTCATCGCCTCAGATATATACCTGTAGATGCTGCTTGTAAGTATCGACTTGCATGGTGATGTAGATATACAGAAGGCTTGCGGGTGCACCATGTGAGAGAGAGGGAGGATATATAGGCAAGCTGATCGGCCCACATATTTTATTGTCACTGTAACTGGCAAATTTGACCCCTGTTGACCCGTAATTTGGAGGGGTGCGGAAAATTAGGTTTTAATTTGCTTTTGTGCAATACTGAAAGGGAATTTAAAAAAATATTTGTTATACATGTATTTGTATTCTACGTTCATTCGGCTTTCCATTGTTATAAAGTTTTATTTTCATCAGATAGGGACTTTAAAGGTACTACATGTATGTCCCATTTGCAGGCCAAAAAAATGAAAAGGTTAAATTCCAACAGCATTTGAAAGACAATATTAATTTAGAACTTCCCTAAAAAAAGGGGGGCTTGAAAATGTCTTTAAGTGGGAAAATAACGACTATTAGTTGTCGAATCGACTTAGGAGCTATAGAGCCAGTAAGTAATAGTCTGATTTTTCAGACCATTGTACCGAATGGTCGTACGTTTTATGCTGCGCAAAGATTCAATCAGTTTAATTTTGGCCATTACAAGAAGTGGGTTATTGATGTAGACAAATGCTCATGTACCCTTTACAGCTCATTTTATGTATGTTATTACCAAAGATGAAAAAACCAGTCAGTCACTCAATAGTGTCTGACAGTGAAGTCTAGCAAGTAAACGGGTTTCCTTGCATAATTTGAATATTAGGACACTGCTAACGTTTAAATTTCACAGAAAGGACATACATGACATATTCATAATTCCTGCAAAGTTCTACAGAATTTAATGTTGGCTGCAAAGGGGACATAGTATCTTTAAATAAATGTAAAGCAGTCTCACAATTTGTCCGTATTTCCTTCTTATCTCAACAGGATATAGAGAGACGTACTCCGATCCATGCTGCTGCGTTCAGAGGAGAGGCTGAGATTGTAGATCTACTCGCAGAATGTGGTAAGTTGAATGAAAAATGTAGACGAGGGATGAAGTGATTCGCCCCACAAACTCTAAAAATAGCCCCCATGATAAAGCCGAATGCTGTTTGATAGATTTACATGTATATCAATGTATTGTAATACATAAGAGTCATCCGTTGACAAGTCTGGTTTCACATGAGGTTTTCTTAAATTTTCTGTTGTATGAAAATTGCAATTGCTTCTAAGGAAGTACAATTTGTATTAATTTAATACCTACATATGAAAAGAATGCTGTTCATTTTTTTCTTCATTCATTTCTTATAGATTATAATGACTTTTGCACATTTGTATTTGTAAATAAATTGTTGGCTTGCGCCACCCAGTAAATAAAGATCGCATGCCTTGATGTAAAGGTCGAGCATGTGCTCTCTTTTACTGGGTGCTAGCCTCACCCCCCAAAAAAAAAAAAAAAAAATTTGAAATTACTCCCAGGAAGCCTAACATTCAACACATTTGTATTGTCAACAAAAAAATATATATTTTCCATACATGTATAATGCTAACCAGTACCTTTAAAGCAAGATATTCGGTTCTAATGGGGCTGGCCAATACACCACTCTTCATTTGTACCTTTGTAAGCCTTTATTACATGTACATGTAAGTGTATTTTACTTCTGTCTCCAGAGACCCCTTATCACATTCTCAATATGTTCCAATATGTCACACAGATTTAACTCTTCTACTTCCAAAATCTCCACCATAATATTGAAATCAGTGCCTGCATTTCTGTGCTTTAAAACAAGTGCCCTTTATTCTCAAGACCCATCTTTTGTAGTTTAAAAGTGAATACTACAACTCTAGAAGTATTATGTGAACATTCTGGTGATTAAAAAATTTAGTCGCCTCCTGAAAAATGTTGATACTGACAGGGCTTGCTTCTAAAATTCATTAAAAGGCAATCCAACCCTTGTAGTAAAAAGAAAAGACTATGTGTCGTACATTTTTGAAAAATTGACATATTAGTCATTTTGTATGTTGGAACAAATGGGAAAACTGTCTGCCACTACATCATAGAGACGTTACCAATTCAGCCAATTTGAAGAACCCATATCTATAGTGTCTGCAACTTTAAAGATAAATCTTAACTTCTCATTTTTTGTCTGATTTCATTCAAACTTTCACCAGTATGCTTCTCTGACTTATCGGCTTTCTTTTAGAGTAGTTTTCTATCAACGTTGGATTACCCTTTAACCATAATATATAAATATAATTGTTTCTCCCTGACAGGTGCAAGAGTCAATACCAAAGATAGCAGATGGTTGACTCCTCTCCATAGGGCTGTGGCATCCAAGAGTCAGGTGAGCTTTAGTGGGCTGTGGATGATAAAGGGGAAACGAGGGAGGGAGGGGGTGGAAGAGAGGGAGATGAGATGGTAATGGTATATAGGAGATGATGGGCAGGTGATGGGAAGGAGGAGGATGAGGATAGAAGTTAGGTGATGGCCTCAAAGAGCAAAGTGAGTTTGAAAGAGTGGGGAGGGGTAGGGAGATGATGGAGAGGAGGAAGAAGAAGAGGAAGATAAAGAGGAAGAAGAAGAGGAAGATGAAGGCTGTGGCCTCAAAGAAAGAGCCTGGGGAGTGTGAAAGAATGTAAAGTACATGTACTAGCCCCCTCCCATTTTCTCCCCAAAGGCTGCCAAGTTTATGAAACATACACTGTGACTGTAGTGAAACAGCAAGATCCTTTATATTAAAGTCCCTGCACATACTGTAAATGAAGATGAATTTAGCATACAGTACATCAGAGCTGCCAAGTAGTACGGATTTACCGTATTTCGTACGGAAATCAACTTAAAATACGGACGTTTGTTTTTTCATGTTAAAATACGGAAAAATAAAAAAATAGTTGTGTATAAGTCTATGGGCGGTGCGCGCGCCGTGTCGATTGTGTATTAGTCAATGGGCATGGCTGGTGCGCACTCCGTGCGCTGAAAGACGTGTGTCGGCTTAGATATCCGTGTGTATGTTTACTATGCATGTGTGCGGTGCTTCGAGCATGCATCGATTGTCTGCGTGTGGGACTGAAGTGGAATCGGTGCTGCAACTTGCCAATATGCGTACACGTGTGTATGTGTACGTGATGTGTACGTGTGTGTGTACTAATTGACAATTATTGTGCATGCGATGTGACTATACGAGTCGAGTTAGAACTGAAATGAAGGATATTTGCAGAAAAGACTGAAGGAATTGTCCGGTCTGACGGTAATGAATGTTCATTTGATAAGCTACATGTATGTGTAGATCTACTTCTAAGGGGTTTTTTTTTAAAGGGCAAATTTTTAATATGGTACTGTTATGTCCATTGTGCAGTGCTTAGGCCTTAGTTGTTTACGTGTGGGACGGAAATGTAATACTAATAGGCGTAAGTGATCGAACATTGCCGATATGCATGCATATTTTTTTCACGAGGAAAAAATACGGATTTTTGGGTCAAAATACTGATTTTGGGGGATAAGAATACTGAAAATGCAAAATACAACTTGGCAGCTCTGGTACATCCATGTAACATGGTATCTCTGTATAATTATGTCTAGATTTTTATCATGAAACTCAACAAGAATCTATGGCTGTCTGTGGGTCTCGCAACTGTTCTGTTATACATGACTCATACAGTGTACATGTATACTGATGAACATTTTAACCTTCATTTGTACTTTTTTTGCTGGTGTTGCTATGACTCCTCTGTGGAGAGAATGTTGTGGTTTGTCGAAGGTTACTTTGAACACAATTCCGATCGTTTCGATGAGAATTACCAACTGATTCTTGACTTTGATCTTCAATATCTTGTGAGATTCATACATTGTATCACCTGCCAGGTTTGCTTTCATTTACTTTGAATTTATACACTGCTTTATGCTTTCCTACGTAATCTTCATTTATTTTATGAGATAATTAACAACAACAACAACATCAACAAAAAATATTTCAATTAATTAGTCACTAAAGAAACAAAAATGAAAAACTTCATGTCTGTCTTACTGTAAATGTAACATGTCGTTCTATCTTATACGCTGCTTTATGCTTTTCTATGTATTAAATCTTCATGTGTTTTATGAGATAATTAACAACAACATCAACAACAAATATTTAAATTAATTAGTCACTAAAGAAACAAAACGAGAAACTTTGTGTCTGTTTTACTGCATATTGTTCCTTCATTGACTGTACTCACTACATTTTGTTGACAAAAGTTAACATTTAATTTTATTGCTTTGTAAACACTGCTTTATGCTTTTCTATGTATTAAATCTTGATGTGTTTTATGAGATAATTAACAACAACAAAAACATCAACAACAAATATTTGAATTAATTAGTCACTAAAGAAACAAAATAAAAACTTTGTGTCTGTTTTACTGGATATGTAACATGTTGTTCCTTCATGTCCTGTACTCGCTAACGTTTGTTGAAAAAAGTTAACATTTAATTTCATTGTACATCTAGGTTAACATTGTGTAGATGAACCTTGTAGGAATTTGGTAAATGTGGCGTATAAATTGGGCAACAAGTTTTATTGGTTGGTCTTCAAAACGTACGTTTGTGGTGTAAACGGTTCATTTATTACATTCATGATTGATTTCACAGTCATTGGTGAAAGGTGAACGTCAGTTGAAGCAGAAAGTTATGTCAGCTTGTACATTTAGCTGAACAAATATTCTTTGTACAGGGTGTATGATGAAATAGGATCTGGGGGTTACCATACATTTGTGTGTTGTGTTGTTATCTTTTATTCTCTGTTTCTTGCCTTATTTGATAGTGTTAAACAAAAAAAAAACCCTTGCAGAATTTCATGACTGGTCCTTATTTGTGAGTTTGATGCAGTGAACAGTTGAGTTACAAGACCTAACTTGCAGTTTTTGAAAGTTCTTGCATGGAAATTGCCACCCTCCCCATCAATTCACAAAATTTGTTGTGTTGCACAAGAGTCTTGTGACACAAGCCCGAGCGCCACACTTACTTTTTTCTTGAGGTCATTATGTGTGTCTTTCCCCCATGCATATTAGGGAGGGGGGTCAGAGTTAAGATGTAGAAACCATGTACACTACCCATGAGCGTCAAGCTTTGCAGGAGTCGATAGGAGTATCAACATATATTGTTCATCATTAAACAAGCCTTTTCTTGTGACTGTTTCTGAATACAATATAGTAAACAAACTAAATATGTATTTTATTTCTAGACACCCTGTTAAACCTGTTCACTTTTGGGGATGTGACAAAAATTAGGTACAAGACAACAAGGCTTATAAAATCCGGTGTAAAAAAAATACATCAAGGGAACTCCAGCAAGTGAAGTCCCAAACTTAAAGGTTATCCACTCTGTGGTAATAGAATGACCTCAATGCTGGAAATAAATGTCTGTGGTTTGTATTATAACCCTCATAATTAAATACTGTCTGGTTCTAATCTGAGAGGAAATGAGTCAGCTCACCGGGGCGCGCTTCCACTCCCTTGTTGCCAAGTAAAATATTAAAAAACTCTCTCTCTCTCAAACTTTGTATCATGCCCATTCGTTAGTGGGGATCAAATCGAGCTTGAAATGAGTACATGTATGTTGAAAACAAAAAGTGCACAATACGTTTTATTATGATGTATGCTTGAACTGTTTGAGTGAAAATGATCATACTTGAATGTGTACATTACATCTTGGAAATACATGTATTTCTAGTAGTTCAACAGCATTATGAAAACACTGCCTGTAATGGCTTAAAGACGCTGTCGTAAGTGAAACATATAACATATCAATGGAAAGCTAATGATCCATAGATGAATATACTATTTTAGTGTCTGTCAGGGGAATAACAGCTCTCTGAAAACTCGAAATCTAGAGCTTTGAAAATCGAAAGTTGCCGACCTAAAAACTAGCTATCGACTTGATGACATCATCTTATGTGGAGTACGCAAATTCACAATGACTTTGCATTAATTAAGCAAGGCTCATTTCTTCAGTTATGTAGGCGAGCCGATCGGGTCCACATGTTATGTCGTCAAAGTAACTGCGGCAAATTTGACCCCTGTTGACCCGTAATTTTTTGAGGGGTGCAGAAAATTTATTTTTAATTTGCTATTGTGCATTACTGCAGGGGAAAAAATACACTGGGGCTCGCCCCCAAAATGCCAAAAAGAGCCCCCGATTCCCTTGAAAGTCATAAAAGAGCCCCCAAATATTTGCATTGACTTCAATGCAAAACAAATTAAAGAGTGTTGTTTTCGTGCAAGCAAGCTTGAATAGTACTGTAGCCCCCGAAATTTTTAAAATATTTTTTTCCCTGCATTACTGAAAGGGATATTTCTTTATCCTTTTATATTTGTATTCTACATTTATTCATCTTTCCATCGCAAAAAGTTGTATTTCACCGGAAAGGGTCCTTAATACACTCCATACAAACTATTTTTCTTGTAAAACATATCTCTAAGAGTTTTCATAATTAAATGGCAGGTTCCAAAGAGTTAGAGCCCTAATCCCTAAAACACTTCTGCTTTCGAAAAAATTGAATAATCAAAATTCAAATATTTCAAATAGCGCCCAAGGCCATAGAGTGGTGAAGTGTGATGTCATCAAAAATCTATTTTTGGAATTTCTCCATTTTTTCGTCATTTTCCGAAAGACCACCAAAAATAATGTCCAAATGTCGAAAACCAATTGAATAGGTTAAGTATTGGCTGAGATATGACCATCTGAATAAAAAGATTGCCTATGGGAACTCAATGTTATATTGCTCTGGTTCATAACATTAGGAGCCAGAGCAATATAACACTGAGTACTTCTGTACTCTATAGTTGCGACCATGAAAATCTCAGAATATGCAGTTCTGATACATGTATATAATTTCCAAACGGGAATAGCAAATTGGTCGATTGCAATCAAGAAACATTGTTTTAAAGCTAAAGTAATATCAGTCTTGAGAGGGAGCTATGCAACATAAAGAGTTTATTATTTACAATTTCATCACTTTAGACTCGATTTCAACCGCGACAATGATCATTGAATATTGTAAAATTGCATATGCTTCCAATATGTTCATTTAAACCAAATTCATGACCCCATACCAAAACTTTGTATTACCTTTAAATTCAAACGTAAACAACTAGAAAATGTATAAATAGAAAGTATAAAACTTATGTTTATATATATATATATATATATATTTTAGCATTTTACAATATATTCATTGATAATTCTACCACAGCAGAATCTTCTTGAAAAATTGAAATGACACATTATGTCGTAATTTTGTAGATGTAGAACACTGCATAATGTAACCTTCTATTTTGTCTGTTTCATTCCGTTATCAGACCACTGTACGCGTTCTCCTAAAGCACAATGCGGACATCAACGCTCGAGACAAGAACTGGCAGACCCCGCTTCATGTTGCCGCTGCTAACAATGCTGTGGACATCGCCGGGATGCTCATACCACTCCTGTCAACGGTCAATGTGACTGACCGGGCTGGACGTACCAGTCTACACCATGCAGCTTTCAATGGACATGTAGATGTGAGTAATGTTCAATGTACTGAGCTGGGTGTAATAGTTTTACTACATGTATATGCTGCTATTTCCTTTCCAGGCACAGGTGACGCCAAATACACAATGATAATAATAATAATAATCTCTTTGACTGAAAGCCTGTTTTTGGACATTCTAATAGCATTGGTTTGTGTAATTTTTCAGATGGTGAAGCTGCTGGTGGCTAAAGGAGGAACCATTAACGCTCAAGATAAGAAGGAGAGGAGACCTCTTCATTGGGCATCATACATGGGTAAATATTTCATCATAATAATTGGTCCATTTAAATAGCACAGCTACTCAATGAATATAACCTACTGAGCTTAATACAAAGTATTATATTATTACCCCGGCTGTAGCTGAGCCGCCAGAATAAGGCACTGAAGCATTCAAGGAGTTTCTGGCTACTGGGTACCCATTTACTTCACCTGGATGGAGACTGGCAAATGTAGATTAATAATGTCTTGGCAGAGGACACATCTCTCACTATGATTATGCTAATGATTGAACAGAAAATTTGAGCTATCACCAAAGAAAATATATCATTACTCCGTCAGCACAGTCTCGTCCAGGAATGTGACCATCTCTCTTGCTTTCTCTCTCTTTCTCTCTTTCTCTCTCTCTTTCTCTCTTTCTCTCTCTCTTTCTCTCTCTCTTTCTCTCTCTCTCTCCCCCCTCTCTCTCTTTCCGCCCCCTCCCTCCACAGGACATGTTGATGTAGTGCAGCTTTTGATTGAGAATGATGCAGACATAGGATGTCGAGACCGTAGTCTGTTCACACCTCTCCATGCTGCCGCTGCTAGCGGCCAGGTCAGCGTGGTTAGGATACTTCTAGAACACGGCGCTAAAGTAAGTAAGCTGTCGGTGTGAACACAAATGTACCTTCTTCAACTAAAAGCGTAGTTCATGCATGTTTACAGTGATTACAGTGAAGAAAATACATGGGTACCTATGTTTCTTCGTTTGTTTTACCTGACTGCTAAGAAAGCATGTGTTTGCTTCTAAGTAAGCAACCAGGGGACCAACGGCTTTAAATCGTCTCTGAGGGACTTGGTAACAAGGGTCAATGCCTTACCAGAGGGCACAGGTGCATTGACTTGGTTTTGAACCCAGGACCTCCCGGTTAAGAGAACACTGCTCTACCACTTGAGAAATCGCGCCTCCTTTATTTATGCGTTCCATGTTAGGCAAGGATAAATGATTGTACTTTGTATGATTTAAACTATACAGGGGGGTGTTTCACAAAGACTAAGATCGACCTTAACTTGGACTTAACTATGGCAGGCCATTCATGCCACTGGTTGCTCTCACCATTGGTCTCTCAATTATGATCTTAAGATAATTTTTTTCCTTCAATAATAAACTATCAAAAATGTAAATTATATACATTTGTGACCATGATTTGTACATCCCTTGAGAGACCAATGCCAGTAAATGGTGAGAGCAAACAGTGGCATGAACGGCCTGCCATAGTTAAGTCCAACTTAAAGTCGATCTTAGTCTTTGTGAAACACCCCCAAAGTACTATTATTACAGCCTGGAATTAGTTGTATGACACATCTCAAATGTATTTACCCGAGACAGTTTGAGTTCAGACGCATTCCTCAGATCTGGGCCCCATTTCACAAAACTTGTCATCAGTGACAAATGACAGTTTTTGTTATAAGCTAGTGAAATCCTTGCTTCTGATTGGTTATCAGCAGATTTGTCACTGGTTTTTGTCATTTGTCTTTGAAAAAAGGCTTTGTGAAACGGGTCCCCGAAGTGGTAAACTGAAGGTAGCTGCCAATTTGCCAAAGATAGAGGATGTCTGAACCATAAACGTAAAAAATACTGTCTGTTCCTTCATGTACATTACTTACCCAAGTTCCATGGATTGGAAAGAGACTGACAATGTTAGATCTTGACAATTAACCAGCTTATAATTATAAAATGCTAATGACCAGTCATTGCATTGCAATCAGATTCTATCATTACAGTCTGGAATTAGTTTTACATTCAGTCATTAGCCAATAATTAGAAAATGCTACTGTTCGGTCATAGGCACTTTCCAATGACTGGTTATGCGTTGGGGATGAAAAATCTTTTTCACATGTCAGCTCTTAACCTTTTAGCAACTAAATCGCCCGAAACCGCCCGTCCTTTTTCGTCCGTTTTCAACGCACTGTAGTATCGGTTCTATGGGGTCTACCGTGATAATGTTAAACGTGCGTAAACCTTACGATGTCTACAGTAGGATTCTGCATAGAAAAATAGCGCATGTTTCATATTGTTCAGAACAATGTCAAAATGAGAGCAATATTGCAACATCTTCCAGTGAGTAATAGGGCATTTTACTAGCTGCTAAAGGGTTAACCAATCATTTGATAAGGATGTACATTGTTTGATATTTGTTGCAGGTTGATATGCCCAATGCTTGTGGTAACACCCCTCTTCATATAGCAAGCCTGAATGGTAACGATCTGGTGCTGAGAGAGTTAATACAACACAATGCCAACGTCAACATACTCAACAACAAAGGACAGGTAGCGTTTAAATTAGCTCATTTCATGAGTAAAAGCTTGCTGATTTTGTCAATATTGTTATTGAGTCATACATGCAATATCATTGATGATATACTGTAATAAAGTACCTTGAAAGAGGAAGAGAAAAAGAAGAAGAAAGACTGCTCAAGTGAGCAAGAAATGCAGAAATTATGGACAGGTGGTCTTTATTTACACTGTACAAGCTCCCCTAATGAGAAATGCTAGTCATGGGGGAAACAAAAAAATGGTCTTTATAGACAGGTGATACATTCTACGGTTTACAGGTGATACCTAAAACAGGTTTGATAGTGTAAATGATGATCGTGTTATTTAAACTTTTTGTAATGGGATAAGATCTACATTTCTATGGGCATATGTTGTATAAATGAGCTGTCATATTTTCAAACATTTTGTGTACAATAGCAGTCCTTCTTTCGCAAATAATTTTATTTTTGAAATATTTTTAAGTTTGACGAAATAAATGAATGAACTACAAAATTTGGAATCTAGTCTGCATACATTACTTGTTGCTATGTCGGGCAAGCCTCTGGCTTTTTTTAGGTTGTCAAGAACAACCTTTGTTTAATAAGTATGCATAACATTTTTATATGTTTAATAGTAAACTAGTCTATCAGCAACAGTTTGCAACTATGATAACCAATCTATGATAAACGCTCAACAATACGACCCATTACAGGTCATATTTGATCATAAAAGTACTCTTTTATTACTTCTTTTTTATGTCTGCATATGTAATGTCAATGAATATGAATTCCTTAGACATTTTGAAGCTTTTATAAACTCCAATCTTTTACATTGTAGAAAAATTTGTATCACCAGCAATCTTGGAATGGTATAAGAATTTAATCTGTCTTAAATATATACATGTAACATATTTATTCACAAACAGAGCTAATTATCTCCTGTGCATGGACATTACATTTGAATATGGATTGTAATGCTACTGCCGTGGAGGGAAACGGTCGACAAGTGAGAATGAGAAAGCAAATAGAAAGAAGAATTTGAAATGAAGGAGAATGGAAAACTATCATAAAAGTTCATCTATCTCTCTCAAAATGCTTACAGACCCCGCTGCACCTAGCTGCTGTTTCGCCACACGGAGGCATGTGTCTGGAGTTCCTCATCGGCCGAGGGGCAGAGGCCAACATCCAATGCAAAGATGGGCGTACCCCCCTTCACATGATCGCCCTTCAGGGGCACTACCCCCGGGCAGAGAGCCTCATCGAGAGAGGTGAGATTCGACCTTTACCAGGTACACTACTGGTCATAGGCCCCTTGTTTCATGTCATGACCTGGTAGTCCGTACAAAATAAAATGATGTAATGGTGTATTAGGAAGGTGAGAGTGAGCATTTGACCTTTACCCCACCGATCATAGGTCATAGGTCATAGGTCAAAGGTTGTAGGCCCTTGGTTGTTGTCAGAGACTTGAAAATTTGTAGAAATAGAGTTGCGGATGTTGAGATGTTCATATGATCAGCCTTCAGGTGCATGATCCACGGGCATAGAGCCTCATCGACAGAGGTGAGTTGTGACCTTTAACCCCACTGGTTATAGGTCAATACAGTATAGGTCACAGGCCTGAAAGTCAGTAGAAATAGACTTGTAAATGTTGAAATGCCTTCTAGGTGTCCTACGATCGGGAAAGGCAGGATTTGGGCAGGAGTTTACCCCACTAGACATACATGTAGGCATGGAATCGGTTTCATAAGAGTTTATTGCCATCAACACAATAGAATAGGGAAGCTTATGTGCAATACTAGTGATTCTGACACCATCTATGCCATAATGATTCCCCATTTTGCTCTTTTTTTCTTTCCTAACTCACTTTTCTATCCCTTGACACTTATACCATCCTATGCCCTTCACTATTTCTTGTTTCCCTTTGAGAGATCCAATGCTGGAGATCATGATTTTACCTTTTTCAAAATGCTATTATTTTTCAACAACAATGAGGCAAATTTTACTTACTAGTATGTCTTACATGCAGTTAAACTGTGAGTCTCTAGTTTGTAATTCGAATTGTAAGCTATTTTGAAGCTGTATTAACTGAATCGCTTGTAGGATACTTAAACATAGACACTTATGACAGAATGTTCTTAATGATTCAGCTCCATGAATGCAACACTGATAAAACAAATAAGGAATATATATATAATTGATATTTAGTAGATTCCTGCTATGTGCATGTGCATTTAAGATCCATGGGATTGCATGGGTGAAGAATGCTTCCCCTCCCCTACCCTCCCCAACGTTCGTTCCCCTTGCCATGAGTTTACATCAGATGAATATGGGGAATCCCCATAGGCATGGGGCAAGGTCAAAGGTCATGACCCTGTCTGCATGTGTGAATGATGAGAGCATGCACTTGTATGCATTTTAGATAGGAAACACCACCCTCTAACATACTTTTTGATATTTATTTTTTTTTAATGTAAATGCGATGGGATAGAAATTATTATGCACGATGATGACAATCCTAGTTGGCTTTTTGGTGAGGGAAACCCCCTTTCTCCCATTATGTTTTTGACATTCTGAATGTCACATGTTTTTTTGGTATTGGATGGGAATATTTTATAACATGGTGAAGTTTTTCCTCATGTATGAGAAGGCCAAGGGTTTGTATGTTTTTAGTTATTATTTTTAAAAATGTCATATTCAGTACATTTCAAAAGGTAAGTATATGAAAAAGCAAAATAAATATTTTGCCTTTCAAGTTTTTGTTGTTGTTGAAGTGTTATTCGGTGCAGGTTGATTAAAGAAAATACAGAGCTATTGGTGTGATAATGTTTAAACTGAAAATCTGACATGCACATCAACTTGGATTGCAGAGAACTTTTAATGTACTTTGAGGATCTTTTGCGTAAACCTTTCTCTGTTCATTGTGGATCGTTGACTTCACTTGATCACACATCTGTTTCTATAGCAACATGTTTTGTTCAATCAGAAATGTATGCAAATTTAAAAAGGTTGCGACTTTTTTTAGATTGGAATCTTTAGCCACCTCCTTTGGTTAATCTGCATTGGAAATTGCTTTCAAACTTGCATATACCCTGGAATATTGCATTTTGCAGTATTAAAGATACTATGTCCCTTTTGCAGCCAACATCAAATTCTGTAGAACTTTGCAGGAATTATGAATATGTCATGTATGTCCTATCTGTGAAATTTAAACGTTAGCAGTGTCCTAATATTCAAATTATGCAAGGAAACCCGTTTACTTGCTAGACTTCACTGTCAGACACTATTGAGTGACTGACTGTTTTTTTCATCTTTGGTAATAACATACATAAAATGAGCTGTAAAGGGTACATGAGCATTTGTCTACATCAATAACCCACTTCTTGTAATGGCCAAAATTAAACTGATTGAATCTTTGCGCAGCATAAAACGTACGAC
The DNA here is from genome assembly GCA_037976565.1 of Mesocentrotus franciscanus. NCBI lineage: Eukaryota > Metazoa > Echinodermata > Echinoidea > Camarodonta > Strongylocentrotidae > Mesocentrotus > Mesocentrotus franciscanus. Next base: position 24,031,036 of record CP137683.1, on the reverse strand, counting down.
CATTCGGTACAATGGTCTGAAAAATCAGACTATTACTTACTGGCTCTATAGCTCCTAAGTCGATTCGACAACTAATAGTCGTTATTTTCCCACTTAAAGACATTTTCAAGCCCCCCTTTTTTAAGGGAAGTTCTAAATTAGTATTGTCTTTCAAATGCCGTTGGAATTTAACCTTTTCATTTTTTTGGCCTGCAAATGGTACATAGTACCTTTAATGAAGAAAGGCAGAAAATAATGTGCTTACATTGTATGCTTCCAAAACATATTTTGAAATATAATAATCTGAATGTTTCATACTCATCTTTTAGCGAATTAAAGAAAAGAAAAATTTTGTATTATTTTGTATCCTCCTGTAATAGTAGAAAATTATGCGAAACAAATTTGGTGATCTTACACTTAATCCAATGACAACTGCTCCAGGCTTTATTGTGTCAAAAGTATTGGGTTGGGGTTAGGTCTAGGGTGAGGGTTAGTGTTTGAAAATAGTGTTGGTACCGTCCAGGGTTGTTGTTAAGAAATTTGGTTTGTAGGAAAGTACAGTGGAGCAATTGTTGCAGAGCATGTGTCCTATATCAAAATATGTAACATTTGCATAAAGTTGCAAACATTTGCATAAAGTTGCATACATTTGCATACATTTGCATAAATTTACATACATTTGCAAACATTTGCATACATTTCTGAAGATGTATTTTGTGAACTGTCCTAATAACACTAATCTTTTCCATTCCTTTCTGTAGTTGTCCAGCTTCTCTTAGATGCTGGTGAGTATCGGACCCTAAAACATTTTAACTCTCTCTCAGTCAATCATCATCAGAGCCCTGTTTCACAAAAATTGCGACCAATAACAAGATACTATCACTATGAACATGACGGACAAAGAAAGAAGACAAAATATACAATCCTCATTCTACCCTAAACAATTGCTGTGGTAGACAAAGGAACATCCCTTCACTGCTATTATCTAAAAATGTGTAGAACAGGTGTTACATGCATATTCACCTGTTCTACTTATTTTACATAATAGCAGTAAAGGGATGTTCCTTTGTCTACCACAGCAATTGATGAGGGTAGAATGAGGATTGTATATTTTGTCCTCTTTCTTTGTCCGTCATGTTCATAGTGTATTGTCGGTGCAAGCTACCGAAAAAGTGGCATTTGATTGATTGGCTCTGAGCAGATTTGTTGTTGAATCTTGGCGCTTGTTATTGATGATGACAAGTTTTATAGCAATTTTTGTGAAAGAGGGTTCCGAAGTCTGCAGGCTCCACTGATTCATGGATTGCTACGTGTCAGCTGCTTTATTCTGAACAAAGTACTGCAAGTTGAGGGTAGTTAAACAGACTTGAGCCATGAAATGGCAGTGAACAAAATATTTCAGAATAGGATAGGTTTCATTCATTCATTTTTTAGTGGCATTATTAATGGTAATTTTAAGGCATGCAGAGGTTGACACGTGACACTCCATAAGTTAGTGGAGTGACTCTACCAATTTAGTCAGGGGTTAAACCTGGACTCGGGTAATACGCTTTAATAAATTTATTAACTTTTTTGTTTATACCAGCGCTAACCAGGGAATGGAATCTGTGCACTTGCTCTTGTGCAGAAATAGAAATAAAAAATAATTGCTTCTAACGTTTGTTATGTTAAAGTTTGTTTTTTAGTTACTCGTAGGGCATCAGTCCCATACATGGGAACCTTTGTTTCTTGCTCTACTTTGACAGGGATCTAAGGGCACTGATCCTATAAGATTCAGATTTTAGAGGGTTATGCCCCCAAGTTTTAACAGTTATTCTTGATAGAGCAGGCCTCTTTTGGATATTTTCAAAACAACCCCCTTACTTTATATTTATGTGTAGCCCTACTTTTCAATCTTCCCAATCTAGAGAAATATTAAAAGGATTGGAATTTTCAGTTGTGATTAATCAGAGTTTCATGATAAAAAGCTGAACTATTCCCTCTAATAAAATGTGTATTTTGCTAGTTTTTAGGAAAGTAGAAAAAATAGAATTTAAAATATGATTGAAAAAAGGTGTGTGCTTCAAAGTTGCTGTTTGCCTTCTATATACTACTTAGTAGTCTGGTCAGATAAGTACATGTATATGGTGCAAAAATTAAAGCTTATTATGTGTGGTACATGTCTAATGTAGCCTGTATAGCACATGTTTTATAATTGTTATAGTTTAATTTAGGAATATAGAAAAGATTTCTTGTGATTTTCTTTCCTGTCTTTGCTTTGGAATACATAGTTTATCCTGTGTTTTGTCTCTTTTGCAAACCCCATTGAAATATTGACATAATCAAGCCTTAGTGACATTCATTAGCTTCTAGGAAACTTTAGTGAGAGGGAAATAAAGGGTCATTGATCAGAATAGAGTTGTGTTGTACTATAAATTTGATTTAAGAGAGAGACATATACACAAGAACATAGAAACACACTTCTTGTGGTGGGGAGTTATGCGTAGTCAAGCATACTGCTTCACATTTTTCTATTCTATAACACACAGATAAGTTAAAGCTAAATATTTTTTTTATCCCCGCAAAAAAAATATAAATAAAAACACTGCTGTGGTTTATCTTGACACATGTGAATGAGTTTGTTCACATAACGTACAGAAATGGGAAGTGCACTGTGCGTTTTGCAGTAGCTTTTCTTTTTAGCCAGTCATGTGAACAAGGCTTTTCTGTTCAGATTTATCTCGGGGGCATTGTACTTCAAAGTGCTCAGACTACACTTGTACATGTTAAAAATGTGCGCTATTTATGAAATGTTGACGTCTTGACAGAAAATGTGCAGCTTTGTGAGGCTTGTTTCAATTTTTCTTTTAATATTGATAAGTTGTACAATATGCTTTTTTCAGACCGTATTTGTTTCACGAACAATGTATTCTTAATCAAGTGTTTTACTTATGATATTATTTCTGCTTATTTCTTCTCCCTTGCATCTAAAGAGAAGCCTAGCATATAATGTTGAAAAGTTAAAGTTTATGTTTTATTTTGAATTATGCATTTTGCATGCTGATTTTGGATGCATCGGGAATGTGCATGGCTTGTGCATGACGATAGGGAAGAGAAATTTGTAACCTGTAGCAATACAGGAGGTGTTTGCCATAGTATTTGATATTTAAAATTATGAACATTTTCTTAGGAATTTGAGAGATAAAAAAAAGTAATATGTCAATTCAATTTACGTTGAGATTTACTTTTGATATTGATTTTTGTCAAACGGCGATATCTTCTTCTTTTTAATAATGATAATTGAAAAAAAAGAGTAAATGATTCTTGCCCCAAATGAAACATAATTTGTTTATACACCAATATAAATATCTAGATACATGTACATGATTCGTTGCTGCCAGCGTTGAATATATTCATAGGAATAATTTAGTTCAATAATATCCAACATGGTGTGAAACGCATCTTCATCTTCCTCCTTTGTTTGCTATAGAGTACCGAAGTGTGACATCATATTAGCCAAGTTGTCAAGGTTACTGGTTCCAAACAATTTTGTGCTACACAATGACGTGGTGATCACACCAGCGCCAAACATTGAATTCGCCCTGCTCCAGCCTGTTGCTTGAATGATGTTGGGGTGAACCTCATGCGAGGGCTCTGTTGTTTTGAACCAGTAACCTGAACGACGAGTGAATATGACTTTAGCACTTCGGTACTTTATGCATATGCTGGTACATTGTGTGCATGCTCATCTCTAACAACCCTTGATTTCTTTTCAAGCCCTGTTCAGACATGGCATTATAAACTGTCCTCTAAAACTACAGCAGTAAACCTTTATGTGTGAATGGATGTAAAGAGGCCATTTTTAGGGATGGGAATACTTAATCCCTTTGTGTTGTCACTGTGATGTGTGTTATAAGATGCAGATATATGAAGCACACAGTTATTATATAAATGTTGTTTTATTTGCCACAGTAATGTTTTTTTTCCTTCTTTTTGAGGTGGTTCACTGCAGCCTATGTGAATAAATGATTGTTTGTTATGTGCTCTAGTTTGATTCTTTTTGTTTAAAAACGCCAAAAAAATGCCTACATGTAAGAAGAATAAACCTGTATTTCATTGACATGTACACTTAACAACTAAATTATTCATACCCCTTGTAAATTTGAGTTTTTAGTGTGTTTTTCATAACTCAAGAATGATAGGTGGACTGGTTAAATTAGAGCCTTTGTTGAATACTTTTAGATGTAAGCTTTAATAGGGCACATTCAAAAGAAACATAAATCGGGAAAATCAATTTTTCAAATACTAAACAAATTACAAAACTTGGTAAGGGTATGACTAATTTAGTTGTTACCTGTAACTACATATTGTCTGCCCAAAGCCAGAAGAATGTTACAGTATCTCACATCATTTAGCACAAAACTAACACCCTTCTAGTACCCATCAGATGATATATTTCTTTAAAGAGTTTGAAACTAATTTTATATGGAGGCACAGCAGCTGATATAAAATGTCAGATATATACTAGAAACTTGTACATTATGTAAAAAGCTGTTATTGGAACAATATTTGAGTGGTTATCATTCTTAAACTTATTCTTCTTCTTCTTGTTGTTTGCCGTAGGTGCTATGATCGACTGTGTGGATAACCAGGGTAACACGCCACTCCACCTTGCCGCCCAGCATGGACACCAAGAACTACTGGTCACTTTGCTTGACCATAGTGCTGACGCAACAAGGTACTTTCAAACCTGTGGTAGTGGTCACTTTGTATTTTCCTTATGGGTAGAAATTTGTGTTCCATGAAATTTGTGCTGTAGAACCTGTCTAGAAAGGTCACCTGTCTACATGAGTCACATATGTTTTTGTTTTCCCCGTAGGAAGAAATGTTTGTCAAAGAAATATGTGTCGTAAAACCTGTCTAAAAAAGGTTGTCCTTCCTCAGAGGATACCTTTTTTCTGTTTCCCTTGAATTCAAGTCCCGCCGCGGCACTAATGTCCTTTAACAAGACGTTAATCTACATTTGCCACTCTCCACCCAGGTGTAAATTGGTACCTGATATGCTTGAGCGCTAGTTACTTTGGCAGCTCGGCTATGACCAGGGTAATATGTATAAAGTGCCATGAGCGTCGGAGCCTGGCGGATACCGGCGCTATATAAAATATTCATATTATTATTATTGGATGACTTTTACTGTTTGTACACATTCACAGAGGCGTGAAATGATACAGTGAATCCTGCTTCAGCGGCCACCTGTATATAAAGACCACATTTTTTTGTTACCCTTGACAATCATTTCTCATAATAAGAATAATAGTGGGTTCTTTTATAGTGCTTATGTCTGTCAGACTTGACACTCCTGGCGATCCGCAATTCTAGAAACCTGCACTAAAGGAACCTGTACATAAAGATCACCTGCCTACAAAGACCACTTCTCTTGAGGGTGTTTTTTATATATAGGTTTCACTGCACATGGTGTGGCATGTGGTCCTGCCATATTTTCTCCAGGCTATATTTCATCTAAGATTTAGGGTTAGGGTTTAGGTTGTGTTTGGGATTAAGGGTGGAATTGAGATAGAGGTTAGGTTTTGGGTAAAGGTTGGGTAAAATATTGGAACTGACCCGATGAAGTACATGTACAGTGTATACTTGAGATCACGTTGATATTGACATGAAATGATTGGTTATTTAACATTTGCTCTTAAAATGGTTGTCCAAAGCTACATTTATCAAAGATACAGGGTCAGGGCCTAGGCTAGGATTTGATTTTAGATTTAGACTAGGTCCATGTCAGGGTTAAAGTTCCTTGTGAAATATCACTCTGAAAAGAACTCTATAACTGTATTTTTGTTATTTTCCAACAGACATGGCATCCATCGTATGTTACCTCTCCATCTAGCTGGTTTGAGTGGCTATACAATCTGTTGTAAGAAGCTCCTGGAAGCTGGTGAGTATAAGCTAAACAACAGCATATGCTCCAACAACCATCGCTCAGTTCCAACTTTGATAGCAAACTACTCTAGAAGGAAGTAGGAAAATCAGAGAAGTTGACTGGTGAAAGTTTGAACGAAATCGGACAAAAAATGAGAAAGTTGTGAATTTATGAAAGTTGCAATCACTCTAGGTATGGGCTCTTCAAATTGGCTGGTTCGGTAATGTCTCTGTGATGTAGTGGCGTACAACTTTCTCATTTGTTCCAACACACAAAATAACTAAAATTTCAATTTTTCAAAAATGTATGACTCAGGATGGTCTTTTATTTTAAGAGGACTTGTAATAATATACTCTCCATAATATATTTTGAGTAGTGCCCCAAGAGTGAAGGCACTTGGGAGAAAATGAGAAATGAGTGATATTTTTAAACACGACAAACGGGAGAGTTATCCGCCCCTATATCACAATCCACTGACAAAATTCGAGGTTTGCATAACTGTAGTGATCTCATATTTCAAACATTCATAACTTTCTTATTATTGATCCAATTTATTTCAAACTTTCGTTGTTCTGTTTTTCTGATTTTTATGCTTTCATTCAAAGGAACTTATTACAAAGGTTGGATTGCTCTTTAATATTCTGCACTAACTGAATGGCTAACTTCAACCTGGAAACAAACACATTATAGGTTTAGAACTTTCTAGATAGTTGTATTCTTTGAGTGTACCTAATGGAACACAAACTATTCCCAAAGTACAATCCTAGTATGGTTATATCTTGAATATCTGAATATATAGATATATTTTGTTTACTTACAATAATCTGTGACCACTTATATCAGCTTGTGGTCCTGGAAAATGAAATAGCAAACAAATAATTGTCCTCATATTTGAGTACTTATAAACTTGAATACTTTCTGTGCTGTTGTAAAGATTTATTTCTAGGTGACAAATAGATGGTAGTGAAACATTTTATTCAAAGACTTTTTCTTCTTCTTCTTCTTATCTAAGGTTGTGATGTGAATAGCCTAGATGAAAATGGCAGGACGCCTGCGCATTGTGCGTCATGTTCAGGGTTAGTACCAACTTTCAAATTTTTAATGTATTTTTGAAAAGCTTCATGTAACCACGCAGTGTACAGAAATCGATCATAACTGCAATGTCATGAAACCTGTGTTAAACCACATTTCCTGTGTTTGTTTACATGAAATGGGAATTGTTTTCCAAGATATGACAAACTTGATATACATTGTATCTTGATGTGCCTTGATTGGCTTTAAAAACACTTGACTGATGGCGCGAAGGTCATTGGTTCAAATCCCAGCATGGAACTTGTGTCCTTAAAGTAGACATTTATCGAATATAAATATCGATTAAATTTGAATTATTGCATAAAGGAAGGTTAGATCACACAAGGTTATCAAAATTACCCACCTGGAAACATTCAAAGTAATGATTATTATCAATTTTAAAATGGTAAAATACCGCCCCCACTTTCGCACGTGAAGAGCTCTCTGAACACTGCTGACATTTGCGATGTCCCGCATGGGACCAAATTAGCATAAGCAGACGATGTCCCATAACAACATACACATTTTCAATGCCTCTTTCGTCGTCTCCTCTTCACTCTTACTTCACCAGCGTCATTGTAATGTTTGATCCATTGTCTAACTCCAAATTTCGGACATGGTTTTATTTTGATGAAAAATGCAGTGTTTAAAAAAATAAAAAATAAAGGAATCAGTTGTAGCTTCACTATGGATTGTAAGAAAGACGCAATTGGACAATCAGCTGTATGTACCAATGCATGTGCAGCGTTTCAATCGGGAACAAACACCGTCCATTCTATTATTCGGCAGGCTTTTCAATTTGAAAGTTGGCTGATATTTTAGTATTTTTTAAATCAATCGTTTATCCTTGCCCTGAATGTTTCTAAGCAAAGGGTTATAATTATCAGCATCAGCATCACTTCCCTTTTAAAATAGTGTGAAATGTGTTCATGTTTAAAATCAATCAAACTCTTTTTATTGAGAAATATTTGTACTGAAAATATATTCATTAGTTATAGGACGTCGTCTGCTTACGCAGGGTCGGTGCCTGATGTGACGTCATCAAAGACGTTGAAAAATTATCTGGTGAAGCGCTCGTATATCCCAGATACTGAGAGGTGATTTCATTTGTGTTAATTTTATATTGTCAGATACGCAGTTGACCTAACACTTATACGATTGTCATCTGTAAGCTTCCTGGTTTCTAGTGATACATTATTGACCTTATTTGTGATTTTCTTTGTATGTCTATTTTAAGCACATCATTTAATCTACATTGCTTGTGTCCACCCAGAAGACTTGCCTGGAGTGCTCTCCCCCAGAGAGTGGAGAGTATGCACGCTTTGCGCACGGTCAAGCCTTAATTTTATTTTACTTGAAATCTGCTGACAAGGTTTACAAAGTACTAAGGGATGTTGTAGATGGACCAAACGCATAACAAATCCAGAAAATTATATTTTGTGTTTTTATGTACAAATATTATCGACTAATATGTAATATGATTGTCCCATTGGCTATTCGTTAGACTGTCTAGATCTACAGATCAGTCGTGGAGCATACTTTGACGTCCAAGACAAGGAAGGCTGTACACCACTCCACAATGCTGCAGGCAACGCCAATTGTCAATGTCTTCCTGCACTTTTTTAGTTATATCATCAATTTCACTTCCTACTTTTCTTTTTCTGGCTATTCAGGAACGTCGACTGTTTAGATTTATTGATCAGCCGTGGAGCGGACTTTGACGTCCAAGACAAGGAAGGCCGTACGCCACTCCACTACTCTGCAGGCAACGCCAATCATCAATGTCTTCTCTCATTGGTTGCCATGGGGTCAAAGGTCAATACCTCGGACAGCAGGAACTGCACTCCGCTCCACTATGCGGCTGCTGCTGACATGGAAGCAGAGTAAGACACAGGCCCTGTTTCACAAAACAAGTGCCAAAACTTCTTCATAGTCGATCAGATGTTATAATATCAGTGGCTTTTATCCGTTATTATAACTTGTGAACGGTATCAAGTTTTGTGAAACAGTTCCTAGGTTTTGATTTCATGAATACCATAACCTGCATTGGAACAGGGTCCTGTTTCACAAAACTTTATCAATAACATAAGCTGAATTTCTATAACAAATTTGCTCTCAGCCAATCAAATGCCACGATTTCAGTAGCTTATAACACGTATTGTAACGTGTCATTGGTAACAAGTTTTATGAAACAGAGCCTTGGTAGGCAGCTATTATTTTCCCATAGAATATATATTGACCATTGCATGCTGTTACACCAGAGACATTAAGGCATGAAGCTTTCACAAATCCTAAGCAATACTCATTTTTTGCAGAAAGAAACGTTTGCGAACTGAGTGGAGAAAATTTGGTCAAGTCGGTGAAAGTATGCCCACCCTTGTAGTGTATTGAATATATGAAAACTTGTAGGTGCCCGGACATGCACCTTAAAGGGAAATCCTACTCAAATAGACATCTACTCTAAAAAAAGCAGATGAATCAGAGAAGCAAACTGATGAAAGTTTCAATTAAATCTGATTAAATATAAGAAAGTTATGAATTTTTGAAAGGTGTAATCACTATGCGTATGGGCACTTCAAATTGGCTGAAGCGGTAATGTCAATGTGATGTAGTGCCAGACTACTTTCCCATCTGTTCCAACATATAAAATTACTAAAATTTAAATTTTTCAAAAAATAATGGCTCAGAGGGGTCTATCCTTTTAGAGGACCTATAATAATATGCTATCTACAATATATTTTGAGTAGTGCCCCAAGGGAGAAGGAACTTACGAGAAAAACAGAAATTAGTGATATTTTTGTACACGGCAAATGGGAGAGTAGTCCACGTCCTACGTCACAATCCACTGACCAAACTACCAATTTGAGATTCGCATAGACTTAGTGATCTCATATTTCAAACATTCATAACTTCCTGACTGTTGGTCCGATTCATTTCAAACTTTTGCCATTCTGTTTCTGTTATTTTCTGCTTTCATACAAATCAACTTATTACAAGAGTTGGATTGCCCTTTAAGTCTTTGTCTTGAAGGAAGAGGGTCATCATTTTCCAAATGACACCAGACTTGGTGGAAATACCATTAATGGGTGTTCAAGTCTGCTCTCGGCAAAACCCTTAGTCCAATCAAGAAAAATGTAAGATAATTACTTTATCATATGGGGGGAATGGGTAAAAAAGGCAGAGCATTACATAAAGCCTGTTGTGGTCATAAAACTGAAGGCTAATCCTGTTGATTGACAACACCTGTTATTAGGTAAACACCCGAATAGTGTCAAATTCATCATGAGAGCCCACTTTCTATGCATCTTTAAAAAAATGCGAAAAGGATGAAATGCATTTCACAATATTTCAGAATTGATAGGAGCCATTATAAGATCAACCCTGACATGTATAGGCTTCCTATATACGATACTTGTCACATGTACACGTATGTAGCCCTTAACCCATTCAGCACGTAAAGGGCTTGTTCCTGTATGACGCATATATGATGGAGAGAATCCTGTAGTCAAGTGGTTAATGACTGTTCTTTCTATTCTTTGTACAGTTGTGTGGAGCATCTCCTTCATCACAACGCAAACCCAACGTTAAGAGACGCGCATGGGTACAACGCACTTCATTATGCAGCAGCGAGTGGACACAGTTTAGCAGCAGAAAAGGTAAGTATGTCTTCATGCAGTGCTTTAGCTCAGAAGTTCCCAAACTGGTCTCTAGATTGGTTGTTTGCACCAGTGAAATCAAAACAAACCCACAGAAACTTACTGGGCATCATCTTCGATAAAAACCACAACTCCCATTTGCACATAGTGACCTGTGTTAAGCACATGGTGTCGGGCCTACTTACCTGGATTTCCTTATCTTTCTATGCTCATTACTCAGCCACTATACATTTCCTACCAAAATTGTTTGGCACTTGTCATTTATTTGGACTCTTGAACTTTGCTTGTAAGTTTCGTTGGATTCTGTGAGAATTTATTTTCTCTATTTACCAGAACTCAAGTTTATCTTTAAACTTGCCAGACTTAAAGTGTACCAATCGCCATAAAATATGTTGCTCTCTATGTAAGGGGTTCCATGTCTTTATATTAAATGCAAACTGTGAGCTTCAAATATCACTTCTATTTAGAGACATTGCAAGTTTAAAACACTCAATTATTAAACATAAATGACACTGGCCTATTTACTTGGTTTCAAACTCTTGACATCTTTGTACCACAGCTCTCCTATGGAGCCATTATTCCTTGTGTTTTTTAATAGAACTTTTGATGAAGTTATGTCCTTCCTTTTGTTTTGTGTTGTAGCTGAGAGCTGTAGCAGCGAATGAGCTTCTGGCTGCAAGTAGATCAGGACCTCTAACCACACCTCTTCATCTAGCTGTAAGTAGTCAATGTTGTGTCTGAGAACCAGAAGGTCGATAATATTGGGAAAGGGCTTTGGGCATGTGCTGCTTTCTCCAGTCCAATCCAATTCAAAAGGAATTTCCTTGCAGTAACAAAGTGCTGCACACATTGCTCTGCATGTTTATGTTTGGGCCTTCCTTAACGATATCACTTCACTAATTCCCATGCCTTATAATTTGGAGGCAGATAAACGTGCAAATTCTTTATCATCTTGTGAGAACAATTCAATGCAGTCCTAGAAATATTGAAATATTTATATGATATGATATAATATGATATATATGAATTTATAATGCGCACATATCAAAAACTTTTGATCAAGGCATGACAATTACAAATATCACAAAAAGTCACATAAAAAATAGCTCAACAGATAATCAAATTTTAGATAAACAGATACGTTTTCAGCTGTGTTTTGAATTGTTCTATGGAATCTAACTTACTCAGAGAAGAAGGAATAGAGTTCCAGAGAACCAGTGCCACTTTGGCGAAGGATCTGTCTCCATAGGTAACAGTGGTTTACAAATAAGTTGGCCTTTTAGAAGTTGTCTATATCTCTAAAGATTAAGGCGTTTTCTTTCATGGAACCAATTTCATGACTCTCTCTCTCCCACTCTCTCTCTCTCTCTCTCTCTCTCTCTCTCTCTCTCTCTCTCTCTTTCTCTCTCTCTCTTTCTCTCTTTCTCTCTTGCCCTCTGATTCCAGGCATACAATGGTCACGTAGAAGCCCTTCAGGTCCTGATGCGATCCATCGTGAACCTTGACATCCAGGATGCCAACGGACGTACGGCCCTTGACCTGGCAGCCTTCAAGGGGCATGCAGAGTGTGTGGAATCGTTGGTCATGCAGGCCGCTACCATTCTAGTACATGATTCGGTCTCAAAGAGGACACCCATGCATGCTGCAGGTTAGTGCAAGGGAATTCCCCTCTATTTGTCCAGTCCTTGATATTATTTTTTAATCAGAGACATTGTTAATGATAAGTCGATTTCTAGTCTGAATGACTGTACCCTCTAACTCTTCCACCTAGTAGGTAATTTTGCTAATGTGTAGTGTTGAGTTGGTAAATTCAGCCTAATTCTTATTATTTTGAAAATTAATGAGGCTTAAATCTATTGCCCAATCTTATAATCCTTCCAGTTCATTGCCCCAGGCCTCTGGATCAAGCCTCCCGCACTTCTAAGAGATAGTACTTCACTTGACTCCTTCAATAAATATCTAAAGACATACCTCTACCATCCTACATAATCTTTTTACGGACAAAATGACGTCATCTTCTATTACATAGAAAAGGGTCTATTTGAATCCAAATATTAGTATTATCTTCATCTTTCTGAGCCATTACGGAAGTTCTCTTGTGTTCACCCTACGTAGCCTACAACGGCCATGCGGAGTGTCTTCGGATATTACTCGAGAATGCGGAGCAGGAGGGAGCCGTGGACATCGTCGACGACCAGGGCAGGACGCCTCTAATGGTTGCCGTGAGCAACGGTCACATTGATGCCACCATGCTGCTCCTAGATCACAGAGCAAGCCCTACCATTCAAGACGTCAATAAGAGGACGGCATTACATAGAGCGGTAAGACACGTTCCGATGGCTTATTGGTCATGATGAGATTCTATGGCACATGGTCTGGTGACAATTTCTCTGGTCAATTTCCCACTCCAACTGAATTCCTATTCAACCTTAGACAACAACAAAATGGACCCTAACCCTGTGGACATCGAGAAGATGAAGGCATTACGTAGAGCAGGAGGAAACAGCAACAAGTTCTACTTCCTTTTCTATTCAGCAATCTATGTGGGTGATGGAAACTGAAACAAATATCTGAAACTCTAAAGATCGTGCAATTGCCAAAGCCACAAATCTTAGTGCCTGTAATTTAAATGCCTATTTGTCTGTATTATAGATGCGGAAATCGAATTTCCTGATATGGACAATAAATTATATACACTTATACTTATACACGTACTTATAATTGGACTTACCTAATTTTCTGTTTTCTATGTCAGGCTGCTAACGGACACGAGGAATGCTGTGATGCACTCTTAGGGGTGTGTAACTCCACCATCCGTGACATCAATGGCCGATCAGCTCTTCACATGGCTGCTGCGTGTGGACACGAGGGTATCTTGGGATCTCTCCTGCAGCTTGAACCCACGAACCACTTAGACAACAAGGGCTACACACCCCTGCACTGGGCTTGCTATAATGGTGAGTTATCGGTGTGAATAATCACTGTTTTCTTCGCTAAATTGGCCAAATATCAAGATATCCTGGCAGGGGTGGGGGGAGGATGCAAGTCCGAAAAATCACTGACAAGCAAAAAAAGTATTAAAAAACTAGATGGAACTTCAACTGCACGCAGTCGAAAATGATGCCTCCGCCATAGAGCAATTTTACAAACCAAAATGGAAGCAATTTTTAAAATTCAAGTTTGATTGTAATCCATCTGTTGGTTCTAATGATAACGCGATCACGAGCTATTTTGAGATACATAATGAGCCCTGTGACCTTTGACCTCGTGACCCCAAATCTAATCAGTTCATTGACTCTGCAAGATACATACATGACCCAAGTTTGGCGGTAATCCATCAATCGGTTCTTGAGATAACGTGATCACAAGCTATTTTGCATACATAATGAGCCCTGTGACCTTAGACCTTTGACCTCGTGACCCCAAAATCTAATCAGTTCATTGCTCTGCAAGATACATACATGACCCAAGTTTGGCGGTAATCCATCAATCGGTTCTTGAGATAAGTGATCACGAGCTATTTTTGCATACATAATGAGCCCTGTGACCTTTGACCTCTGACCTCGTGACCCCAAAATCTAATCAGTTCATTAGCTCTGCAAGATACATACATGACCCAAGTTTGGCGGTAATCCATCAATCGGTTCTTGAGATAACGCGATCACGAGCTATTTTTGCATACATAATGGGCCCTGTGACCTTTGACCTTGGACCTCGTGACCCCAAAATCTAATCACTTCATTAGCTCTGCAAGATACATACATGACCCAAGTTTGGCGGTAATCCATCAACCGGTTCTTGAGATAACACGATCACGAGAACGGAACGTACATACGGGACGTACGTACGTACGTATGGACGGATAACCAGAAAACATAATGCCTCCTGCTACTTTGTAGCGGAGGCATAAAAAAAGTCATCATGTAGTTAACTACATTGATCTAGAAAAGAATAATTGCCCAAATGCCTCCAAATATAGTTTGAAATAACTAAGTACACGCACTATATTGAGTGATTTCAAGTCGGTTGTTTAGGTCTGCTGAACCGTCCTTTGTAGCTGGTGTTAATATTTGACGTACAAACGTCCTATTCACTAACACTAGCCCTTAGGGATTAAGCAAATGTTGATTTCCAGTTCGGTGTTAGTGTTTACAGTGGTGTTAAGCTATCGATATTGATATCGGTATCAGGCTCTTCATGTCATCAGCAAAATTTTAGCTCGATTTAAGAGCTCTAGACTGCTCAAAACACTAAACTAACACTAACACCCAACTTGAAATCACTCATTGTACATTCATCACAGCGCTATAAATACTCTGACCTACTTTTTTAAAGCAACATATGTTTTCTTTCATTTTGCTCCATCCCACAGGGCACGATAATTGTGTTGAACTGCTACTGGAGCAGGATGCAAACATGTTCTTTGAAGGGAATTCATTCTCAGCACTTCACTGTTCGGTGTAAGTTATCCATGGTGTTAACAACTTTATTCAGGCATTAGAAATAAACTTGCATAAGAACATATGCGTAGTCCAAAATAAAAAATATTTGTTGTCATATTTTTGAAATATGAGAGCATTTTAAGAGCAATCCCTTTCATCATATAGTTGAACGAAAAGTGTTCAAGTTCTTACAAGTAACTTTTCATCTTTATCGGGCAGAGCTCTACCTTCTCTATAAATATACATGTATACTTACATGACGAACGTATCTGCAGAACTGCCAACCAGTAAGTGAGTAAGTACTTATCGATCAAAAATAGGATTTTTATGTTGAAAATAGGATTTTAGGGGGAAAATAATAGGATTTTTGTTCAGTTGGGGTTGGCAGCTCTGTATCTGTCAATCTACTGGATTTCTTGAGACTTTCAATGTGTTATTTAGAGGAGCTTACTGAGATGCATTGCAGTGGAATAAATTCTTTTTGCAATTAGTGGTGGGTTACCCCCTAAATATCGCTAGATTGACTGGACTACACTTTCAAAGATGTACAGAAAGTTATTTAGATATATTTGATGAATGTCTTTCACCCTGTAATTTCTACGCTTGTTGTTGTTGTTGTCTTTATGGGGTGATGATCGTCCTGTGGTGCTTCTGAACCCACTTGCAATGACCATCAGTAATGCATCGTCCTCTTCTCTCCATCATACCCCTCTAGATTACGAGACAATGAAGTATGTGCTGAGATGCTGATAGATGCCCTAGCTGATGAGGTCGTCAACATCCAAGATTCTAAAGGAAGGTTGGTTGGTCTCCTCTCACTGTTCACTGTGGATAGTCCTTACTTCCGTTGGATAACATCCAAGAAAAAAAAAGATACATGCTCTTCAGGACAACTAAAACAACATGACTTTCAAAATATCTAGCTTTGTGGAAAATTGATTATACAGTTTTAATAGTAAATAGTACAACAGTTAAAGACGTAAAGTTTTAAGTACTCTCTTATACAGTATATTTAAATATTCCCTTTGTTAGAATTCAAAAACACCTCAACATTGCTGCCAACTATTCCTATTTTGGAGGAATGATTCCTTAATTTTGGCCTTCAAGCTATTGTTTTGAACCCTAGATTCCACTCTTTTTCTGAAATATTCTGTGTGAAAAGTATACAAAATAGACTCTATTCCTGATTGTGCCTTGAGAGATTCCTCCTTTTTGCTGTGAAAGGGTGGCAGGTATTCCTCAAGGACGGGATATACTATTTCACAATTTAGTTATGCAAGATATTTAATTCATTTTGTCTTTGGATACGACGACTGATATAATTATAGAGCCATTAGAAGGCAGGAATCGTCATCATTATCATCATTTTCATCATTGTTTTTCACAATTTCAAAATCAATAGCTGAATGAGGTTTTCTGTATTGTGTGTTTCTTTTTGAAGTGTCAATTCTTTATCCCTAAGAGTTTGTTTTGTACTGGTACCTATTTTTAATCACTATTCTTTTTATGCCTCCGCTACAACGTAGCCGGAGGCATTATGTTTTCTGGTTGTCCGTCCGTCCGTCGTACGTACGTACGTACGTACGTCCCGCTCGTGATCGCGTTATCTCAAGAACCAGTTGATGGATTACCGCCAAACTTGGGTCATGTATGTATCTTGCAGAGCTAATGAACTGATTAGATTTTGGGGTCACGAGGTCAAAGGTCAAAGGTCACAGGGCTCATTATGTATGCAAAAATAGCTCGTGATCGCGTTATCTCAAGAACCGATTGATGGATTACCGCCAAACTTGGGTCATGTATGTATCTTGCAGAGCTAATGAACTGATTAGATTTTGGGGTCACGAGGTCAAAGGTCAAAGGTCACAGGGCTCATTATGTATGCAAAAATAGCTCGTGATCGCGTTATCTCAAGAACCGATTGATGGATTACCGCCAAACTTGGGTCATGTATGTATCTTGCAGAGCTAATGAACTGATTAGATTTTGGGGTCACGAGGTCAAAGGTCAAAGGTCACAGGGCTCATTATGTATGCAAAATAGCTTGTGATCACGTTATCTCAAGAACCGATTGATGGATTACCGCCAAACTTGGGTCATGTATGTATCTTGCAGAGCCAATGAACTGATTAGATTTGGGGTCATGAGGTCAAAGGTCACAGGGCTCATTATGTATCCTAAAATAGCTCGTGATCGCGTTATCATTAGAACCAACAGATGGATTACAATCAAACTTGAATTTTAAAAATTGCTTCCATTTTGGTTTGTAAAATTGCTCTATGGCGGAGGCATCATTTTCGACTGCGCGCAGTTGAAGTTCCATCTAGTTTATTTTTGTCATTGCTATATTTTAAAGGACGCCCCTTCACGCTGCTGCCCTCAATGACCAAGTAGAGTGCATGCAGCTCTTACTGAAGCACGGAGGCCAGCCCAACATTGTCGACAAGGGTGGCAAGACGTGCTTCATGATTGCTGCAGAGAGTGGTTCTGCTGGCACTATAGGTAAGACTTTTCCCAAGCTATTATTGTAGTTCTTGCAGACAATCATTTTTCTCTCTGTTAAATCACCTTTTTCATATGGAAAGCTTCCTCCGGGCTGAGGTTCTGCGACACATGCTCTTGCGCATTTAATTGATATTGCACACTGACTTGAATTCTCAACTTCAACATTAGACCATACACTATACCTTACCCTAACCCCAATGCTAAATCAAACCCTTGACCTAACCTAGAGTCCTATTGCAACTTTAAACCTAACCCTTTCTCTTTGCCGAATTGAAGTCGGAGTAATAGGATGGATTCACAATTATCAGTGCACCCACCAGCAAGCCGTGACGGGCCAATTTTTCAACTCGCGGGTTGACTTTTTCTCAAACGGTGCAGTCGGGAAAACGCTATCCACCCATCGAAATGACCAAAGCAGTCTGTAATTCATTCAATGAGATTGATTGCTTTGATATCAGCGCATATTTTTATATTGAATTTGGATGTCAAAGCCCATTCGTGAATTGATTCTGACTGAAGATTAGGCCTGATATTGGACAAAAAACGATAGAATTTTCATTTTTTTTTGGCCTTAAAGTGACCAAACTTACCATATTGTTGGTGATGGGGGTCAATTTGACCACTTATTCTCTTGTCAGGTCACATTTTTACATAGAATCCTTTGCTGATAATAACGATTGGAAAAATTAACCCTGACCAAAAGTGACCATAATGGTCAGTTTGGGCTAAACATTATTATCATAGTGATTAATTCTCATTAATCCACCTAAATCTACTGCTTCATATAATTATTATGCTGTCAGGTTTTATCTTTAAATTCTGTTTCTCATCTAAAGTTCATTCATGATAATCTACCTAACTCTTTACTGCTTCATATAATTATTATGCTGTCAGGTTTTATCTTTAAATTCTGTTTCTCATCTAAAGTTCATTCATGATAATCTGCCTAACTCTATACTACTACATAGAATTATTATGCTGTCAGATTTTATCTATGAATTCTGTTTCTCCTCTAAAATTCATTCATGATAATCCGCCTGACTCCATACTACTTCATAGAATTATTGAGGTGTCAAATTTTATCTATGAATTCTGTTTCTCTAAAATTCATTTATGATAATCCGCCTAATTCTTTACTGCTTCATAGAATTACTACAGTGCTGTCAGGTTTTAACTATTAATTCTGTTTCTCATCTATTAAACATTCATTCACAATAATCTGCCTAACTCTACACTGCTTCATAGAATTATTATGCTGTCAGGAGGAAGATTGTATAGACTATGCCGATGGTAAGGGTTTTGTCCCAATGTCTACAAATGTAGCTTTTCAAATTGATAATTTTGCTCCCCAAACCTCATTTCTTTTGCTCATGTTCTTTGTCAATTGTAATTACATGTGCATTTAAAATGTGTTAGTATATACATGGACAGTCAATTTTGAAAACATTGTGCTGTTAAAAAAGATTATTATTATTTTTACTTTGTTGTTGCTTAGCTTCCAAATAAAGTTGGATATTGTTTGTTTGATGGGGAAGGGAGGGGAGGGGAGGGGGTAGGGGTAGGGGAAGGGGAGGGGTCAACTCATGGAAATTGTAAAGTCTGAGCTTATTTGCTTGTAACCTGTGTATTCTTTTATTCTGATATTTCTTGTTATGATTTTTTTGTTTTTGTTTTATCAAAAGTATCAATTTAATTTGGATATGATTTGATATCTGTATAATATCAGGCCGTTGTGCAGAAAGTGTGTCTTGATTTTAGTGTAACATCGTTGTGTTTAAACACTGCTTTTCTTTTGTCAGAGACCTAGATGTAAACTAAATGTGAATCCTGTACATTTTTAGTTTGTAGTCTGCTCAGTACACTGATAGTATGCAGGTCTTAAACTTGTTAAAGCCCCACTGCACTACTTGTAGCTACTTGCTCCCTTTATATAGAAATCAATGCCTAAGCGGTGCCCGTTGGTCCCCCATGATCCTCTTTTTCTTATGTTAATTGAGAGCTGAGTTGATGAGATAACCACCTGTCAGTGACCACGCTGGGTGGTCTAATCCTTCCTGGCCAAACTAGTGCAGACGGGCTTTAAAGTGCTTTTATTATTTTTCTTGAATGATAGCTGCAATAATTTGTGAGACTTTTACATGTACGTGTATATGTATGTATATAATTGTGCAGTTTTGATGGCCTATTACTTCTAAAATTAGCTAACAGATCTTTCTCATTATGATTTTCCTGTTCATAAATATATCTTGGTACATGTTGGAAATATAACTAGTAAGAATGAGTGTATAATGTACACTGTACCTCAAAATACTAATTTAAGTATCTATTTTACATGTATGTTCTTTGCAAATATAATGATATCAATATCGGAAATGCTCATTCGAAAGAGAAAAATCAGAATATATTATCAGTTATATGGATAAGTGATACCCTTTCCTCCTTGTTTTTTCCAAATTTGCCTGGACTACAACATGTATCCCACATGTATTTTCTCCTTACCATGAACAAGGTACAGTCAAACCTGCTTTAGTGACCACCTGTCTACAAAGACCACATTTTTTGTTTCCCTTGAAAATGGTTTCTCATTGAAACATGTACTAAAGGAACCTGTCTACAAAGACCACCTGTCTACAAAGACCACTTTTTGTGTTTCCCTTGGGCGGTCGCTATAGACAGGTTTGACTGTATATGTCAATATCTTAAGAGTACAGAGATTGTTGTTGTTGCAGATTCTTTGATTATCATGTAGGGAGATTTGTCAAATTTGTTCAAAAGTATTAGAAATAGGGAAATGCATTTGAATAGATAAGTAGACGTCCTAGTAACATGGACATGTACACTGTACGTGTAGTAACGGAAAATTCCCGGGCAGAATACTGTTTGGCTGCTATTAAAAACATTATACTTTCGTTGAGGCCTTTCAAGTGTTATTGTGTAGATTTTTAAGGTGATTATACTATTCTTGCATCATTTCCCCAACAGAATTACTGGTAACAGGACAAATAGCTGATATCTCTTTGTCAGATGAAACAGGGAACTCGGCTCTTCACCTGGCTTGCCAACAAGTAAGAACGTCAAATAAAGATCCCATTTGTTCATTTTATCTCTGTTACCTCTCTTCTGCAACATCATATATGTAAATTTTATGTAATTTATCCTGCTTTGTTTGCAAACTCAATGTTGGACCGCTGGTACATGCTATGAGAATAGCTTCAAATAGTGACATAATAATCTTCTTTTTTTTGGGGGGGGGGGGCCCTTTATTTCGTAGCACAAATACATGTATCTCATCCTATATCCTATTAAGTAATGGAACTCTCCTTCTACATAAAATGTATAGCCTTACACAATTCTTATCCACTATTAAAGCCCCGCCGTACTACTTGTAGCTACTTGCTCCCTCTATATAGAAAACAATGCCTAAGTGGTGCCTATTGGTCCCCCATGATCCTCTTTTCTGATGTTAATTGACAGCTGAGTTGATGAGATAACCACCTGTCAATGACCACGCTAATCCCTCTAATCCCTCCTGGCCAAACCAGTGCAGAGGGGCTTTAATGCTATTTTTGTGAACCCTGTATGTGGTTATATATGCCCTTTTCAATATACCGGTATTTTATTTTTAAATATTTATTTTGATGAATTATCCAGACACACGAAGGATGCGCTTTGATGATCTTAGAGAAGATTGATGACGTCAGGGTCTTAGACATGCCAAATGCTAAAGGAGAAACGTAAGTATTTATCCAAAGTTTACCAGATTTGTCATTGGTTCTTCATGCAGGGGTTGAGAGTTTAGCCACATGCCAAATGGAAAATGCATTTAAAGTCATGAATTCCAAATGTACTATGTTAAGATGAATGTAAGAGGCGTGGAACTGTCATGTTTTCGGGGATAGCCAGCAGTGTATGACACTCTTGGTTTTCAGACCAAGCCTAAGATTTTTCTGAATGAAAATAGAAAAGAGTCTGATACATAAATTATATGAATAATAATGTGCTATTACAACCTGTATATCCCTTATCGTAAGATTGTCGCATAAGAGTGTACACAACAAGAAAAAGAATAGTTTTACTAGAAAAACGTTTCCTGCCGAATAGTTCACCTTTTCTCTAGGGAAAAAGTGAACTATTCGTTTTCCTGGAACATCATTAGGATTATTTGATGTTCCTTCGATGCGAATAGTTTTAGCTACATCCTTGAGTGTCATGGTATATTTGTATACCATCAAATTATTACCCATTAACAAATAAATTAATGTGAGCTCATGAGTGCAATATTTCATAATGATTGTATTTAACATCAAAAGTAATTAGGATAGGTATGGCTATAAAATTGAGCAATTTATAATGAAATTGATAATATTAAAGGGATTGGGTAACTTTATCTCAGATTCTGAAACAAAATCCTGGATTTAGCTCATGCTGCAATGATAATTATAAACCTGTAGGTCAGTCAGGAACCCCATGACTTTTACAAGCCGATCACCTGTCTGATTATCAAGATATTTATGATTGGAATTCGAAATTTCAAAAACCATTTTCCCAACGGTTTTCATAACACTACAGTCTATTAGGGAAAACGAGTATGGCAAAACCGGTCACTCAAAGATTTTTACTTTTTTGAGGCACTTCTTGATCATTTTGAAGCGCAATTTTTTTAGGTCTTCAATATTACACCATATCACAGACACTGATAACACGTAGGGCTGTGCATCTCAGATTTAACATTGTTAAATGATGCCTTTAATGGATAAAAAAGGAATAGATAGTGGTTATCTTTGATATCTCTATGGTGGGTTGACAGATGACAGATGACGATGACCTAAGTTAATTTGGAACTATTTGATTTCTTTCTTTCTTAGCCCGTTGCATATAGCATCCGCTCAAGGTCTAGTGACAGTGGTCCAGGACCTTATAACAAGAGGAGCCAGTCTTCTAACTGTAGACAACCAAGGTTTGTTCCAGGACTTCTACCCCTTTCTTTGCTCTGCCATAATAAACCATAACACAGACAATGCATGTATAGGGCTCCACACTAACTAATCCTCAAAAGGGTTTGGATTGAAATTCTTAGGGCCCAAGACAGAGATGCCAACCAGTACGATTTTATCGTATTTAGTACGATAAAAAAAGTGCATATGGTAATACGATGTTGCCTCTTGAAGATACGACTTTTCATCTTTCACAAACAAAAAAAACGATATAAAACGCGGAATCGCATAGAAACATGTACAAGTAATCCCCTGCAACCCTGACAAAAATTTCGCTTTACAATTTTCTCATTAAATGTTAATGGAAAAGCAGACATTTTACTTGCTTGTTCTTACCAGTAAAACATTTTTCTGACAGTTTACTGGCCCGGGGCCTAGAAGATTGTTGGAAATGCTGAGAGAAAGGCAGAGATGAGCACCAGTTTCTTCTATTTGTCTAGAAATCTTACAAATTATGATAGTGATGATGGCAGTGATAGTGATTGTGATAGTGATGATGACGATGATGATAACGACAACAGCAAAATCAAGGACAGCAACATCAACAACGATGACAAATACAACAACTACAAAAATGATTTTTAAAGCACCTAATGCATTCATGGTGTCTCGAATCACTTTACATTAATATTCATATACCTAATATAGTCTCCCCTCTCCTATCCTCATACTTTTATCCATCACAACCCCATCAGGTTACACACCCGCTCTAAGCTGCGCATCGTCCGACAAGGTGGCCGACTGCCTGGCTCTCATCCTAGCTCATATGATGCCCTTCTCACCGGGTAACTCCACCATCAATTCCTCTCGTATCGCTCTCGCGCTCTCTGGCGAACTTGGCCGCACCCGAACATCCACCAGCCTCGACTTCAACGACGGCAACCGAAGCAGGACGGAGAGCAATGCCGATACGTCCGACTCAGAGACGTATTGACTACTGATGTAAATGTTAATGATGTAGGTTTTACGACATGTGCTCTAGCGACAGTTGCTCCGTGGTCCATATTTCTACTCTTCTACCCTGGACTACACAGATTACCTCAAGTTAATCCAAACCACAAACCCAATGGATACTTTTACCCTAATCTCATTTCTTTTATGAAATAAATGCCTCAAAACAATCGTCTGCCAAAGTAAATTTAGTGTCGCTAATTATCATATATCTGTTAATATTTAACAATTCAAAATAAAATATCCATTCAGCTGATTTACTTTCTGAAAACTGATTGCAACTCAAACCCAAGTCATTTATCTTTGATGAAATAAAGCACGGAGCAATTGTCGTGAGAGCAATTGTTGTGTCACCAGATATAACACATCTGTTTATATTTAATTGTTTTTCTAGATATCCATGTAGCTAACTTATTTTCTAAAACGAGAAATTGAGAGTTGGGAATGGGGTTATCGTTGCTTTTGAAGTTTTAGGGGCTACCTCTAAAATCTGTTAGAAACTGTTGAAATTTTCCCCCCTTTATAATGAAGTAGACATGAGAAGTTTGATGTATTGTAGCTTTAAATTGGTTGAGTAAAAGAAAAGGATTATTTTGCAGCTGTTGAATTCTTGATTTTTAGATGATAAAAATCACTCCTAAATTGCAGAATTTGTTCATTCAATTTGGCAAGGAGCTTATCCTACCATATAGTATAGATAGAGACGAACTAAGGTGGAATAGCATGGGATGCATGACCAAAGATTAACCATGAACAGAGGATCACATTTAATAAGGAGAAAGGAAATGATAAAGCAGGGGAACTCTTCTTCATCTTTCTAATTAGTATTATTATTTTGTTTGTGTGTATACCCCTTGTAGTTGAGTTGGTGAATAGTAATGAACATTCCACATCTCCAGGGGGGTGTTTCACAAAGACTAAGATTGACTTAAGTTGGACTTAAACTATGGCAGGCCGTTCGTGCCACTGGTTGCTCTCACCATTGGTCTCTCAAGGGACGTCACGAATGTACAGAATTTACATTTTTGTTAGTTCATTGTTGAAGAAAAAAAGTTACTTACACTGTACATTGTAAACTTCGGTTATATTTAAGACTTGGACTTAAACTTCGGTATGCGATTTATGCCCTTAAAAAGTCTTGAACCAGATGTAAAATTAGAGGGAGAAAACCTTAAAAATGATAATGTTTCGATAATATTTTTCCATCAATAATGACCAATCAAAAAATGTAAATCCTGTAGACTTGTGACCGCGATTTGTACGTCCCTTGAAAAACCAATGCCAGGAATGGTTAGAGGAACTACCGGTAGTGGCATGAATGGCCTGCCATAGTTCAAGTCCAACTTAAGTCGATCTTAGCCTTTGTGAAACACCCCCCAGATCTCATTCTGCAAGCAAACGCCTGAATTAGCAAACGATTTCAGTTGTAGACCAAGATATGATCCAGAGTACCTCAGATATTCCTGTAGTGACTGACATTCCTAGACTTGTTTTTAAAATTTATTATTTTTTAATTTTCATTGCTTTGGCTCGTTTGTCGTAGATTTAGGTATATACCGTGTAGATAGTACTTTTTACAATTGACCAAATATATATAGTTTGATAGATGTACATGTATGTTAATTTTGTTTTCTTTAGATAGTTCAGAAAGACATTTTTGAGAGCAAGCTTTAAAATCTGTATGGGTGTCCTCAGAAAGTGTTCATGTGGTATTTAACATCAATTAATATGAATGAAATATAATCAGCCCTAAAGTATGATGGGCACCAAGAGAGAGCCCCCAAATAAACGGTTTGTGAAATATTTATGTAAAAGGGAAATTCCACGCTAATTTCCACCACCATTTTCCATCACACTTCTGGCCAATCAACCAGACTAGTCTTGACAGTTTTCATTGTATCTTCACAGCTGCAAAGGATAGACACTTCACACTGTGTATCACCTAACGCTTTAAAGCCTGTCTGCACTAGTTTGGCTAGGAGGGATTAGACCTCCCAGTGTGGTCACCGACAGGTGGTTATCTCATCAACTCAGTTCTCAATTAACATAAGAAAAAGGGGACCATGGGGGACCAACGGTCACCACTTAGGCATTGTTTGCTATATAGAGGTCGCAAGTAGCTACAAGTAGTGCAGTGGGGCTTTAAGTTACATGATAGCCACGATATCTACAATCTTCTGATTCTTAATTTCTAGATTTTACACTTTTTCAATTAAATGTTGTTTATTGATTTTCTCGATAGGCTTTCTAATTTTATATCGCTTTCCATTGATCGCTTTCAACTTATTCACTCTAGCTTTCTTGATTTTTTTAATTTTGTGCTTTCTTTGTTTGGGAAATACTGATCGTTGCTATTCTGTCATAAACTGGGATGGTACACATCAGTGTCATACATGTACATGTATCTTCAAACAGAGCACATATCATGCATATGCTCTGCGTGTACTGTATACACTTGCGTTTCTATTACTTTATACAGGAAAATATTGTATCTACACTTGGGCATTTGTGATGGGTTCGCAGATAGCATATCCTCTACTATTTATATTTCAGAAAATTTTGTCTTTTTTTTTGCATTATTTTTATGTAAATAACGTG
Source organism: Mesocentrotus franciscanus (assembly GCA_037976565.1). Taxonomy (NCBI): domain Eukaryota; kingdom Metazoa; phylum Echinodermata; class Echinoidea; order Camarodonta; family Strongylocentrotidae; genus Mesocentrotus; species Mesocentrotus franciscanus. Next base: position 24,004,929 of record CP137683.1, on the reverse strand, counting down.
AGAATTAGGAAAGGGAACATGAATGCAAAGATATTATTATGTGTTTGTAGCATTTCCTAAAAGATATTTGCCCCAAATTTATTATATTTTCTCTATATTCATATCAGTATTGCTTGCAGATTTAATGTTGTGATATGTAAAGATAATTATGTCACTTTGGAGTTTTAAGAGTTCAGGTACAGTTTTTAGAGAAAATTTGTTCTCTCTTCTGGGTATTTCAAAAGTTTTGAAATCAAAGAACTTTCTTTTTTGTTCACTGCGTTGATTGGGATATGAACCAGTATATATTACTATGCAGGCTAGAAACTATATATTTGAGTTGGTGCTTTGAAAGTTATTTGTATATATTATGAAACACTGATGTTCACCAGATGTATTCAAATTGCCGCTTAGATATTGTTTATATTCTTTTTTAGCATGTAAAATGTTATACAGTTTTTGTATTTTCAGATCTACTGTTTTTAACACTTACATTTCAGTGGATTTAGATATTTTCAATTGATTTTGTAAAAATTGATTTCATATCTTGGCATATTTGTGATAATTGGTTGTTAATAACATTCTGTATTGTTTCATTTTGAGAAGAAGGTATACTAATGTGAAATGTGCACTGTATCATCCTTAAAAAGATTTCTTTTGTTAAGATTAACTTTATATCACTATTCAATAAATAGCTGAATGAACGTAGAATACAAATATATATATAAAATTAAAACCTCATTTTCTGCACCCCTCCAAATTGCGGGTCAACGGGTCAATTTGCCACAGTTACGGTGACAACATAGGTTTCGAGTTTTCTGAGAGCTGTTACTCCTCTGACAGACACTAAAATAGCATATAATTAATGTTAATGAATCTATATTAATGAAGCTTTCCGTTGATATATAATTCATCTATTTCATATTTCCCTACTGACAGGGTCTTTGGTAAACTGTTTCCTTCATTTTGAATCCAGGTTTCTTCCAGCAAGGGCGATCTTGGATGTGTTTGTGAAGCAGCAACATGCACTTGTAAGATCACTATGTTCCATTGTTTCTATACTAGAAGTGTTGCTATTGGTATTATTTTTGGGTAAAGTAAGCATTTGGTGGGACTACATGTTTGAGCTATAAAGCAAAGAAGGTAGAAGTTGGCTATGACATTACTACATGGAATACCCCAACACCAGGTTTTGTCTTGAGAAATTCCTAATTTCAGCTTTGAAATGTTGGCAGGTACGGTGGGCTTCAGTGTTATCGGCTTCCACGTCTTCACCCGTCTTAAATAAGGCCGTTATGGCCATTGACAATACTTGTTCATGACATCATTTTTTGTAGGCAGCCTCTGATTTACATCTGTGATAACCATGTATGTTTAGATTCTACTTTCAATTTTATTAAAGCTATTGTATTTTGGTTATTGGCGCAACAAAGATGGTGTGCCCATGCTGCAACGATAGACCGTGAAACCTGCATTAATAGTGACCCCCTGTACAGTAAGATCACCTGTCTGTAAAGACTATATTCTGATGAAATGTGTTATTGAACCCGTGTATAAGACCACCTGCTTATAAAGACCACTTTTCTTGTCTCCATTGAGCGGTCATATCAAGGTCTCACTGTAATGCATCAATTCACCAAATTTATTCCATACGACTGCAACATCTTGATATAAGTATTTTTCCAGTTTTCCTCCAGATATGATTTCATCAACAATTGTAGCTAATTTTGTTCCACCGAATTGGTTATAAACCAGACCAAGTTTTTTCTCCCTCGATTGTGTTTGCCATGTATGTTGTACTGTTCTCTTATAGTAAGTTTTGTTGTTAAACGCTCCTTTCTTTTCCAATTTATTTTGAAATTGTACCTCTAAACAAACGATCCCATTGTGTATAGTTTCTAATTTTTTAGGAACTGGTGCATCAATGGAATGAACAAAGAAAATGTTTTGTGTTCTTGTAAATACAAATGTAATACTGTAAATGTTGTCAATATCCGATAACAGAGTTTGGAAATGAATTATTTGGAAGAGGAATTTGACCAAATTTGCCAGGAAATGGCATACTTTGTATGGACTGTATATCATGCTTATAAGATGGATTTAAAAACATGAAATAAATATTGAAAGCATATGAACATTTCATCAACTGTGTAGTTTGTGTTGTGCCTACATTTTTGTCAGCTTTTAAAAATTTCCCCTTTTAAGTTTTGCTCTATTTCGTCATCTACTTGACTCTTTCTTTGTCTTGAAATTTTCATGTTACTGATTATGCTCTCTGCCCTTTTCCCATATCGGTTAAGCTTCTTATTCACTTGCTCTTCTTTTTTTCTTTCACTAATGTTATTACATACATGTAGTTTACTTAAAATCGAGAACAAAGCAAATAGACATGATGACACGGAGAAAGAGCCTTCAAAATCCAAAGAAACGTAATGGAAGGCAGGGAGAAAAGGCACAGCAAGAAACACACTCGGTTTTTCTTTTTTTTCTCTCGTGTTTTTCCTTTCCTCCATTATTTTTTCCCCTTTTATCTCACTCCCTCTCCCACCCCCCCCCTCTCTCTCTTGAAAAGAAACCAGGGGGGCGTTTCACAAAGCCTTTTTTTCAATGAAAAATGACAAAAATCAGTGACAAATTTGCTGATAACCAATCAGAAGCAAGGATTTCAGTAGCTTATAACAAAAACTGTCATCTGTCGCTGATGACAAGTTTTGTGAAACACCCCCCAGATTGCGCTATGAATAATCAGGACCAACGGTGCTTTAATACAAAGATGTATGATTTATAAGGTGATAATTTATCACTATTTTTAATGGCAATGCATTGTAAACAAGGATATCATGACATGAAATAATTTGTGCATTAAGTAGTTGTATAAAGCCAGCCATACACAGTTATGGCCTATATATTACACTCCTAGTATATATATAGCTACAATTGCAAAAATAGAATATAAATGTATATACACATTTGATTTAACTACAGGCAAAAGTGAATCATTTTCTGTAAAAAAAAAAAAAAATCATTCAACTTTAATAACCTTTATGCAATGATATGTACATGGCAAAAGTTTATATACATTGTGTACATGTCAAAGAAGCATGCATGACATAATGATACTTTTACTGCATATTCTACTACATTTACTAGTAAGCAATGGATAATTAGTCTTACGTAGGAGATACAATATGTTCAAATTTTTCGACCTTTGTAATGACAAGTTAAAGCTTAAAGATACTATGCCCCTTTTGCAGCCAACATTAAATTCTGTAGAACTTTGCAGGAATTACGAATATGTCATGTATGTCCTATCTGTGAAATTTAAATGTTAGCAGTGTCCTAATATTCAAATTATGCAAGGAAACCCGTTTACTTGCTATACTTCACTGTCAGACACTATTGAGTGACTGACTGGCTTTTTTCATCTTTGGTAATAACATACATAAAATGAGCTGTAAAGGGTACATAAGCATTTGTCTACATCAATAACTCGCTTCTTGTAATGGCCAAAATAAACTGATTGAATCTTTGCGCAACATAAAACGTACGACCATTCGGTACAATGGTATGAAAAATCAAACTATTACTTACTGGCTCTATAGCTCCTAAGTCAATTCGACAACTAATAGTCGTTATTTTCCCACTTAAAGACATTTTCAAACCCCCCTTTTTTAGGGAAGTTCTAAATTAGTATTGTCTTTCAAATGCCGTTGGAATTTAACCTTTTCATTTTTTTGGCCTGCAAATGGGACATAGTACCTTTAAAGCCAAAAATTTTTATCTTTTGCATCTCCTACAGTTGTTTCACTATTTCTTTTTCACTTGTCTGGTTTTCGCTGACCGCTCTGGACAATTTTTTTATAAATTTTTATTTTTATTATGACACGGTAATCCGGGGCATCCTTTTTTTCTTCATGTAAGCCTAATATGCTTCATGTTTCTATATCTTATAATGTACAGACAGTGAGAACTGGGGGGTGTTTCACAAAGACTAAGATCGACTTTAAGTTGGACTTAAGTATAACAGGCCGTTCATGCCATTGGTTGCTATCCCAATTGGTCTCTAAATTATAATCTTTAGATAATATTTTTTCCTTCAATAATGAATTATCAAAAATGTAAGTTTTGTAGATTTTTACCATGATTTGTACATCCCTTGAGAGACCAATGCCAGTAAATAATGATAGCAAACAATGGCATGAACGGCCTGTTATACTTAAGTCCAACTTAACGTCAATCTTAGTCTTTGTGAAACACCCCCCAGGTAAAGCCTTTGCTGCATCTTTTTTTCATTCCTACTTGCTATCCGTTTACAAAAAAAAAAACACATTGTAGTGGTTTCCCGCACCATGTGTGACTGAGCTGTTATAATTATCAAAAACGTTAATCTATGTATGCATGTTCAGACTTAATCACTCTCTGAAATGAGAAAAGCAACTTTTCTTCACAATCAACAGAAAAATGACCTATTTCGGTAAGCTTTCACTTGCATGCTGCAAGCTTCATCAGGGGGGTGTTTCACAAAGATCCTAAGTTGAACTTATCTCTAAGTTGGACTTAATAATTATGGAAAGCTGTTAGCATCGTTGAAAATATTTTGTAAAAGTTATTTTAAAAGGCATAAAATGTTGATTCAAATCATTCATATTTTCTTTTTTCAAGGAGATTTCATGTTCTTGATGTGGAATTCATGAAAAGTCTAAAATACTTGAATTTTTGCTTTTGAATATATTTTATTTTAAGGCTCCAAATGGCTCTCCATAATTTTAAGTCCAACCTAGAGTTAAGTTTGACTTGAAGATCTTTGTGATACACCCCCCAGACCTATGTTGCAGTTGGCGCTGTTGCTGATGCAGTACAACGATATGGTAGAATGGGACTGCTTTCTTAGCAGTCAGGTAAAACAAACAAACAAACCAACCAACCAAAGATATGTTAGATTTTGAGGAATATTGCGGGTCGATTGGCAAGAGTAGAGTTCTACTGGATATGAAATGACTACATATCATAGGCAAAGTACTGGAATCTCCCGATTTAGTTACCATTTTTGTGCAAATCTTAAATTCCCCATTAGGGTCTTGAAATATAAATGTACACTACCTTTGTTCAGACACAGTCATTCTAGCCTCTGTTGAATGGTTTTATACTAAATAGAATATACATGTACATGGATTTTTTATAATCTTTATTTTTAGATAACTATAAAGCTAATTTCTGAATTCTCTGGCCTGTATAACAAATACTGCAGAATTGCAGGCAATGGATGTTTAATTGATCATACATGCCTCTAAATCTATTTTTTCTTCAATTGAACAGTTCATTGCATTTACAAAGTTCATTGCATATGGAAAATAATTAAACCATGATCATCAGGCTTATAAAGAAGAAAAAGGCAAATTTTTATGACACCATATACTAATTCTCCTCAAATCACATACATCTAATATATATGCATGAAATACCCTTCATCATGAGAAGTACATGTATGCTGCACTTCCACGTTAACTACTTGATACATACATGAAAATGAATAGGTGGTGATACATACATGAAAATGAATAGGTGGTGATAGGGGGTCCTCAGATACTACCTCTCACTACATCCCAATATATTCATAACTGCCACATCATATAAATATACCAACACATAATACTCTATCAAAAGTATTGCAATTTTCAAGGTGTCCGATGCCTTTTGCAATCTGTTGAAAACGTCACAAGTGGGTCACAAATTGGCGTCAAACCCTAAAAATAGCATGTATGGAATCTACATACATGCAGCTTCTGTGAGATTACGAATATTAAGAAAACACCGTTTCTTTCTCAAACATTTTGAGTACACATTATTGGAAGGCTCACCGACAATTCAATATGATACACTGCAGTTGCCATAATGTCACACACATGTACAATAGCAGTTTCAGATTCCTAAACCTCAGATTGGTGTTCTTAAAATACTTTCTTCTCCATAACCATTCTATTTAAAGATTGTAAACATTAGGCCTACAGGGAGGTTGCACTGCCTTTAAATTCTTGATTATATGAATGAAATGATATAAATGGTGCTAGGGGTTTTCCATACCCCGTCATATTGCAATATCCCCATATGATTACATGCATCTACCTACATACTCTATCTACTCTACTACAAAACTAATCTTTTGAACCATACATGGAAATGAACAGGTGGTACAAGGGGTCTCCCATACCGTTTCATATTGCAATGCCCATATATCACATGCATCTACCTACACACTCTATCTATTCTACTACAAGACTAAGCATTTGAACCATACATGGAAACGAACAGGTGGTGCATTGGGGTCCAATGCCCTTTGATATTGCAATACCTTCATATCACATGCATCTACCTATACACATTCTATATCTATTCTACTTCAAAACTAAGCATTGGAACCATACATGGAAACGAACAGGTGGTGCATTGGGGTCCAATGCCCTTTGATATTGCAATACCTTCATATCACATGCATCTACCTATACACATTCTATATCTATTCTACTTCAAAACTAATCATTTGAACCATACATGGAAATGAACAGGTGGTACTAAGGAGGGTAACCTGACATTGCTCCAGCGACACTTGCTCTGGCAACCTTCGCTCAAGGCTTTATTTTACCTTAGATGTAGAGTTTGATTAATTTTGATTGCACTTGGGTAGTTGGGTTCTAATACTAGCTGCTAGGTTTACATTACGGTTAGCATATTGGGACAGTGTTTGGGTCCTGGGGGGTGTTTCACAAAGACTAAGATCGACTTTAAGTTGGAATTAAGTATAACAGGCCATTCATGCCATTGGTTGCTATCCCAATTGGTCTCTAAATTATAATCTTTAGATAATTATTTTTTCCTTCAATAATGAATTATCAAAAAATGTAAGTTTTGTAGATTTTTTTACCATGATTTGTACGTCCCTTGAGAGACCAATGCCAGTAAATAATGATAGCAAACAATGGCATGAACGGCCTGTTATACTTAAGTCCAACTTAAAGTCGATCTTAGTCTTTGTGAAACACCCCCCAGGATGGCACTTATAGGAATTCACTTAGTGTAGGAAATTGGACCTTCTCGTGAAATAAGCCTCTAGTCATTGAGTGTGTACACACACACTTGTGTGTAAAGTCTATGGGGAAGTGGAACCCCCCATAGGCATTACACGCAATGAACCGCTACGTTCAAAGTGAAAGAGTATAGCGGCGTATTTCGCGAGAGTGCCGGAAATTGACGGCAGATAAATTGCTGCTGGAGCATGTGGCGTACACCCACAAGGGAACTTCGATACTCATTCATTTTGCCACACCCCTAAACATACAGTATTTCAGAACTATAAACCAGACATGAAAATAAATATGTGGTGCTAGGGGAGGGGCCTCACATGGGGAAGTTGTTCTTAATGTTAACATTCTTATCCGTTTCTCTCAGCTGGCATAGAACAATCCATGTTGCATACAGCTACCCACAAACTCCATCTAACACATCCTCTGTTTGGAGCTAGGAAGGCGTTAACTCCATGTAAAATGATGACTTAAAGCACTCTTGGCTCCAGACGATATATATATATATATATATATATATATATCAAACCTTACCCAACGTGAATATGATTAGGTGGTGGTGAAGCTGTTCTTGATGTTGGTGTCATGATACTGTTCTTTCAGCTGATATCCAACAAACCAAGCCTTGTGCCATACTCCAACATCCCATACAGCTCCCCACATACTCCATCTAACACATCCTCTGTTTGGAGCTAGGAAGCCGTTCACTCCATGTAAAATGATGACTTTACACTCTCTTGGCTCCAGACGATATATATATATATATATCAAACCTTACCCAACGTGAATATGATTAGGTGGTGGTGAAGCTGTTCTTGATTTTGGTGTGATGATACTGTTCTTCAGCTGATATCCAACAATCCAATCCCTTGTGCCATACTCCAACATCCCATACAGCTCCCCACATACTCCATCTAACACATCCTCTATTTGGAGCTAGGAAGCCGTTCACTCCATGTAAAATGATGACTTTACACTCTCTTGGCTCCAGACGATATATATATATATATATATATATATATATATCAAACCTTACCCAACGTGAATATGATTAGGTGGTGGTGCAGCTTTTCTTGATGTTGGTGTCATGATACTGTTCTTTCAGCTGACATACAACAATCCAATCCCTTGTGCCATACTCCAACATCCCATACAGCTCCCCACATACTCCATCTAACACATCCTCTGTTTGGAGCTAGAAATGCGTTAACTCCATGTAAAATTATGACTTAAAGCACTGTTGGCTCCAGACAATATATATATCAAACCTGACCCAACGTGAATATGATTGGGTGGTGCGAGGGGCCTTACATAGTGAAGCTTTTCTTAATGTTGACATTATCATACCGTTCTCTCAGCTGGCATAGAACAATCCATTTTGCCATACCCCAACATCACATACAGCCTACCGCATACTCTATTGTTTGGAGCTAGAAAGGCACAACCTCCATGTAAAATGATATGACTTTACGCCCTCTTGAGTCCAGATGATATATACTAAAACCCAACCCAACATGAACATGATTAGGAGGTGGTGAAGCTTTTCTTGATGTTGGTGTGATGATACTGTTCTTTCAGCTGACATACAACAATCCAATCCAATCCATTGTGCCATACTCCAACATCACATACAGCTATTATCATACCGTTCTCTCAGCTGGCATAGAACAATCCATTTTGCCATACCCCAACATCACATACAGCTACCCACATACTCCATCTAACACATACTCTGTTTGGAGCTAGAAAAGCGTTAACTCCAAAAGACGATATGACTTTACGACCTCTTTGAGTCCAGATGATATATTCTAAAACCCAACCCAACGTGAACATGATTAGGAGGTGGTGAAGCTTTTCTTGATGTTGGTGTGATGATACTGCTCTCTGAGCTTGGAGACAACATCTAACGTGAGTTGCTGGCAGAACGACACATCGAGGAAGACTAGCTTTGTACACTTGTCCAGTACCCTGTAAAAAAAAATTAAAAAATAATAATAGTGGCTTCTTGTATAGCGCTCATGTCTGTCAGACTTGACACTCTTGGCACTCCATAATTATTACCCAGCTTTAGCATGTGATTACACATATCTTTGAAACTCCAACGTCTCCCTTGCGAACAGCCCTCTATTTATATTTTACAGATAGTTTTTCATAAATATCCCTCTAAATCTCCAAATATTTGTCTAGGGCATGTATATGAGAAAATACACTATTTTTCTTTGAAGAAAAATGGAAATTCACAACTTACCTTGTTATACCATGCAGGCTTACACGTTGAGCTCCTAATAGGTCCAACTGTTCCAGGTCTGGCAAGTTAGACGCTATCGAGTACAGGTCACTATCTGCTATGCTCCTGTTCAAACAATTAATTAATGAAATACAATTATATTAAAGACGCATAGGAGTGGGTGGGCTCTCATGGGGAATTCGACACCATTCGGGTGTTTACCCAATAACACATGTTGTCAATCACCAAGGTTAGCCTTCAGTTTTATGACCAACAGGCCTTATGTAATGCATTGCATCGCCCATCCATTCCCCAACGTGGTAAAGTCCTTATCTCACTTTCCCCTCACCCGAAGACGCTCCGAGAGACGAGGGGGTATTTCTTGATAGGCCTATGGGTTTGCTGTGTGCAGACTTGTGCACATATTAATGGTATTTCCACCAAGTCTGGTGTCAGCAAATTATGGCCTTTTGCACATGGAAGCCCACTCCCATTAATCACACCTAATGAATTGAATCATATTAACATTTCCTTTCTTGTATAGTACATACTGAAATATGATAGATTATATACCTCACTTTAGAAATCTAGCCATCTGATTGGTCGAAATTGGAGTCGTGATTTTAGCCATGCCCGCCTACCAGTCAATAGTCTTTTAAAAATGCCCTCATACCCGCCTACCGGTCAATAGTCTTTAAAAAAATGCCCTCATGCTGCCATCCCCATTGGTTTAAGTGTTAAAATTGTCTTTGTGCGAGCGCGGACACCATACAGTGCTTTTTGTCTGCGATTCCCAAATGATTGAAACTTTCAGTCATTTTTCCAGCGAAGATTAACAGACAGTGTCTCAGATTTTCTGTGATGTTTTAACCAATTTTTACTCAATAAAAGGATAATGTAAGAATTCTTGGTAGATATTTCTTTCAATTCGGCATATAAAAGACATATCGACTGCTTTCATATTCAAGGCCTGGCTGTTGGCTTTGGGGACGTTGCATCCTCCCATGACCCCTTGAGCCTATAAAACAGCCAGGCCTCTCAAAGCAGTCGATATTTCTATACTATTCTATGTTCTTTTGAAGAGCTGTGGAAATAGTCAATAGAGTTATCACTGCACAGTGCAACTCAGGAAGCCATCCTACCAGGAAGGCCTACCCCACTTACTACACCAGGGTCAAGGGTGGCTAATTTAGTTTAATGCCTTGCTGAGCTGGGGCTCATACCCAGGAACTTTGCATCCACAGACAAAGTGTTTTACACAACTCAGCAAAGATGACATCTTAACAGCGATAATCAGTTCAGTCTTTATTTCACTCTCAATAAAACAACGTACATAAAAATATATAAACAACAGAGCGCAATTAGATAAAAACGATTTGTGAGAATGGGGGGTCAACAAAAAAAAGCAAATAGCTTTATAGTACGTTGACCCCCAAATTAACAATACATATATAATCCTATTAGTTTCAATATAGTTAAGGGATAATTCATATTTGAAATATTATTGCACTGGTCTGTGCTCTTGTCAACAACAGGGCCATGTTTCATAAAACTTGTTATCAATAACAAGTTACAACAACTGTTACAAGCTACTGAAATAGTGGCATTTGATTGGCTAAGAGCAAATTTGTCATACAAATCTAACATTTGTTATTGATAACAAGTTTTATGAAACAAGGCCCTGGATCATTCATTAATTCTATGCAAAAACAGCTTTTGAAAATAAAATAAGGGAAACAGCTCAGATTGTGACATGTGAACTGATTTAGACACAACTTACATCTCATAGAATAGAATAATAGAATAGAATAAATAGAATTTTGTTTTTAAATAAACAACTACTTAGGATGAAAATTGTTAAAAATGAAAAATGTTCATTTTGTAAAAAAGAAATAGAAGATATAGTACATTTCTTTTATGAATGTGAGATTGGTAGAAAGATCTGGAATGAAACCTCGAACTGGATTTATGAAAGAACTCAAATTAGAATTTTGTTCACTTTACAAAATATAATTTTGGCTTTGAAGATAAGAGAAACGATGCTCTAAATTGCATTATTATATAATTAAACAACAGATGTTTATTTGTAAATTGGATAGTATTGTTCCGCTTTTAGATATGTTGAAAAAGAAAGTTTTACAATATTATAAAGATGAGAAATATACTGTACGTCTATCTGGAATGGAAAGACATTTTGCTGTAAAGTGGCAGTTGCTACAATTGTTGTTTGTATAGAAAGATTATTTTGTGTTTTAACATGCACATATATTTGATTTGTTTGTTTGTGTGAAGATTATTAATAAAAAGCCTGTAGAGGGCTCAAAAATTGAAGAAGAAAAAAAACAACTTGCATCTCATGGTAAACGATAATGACTAAAATCAATGTAACCGAAAACTGCAAAATCTTTTGACTTACCGTATAGACGTTAACAACAGCTTTTTGATCTTGGGACAGTTGCAGACGAGCTTTCTTAGCCAAGTGGTATTCACACTTAGATCAGAGCTAGAGTGAATAAAAATAAGGATAACAAGTCATTGGACACATTTTTGAGAAAATATCCAAGTTCTGAATATGATTGCAAGTGATTCATTTACTGAAAACTTAAGTTCATAGAATGATAAATTATACATAACATTGTAATTACCAGTATATACAACACGTACTAAATAAAGATATGTACTGAATGCAGTGCCATTTAACTTTTTAAAAATAAATGCTGAAATTTCAGTCCAAAAAATAAAAGTTCAAGCAGATTAGGACAGCCTGTTAGTAGAATAGGGAAGGGGGGGGGGTGTAGGCATAGATTGGGAGAGGGGTAGCCAGGGATCGAGTAAGGGGAAGGTTAGCCGTTAGGAGAGGCGGACTGGGGTGGAGGTTTGGAGGAGGGTGGGGGGGGGGTAAGGGGTGTTAGACTTACCACCATCTTATATCAAGTTCAAGTATAGTATGCCAGTCTACTGCTCGACTAGTGGAGGTGGGAGGGGAGGGTTAAGGGGTAGGGAGGGAGGGTGGGAGGGGTTAAGGGAAGGGAGGGAGGGTGGGAGGGGTTAAGGGAAGGGAGGAGGAGTAGGAGGCCTAGGGTGAGAGTGAGATGGGGAGGGATTAAGGTGTAAGACTTACCACCACCCTATATCAAGTTCCAGAATAGTAAAGCAGTCTACTGCTTGACTAGTGGAGGTGGGAGGGGGTGGGGTGGGCTAAGGGAAGGGAGGGGAGGGGTGGGAGGCCTTTGATGAGGTTGGGGTGAGGGTGGGATTAGGGTTAAGACTTACCACCATCCTACATCAAGTTCTAGTAGATTGGGGCAGCCCGATGCAAGGTTTCCCAATCCAACGAAAGACAAAGTTTTAGCTCTCCACAAATCCAGGCTTTCCAAACGTCTATAATGTAGGAAGGATGAAGAAAAAACAAAGTACAAACAAAAACTTTAATCTTAAATACAGGGACATACATTGTGTAGATATTGTATGCCAAATGCCAGAATAATGTCAACCAGGGCCCTGTTTCATAAAACTTGTTATCAATAAGGCATGCTAAAGTTCTATAACTTATTATTATGTTATCGTAACTTGTTATTGATAACAAGTTTTATAAAACAGGGAAACAGGGCTTGACATAACAGAGATTGGGTGCACATGGGCCTCCTAATTTAAATACTGGATCCTCAATTTCAACTTTTAACATAGGCTCTCCTGCACACCAACCCTAAATATTTTAATGTGGAACCCTCTGTGGGAAAAAAAAATTGTGTAGAGCCCCTTCATACATCATATACTTTAATCCAGTATCAGGGGTGGATCTAGCTTTTAGATTTTTTTTGGCTATTTTGAACCCCCCGGCCCGTAAGTGATGTTTTCCTGGCATCTACTAACACAATGGAGACCATACAAAGCAGTGCATGATAACGTCTTTTTAAATCAAGTAACAGTTTAATACACAGTTATATCCAGAGTTATCATGTGTTTGGTTAAGTTACCAGATGAGTTGAATATCTTCTCACAATATTTGCTCTTGAAAGGTTCTTTTTTTTGTGGCCCAAGGGGGTTAAAACCCCTAAACCACCCCCCCCCCCCCATAGATCCGCGCCCGAGTATTAACACCCTTTTGTCTCTCAACAGGTAATTTACAACATTACTAATATTTCACAAGTACATTCCTCATGTGATGGTCGAGATAAAAGAAATGGTAGTTGGCATGTACTTATCAGTACAGTGAAACCTGTATATAAAGACCGCTCAAAGGAGACAAGAAAAGTGGTCTTTATAGACAGGTGGTCTTTAAGTACAGGTTCCGTTAGTACATGTTTCAATGAGAAACCTTTTTCAAGGGAAACAAAAAAAGTGGTCTTTGTAGACAGGTGGTCTTTCTATACAGGTGGTCACTAAAGCAGGTTTGACTGTACTTATCAGTATTATCATAAACATATTTGAAATTCTCAGATGGGAAATAATAACCATTACAAATAGATCTATAAAGCAAATTTTGATCTATAAAGCAAATTTTCCTAAGGATTCAAAGCTCTGATTAATATTACTACCCCAGCTCAGCAGAGCTACATAACTGTAATTAGGTGCTCAAGTATTTAAAGACCCTATCTAATGAAAATATAACTTTATAGCAGTGGAAAGCTGAATAAACGTAGAATACATTAATATAAAGAAATACACAATATTTTTCCTTGCAGTATATCAAGAGCAAATTAAAACCTCATTTTCTGCAACCCTCCAAATTACGGCTCAACAGGGATAAAATTTGCCGCAGTTACTGTGACAACATAACACGTGGACCAGATTGGCTCGCCTATATAGCTGAGGCGATGAGCCGTGCTTAATTAATGCAAAGTCATTGTGAATATGCGTACTCCACATAAGATGATGTCATCAAGTCGATAGCTACAAGTAGTTTTTAGGCTGACAACTTCCGATTTTCAAAGCTTGAGATTTCAGAGAGCTGTAACTAAAATAGCAAATAATTGATATTATTGTAATCTATGGCTTATAAACTCTCTGTTGATATGTAATTCATCCATTTCATTTTTCACATTCAACAGGCTCTTTAAGGAATTTCTTTTCCAATGAGTAATCATTTACCTGAACTTCACCTCGGTGGAGAGAGGCAAAACAAAAAAAAGATGCAACTTACGGACAGGTCTGTGCTAGTTGTTGGACGACGTTATCCAGTGTGGAAATAAACCGTATCCCTCCTAGGTTTAGATTCCTCATATGAGGGGTATGGCTGTGGAATTAACAAACGGAACATAATAAATAGTATATAATAAACAGTAACTATAAACAGTGAACAAAAACAACAATAGAAACAATAAAAAAGAAGTAAATACGCTTGGAAATCATGGTCAATAATAAAGGAGACAGCATGGTATTTATTCATCAAGGGTTTAATAGGGTCGTTCCTAGGGGGAAAGTCATGTATTTGCCAATTTTCCTCATACTTTTACTAATACCTTTCTCTATTATTTTTCAAATTTCCACGCAGGCTAACTTTCTATGGACGACTGATTTCTCCCTTTATATTAATTTAAAACGGTGTGCATACGATACCTGAAGATCTGGATCATTTCAGCCTCGGTTATTTTGGCACGGTACAAGTTGAGTACTTCTAGGTTCTTGAGTGAGTGCAGACACCCGTAGCTGTTAGATGTTAAACTGCGGCAGGATGATAGATTGAGCTCTAAAATCAGATAAAAATAAATAATGAAATACTAAAAAATTGCTGTATAAAATATTGTGGACATGTATAATAGGCCATTTAATGCATAAGTCTTTGTTAAGTGCACCATTACAAATAATTTCATTCACCTGTTACGAATAAAAATATTTCAATCGTCAGAATGCAAATTGCATACATTACAAATTGCTAGGTAGGACAAAACATTATGACTTGCCCTACCTACATGTAACAACACATAATATATGCAATAAATACAATTATATCCTGCATCAAAAACTTGTTGGCTTTTTATTTGGTTGAGAGCTCGTCACATGACCAGAAATATTTGAACTATTTTTAGAAAGTACTATATGAGAGTACCGGTACTATTTGGGAGTACTATTTGGGAGTTGAAAAAAAATTTTTTTTTTTTTATTGAATTTTTTTTCTTCAAATCATAATTTAATGAAAACAAAATATTCTAAATCTTTTTAGATAAAAATTGACATTTTTTGTTCTAAATCTTTTTTGTCCCCCAATTTTTTTTTTTTTTTTTCATAAAATAAATTTTTGATGCAGGATATAAAACAAATATACCATGCCTTCTATTCGAGGTACTGGTTAAAACTATGGGCCTCGGTGACTCCAAAAGTACCATTTGCTTCGGGGCTGCGCCCCTCAGCAAATAGTACTATTGGAGTCACCTCTTGCGCATAGTTTTAACCAGAACCTCTCAAGACAGTGTATATTTGTATATTATTCATAACCTGTAAATTAAATAGTTTGTAACGAAGCACTTAACAAAGACTCATGCAAGATGGAGTTATCTCTAGATTTAATAGACAGGTTCACTAACATATTCAGATTTTATGCATACAACTGAAACAAATTAAGGTTGTTCTTGACAACCCAATAGCTTGCCACAGGCTTGCCTGACAAAGCAACAAGTAATATACATGTATGCAGACTAGAATCCAAGTCTCGTAGTCCATTCATTAATAACAGGTTCATGGAAAAACTCGTCACTAGGTCCCCAGGAAAGTAAAGTCCATAAATTTGTATATACAGTGAAACCTGTATATACTGTATATACAGACCATTCAATGGAGACAAGAAAATTGGTCTTTATAGGCAGGTGGTCTTTATGTACAGGTTTTTCAATACATGATTCAATGAGAAACCATTTTCAAGGAAAACTAAAAATGTGGTTGTTATAGACAGATAGTCGCTAAATAAGGTTTGACCGTATTAGTAAATACGCTTGTTAAAGATACTATGTCCCTTTTGCAGCCAACATCAAATTCTGTAGAACTTTGCAGGAATTATGAATATGTCATGTATGTCCTATCTGTGAAATTTAAACCTTAGCAGTGTCCTAATATTCAAATTATGCAAGGAAACCCGTTTACCTTCTAGACTTCACTGCCAGACACTATTGAGTGACTGACATATTTTTTTTCTTTGGTAATAACATACATAAAATGAGCTGTAACAGGTACATATACATGAGCATTTGTCTACATCAATAACCCACTATTTGTAATAGCCAAAATTAAACCGATTGAATCTTTTTGCTGCACAAAACATACGACCATTCGGTACAATGGTCTGAAAATCAGACTATTACTTAGGTGATTGCAATCACTTAAGTCGATTCGACAACTAATGGTCGTTATTTTCTCACTAAAAGCCATTTTCAAGCCCTTTCATTTTAAGGGAAGTTCTAAATTGTATTGTCTTTCAAATGCCGTTGGAATTTAACCTTTTCATTTTTTTGGCCTGCAAATGGGACATAGTACCTTTGAGCGGTCTTTATAGACAGGTTTCACTGTATTGTGCTTCTATAAATGAAAGAATGAAGTCACCTTTGAGTTTGGTACAAACGGTTGCTATGGCTTCGAGTGTTTCACAGGTCACAAATCGACATGCCTTCAACCTCAGTGACTTGAGTTCGTTTCCACACATGAACAGAAAACTGCAGGCAGGAGAAGAGAGAAAACATGATGATAAAACAAAGCATATTTAAAAATTAATTAAATACAAACCTTGGGGTTTTCATGGCTAACCATCGTCACCATCATCCTCATCATCATCATCATAATCATCACCATCATCATCATCAGTGTTATTCATCACTATCATCATCACCACCATCATCATCAATATAATCATCATCATCATCATCATAATCATCATAATCATCATCACCACTATCCTCACCATCATCACTATCATCATCATCATAATCATCATCACTATCATCCTCACCACCATCATCACCATCATCATAATCATCCTCACCATCATCATCATCATCACTATCATCACCATCATCATCATAATCATCCTCACCATCATCATCATAATCATCATCATAATCATCCTCACCATCATCATCATCATCATCATCATCACTATCATCATCATCATCATAATCATCATCATCATCACTATCATCCTCACTACCATCATCACCATCATCATAATCATCATCATCATCATCATAATCATCATCATCACTATCATCCTCACCACCATCATCACCATCATCATAATCATCATCATCATCACTATCATCATCATCACCATCATCATCATAATCATCATCATCACTATCATCCTCACTATCATCATCCCCATCATCATAATCATCATCACGATCACCATCATCCTCACCATCATCATCATAATCATCCTCACCATCATCATCATCATCATAATCATCCTCACCATCATCATCACCATCATCATCATCATCATAATCATCATCAGCAGCATCACTACCATCATCCTCATCCTCATCATCATCATCATCACCATCATCCTCATCATCATCATCATCACCATCATCCTCATCATCATCATCATCACCATCATCCTCACCATCATCATCACCATCATCATCATCATCATAATCATCATCAGCAGCATCACTACCATCATCCTCATCCTCATCATCATCATCACCATCATCCTCACCATCATCATCATCACCACCATCATCATCATCATCATCATCATCATAATCATCATCAGCAGCATCACTACCATCATCCTCATCCTCATCATCATCACTATCATCCTCACTATCATCATCATCATCACCATCATCATCATAATCATCCTCACCATCATCATTCTTATCATCATGATCATAATCATCCTCAATCATCATCAGCAGCATCACTACCATCATCCTCATCCTCATCATCATCATCATCACCATCATCCTAACCATCATCATCACCATCATCATCATCATCATAATCATCATCAGCAGCATCACTACCATCATCCTCATCCTTATCATCATCATCATCACCATCATCCTCACCATCATCATCACCATCATCCTCACCATCATCATCAGCAGCATCACTACCATCATCCTCATCCTCATCATCATCATCATCACCATCATCCTCACCATCATCATCACCATCATCAACATCATCAGCAGCAGCATCACTACCATCATCCTCATCCTCATCATCATCATCACCATCATCCTCACCATCATCATCATCATCACCATCATCCTCACCATCATCATCACTACCATCATCCTCATCATCACCATCATCCTCATCATCATCATCACCATCATCCTCACCATCATCATCATCATCGTCATAATCATCACCACCATCATCATCGTTGATCATCACTGGAGCATGTAATACAGAAATAAAGAACACTGATGAACTCACCTATTGAAATCCTTAGACGCAATTTTCCCCCAGTCCCCGCACCATGATAAATCCAACATCTGCAGCTGCCTGCATCTCTCCGTTAAACCATACAGAGAGTCTCCTGATACCTGTGTACATGAAGGTATTAAATGGTGTATAATAATTACGTCACATGGCAAGTGATCCTAGGTACATGTATAGAGTACCGAAGCTGTGACGTCATAAAAATCTATTTTTGGAATTTCTCAATTTTTTCTTCATTTTCCGAAAGAGCATAAAAAATAATGTCCAAATGTCGAAAACCAATTGAATAGGTTAAGTATCGGCTGAGATATGACCATCTGAATAAAAAGATTGCCTATGGGAACTCAGTGTTATATTGCTCTGGCTCCTAATGTTATGAAATTCCAAAAATAGATTTTTGATGACGTCACACTTCACCACTCTATAGTCATTTGGTGTTCCATTCGTTAGCAAATATTTTGAAGTTATGAACATTAACTAAACTGAACATAAACTAAAGCTGGGGTAATAATAATATGATTGCAGGGCCCTCAGGGAGAACATTACTAATACTGATGAGGCTACCCTCGGTAAATAAGACATATTATTATTATTATAAACTGACATCAATTGAGTCATTTCATTTCATTTATGGTCTGATGGACATACATGTACCGTACATGGAAATCATTGCAGATACTTGTATGCAAGCTCCGCTATTGTGTCCTTCTACTGTTCTTCATATTTCCATTCTACTTCGTATCATTCTTTGTTTTAGTTCATACTGAAAAAAAAAATTCATTATCAACATCATCATCATAATCATCAATTAAAAGCTTTAAAAATGTAATTTATCCCCACCACCACCACCATCTACATCATCATCATCATCATTATCAAAATCGTCACTACCATCATTATCATCATCATCATAATCATCACTATCATTTTCATCATCGTCATCATCACTACCATCATCATCATCATCAACATAATCATCATCATCATCATCGTCATCATCACTACCATCATCATCATCATCATCATCATTCATCATCACTATCATCGTCATCATCACTACCATCAACATAATCATCATAATCATCATCATCATCATCATTCATCATCACTATCATCGTCATCATCAACATAATCATGATCATAATCATCACTATCCTCCTCTCCTCCTCCTCCTCCTCCTCTTCCTCTTCCTCTTCCTCTTCCTCTTCCTCCTCCTCCTCCTCCTCCTCCTCCTCCTCCTCCTCCTCCTCCTCCTCCTCCTCCTCCTCCTCCTCCTCCTCCTTCTCATCATCATCATCATCATCATCATCATCATAATCATCACAATCCTCCTCCTCCTCCTCATCATCATCATCATCATCATCAATATTATTGTACATATACTTGGCGAATCATATTACCACTGTCCAGTAGGGCTGTAAGTTGAGTTCCACATAGAGCAGCTGGTCATAACAATGTTTCCTAAACAGAGTGCACGTCGTTGCAGCTACACACAAGTCATCTAGACTAAGGTACCGGAATATCAGTTGGATCAGCTCACCCTAAGACACAAAAATAGATGATTGAGCTTAAGATTCATATAGGCCTACATAAGACCAAACACCCCCTTCAATACTTCGGACACGTATATTCTTAGGAGGTATAAAATCAACCTAAAAAGAAAATGTTGAGACATTGAAGTTGTTAAGGATTTAAAGGGCATAAGGGGAAAGGGGAAAAATATACTGGTATAGCAAGGCTACCACAAACTTTTTACATGCATGTTGAGTTGTTTACTGAAAAGTTGATTTTACCTTTATTTTTTAATAAATTTAATCTTGCAGTATCTATTTACAGAAATAATATTTGAAGGTGAAATTTTGATAATAGTATACAGGCATAGAACTCCAAAAACACAGAGCACCCCCCCCCCACAACAACAACAAATCTGGCATAGTTCAATAACACATTAAGTACAACAACCAAAATGTGTGCCCCAAAAACTCAAATTTTGGTATGTCAGAGAGTAAAGAGCACCTAAACATACTGGTCCTGTTTCATGACATGTTATTGATAACAAGTTACAATAACTGTTACAGGCTACTGAAATTGTGGCATTTGATCGACTGAGAGCAAATTTGTCATAGACATTTTAGCATTTGTTATTGATAACAAGTTTTATGAAACAGGGCCATGATTTGATTGTCACAGATTATCTTGGTGACTACCAGATTACCTAGTCTCTCAGAACTTACAGGCAGCATATCAAAGCAGCCGTTATCCATGGCAGGCAGATCTTGGATGGCATACTCGCAGGAACCCTTTGACCGATTCTCCTTCAAGGTCAGGTCCTGGAGACGTTGGAGGTAGACGTCATCGAGGTCGGTGCCCTCGTCTTCAAGCGATGTCATGCCGATCAGCTCCACGCTGTCCAGCTCGGTGTAGTAGTCGCTGTAGCGGTGGTCAAAGACAAGTCTGATCAGACTGGAGAGCAATAAAAGCGTGAGAAAAACTTTGGTTAAAGCCCCACTGCACTACTTGTAGCTGCTTGCTCCCTCTATATAGAAAATAATGCCTAAGCAGTGCCCGTTGGTCCCCCATGATCCTCTTTTTCTTATGTTAATTGAGAGCTGAGTTGATGAGATAACCACCTGTCAGTGAGCAACTGGGAGGTCTAATCCCTCCTGGCCAAACTAGTGCAGACAGGCTTTAAGCAGAGATTTTGATCTGACTCTCCATACTGAGCTCATTCTGGAGGGATGTCATGCCGATCAGCTCGTCGGTGTCTGGCTCGGTGTAGTAATCGCTGAAGCAGAGGTCACACACAAATCAGATAAGACTGAAGGAAGGGGGAGGGGGAGAAACGCTGATAAACCAAGAGTTTTTTCGAAAAGAGGTGTTGTGGTCTAATGGAGCAGTCACCAGACTGTGAACCAAAAAGTACATGGCTCCAAGCACTGCCACAGCACAAACGTCCTTTGGCAAGACATTCATCTACCTTTGCTACACTCAACCCAGGTGAGGCAATTGGGCACCTGGCAGGAATTAATTCCTTGAAATGTTAAGGCGCCATAATGGCAGGTAGGCTACAGCCAGGGTAATAATTGTGGAATGCCAGGAGTGTCAAGTCTAACAGACATGAGCGCTATACAAGAACCAAAAATGCCTAGCTTAGCACAGGGCTAATATGCACCAAGGTCATTATTACAAGGGAAGAAACAGTATCTACAATAGTAACAAAAATTTAAAAGAGGAAGATGGTAGTTTTATTTACTTTCTTTAAGTCAAAATTTTGGTTTCTATAAATGCAGTACATGTCTACTGTATATATCTTTTGCACGTCACATCCAAGAGGCAATAAAAAAACATTTATGTCCTATAAAACCACCAAAGGATTAATCAGTCTCTTAAGTTGTCTGTACTACACACATTGTACTACCATGCCAGTTAAAAGTAAAATATAAATCCCAATGACAATTATAGGGTCTGTGCAAGATGTTTCATATGAACATATGTAGAGATGTTGTGATCTATTCGATAAGTCACCCGACTGCAGATCACAAGGTACGGGGTTCAAATCCCAGCCCGGCACTAACGTCCTTTGGCAAGACGTTACTCTACATTTGCCACTACATTTGGGTACCCGGTAGGATGCAAAAGTTAATGTAGTTTCCTCAGCATTGTGAGCGTCTGTAAAATAATGCCTGGCTGGAATGCTCCACAGGGAGTGGAGAATGTGCATATATTGTGTGCGGGCAAGCCTGAATCCGATGACCAGGGTAATAATATATCTGTAAAGGGCTTAGAGATATTGTTGATGTATTAAGGGCTATATAAAAGCGAAATATTATTATTATTATTAACATGTGCTTACTTTGTTTTTGCGTTGATGTTTCTGATGGGGGGAGAAAACATTTGTGGCTGGAAATGTTTATCATCTGCTTCACCAGACCATAATACATGCCACCTGTAAAGAGAGAAAGAAAGAGGGCCATAGGAAAGAGTAAGATAAATAGAGAGGGAGAGAGAGAGAGAAAGAGGGGGGGGGGTGGGGACAGAGAGAGAAAGAGGGGTGGGGTGGGGACAGAGAGAGAGAGAAAGAGGGGTGGGGTGGGGACAGAGAGAGAAAGAAAGAGGGCCATAGGGAAGAGTAAGATAGAGAGGGAGAGAGAGAAAGAGGGGGTGGGGTGGGGACAGAGAGAGAGACAGAGAAAGAGGGGGTGGGGTGGGGACAGAGAGAGAGAGAAAGAGGGGGGTGGGGTGGGGACAGAGAGAGAGAGAGAGCGAGAGAGAGAGGGCAGACATACACAAAATGAAATGAAATGAAAAGAGAGTAAATATAAACAAGATAAAGCAATTTGTAATGATCATTCTTTAATGCTAGGTTTACCTAATGTTCCTGGCGGCCACGGGAATCACGTTTCAGGCCACTGTGGACAAAACGGGATGGACGTGGGACAATGCGGGGTGACGGAATGGGCAAAACTGAAAAGTGACAGGCCGTGATTGCCGTGGATACCGGGCCAGATTCTTAAACTGTCAAGAAATTTGCCACAGCAGTCACGGTGCAAATGAGCAACCTAGTAGGCCGTAGTAAAACGGGGTGAATGCAACAAAACGTAACAGCACGTAATAAAAAAAACTTGGCAAGACCTAACAAAACTTGAATACAGAGAAAAAATTGCCAAAATCCCACAGGGCTGCCGTGGCCGCCGGGAAGATAATGTAAACCTAACATTAAATGACACATGACAAAATGCAATCATTGGAAATACAGTGCTCTGATGAGATGACAAGGGTGAAAATTTTCATTTTCTTTGACTCCCCAAGAATTTGAGGATTGAACAGCATGTCTGGACTAAGAAGATTCCCTTTTTTCCTTCCAGAAACAAAAAAACATATTCTGTTCTACCATCCTACCAAATTTATGAATAAAACAAAGCATTTTAAGTAAAATTGTACCTTAAAGATACTATGTCCCTTTTGCAGCCAACATCAAATTCTGTAGA